>OZ004714.1:11903759-12596259 GCA_963924515.1 Vespertilio murinus | reverse complement strand
TAAGGCAGCTCTGAAAATAAACAGGCAAGGCATGCGTCTCTGTGGGTGAGGTCTACATACACCTCCCCTAGCTGCTCAGAAGCTCAATGCTGATGCACAGACTGTGGGATATCATCTCATGTTTACCCTGAGGTGCCATGTTTATTTTCTCTGCTGAGACCTTGAAAGAATGGTAAAAGTCACTATGGATGAAAACTGTATACGGATTTCCCATTCTCAGGTAACAGAATGCTATTCATTAGGATTATTCTCCTTTTGTTTGAGTTACAGAAACCAGTGGGGCTGGTAGGATCACGGGCAGCCCATCCAGGCAGGAGAGCTCGCATGTCAGTTTCAGCACCACAGCTGCCCACAGACCAGGGAAGAGCTCGTGCCCTTCCGGAACTTTCCCTGGCTCACTCTCAGGCACCCATGAATAATTTATTGAAGTGGAGCTCTGCCTAGATCTCAGCCTCCAACTACCACAGAAAACTGTCTTTGCCCTCTCCGGAATTGATCCCACCGCATCACTGATTTTTCTCATTTGCCCTCAAACCTGAATTTTTTTTTTTAATCTCTGCTGTCTCACTACTTATTTTCAATGCCAGTGCCTGCATTTCCATTTTTCCATTGTTCCTTCTCCTATTTTACTGCAGGGAAACCATAAGGAAAGACAGGTGCCAAAATAATGTAAGGTTTTTCTAGGAAAAGCTTAGTGTAGGGTAGTAATCGTCACAGTTAACTATAAAATGGACCACCTTTTATTTTTTTGTAAAAGAGATGCAAAAAATATCCCCATTGCCTCTAAGTCACTAAAAATACATCTCATGTGCTAGCATGAGAAACATCCATTTGGAAGGGAGGAGTTGGGGACACGGGCATTAGCTACTTCAAAATCAGTAGCTCTGATGCTATTCAACAGGCAACCCTGGGAGACTGAATACACTTCCTTGAACCTCAAGCTCCAGATCTGTCAGTGAGGATGCAATAAAGGCCACCTGAGAGCATGGCTGTGGTGACCAAAGGTATTCACATCTGCCGGGCCATGACTGCTAGGGAAACAGAAACTGTCTTTTCCTCTCTCACACCACCTATGTTCTCATTAGTAAAAAGGCAATAATTGACCTGAGGTTAATTTAATTTACTTCGGATTCTATATTCCATCCTAGGATTTTCCTGAGCCCTTACATTATTTTCTAAATATGTTTTTATTGATAACAGAGAAGGAATAGAGAGATAGAAACATCAATGATGAGAGAGAATCATGGATTGGCTGCCTCCTGCATGTCCCCTATTGGGGATCGAGTCCACATATGCCCTTGACCGGAATCGAACCTGGCACTCTTCAGTCCTCAGGTCAAAGCTCTGTCTACTAAGCCAAACCAGCTCGGGGCCCTATATGATTTTTTAAACCTAATCACAGTCTGCTGTAGTATTCTCTCTGGCTCGTTTTATTCTATTCAGGCCTTCGAATGATTAGATGAGGCCCACCCACGTTAGAAAGTTCTATCTGCCGACTCAAAGTTAACCAAATGTAAATCTCCTCAAAAAACACCCAACAAATTCACACATAACCCACAGAGATGTTCATATGATACATAAGGATTTTTTTTTACATATATAAAGTGTCTTTTAACAAGGGGGACAGAAAATGTTACCAACAGCGAACTATTGAAATTTTAGAAGACCCTATTGCGATTGAAGCGGAAGGACAAGTCTCAGAGAACCGGGGGGAGCATATTCAAGGAATCTGTACCAGTGAACGCTAAGAGGACTAGTGTGGGAGTGTATTTCTGAAAGGAACGGGGAAGGGATCAGTGTGGCTGGAGCAAGCAGCAGGAGCACAGGGCAAAGAAGCAGGAGCTGAGGTCAGAGCGGCATCGCAGAATCAGGTCATCAGCCCCTGAAGGGACAGTGGGCTTTCATCTGAGTGTAATAGTCCGGCATTCCATGATCTGGGCAGAGAATGAACATGCATTCATTTTGCAATATGCTTTTATTGATATGATCTCAATTAAAATGGGCCTTATGGATAGAAAGGCAGGCACTGTGTCAGACAGATTTCAGATGTCATTTGAACTAAAGTTCAAAGCACCTAAGTGGACTTGTTGAAATTCATAATGCTAGCAAGTGATAGAGCCAGATCCGATTCTCTTTTCTCTCACACAATATGCTGACATCCAGGTCACTCTGCCCCTGCCTTTAACCTGTGGTTTCTAGGTTATTATTTGGTGATTTAGAGTTTCAATTATTAGAGGCATGATTTAAAATTCTCAGAAGGAAGGGTCAGATTCATCTAAATATAATATTATCCAACTCCTCCTTTCTTTTTGGTGAGCTTAGGTCAAGGATTTGTATGCAGCCATGGAAGCCATTTCAACCTATTCATGCCCCCTTGGCTTTCAAATGTCAGCTTGTTCATTTCCCCAGATTTCAATCAAAAGGGAAAGAAATATCTCCCTGGATGATGCTCTGACAATATTCACCAGCTGCTCCCCGGGGAGGGAAGAGAATTCAACATCTTAAATAAGATATTCAATTTGAGATTAGCAAAGTGGTTATTTGGCTGAAAGGGATTTGACAAGCCAGAAACATTTCTACATCTTTGGGGTAGAGGAAATATTCGTTGGATTTAATTAGCAGTGGGGCTTTTCCGGCACCTCTCCACGATGAACCTTCAAGCACTGAAAGGATAATTAAAATTTCTGCAGGTTAATAGTCACAATAAAGTTTCATTTAAAGAAAGTAAGGATTCCAAGCTCAAGTGCAAAATACAAGTGCAAAATTCCCAAGTGTGTTTCCTCCGAGGTCCTAGTTAATATACAGACTGTAGTCATGCATTTTATTAACAGTTGTGGTCTTGATCAATTTGCTTTGAAATCACACAGCTCCCAGCCTGGTAATTTTCGGCTTGGAAGAACACACATCATGAATAAATGTTGGCACTGAGTTTCTTCAAAACTCTCCAAGAAGCGCATTATCTCCTGGCACAGAACAGACACTAACAGGTCAGAAGTGAGCCCTTGTCTTGGTTGAGTCTTTGCTGAGATTTCTTTGGGAAGGGGTGGTGGCTTACCACCAAGCATTGCTGATAAAACCACAATGAGGGAGAGAAAGACCAGCATCTTGGCAGAGGGAGGTAGTGGGCACCTGGTCTCCATTATGAAGCCTCACTTTACATTTTGTAAATGTGAAAGGCCATGATTCTCCTCCCTCCTTTGTCGCTTCATTCCTGGCTGGTTTGTTTTGTTTGTTTTGTTTGTTTTTGTTTTTTGAATCCTCACCTGAGGATATTTTCCCATTGGCTTTTAGAGAGAGTGGATGAGAGAGGGAAAGACAGAAATATCAATGTGAGAGAAACACATCAACCGGTTGCCTTCTGCATGAGCCCTGACCAGGGCCCGGGCTGGAGAGGACCTGCAATCTAGGTAAGTGCCCTTGACCCAAATTGAACCCGGGACCTTTTAGCCCACAGACCAACACTCTATCCAATGAGCTAAATCAGGTAGGACTTCCTCACTGTTTTTAATTCCTGGTGTGGGAGAAGGCTTGAAGCATGACAACAAAAAATCTATGAGAGATGACAGATACCACACAGCAAGAAGTTTGCTTTTTTTTTTTTTTTTTTAGGTACTTCATACAGAAAGAAGTTGAGTATTGTAGACAAAAGATTCGGACTGAAAAAACATGGCTTCTGTGAGGCCAAGTCAGCCCTGGGGTGAGAGTGATAGAAAAGAAAGAGAGAAACTAAAGGGAAATGACGCCAGGTGGGTATGGGGACTGCAGGTGCCCAGGTAACTAGAAAGGGGCATAGGGAATAGAGCTAAAATATAATTCCTCTGTCCCCTGGATACTGTGAGGACTGCTGGGGACCTTCTAAGAGGCTGCTATGCCCTCCCACGTTGACAGAGCACAGTCAAGTTCAAAAGAATGCCGTACACATACCCATTCATTCATCTTCCCTTTCTGGCAGTGATGTACAGCCAGCTCATATAGTTCATGAGAACCCACTGCTACACCTATTCCAGGGCACCACTGCTAAACCTACTCCAGGGCACCACTGAAGTTTGCCACCCACTACTCAGCTCCGTGCCATGTGCTCTTTGCCTCACTTTTCATCCTGCTTGCAAGCCTCCATTTTATGTCAAAATCTCCAAATCCTGCAGGGATCTCTTAGCAGTTGGCAGTGTAAGCTGATTCCATTTCCAGCAATACCTTTATCTCTTGGGTCTCATGTAATTCCAAACTCTTACCTTGATCAGTTTCAATAGGTCTATTTCTTCCCTCCTTGCCTGTAAGGTAACTATTTCTCTCCTGAGTCTAAACTGAGCCTTCTTCACCCTTTCTCCCTTGGCCAACTCATTCATTGCCTGGTGTACAGGTATATTACTTCTCAGTGCAGATTCTGAGTACTTTGGATACTCACAGTTCCGTTCCCCCCTGTTAGTGTTTTCACATGGTGGGCCTACTGATAATACAAACTCAACCTTTTCAGAGGCAAACATACTCTGAAACACAATCTCATAGATTATCCTTCGAGTTCCTTATTTTTGCCTATGATGTCATCATAAGAATGGGTCCATCCACCATATCTGATAATCATAGGTAATTTGTCAATGAGAAAAATTTGAATAGTTTTTTCCTTATTATTAATATCTAATTACCATCTTTCTAAAATCTTCCTTTATAACGTATCTCTCAGATGTCACTTGTGCTACTTATCTTATTATAACACTACTCTAGTTCAGATTTGCTTGTTTAGTCCTTTTCACCAAAGAAATTAGAAGACCTTGGCACTGGACTTCTAATTTTTTTCTTGTGCCAAATACCCATTGAAGTGGGAAGCATCAGGGGTAGAAAATCCCTAGAACATTTTGTTAGGAAGCTATGTTAGTTTTAATTGGCATCCTGAATTATTTTCTCTCTCCTTGAGTAAAAGGTAGAGCCTAATCCCCCCCCCACTCTCCCCACCCCCCGACCCTTGATTGTGCAATGGATTCAGTGACTCACTTCTAATGAATAAAATAGAGCAGATGTGACAGTTTGGGACTTCAGAGACTAGGCCGTACGCAGTAGCAGGCTTCCTCCTCACTCTTTCTCTATGGGCCATTCACACTTGGGGAAGCTAGCTGCTATGTCATGAGGACACCCTGGAAGCCCTACAGAGAGGTCTGTGTGATGACAATTGAAAGATTCCTGTGAAATCCAAGAGAATTGAACTATTTTGGTGGATCCTCCAGTTCACTGCAATTTGCATGTGATTTTTAGTCCTGGCCAATAACTTCACTCACTCCTGGACCCCTCCCCCTTGGAAACTGTGAGGTGATGAATATTTGTTATTTTAAACTGTTAAGTTTGTGGACAGCCTTAAAGAGATAAATACACCACCCATCGTTACTGTAAATAAAGTAAGTAAACTTTAAAAGTAGAGTTCTGATTATGCCACGTCAATGCTGAAAATTTCCAAGTCCTGTCTTATAGGTCTAGTA
The DNA here is from genome assembly GCA_963924515.1 of Vespertilio murinus. Taxonomy (NCBI): domain Eukaryota; kingdom Metazoa; phylum Chordata; class Mammalia; order Chiroptera; family Vespertilionidae; genus Vespertilio; species Vespertilio murinus. The sequence goes on along the minus strand of OZ004714.1, from coordinate 12,590,791 downwards.
TTCAAGGACCTCTATATTAATAACCCATCTCTTCTACTTTACATCCCAGAACACCCTCTATTTTAGTGGATGTTTTGGCCAATATAGGAGTTTATCTATTCTCTGTATAACATGCTTTGATTTCTCCCATTCCTATTCCTAAACAGGAATATAGTGGCTTTATTATAGTGATTACAGAGACTTTTAGCTCCATCATGTTTTCAAAACCTTTTCCTAAAAAAAAAAAAAAAAAAAAAAAAAATGAAGACATTCAGGCTTCTCTTAAGTATAGCAGAATAGAACCTTAGAAGGAAGATAAGATTAGAACATCCTTCAGGGCATCTGGTCTCTGTAGTAAAAAGACATTGGAATCATTCTGTTTGACTGGTCAGGAGGGTGCCCCTCTCCTCTTTTCTCTGATCTTACCCTCTCTTGCCTTTGGCTTGGGCCCAATCCCTCCATAACTGCTGCTTTCTGGAGTATTCTGTCTAAATCTCCACTGCCCAGGCTCTGCTTACTCACAATATTTCCCCCCATCTCCCTAATATTAGAGAACTAGAGGACCTATGAAATTCATGCAAGAGTAGGTGTTCCTTCCCTGGCTGCCAGCACCAGCTTCCCGCTGGCACCGGGGACCCGGGTTTCCCTCGCTGCCCCACCTTCATCCAGAAGGACATCTGAAAGAAGTCTGGTCTAATTAGCATATAACACTTTTATTATTATAGATTGCTCTATTCCCAGTCTGACAGTAAGAACGACTACCTTTTGTTTCCTTCAACTAGCCATTTTCTAATTCTAGGACTCCTCCGCTTAGGCTTGCAATTCAGCATCTCGGTTTCTTAGAAAGCGAAATATATAACCCCCCCCCCCCCCCCCCGCCTTCTCAGAGGGCCTCACACAGTCATCTTTAACCTGCCTGGAGGCCCATGAAACAATAGAAGGAAAAGTGGTGGGTGGCCCTCCAGATCTCCTTGCCACAGATGGAGGGATGATTTAGTGGAGTTTATGAGGTCATTTCTTACACCATCTACCTATAAAATTTTCTATATTCCATTTCCTTCTCTCTTCTCTTATTCCTTGTTCTTTCTTCCAACATTTTAAAAAATATATTTTATTGATATTTTACAGAGAGGAAGAGAGAGAGAGCTAGAAACATCTAGAAACATCGATGAGAGAGAAACATCGACCAGCTGCCTCTTGCACACCCCCTACTGGGGATGTGCCCGCAACCAAGGTACATGCCCTTGACCGGAATCGAACCTGGGACCTTTCAGTCCACAGGCCGATGCTCTATCCACTGAGCCAAACCAGTTTCAGCTCTTCCAACTTTTTAATCTATCTTCTCTTTACCTTCTCTCTTGCTAAGTGCTATTATTTAGACTTTTACCCGGTGGGAAATATGCTTGCACCAAAATAGTTAATATTTTTTTTATTTAAGTGGAAAAAAATAAACTCAGTAGCCCAGCCCCCATGTACCAGCAACTGCTGCAGGAAGGGCAAATTTTTTGGCCTTCTGCCTGGTGCCTTCGAGTTCATGGTGGAGACATCTTAAATCCTGAAGCACACTGTCCATTTTCAAGGGTGAGGAACCTTTTTTCTGCCCGGGGCCATTTGGATATTTATATAATTCACTCAATATAAATTTATGTTTCTATGAACAAAGCTCATACATTTAGTGGTTGACTTGGCAGGGCCTGACCAAGTGATTTCAAGGGACTTATATAGCCCTTGGGCCAGATATCCCCACCCCTGATTTAAACCATCTTAATTTATGCACATGAATGAATTAGGGCCTCCCTTTGCTCACATCTCCCATGAGAACATAATAGTCAGGCCTAAGCCAGACTATCTGATAATGCTCTTAGAGTGGACAATGACTTGTAACCTCCTCAAGTACCAGACTCCACTAACTTGTATCTGACAAAGAAAAAGAAGCTGTATTTGTTCTTCAGGACTATCACACATTTGTGTGGCATTTCTTACACAATGATCACCTACCAACTTTCCTACAACATAATATAAATTTATGTTGCCGTGATCAAAGCTCATAAATGTATTGGTTGCCTTGGCAGGGCTAGAAAATGAATTAGAAAGAGGCTTGAGAGATCATAAAGACACTATCATCCACAGAAGAAAACAGGCTCAGCAAAACTGGTGACATAGCCAAGGACACTAAGATTTCTTCTTAATGGAATCAAATGGGGCAAACAGTTACCCAGCTGCCGACCAGTGCATATTCCAGAGACTTATGCTGATGGCATGTGATTTTTCATATCAATTGGACTATGCTGCCCAGTTGTCTGGTCCAACACAGACTCTTTAATTTAACTGGGAAAAATAAATCCAGTAGCCCAGCCCTCATGGACCGGTAGCCGCTGCAAGGAGGGTAGACTTTTTGACCTCTGTGGCTGTGAAGGTATTATTCAGATGTGATTAATATTTAATGAGTGGACTTTGAATAAAGTAAATAACCCTCCCTAATGACTGCGGGCCTTATCTGATAAGTTGAAAGCATTTATAAGAAGAAAGACTGAGTTCTGTAGAAGATGAAGGCATTGTGCCTTGTCAAGAATGTAACAAAATTCAGAATTACCAGGTTGTCTTGTGGATTTCAGACTTTCCAGTCCTTGTAATCACATGAGCCAATCCGAAATCTCTCTATGTACATGGCCTGTTGGTTATTTCTCTGGAGACCCATGTGTAATACAAGATACTGCTATTAAAGCCATGCTTATCACCTATTAATTTAAATAACCACAAACAGGAACATTTGCGCTGTTGTTTGCTACTGGTGCTATTAAAATTCTTGGATGGTATGTGTTGAATTCTCACTACATACAGAACTCTGCTCTAAATATTTTTCATAGTTTATATTTTTAAACTGTACCTTAGACATCTGAAGTTGCTGTATATTCATTGTATACAATTGGCTTTGGGGAGAAAAGGAAAAGAAAGGACAAGAGAGAAAAACAATAAATAAAAGAAACACTTGGACACACAATCATTAAGAAGATGGAGGACACTGATCCAGATTGAACCCCAAAAGTCCCACTGGTATGAGAACATTATCTTACTGGCAGGAAAACTCAATAGTCATGTGTGAACTCAACCTCTGATATTAGTGGTTCCAAACACATTGAGAGAAATCCAGCTCAGTAATCCTACTCACTGGTATTACTGAGGCAATTTCTAAGTAGATGGCCTCTGGTGAGAAATGGGTTAAACCTAAACTGAAAATATTAAGGATCATGAGTCCTTACACAGAGACTCTACAAATCAAACATCCAGGTTGGCTGGATTCTTTATTTTTTAAAGGTTTTCATATATATATATATATATATATATATATATATATATATATATATAATTGATTTTTTTTCAGAGAGGAAGAAAGAGGGACAGAGAGTTGGAAACATCAGTCAGCTGCCTCTTGCACACCAACTACTGGGGATGTGCCTGCAACCAAGGTACATGCCCTTGACCAGAATCGAACCTGGGACCTTTCAGTCCTCAGGTCCATGCTCTATCCACTGAGCCAAACTGGTTTCAGCTGGCTGGATTCTTTAGAATAATTGAGTATAGAGGGTTCACACCCCATTGGGATATTAGGAGTTTTACATATGTGAGGTTTTCTTATTTGCATTTAAAATAGCTAAACCATATGACTTTAAATGACAAACCAATCTTGAATAATTGTCAATGGATTCCTATAAAATATAGGAACTGGTCACCCACACCTCCCAAAGAGAGGTGAACATAATTCAAATTCATGTTTCTGACATTATGATGACATCTCTTTGTTCACAGAGACAACTCCCAGAACTCATGATGTATTTAGGATATTGTTCCTGTGCTACAGAGGCCTGCATCCCTGAGATTTTATATTTTTGTCTACTTCGTATGCTGTCAGCTAGTACTGCTGTCAACTAGTACTGCTCACCACAGCTATAAGTATACCTCTTGTATGCAAATTATCTAAATCTGAAATCATTTTCTTTGCCCAGGTCCTCTTCTTCAAATAGCCTCACTGTTCTCCAGACTCCACATTTCATATAACTGTTTAGTTCCTCTTTGTCTCCTGTTGTAAAACTATTGAATCTACTTTCACCTGTGAATTCCTATGGGGTTTATGAATACACGTAATTCTCAAATAAGATTTATTAAAGCGTACGTGTTCTCCCACCTCCCTCTGATCCACCTGTCTAAAAGAGATCTTTTGGAAAACAGAATCCAGTGAATGGATAAAGATCTGGCCAGAGATTGAATTGAAGCAGCAATCTACATTGATTTTCACAAGAAGCCTGAGAGGAGGGTGCCTACAGGAGTGGAGATTAAAGGAAAAGTTATGGGTGATGGTTGTCTGTGACAGACTCCCAAGCAACCATGAACAGGAGAAAAAATGGTACAAGCAAAAAGTGCTCTTGAACATTTTTACTAGAGTTATGAATCACATCCCAATGATATCCCTTGAAAGAGGCCGGTAAAGGTTAGAATTTTTCTTAATTACTAATGAGACTGCTTCTTTAAGTTACACACCTCAGGTTCGGTCTTGTAATGCAATAGTTATTCAGATTGCTTGTAATGTAATATTCATTCAGATTGCATTTGATGAACAAATGAATGAATAATCAAATGCCTTATTGTTCATGGATTGAGGGCCATTGCACACCTGCCAAGGCTTGGTTTTGAACCTCTTTACTTACTTTCCCTGGATCTTTTTTTTTTCTCCCTGCATGCCCCCCAAGAATCTTGTCTGTCTTCAGCACAAATTAAGACAGAAGACAGAGGAAAGAATAGAGATTAACAAAAAGGTATAGGAAAGAGAGTTGAATCTGAATACAGGAGTCTTCGCTACTAACTGTTATGTATCCATGAGAAAACAGGTCACCTCAGTCAAATGAGGTGATTGGCCAAGTCCATAGCATATTATACATCACCCAATCAGTAGTCAAGAAACATTTAGGGAATGATTTCTAATTTCCCTTCCCGCTCTAGAATTCTGAGTCTATGATTCTAGCAAATCAGTACTGGCAGACTTGACTCTTAATACAACTGTCCCCTGGGCTCTGAAAACGTGGATGCAGGCTATTAATTTCTGCTTCCCACATGTGGATGGATGGTAGATGCATTCGTAAGGTCTCTGCAATTATGCAGAGTGGGCCGCTGTAAGATGCTGACTAATCCATCCAGACGCTGTTTTGTTTGTTCCTAGAAACTGCCTACCATACATTATACACTGTGTATCTCCATATACACAGTCCACAGATCTGCTTGTTCACGAAAAACTTTTCCCTGAAAAAAGAGTTCAAGGTGAGTTTTTGGCCTCTGTAGTGTTATCCCCTAACACCATTGAGCTAGGACCCAGATCAGTGCTGACAACAAACAAAGAGGAACAGAGTGGAGAACTTGGGGGGAGAGGGGAGAAAGTGCAGACAAAATCTATTTGAAACTAACATATGGGCAATTGCTCTGATTTATAGTATTTGGTTTTTTATCATGTCACTTTATGAGACTGTCAAGTAAACTCAGAAATCATCATCAATTCATTCCCAGAGGGTTTGGATGAAGTGGAATCCACCAGGTCCCAGCACCAATGCTACCAGGATAGAAGAGTCTGTTAAGAGTCACCAGCTCAGGTCTTCAGCCTGGAGAGGTTGGGACACTATCAGCTATGGGCCCGGTGTACCTGGGCCTAGCTCTGGCTACTGTATTTTACTGAATCCCAGCTACTCTTTTGTCTCCAACACACAGCTCACATCTTGCTGTCAGCCTTCATCTGAGTTTTCTGCTTAGACTCCAGACCCCTGACAGGGTACCTACATTGAAGTTGAAGTTGGTGCCCTGACTTATATTGGCCACGCTCTGTCCTGCAGGGTCAGACCTTGCCCACCTCCCAACTCCTGGAGCCTCAGTAGAGTCCTATTCCTAATAGACTGACCCCGATGATTGAGGATCCCCAGGTACCACCTGGATGATGGCCACCGGCCTGACTTCTGGTTTAATCGCTGCTTGGAATCTTCAGGTAACAAGTTCCACATCTGGGATTTCGCCTCACACCATCTAAATGTTGGTTTGTCCTTTGGACACCTCACACAATTCAAGAAGCAGCCACTTACCTGGGTTAGTCCTGCCTCACCCGTCCTTTCCGATCTTGATTTTTTTCCTTTCTTCCCATTTAAATAAAGCCCCATAATGCATCATGCCTGAGCAGGACATGTCAAACCAAGCAGATTTTTCCTATTTTTAATACTCCTGGGGACTGCCATCCATTATAAAACAAAAACAACTCTTGGTCACATGTGCTCATATACATCAGAGAGAAAAAGGCTTCATTCGGAGGTACTGCAAAAACACTTTCACTCTAAGAGACAACGTGGGGAAGGAAGAGCTTGCTCTGCAATCAGGACACTGAAAGGAAACCTTGTGCAGAGGCCTGAGAACTGCAGTAAAGAATCCAGGCTCTAATGGGCTAGGCCAGGTCTGAGTCTGTGGTTTACAGGAGCAGCCGGGTCTCAGACAGACTCTAGTGTCCCTATTTGGAAAACACTTTCTCCATAACCACTTGTTTACTGAAGTGAGTAGCAACTGTCAGTTCATTCTTCCAGGGGGGTTTATATGGCTTATCTTCCCTCTTACCACCTCAAGTAAGGTCAAAAGGAATAAAAGTCTTTTTGTGTAACTCAGTAGCAAGGGCCAAGATGGGATTTGGTCGATGCTTTCAAAAGAATTATATCTCTTTTCCTTGTGTAAACCCTTTCCCACCACCGTATTGGAGCAGGGAACTGTGTGAACATGCACTTTTTTTTGTTTTGAACCATCACCACCACCGTGTGGCTTACCTGTGGGAGTGGAGGGCAGGTTGGTAGAATGGAGATAGGAGCGCGCGTGTCCATTCTGATTTAGTATTTGATGAACTGTGTGACCGTGGACATGGCGTCTTAAACTTCCCAGAACAAGGTTTCTGCATTATTAAATGAATATTCCTATCTGAAATCACTTGCATGTTTAAAATCATTTATTCTTTATGACATAGGAAACATACCACACTGAACCAACTTTTTGTCTCTCCTCTAATAGCTCAATGACCCCTACTTATATCAAACCCTTCATATTCTGTTCCATAGTCCCAATACCCTTACAATATGTTGCATATAAAAAAAGAAGAAATGCTATTTATGGCACATTTGGAAATAATCTATAAATTTGGAATAATATACTAGGCAGAACAAATAACCTTCTGAATTGTTTATCTGATATATTTTTTAAAAAATCAATAATTATCTGCTTGAGATTTCCTGGGAGCATTTCCAGCTTACTTTTATAGGAAAAATCTCACCTCATGTTCATGATTATTTTCCCTGTTCTTGCTAATCTAGCAATTCACCTAAAAGTGTGCATGTGTGTGAGAGCAATCCATTTTACCAACTTATGTCTACCCTCCCTCATTGGTGCCCAGAAATCTGATTTCATAAATCCCCAGAAACATCAATTCAACCCCAACCAGGAAAAAAACTCCTGCAGAGCGAGGACAAACTGAGTCTTTTCTGGGTATTCTTCCAGACAGTACCATGGCCAGGCATGTCACCCAGGATGGCCTGTCTCTCTTGTTATGAGCCATCTGAAACACATCACACTGAAGGATTCGGAAAACAGTCATCATTGCATTTTTCTCTTCGCTAATCCTGCTCATGAGACAATTTGGATTTGGAATCAACCCAGTGGTGTTTCCAAGCTGCCCAAGCCTGAGGCCTGTCTAGTTTTGGAGTCTTCTCACCACCTACTAACCATAGATATGAGTGTTTGTTTTGTGTGGTTTTGTCAATGAGAAATACTAGGTGAACACAGAAATCTACACCCAGCTGCATTCAGCCATGTAAAAATACATAGAACATAGTTGCAAAGGTGAAGCTGGCCTCATAGTGCTTGTAGTCTGTGGGCTAGTTTCAAACAAAGTAAAAAGAAAAAGAATACATAAATACATTTCATACATCTACCAGCTACCTCCAGTTGCCTTGTATGTTTTCAGCTGTATCATCCATTCAGAGGTACAACTTTCAGATGTCACCTTTTAACAATAACCACAAGCTGTGAGCACTCCATTGCCTGCCTTCACAAGCAGCGAGCCTCGGTATTTTTCAAGGGAAGTGTTGCATTTGTGCATTTATTTCTTTGCCATTTAACACGAATAAAACTGTGATACCATTTTTATTAGGTTTTGCTATGGTCTATGGTAAATGTTTCTGTCCCCCACAAAATCCATATACTTAAATCTAACACCCAGCGTGAAGGTATTACAACATGGGGTCTTTGGGAGGTGATTAGGTCATGGAGGGCAGAGCCCCCATGAGTGGCATTATTGCCTTTATAAAACTGTATGGAGTAGACCCCATTGAGATTCCCTTGCCCTTCCCACCATGTGAGGACCCAGTGAGAAGGCACCATCTCGAACCAGAGAGCAAGTCTCCTGAATCTGTCAGCACCTTGATCTTGGATTTCTAAGCCTCCAGAACTGTGTTTCACATTTCTGTCGGTTGTAAGCCACCTAGTCTCTGGCACTGTGTTATCACAATAGACTAAGAGACTTGTATCTTTAATGTGTCGCTGCCACGTTGAGCAGACACAAGAGAGAGTTTCTGGGTTGTGTCCCGGTCCCAGTTTTTCCTAAGCCCTGTGGTTTTTACTGTGCTATTTCGCTTAATGTGGTGAGTTTGCTTAATGTATGTTATGCAATAGAATTGACTATAAATAAGTGATTCCCTGAGGAAATTCCTGTGGAAGCTCTTTTGTCCGTAAATTCAGAAGCATCTCTAAATGTTGTTGAGGTCCCAAGTTGTTTGTTTTCTGATTGAGTTTCCACAACTGACTTTGAAAAAGTTGGGACAATGTATGTGTCTTCATGTGGCTGGTTTCTTTTAAGCTTTCAGATCTCAGAGAAGCCAGGGGCCAATACCCCCTCTCCCATCCCCATCCCCATCCCCAGTCACTCTGCTCCCTCCCATGTTTTATCTTTCCCATGTCTTAAAATGATCCTATATTAGGATAGCATTGTATATGTTACATTAAACAATGTTCATTTGTTCATTGTTCCTATCAGGCTACATGCTCCTGAAGAAGTCTGAACCACATATGGATTAATAAATACCTGTATTCTGAAAGCCAAAGATTACTTTTCATGTGCTGAAAATGAAAACTATAATAGCTTTTCCTTGTATGTGTCCAACTGGGATTATTTGGGGTTCCCCCGCTAGGAAGCATTAGCTTAACAAGCACTTTCAAAATACTATTAAGTCCTAAGAAATAGGTAAATAGGTTACATAATAATTCAGAAACCAGTCTATTTTTCACACTGCTTTCTAGCCAGTTTTCTTTTCCTTTTTCAAAACTGCAGTTGTTTTACTTAAATTAATACCTAAGAATAGCTTCCTGACTTCAGCAGCTTGAGGGATAACTGAGAGGGAGGGTAAACATGTGTTCTTGATAAACAACTGGGGGTCAGACACCTCAGAGCTCGCTGCTACATAAAATGGACTTGCTTACAATACCTGCAACTGAAAATGCAGGGTTTTGTCAGCAAACATTTATCTAGTGCCCTCTAATGGCAATGTCCAGTGCTAAAGGCTGAAGGAGTGAAATGAAGAGGAAATTAAGATCTTCCCCTAAATGAGCACAGAACCTGGTGAGAAAGGCATAGCGTGGCACACAGAAACACAATCCCAAGTCTTTTTTTTTAAGTATATTTTTATTGATATTTTACAGAGAGGAAGAGAGAGGGATAGAGAGTTAGAAACATCGATGAGAGAGAATCATCAATCAGCTTCCTCCTGCACACCCCCCCTGGGGATGGTCACGCAACCAGATATATGCCCTTGACCAGAATTGAACATGGTACCCCTTAGTCCACAGGCCGACGCTCCATCCACTGAGCCAAAATGGTTTTGGCCAATTCTAAGTCTTAAATCCATGTTGTTTAAAGGGAAATGTATGAAAGAATGTCACAGAGATGTTTATAAGTGCCTTAGAGTTGGGGGAGATTTGTTGGCTTTGATGTGGACTGAACTTGAAGGTGCTGTGCCAGTCACCTGCCTGTGTTCTCTCACGTCCACTCCCCACTGCTCCCTGCTCTGCTTTGTACTTCAAGGAACTACATTTCCCAGGCTCCCCTGCCCCTGGCTGGGGGTTGGGAGTGCTCAGTGGGAAGCATCCACTGGAGATGGAGTCCAGAGTTTGGGAAGCATAGCTGACTATGATCCTGCAGTCTTCCGTGTCTCCTCCATGGCTCCAGCAACTGCCAGACACACCCTTCACTTGGGGGTTCTAGCTCCTGGCCTCCGGGAATCCTTGTGTAGTCCTTCCAGCCCCGGGAAGGTAAAGGCTTCCTATTGATGCTAAACTTGGGGACATCCCCTTTTCCCCATTTGGCATCTTGGCTCTTCAGTTACTCAAGCAAGAAACTCCCTGTATGAAATCCCCTCTGTTTGAAATCTCTAGCAAGGGTTTTGCTTGCCTCCTGGACCCTCAGGAACACAGGAGACACACTGCTCCTGGTGGGGTAGAGAGGCATAGGGTTTGGCCTGGGAGAGAAGGAAGGTTCAGTGGGCAGATTTTAACCCATGGGAAGGAAAGGTTAAAGGCCACTTGACAACAATAGGAATCCTGCATGCTGAGCCTCATGACTCTTTGGGGAGGCTAAGGAGGGTTATTATGTGCCTACACACATATGTCAATCAAATATAAGGACAAAACATTGTCTAAGAAGAGACGTGTTAGGCAAGCCAGGAGGACAATCCACCAAGTTTAAATCGGCTATTTGAGACTCTAAATGACTCACCCACTCAGAATATCAAAGCTGGAGGTGTCTTGGTCTTTCCAATGATATGCATGAGGGTTTTTGAATGTTGAAGCGCTTTGCTCAAGGTCACACTGCTGGCACAGCCAGAAGGAGTACACCACCATCTTAATTCCAGGTTCAAAGGCAATTTCATACTACCAGTGGAGCCTTTACCATTCCCCAAGTTCATTTCAAGCAGGTTTGGTTCTTCGGTAACTCCAAGATTATAAACAAATTTGAATGGGTTTGTTCCATAAAAATCACTTCTAATTGTGAGCTAACAATAATGAGCACATTACATATTTCAAAGTAACCAGTTTGGAGTAATTTTTAAATAGAATAAAGCAGGAAACATTATATAGTCAACTGAAATGTAGACAGAATCCAGGTGATGGAATATATTCTTCTTTGTTAGCAAAAAAACAACCAAAAGAAAAATCAATCAATCAATCATCCTTCCAGCTTGTGATGTTTACTATAATCTCATAAAATTAGCCTATACAAAATCTTACAGGTGTGGTCCAGTACCACACTTTGAGAAACAAGGAGGTAAATCACTTCTATATCACCACTGGATGTTAAGTTTTGGGATAAAAATAAACACCTTGAAACCAAGACTTTAGAGACATTATCTGTTTAATAAATATGATTGTAAAAGCAATAAACAAGAGCAATTATACATTACACTACATAGTATTTAACAAAAAAATACATCAAAAAAGTCATTTGAAAATTAGAAGTAGTTCCAATACTATAAGAAAACTTTATTTTTTTTTAAATTGGCTTCCTATAAAAATAAGTTGGCAAATGAGGGATTTCAATGCTCAGTTGGAATCCTGGAAAAACACAGAACAGCTGCCAAGCACCCCATTGCTCTCAAAGTTGCTGTTTTGAACTTCTAGGGGGAAAAAAGCAAAGCAAACCTCTGCATTTTGGACAGTGAACCCAATTAGGAATAAGGCAAGGGAGAACATGTGGGTTGGGGTAATTCAGGGTAGAGCATGCACAGCTTGCCTTCTGAGATTTTAGAAAACATTGTGATGGCAGATTTTCATCTTGCCCTGAATCTTACCTTCTACATCTATCCTTCCCCACCCACTCTTTTGGCCTCCAGCCCACCAAACTCTGCCTGGTGTTTGCACCTGCTGTTTGCAAGTAGGTAGGCACTTGGGTCCCTCCCATCTATAGACTATTATTCCTAAATTCTCCTCGGGGACTGAGCTGGATTGGCCTAGGACAGTGGTTCTCAAATTTCAATGTACTTCCCAATTGCCTTAGGGGCTTGTAAACACAGACTGATGGGCTCCATCCCTGGAGTTTCTAATTCAGTACAGATGGGGTGGGGACCCCAAACTGGCATTCTAACACGTCCAAGGTGATGCTGATACTGCTGGTCCAGTACCACCCTTTGAGAAACACGGGGCTAGATCTTAAAAACAATGAGATTCCTACTGAGCAGTACCTTGCCTCTTGAATCTCCTACGGGTTGGAGAGGCACATGAGGACCTGGGAGATGCTGCATCTAGAGCTGACCATCTCTGGTCGCTTCCCAGAATGCCAAGCATCTCATGTCCACCTCTGCTTTTAGTTGGGACTTATAAGCCCATTCTTCCCTATGTCTTCTCATGTCATCATTCATTGATTCCTTCAACAAATCATCATCTTTATGGATACTCTAGGCAGGGCACTGTGCTAGATCTGAGTGTTAATCCCTTTTTCATCATTTTCCAATTATAGCAACTCTGAGGACAACCTGGGCCTCTTTTGGTTCCCAAACACTTTGTCTTCCATATTAAATTTGGAATGCACCAACTGAAGAGGATCAATGAGGATGTTTCCTATGGGATAGGAAGCCTGGCAGGTCAGAGAGCAATTGCTTTCTACAAATAGATAGCTGCCTCAGGCATAATCCATTTCCCAAATCCATATTGGGCATTTTTAACCATAAAAATGGCTGCTTGATTAACTTCTAATGTCAGCTTGGCTAGTCTTCCTCTGCCTGGGCTACCTGAGGACCGGGGTCCTCGGGATCTTTAGGACACCCAGAGCCCTGTTATACCCTGTTGTGGACCAAGAAGGAGGCTGTGCTCTGAGTAGTTTTTTCAAAACTGTTTCTCCTGAATTTTAGAGTGGGCTTTGCCCAATCCAGAATATGCCAAGGGCTTCTGCTGGACATACTTTCGTTTCCTTCTTTCTCGGGGCCTTCTCTCTTGATTGCCCGCGGAAAACTGGAATTTCTTCATGCTTTGAGCCAATCACTTTAGTTAGTGGGTAACTCCTCCCCTTTATGCAATTAACTTTGCCTTTGCCAATACTATGATACTCAGAGATCTGGGAGCACGCAAGTGAAATTGGCTGGGATCATTCTATACAATCAAAATCTCATCCTCATGTAAGACAAGACCTCTGTATATTTTCAGACCTTTTAACACTCTTGAACATTGAACCCATTAACCTGCTTCTTCTTCTGGTGAAAATGGTTTTATTTTACAAATATTTTTACTCTACTGTGAGACAGGAAATACCGGATACAGCAACCATCACAGAAGGAAATCGCCCTGCCACACAGTAACATGTTCAAAACATTTCTCACAAGAATCTTTGAAAACCTGCCTGCACGAGAATTTTGTGAGGGTGTGAGGATACCACCATTCATCGGAATGCTTTCTTTGCCGATGCACATGGCCGGATTTGAACTGCTCTGCAGACATACAACTCTTTCACACACATGGTACGTTTCCAGGTGGGAGAGGACAAGGGTATTTGGAGGAAGAGGAGACAGAGGGTGCATGAAGCTGAACCCTGCAAGGCAGGATGCAGCCGGTCAGTGAGTACGGAAGCTGGCATGCTTGGGAGTGTCCAAAATTAACAATGACGAGGAGCTTGTGGGATGTGGAGGTAGGGTTGGCAGAGGTTAGGCCAGTGTTTAGGGAACATCAGGGTTAAGGTCCAGAATCTAGCAACATGTTTGGGAAGAAAAGGCAGGAACAGGTGAAGGGTAACTCGGGGACCGGAAGGGAGAGATACAAAGACATCTACAGATCATGACCACAGGGACAGCAAACAAAGGGGAAGGCAGGTCCTGGGGTAACTAGAATTCTGTTTTTCCTAGAAATTCGAGGAGGAGTAAAGAAAGCTGTGAGGGAAAAGGTCATAACTGGAAAGGATGAACAGGGAACACAGGTCCACTTCTGACATGCTTGCCCTTGCCTGCTCTCCTTCCCTACTCTGCCTGCATACGGGGAACTTCAACTCAGAGTGTTATCCCCATGGCCACACAGGATGCAGAGAGCAGCCTCGTGGCCACTGCTGGCCAACACAGCCACCAGATACCTTGGAAGTGGACATGGCCATAAGGAAGATGGAACAGAGTACTAGCTCAGGGTTTTGAACGTCTGTGCATGGCCTGGTATCTTTGTGAAAAGGGGTTGGGGTGGCTAACCCACCCATCAGCCGGTGGAGCTGAAATAGCTGTTAAATCTAGAGCCAAGAAGAGTTCCAAAAATGCATGCAGATTTCCTTGGCCTGTATATGTTAGGAATTTTCTACAAACACGACGAATCAGAAAAAGAGAGAGAGAGAGAGAGAGAAGAGAGGGGGAGAGGAGTGTTTGTCCATGAAAAGAGAGCACCTGTCCACTGCCCCTCCGAGCGTGTTCTCAAGGTACCGTCCACATGCATAGGCTTAAAGCTAACAACCCTTGTTGTCTGTGTCTGGAGAATTAAAAAAGTCCCGATGCAGTGAGTGTTTTTGTTTGTTTGGATGTTGATTGTTTTTACTTTATTTGTTTGGTTTGTTTGTTTGTTTGTTTGTTTGTTTGTTTTTTTACTGGCGTCCTCCATTCAAACATTTACATAAGTAGGGATTTCTTTTGTGCTTTGATTCTCAGCAACTATGGAAATACTTCCTGGCAGAATAGGAAACAGAACAACAGAGGAGAGAAAGAAAACACAGAGTTAGTGGCCATGAAGGGTGATGCGCTTGACAAGAGCGAAATTCTTTCCTGATGGGTGGCAAGCAGGTTCGCCTTGAGCCTCTGGGGGGTTTTTTCCTTAAATTGCAAAGTGCGCCCCAGCAGATCCCCGCTTTGGCGTTGAAGGTGGAGTGGCGTGTCTTGCTCTTTGCAATCGGAGAGATGAGTCACCAGGTGGAGCAGAAGGGGAGGGAGGGGAGGGTAAAGCTACTCTCCTAAGAGAAAACGTGTAACACGTACTCATTTAATGCCACTGGAAACAGAAAGGCATCAGAGACTTTGCAATGTCCTGGCGAGGGAGGGAGGGAGGGCTACTTCCATAAAGTGAACCAGCGGCTGAGCTTCGGACCCCGTGGAAATGGGATTGGAAAAAGCAAATGACCCACAGGGAGGCAACCTAGAAGCTCCAGCAGGGAACAAAGCAAAGCCTTTTTCTTTCCGACCCAAAGCAATTACGCCTTTATCGCACTGTCTCCCCAAATGAAAGAGGGCGCGCTGGGAAAACCGGACACCCGACGTGGCTGCAGTGGTTATGGCTACCTCCAACAGGAGCCAGTCATTGCATTTAAATTTCCCCTTAAGCAGCCACGGGACTGTCCGCTCTCCCTTTAAAGACAGGGCGATGTTGCCTTTAGGTACTCATTTTCCCCCCAAGTGACAATCTTATCGGGGCCTGCTAGGCGGCTGGGGCATCGTCACATTAGAGTGGAGCATGAACGGTTACATAGTAATTTATCCGTCGGAGTCAGCACTGCAGGGTCTAGGTGGGAACAGTTACGGCTTCAACTCCTGTTGCCAACAGACAGGAGGAAACAAGAAGAGAAATGGATCACAATGGTGGCCTCAGCGCAGTTGGCTAACTTCTGGGGGGATTTTCTCTGCCGTCAATAATAGGATCTCGCAGACACCCGGGAGACTCTATTCCTAGCTGCTGGATTTGCATGCTCACGTCACAGGCTCTGTTGCTATACAAGGAAGTCCGTGTTCACACTTCCAGTAAGGGGGGGGCGGGGTAGGGAGAAAGGAGAGAGAGCGCTGCCCATTTAACCGCCCAGTATCTCACTCCTGGGATGTGCTACAAACTCGTTGCCTCTTGTCCTTAAAATTCTCAGGTTCTATATTTTCTGGGGGATGATTTTTAGATTACAGCTAGATTATTATTATTATTTTTTTAATTTTAAATCCCAGGGTGATTGGGCTGTCACTCCTCTGCTAGCCTCCTTATGTCACTCCTCCAATGAGGTTGATCAGTGGGGCTGAGGCAAACAAGTCATGGTCATGAGAGGTATGGGGATCCCCAGAAAACCTCGTGGGGTCTCAAGGTGAGGCTGCCATATCTTGTTTTGGTTGTTATGTACCCATCCCTCACACCCTGCCCGGTCCTCCGGGTCACCAGGGCCAGGCGCCTCTGGGGCCAGCCCTTCCCTTGTCAGAGCCAACGTTTTGCTCTTAAACCCAAGAAAGTTTATAGCCCAACGTTTGAGCAAGGGGTTTTGCAAAAAGAGGAACAAAGCCATGAAGGGGAGCGGGACAACTAGACAGGAGCAGGAAGGCTTTTGCCCTCCGAGGGGAGGAAATAGGGAAGGAGTTATCTTAGCTGCTTCTCGGAGGGATGTTAGTGCCGAAAACAGTGGTTACGTCAAGCCAGAAAGGAGTTAGAGAGAGAGTCAGCCGCCGACTACTCAGGCTGAAGGGCTGACAGCTACTGGGAGTCATTTACCTAGGAGCTGGGATTCCACCTTGTCATCTATCAGCTGGCCAGGCCTCCTCAGGTCAGTCTGACAGATATGGGGCCTGCTTTCAGTGGGACTGACTGGACTGACCATCTCACGTTCTTTCTCATTTTGCATCTGGGCATAAACATTAATCCCGGGGATCTTCCTAAAACATTAACAGAGACCATCACTGCCATGCGCGGGAGGTGGGCATCGCTTGCGACATGTGCTTCTGAACCTGTCCCAGAGAAGGCAGAGGGCGGGGGGCCCGGGACCGAGGCACACGTACCTTTTAAACTTGTAGATGACGAACACGGCCAGCCCCACGAACACCACGGAGAGCAGCATCAGCATGGCGGATCCACTGTGGGTCGGAGTGAGGTCGATCAGTGGGGCTGGGGAAAGCAAGGCATGGGCGTGAGCGGGGATGTGGGCAGCCAGGACTCTGTGGGAGGCTCACGGGGCTCCCCTAAAGGTATGGGAGTCCCAGAAAAGCTCGTGGGACCTGCATATAAGATGGATGTCACACAGTCCACATGTGGGTGTGTCAGAGTCTGTCCCAGCTTCTAGAAAGTTCCAGCCAGCCTGTCCCAGAGGGGCAGTGAAGGATTCAAGACTAGCTCCACCATTAGCAAGGTGTGGGGCCCTGGGCAAGTCATTTCAGGTGAATGTGCCTCATGGGCTGAGATGAGGACAGTAGTGCCTAACTCATAGAGCTTTCCCAGAATCGAATGAGTTAATGCAATGGTCAGCAAACTCATTAGTCCACAGAGCCAAATATCAACATTACAATGATTGAAATTTCTCTTGAGAGCCACATTTTTTAAAACTTAAACTTCTTCTAACGCCACTTCTTCAAAATAGACTTGCTGAGGCCATGGTATTTTGTGGATGAGCCACACTCAAGGGGCCAAAGAGCTGCATGTGGCTTGCGAGCCGCAGTGTGCCGACCACGGAGTTAATGCATGCAAAGCACTGATAACAGTGCTAGGCACAAATGCAGTCTTCTGTAAATATTAGCTTTTATTACTACTGTTGCTGCTATTTTTTTCTAATCAATATTTATAATAATATACTTAGTCAATTTTCCTATAATCTGAATGCAAGCTTTTCCTTCTCAGCAATGCAGATGATCAGAAAATCTACCAAAGGAATGTGTATGTGAATTTTCCATTTTTTCCTCCCTCCTATCCCAGTCATTGTAATGTGAAAGAAAGAACTGGAAAGTAGTCACGGAGCACTCTAATGTTTTTCACACACAGAAAACTGGTAGCTTAGTGAATGTATCCCAAGGGTTGGGGGAGGGGTGTGCAACTGGGTGTGGTTTCTACAACCTCTGGAAGGCCTGACAGCCTGTGTCCGGAAGCAGCGGCCTTCTAGGCAAGTGGAATTCACCTCTCAGATTAAACAGATGCCTTTGATACCTTAGAAGGTTCTCTCTCCTGGAGCTTTGCTCTTAGATTGCAGTTCCAGGGAGCATCTCTCTCCACTCCCAAACCTCTTCCACCTTAGCACCAAACCTGTTGTACTTTAGAACTCTGTTTCCAATGAAATTTTGCCCTCTTGAAAACTGACATTTTGCAAAAATAGCATTAGTCAAGCATAAAAGACAAGAAACCTGAACCCCTTAGAAGCCTGAGAGCTGACCTTTTAATGTCCATCAATGGAAGCAAAGTCTGATACTCAGAAATGTGGGTGACCTTTAAGTACCACTTTCTCTGGCTTTTCTCTGTTGAGAGCCAAAAGTACAAAGTTATGGTCACTAAAGTTCAAGAGCAGTTGATTGTGTAGTATGGATGGTCTCTAACAAGGCTCCAGACTGCTCTGGGCTGTCTGGTTATCCTATATAATAAAAGGCTAATATGCAAATCAACTGAATGGTGGAATGACTGGTCACTATGGCATGCACTGACCACTAGAGGGCAGATGCTCAATGCAGGAGCTGCCCCCTGGTTGTCAGTGCACTACCACTGGAGGAGTGCCACTCAGCCAGAAGCCCTGAGCCAGGCTCACGGCTGGTGAGAGCAGCAGTGGTGGTAGGAGCCTCTCCCGCCTCCGGGGCAGTGCTAAGGATGTCCGACTGCTGGCTTAGCCATCAGTTGGACATCCCCCAAGGACTCCCAGACTGTGAGACGGCACAGACTGGGCTGAGGGAACTCCCCTCCCCTGAGTACATTAATTTCGTGCACCGGGCCTCTAGTTGTAGGATAACAGCCCAACCACTTAATAACCCCTATGTGCTGTGAAGTATATTCCATACACCAAATCATTTGGTGAAAAACAAAGTCAAGCCCTCTTTTCCAGAATGCACTCTCAGTTCTGTTAGTAGATTCAGCCTTAAAGAAGCACTAAGATGAGGCACCCCAGGGATTCTCTCTCTGTAAGTCACTTAAACTGTGAGGTATGCGTCTGCAGATCTGTGTGTGGAAGATGCAGGGAAACACCCATGGCACATGTGGCTTTAGCAGGAAATAATAGAATAGAGGTCTCTTTCAGGTACGTAGCACAATGCCATCAGCCAAAGAGTCCAGAAATATTTCAGAATTCTCACCCAAATCAGGGCAGAGAACACCTCTGTTAGTCATATACATCAACATTGACTTATAAATGGAAGGCAGGACCTATGGTCTCCACTGCACAGATAAGAACAATGAGATTTCCATTGGTTAATGTTGTTCCAAAGGGGTCAGAACTAGTAAGTGGAAGATATAAGACTTGACTCCAAGTCATTTATCACACACTCAGCACAAACATGTGTGGACACATACACGCACACATACATGTGTGCGTGCACACACACACACTTCATATATACTCAACCCAGGGCTTGTTTCAGTGAGGGATAGCATACATTTTAAAAGATAATTTCAGACAGAGAATTAAGGCAAGAACAATAGCACAATAAGCAAATGAGCAAATGGCACACGTTAAAATATCAAGTTTTAAAATCATAGATCATACACTTTGTGACTTGGATGACACATGTACACACATATATGTATATATGTGTATTATGTATGCCTAGAGAAATGAAGCCTCATGGACCTACCACCTGTTTCCATGACCATAAATCCACAGACAGTATTATCATTTCCTCTGTACCTTCATCCACGCCCCACAACCTCCAACCACTAGATTATTTTGAAGTAAATCTCAGCTACCTTACAAATCCATATATAATTCTCTTCACATTATCATGATTAAGGAAATGATATTAGGAAGATATTTTAAAAGCAATCTTCTAATGTAAACCTATACTTTGGGAACAAATGGAGACCCAGAGAGGAAGAAGATGATTAGGATGGTTATTTGCTAAACTTATAATTCCTAGCTGAAGGTTCTTTTAGAATAAGCAGAATGTCAGTGTTGTGGTGTAACTAGGAAGAATCTTAAGCCTGCTTTAAAGGGTTGGCATTTGAAATAAATGAAAAGCTTAAGAGAAGAAATTACTTTGACTAACCTCTCTCTAAGACAGAAAGCCAACACACACACACACACACACACACACACATACACACACACACACACACACACACACACACACACACACACTATTCTCCTTCCCTTCCCCATCACTAGATCACTAGATCACTAGCTTAACTCTTCCAATTCTAAGCCATTCCCTCAACCACATTCCTAAGCAAGCGATATTAATACTGTTTAGTGATTAGCACGTTATTTTGGGAAATGAGCTTCTGTGTCCCATGCTCGAAATTGTGTGCTGTCTTCTTCCTCTCCGACCCCTTCTTCACTTCACAGAGGCAGGCCCGTGAGCAAGCAGATGCAGCAGGCAGAGGCAGGAGGGAGACTGACGCCATTGCCCTCTATACTCTTCTTGCTGCTCTGCGCCTGCATATAAACAGGCCATTATTGCTCCACACAACAACAGCTGCATGTCTTAGTTTGCCCAACACTGAGGTGCGTTGGTATGTTTTGCTGAGGAATGAAAAATTGTGATAAATGGGCTTTAGCTTGTTGTGTGGAATTAGCAAAACTTAATCCCTCTCCAATTGCAGCATAAACAAGGTGGAAGCAGAGGGGAAAGTGCTGAGCAGTTTAACTCCATTATTCATGCACAGAGCAATAAGGACAGGGCAACACTGCAAGTCACCGGGCATTTCTCAGCGTGGGTGCCAGCAAACACAGCTCTGAAATCCCATGAGGAACTCAGAAATGCACCACATTTTCACCTTCTGTGCATGAACACCTAGATTGATTATGATAATTGCCATGCTTACAGTAAAAACAATCGTCTTGATATATAGTGAGGACTAAAAAAGTGGTCACAGATTGCATGTGTGAGAGTAAAGTCAGAATTCCCCATTTAGGATGAATTAATTGATAGATATGGTCCCTTTAGTGGAGTCAGATTCTGACTCTTCAACTTCTGGGCTAACTGGCTTAAACTGAATCTCAGTTTCCTCATCTACATGATGGAAATTAAACATGTTTATTTTAGAAAGTTGTGAGAATAAAGTTAGATAATATTTTTAAAGTCCTGGCATAGTGTCTGGTACATGCCTAATATATTTTTAAAAATATATATTTTTGTTTATTTTAGAGAGGGAGAAAGAGAGAGAAAGAGAGAGAGAGAGAGAGAGAGAGAGAGAGAGAGAGAGAGACAGACATAAATGGACACAGAAACCAAGATGGCGGCTTAAGTAAATACCTGAAATTGCTGCCTTGCACAAGCACTTCAAAACTACAACTAAAAGACAAAATGGACATCATCCAGAACCACAGGAAGGCTGGCTAAGTGGAAATTCTACAATTAGAAGGGAAGAGGAAAGCTGTGGAAGTAAAGCTCTGATACTCAGAGGAGCTGTGGAAGTAAAGGCAGAGGTATGGAGGTCACGCGGAGAGGGCTAGCAACTTTGCATGTGGCTGTCTTTTTCAATTGGGAAGGATACACAAGCTCCTGACTGCTATGAACTCCAGTTCTCGCCATGACTCTGGGGACCCAGACTCATATGGAGAGAAAGTGGACTGTCTGGCAGCAGGCACAACTTGAGGGCAGCTTTCTCTCAGAGGTGCTTGCAGTGATTACCAAGGGACACTGAGACCTAGGGACACTGAGACCTGGGGCCTCTAGGGCAGGGCTGACAGGAAGCCATTGCTGTTTGCTCTGCCCTGAGACTCTGCCCCACCCCAGTTGTACGCAGAGGCTTTTGCATATGAATGGCCTGGTCCTTTGAAATCTAGTACCTAAAAAACTGCAGCTGAGTCAGAGAGACCCAGAACATCCAAAAGAAGGTCCAAGGACCAAAGCAGCTTGCATTGCTTCACTGATGGGCCTCATATGGGCACCTCCAAAACCCAAACAAAGAAGAGGAATCTGTAGATCTCTCCATAGCTCCTGCTGGGTGGCCTCCTTGGAGATCCAAGAGCCAGTGTACCCAGGGGTCAGAGTAGGACCATCCAGATTATAACTCCTCAGATATATAAGGGACACACTCAGAGAACAGACTCAGTGAGTACCAAAGCCACACTGAAGCAAGTCTTACCTCATAAGAGTGTCTCCAGCACATAAGTTATCCCATTGTAGACACAGCTGATCCTCATAGCTAATTGGCCTGGAAGTCAATTCCTCCCAGTGATACCAACAACAATCAAGGATTAACTACAACAAGACTGTGCACATAGTCCATAAAAAGGTGCACCAAGAGTATCTACCTCAGGTAACTGGGGAGGTTGATCCACTGGGCCCTTTAGGACACCTAGCACACAAAGCCACTCTATCAACACAGTGAAGCAGCCAAAATGCAGAGACAAAGAAACAGGTCACAAATGAAAGAAATGGAGGAAAGCAAATGACTAAATATAGAGTTTAAAACCATGGTTATAAGGTTTTCCAAGAATTTTCTAGAAAAGGTTGATAAATTTAGTGAGACCCTCAAGGATATGAAAAAGGACCAACTAGAATTTAAACATACACTGACTGAAATAAATAATAATATACACGTAAGGGCATGGGGTGGGGTGGGAACTGGGTAGAAGGGAGCTATGGGGGGAAAAAGAAGAATGACTCTAATAATCGGAACAATAAAGATTTAATTAAAAAAGAAACATAAATGATGAGAGAGAATCATTGATGGGGCTGCCTCATGCATGCCTCACACTGGGGATTGAGCCTGCAACCCAGGCATGTGCCCTGATCAGGAATCAAACTGTGACCTTTTCACACACTGGGCCTCTAGTTTTTAATATTGTAATATCATTGCTATCATATAGCTGAAAGTATATTCTATAAAAAAAATACAAAAAACAGCCCTGAAATATGACAAAAGAGTTCTGTGGTTAAATACTTCTCAGAAGTGTTAGATGGGAAACCCCCATCTTGGAGATTCATGATGCTCAAGAGTGTATTATTTTAAAACTTCACAGTAATCTTGCATGGGCAAAACTAATTTAACTTTACATAGAGTTTTACACACTCATTAGACCACAGACCCATGTGCCACACAACAAATGTTATAAAATGCCTCTTCCTGAGCACCCTTTTCCCCTTTGCTGCAGTTGTGGCTCTTTGTATGGTTATTTCCAAGTATTTAAGTTCACACCGTGATGGCATCGCTGGGAAAGCCATGTAGACACACCCTTGTTGCTGTCTGTATTCACTCTCATTCTATCCAAGAGACCTTCTGAGAGAGAATCTATGTGCACTATGACCCTGACACGTTGAACTGTTATTACATCCCTAATCCAAAAGTTTGTGCTATCTAAAAGTTGCAAAAGCAAGTTCACCACAGCTTGATTTTTTTTCTCTTTTTTCCAAAGAGATCCAAGCCAGGCTTTTAGTGACATGCCTTGAATATCATAAAATCTATTTGGTCTGAAATATCGTTTTTAGAAATTGAGGTTGTTTGGGCATATAGAGAAAGATTATCTAGAGTGCAGAAAGGTTTACATGTTCAGAGCACACTCACTTGGCCAATAGGCCTTCTCTCTAGTTCAAACCCAAGCCAGTTGGGGAGTCTTAAAGGATGGCTATGCCCTACTGAATTGAAGCCAAGATCTTGGAGGCCAGATTGAGTGGGAATTCCCAGGGAAGCTCTAATGACTCATGAAGCACTGCTGCTAATCCTACATTTTGGATAAGTCTCTAGGAACATCTAGTCACAGATGTTGAGGTCACTTGGCCAACTAAAAACAACCACGGGTACCACAAAGACCAAGCTTATCCCCATGATGAACAGACAGGAAGAGAAGGATGCCTTTGTTTTCTAGGATTGAAAGTCAAGGAAGAATCCTTCTTCCAAAGTAAATAATTTCTCAAAGTAAGTTAGCAGACTGTCTGAATAGAGTCACATGGAAAACTTGTAAAAAAGCAGTTTCCAAAGGTTCACTTGAGAAAACATACATCGGTTTCTGAGAGTAGGCCCCAGAATATGTAACAAGCTCCATAGGTCATAATTATGCATCTGAGTTTGAGAGTACTACATGGAAGCCCCCACCTACTGCTACTCATAAAACATCCAGTTCTTGTCTT
Organism: Vespertilio murinus; assembly: GCA_963924515.1. Classification (NCBI taxonomy): domain Eukaryota; kingdom Metazoa; phylum Chordata; class Mammalia; order Chiroptera; family Vespertilionidae; genus Vespertilio; species Vespertilio murinus. Next base: position 12,566,807 of record OZ004714.1, on the reverse strand, counting down.
TAGTGTGTGCTTGAACTTTATATTCTCTGGGTCACTAAAACAAAACAAAACATAACACAAAAATACATGGCTTTATTGCTAACAGTGGCTCAAGCTGTCTATGGATGAATTGCATTGCTGGGTCAAGTCTCTACTTCTATCTGTGCCTGAGCCTTGGACAATTTGAGTTTGAAGCTCCTCCCACCAAGAGGTGACATCTGTTCCCTCACCCGTTGAATCTGAGCTAATATTATAACGTGATTTGGCAGTGGAATGACATGAAAGTGATGGTATGCCAATAGCGAGCTTCTGGGCCAGCCGTAGGCAAACTATGGCCCGCGGTCCAGATCCGGCCCATTCGTCTGTTCTATCTGGCCCATGGAGCCAAAAGAGCAGAGGGTTCTCTTGCTCTCCCCTCCGCTCCTGCACCAGCAGCCCAAGATGCGAGTGCCAGCTTGGTCAGGTTGCTTTTGTTCCGGCCTTCCGGTCCAGTTTGAGAACCCATCGTGGAACTCGAGTCAAAAAGTTTGCCCACCCCTGTACTAGGCCTGGGTACTTTCTCTCTCTCTGCCCCTCCCAGAATGCTAGCATTGCCATGTGTGAACAAGGCTGGAGAAGTCTGCTGAAGGATGAGAAAGCACGTGGAGGGGAGTTTAATTATTCCAACTGACGCCATTCTAGAGCAGCTTACATCCAGCTGACCCCCGCATGTGGGGCAGCCCAGCCATGGTCAATAGAGCTCCCTACACAACAATCCATAGCTGATTGTAGACACATAAAAACACAGACAAGAACCACCCATGTGATTCACAGTCTCATAAGCAACAACACATGCTTATTGATAAGCCACTGAATACCCATGTGTTTGATTGTGTAGCCATAGGTTATGCATATCTTCTTTCTTCAAAACTCTTCTCTTTCTGCTGGTTAAATATCCAAAGAGCAATCCTCACCTTTGGGTTCTACTTTATCCAATTCTGGTTGTGGACTTCTGTCTCCACTGGTAGGGTAGCGGGGTCTAAGTACAATGACCATAAATGTTCACTTCTAAAGCAGAACACTTTGAAAATGAAAATAAGTGCTATTAAAGCTTATGCAGACGCAAGATATATAATCCAACAGCCCTGGCCATTGTAGGTGTAAGGAACTTGGTGTTTAAAAGGTAGCTTTTCCTAGGTTCTGGAACCTTCTTTCTTCACTGCCAGTTTTTCTTGCCTATCTGCCTTGCCCTCCCTCGGGAAACCGTACCATCTAATTACCATTTATTTCTATCCTGACGTATGTTTGTGTACTGCCCATGAGTGGTTCATCTGATCACTCCCTCCCTCTTGACCACCTCTGCCCAAGAGTTTCTAGGTACATCCTCAAGCCTGGCCAGTTCAGGCCAGTTTCTCTGTCCTCATTTCAGGCCCTTTAATGAGGCCAGAAAGTCAGAAAACGGGGAAGACAGACTCTTGTTAGAAGCTAAGGAGCAACCTCATTGCTGGTCCCTGGCACATTTATGAAACTATCCCATTCATTTAATCACACTGGGGATGGGGACATGCTTAGATATCTTCACATCTGTTATTACTTATCCTAACATCACAGCAGCTCAATTAACTGGCAGAAGCCACTGGGTCTATGTGTCTGTGAAAAAGCCTACTTATTATAGAGGGAGAAAAAACTGTGTTTGGTTTTGAGGAAAAAAATACAATTAGCATGCCTTTAGTCACAAAAGACTTGTAAGTGACAACTGTGTAAATAATAAGAAAACCAGAGACTAAAGAGACAGATCAATTTATTGGCCGTGGAAGAATTTCACTAGTACTAATTGCATCCCTAAATGGAAAATGTCACTGCAACAATTTGTTTCACTTTACAGTTCAGAGTGCCACAACTCCACAATCTGGCATCTGCATCTATAACCATGTGGCTTAGATGATATTGTATTTTCTAAAGCTTCTCGACCAATGACGTTAATTCTACCTTAAGTGGAAGGGGTCTCCCTCCGTGTGAAACTCACACAGGATTCACAATGTACCCCTGACCGAGGCTGGATTTCTGACTTCCTTATCCCCTCCCACATTGACTCATAACATAGCCAGCGAGAGCAATGGCAGCCTGCAGATATTAATTCTCTAATATCTCTGCGATACTATCTTTTTTATTACACCTGAAAAAGGAATTAAACTAGTCAGCAGCAACGATGGATGGAAGCCGAGATAGCAGTTTTATGAAAAACCCACACACATCCTTGACAAAGGACAGTTTTCCTAGAACAGAGCGGCTTATGCAAGACAACTGCTAGGCAGACGGGAGGGGGTGGGCGCAGTTACTGTGTGTGTGTGTGTGTGTGTGTGTGTGTGTGTGTGTGTTTTTAATTCAACCTGGGATTTGAGGCTCTTCCCTTGAGAAATAGTAACTTTTCTCTTCTTAAAAGCATTATGTCTCAAAACTCCAGAAGGGTCGTGACCCCACTGAAAAGCTGAGGGCTGAGGAGCGACCTCATTCTCTAAGACACGCAGAAATATCGTGCGATGCAGATGGATCATTTTCTGCTCATGCTAGCACATTAACGGCATCTAGCAAACATCATTTGTTTAACTTGCATAAAACTCATGGCTTCTCCAAGCACATCTGCCACCAGGACTCTCGTGCAACTCAAATCATTTGTCAACTGCTTCATGGCCACAGCGTTTGGCTGGCCTTTGCCATTCATCTAGATTATGGATGGGGTATATCTCAGACCCCGAGACATGCTTCATTTTTCTCCCCTTACTCCCACTGTCGTCTGCGCAGGCTGCCAATTAGGTTGGCAGCAGATATGCCGAGAAATTAGATTTTAATGTTGATGACGAATTTCCTCCTACACCTAATATCACTGCCCCCCACTCCTTTTTTTTTAAGCATGCCTCTGCTTTACTGGATGCCGAGTTATAAACCAGATTTATTGCTGGAGATGGATGGGCCCCTTTCCTTGTTATGCAGATGAATTTCTGTCCCCGGAATGTTGAGATGGTGAAGGGCAGGGCGGGCGGCATGGGCATCATTCTGGGAAATTGTTAAAACTGTAGATTTGCAGGTATCACTCCCTGGGATTCGCATTCAGGGTGTGTGTGCGGGGAGGCCTGAGAAATCTCTGCTTTGGTGAAGCTTCCTAGGTAACAGTGATACAGAGTGAGGCGCAGGAAGTGTCTTTATAGCAAGGACCTACACAGGGTGATAAAGAGTTTCCCAACCACAAACAGGGTTTCATTTATGAAGTGGGCTCCACCTCTTCTAGTCTCTCTATGTAGAGGTTCTGCTCCCCAAGTTTCAGATTATCTGCCCAACAAATAAATCCTGTGAAATGCAAATGACCTTGGAAGGGCTGTTGTTTATAATTTAGTATGAATCACTCTAGGTTTTATGTTCTCAAATAGGATGCTAGCCCATTCTTTAACATCTATTCTCATGAAGAGTCTCATCTATTCTGCCAGGGAAGAATCAACAAGGTTTTAAGTTTCTTCTCCCCTCCTCTCCTCCCACCCCCCACTAAATAAATTACCATCTGTTGCCACTTGACTTGAAAACTTATTGTAAATGTGTAAATAATGTATCGAAAAAGAGAAAGGATTATTGATTGTTGCCCAGATCTATTTTTAAAATCCCTTCATCTGCCCCTTCTTCCCTTATCCACGTTTATCATATTTTGTTATCTTAAAGTTTCATTAACAGAAGGTTTCTCACTAGCATGCATGGATGATCAACCACAAAGTTAAGAATATATAAGGCATATTTGTCTTCTCCACGTTTCTTTTTCCCTAAGAACCTACATAGATGAAATGTTCTGCATCAGACTCAGAGCCTTTCTGTGAGTCTTGCTGGAAAAAAACAACACAAAAACAAACAAAAACAAAAAACCCTCTCTTTAAGATGACATCATAGCTCTTATAAAAAGAATATAAATAAGTTACACAACAATATAAATACGTGAATAAGTAGAAGGCCAGGGTAAAAGCATGGATGAGAGAGAACTCAAGGGAGATGTCACAAATGGCGAGAAGAAGGTCCAGCTTGTCTGATAAAGTGAGGATAGTGCACCCTAAGATGTGAGACTTGAGTTCTGTCATGAAGTGAGGGTGCTCTCTGATACGGGAAACATTCCCCTCAGGGGCCAGAGCAGGAAAAGAATAGCCAATAAGTGAAACCCGCTTTAGTCTCTTTCAGGAGCAGCCCCTCAAGCCTGCACTACTCCTGTAGTCTCTGGAGTATCTTGTTCCAGAATACGGAACTCTCATTTTCCTTCAACCTACCCATCCCCACAATGTGCCTACAAATGATTATAATATGTAATGAAGGGACACCTGGCACACAAAAAACACAGAGATGGGTTTTCCCTGGATGCTTAGTAGATCAATGAATGCTAGGCTATTCATTTATCAATTATTTGGTAAGAAGCAGCATCTCATGGAACAGGTTCAAAATTAAACAAACTGAATCTGCAGGTAAGTGGGGGGACGAGATTTTGAATATACCTCTTCAACTCAGAAACTGATTATACATCTAATTGTTTATAAAGCAATATTTATTGAGTACTTGCTATGTTGCAAGTTCTCTGTTGGGTACCATGGTGGAGACAATATTAAGGTATGCTAAACTGGGTCCTTAAGAAGTTAAATAAGAGTGATGAAGATGATGATGATCACAACAATAAAGATTTTAAATATCCATGTGAGCTCAGACAAGGGGTAGATGAAATTCAGGGAAAGGTCTCTAGAAAAGATTCACGCACACGTTGGCATTGAGTTGAGCCTTAAAATAAAAATAGACTTAGGAAGTGTGGACAGATGGAGGAGGGGGAGAAATAGTCCAGTTGGGAATAGTGAGTAAAGGTACACTTTAGTCAAAATACCAGTGTGTCCAGTCCAATACCAGCTTGATAGATGTCTACTCCCTTTTCCAACTCCCTGGGTTGTTTTGTTATACCTTTGCCCTTTTCTGCTAAATATCAATGCCTGCTACCACCAGGTTCTAAAAGCCAAAGAGAACTACCCTGCCCATGGTCCTCCTTCAAACTTTTCAACAACACTGTCTCATCCTCTCCCTGTTCCCACACATGTGCACATCTCTTCTTTCTGCAAAGAGAATTTCAGAACATATCTGTCAGGAGTGGTGTGGTCTCAAGAGTAACTGCACCGAGTGGAGAAGCAGAGGAATGGCCGAGAATAAACAAGGACTGCTAGAACAAAGTTGAGCTCGGCTTAGATATCAAAGTTAATGAATTCCCCAACAGACCATGAGAGCAACGGTGGGAAACAAATTCAACCCAATCTCTAATGACACCCAGGTATCTGGAAGTGCTTACCTTGTGTTCCCATAAAACCTAACAGGCAGCTGAATTTGAGACACAAAATAAGGCTAGTAAATTCCTGAAAGGAGACAGTTCTCTTTCCTTGGAGACAAACCAAATTATGCATTGCCTCTTTCACCAGCAACATATTCTGGCTCAAACATTTTTAAAAGAAGGCTGCTGAACATCTGCTGAGCAATTAATGGAATGCAGCAGTGTGCTATAATGGTCCCTGGGAAGGTATTAGCAGTCCTGCTTATGAGACATGAAATGTTGCAAACAGTGGCCCTTTTCCCTTTTTTCTAGAATCGTATTTTCTTCTCCCTGCTACAGGAAAAAAGAAGAGAAAGGCAGTTGTGGTGAAAGATCTGCATCAAATAATCTTCCTTGTTGTTTTTTCTTTTCCCCAGGTTTCTTCCTACTCATAAATAGCAATGCGATCATTTCAACTTAATAAAAGAAATTGTGGCAAGTGTTTCAATGCACTTATTCCCCTACCCCACATGCCAAGCTTTCTATGTGCAAAGGGACTTCTTCCACTGTCTCAGTAGATATTCTCTACCACCCTGTTCAAAATTTTTTTTAATTAAACAGTTACAGCTAACTTAGTTATAATCTCCAATATATTGGCCCGCATATATTCTACATCTTTATCACAATTACTGAAATACTAATCTAAACACAAGCATTGTCTTTTGTATATGGAAGTCTGGCTGAGTGAGTTTGTACCTGTGGCTACCACCAGTTCTAATGCTATTATGAGGAGCATGGCTAAACTCAATACAACGGAAGTTTCCAAGACTCAATTAATGAGTCAGCCCTTTACATTCTTTCCCTTTACTCTTCACACTGGAGCCAGTTACTCCAATATAAGTCTACATCTATTCCAGTCCCTGAGCCAGTTATAACAGGAAGCTCAACACACCAGTTGATTGGGTTTGGAATTACAAAGCCAAAAGGTCCTACTATCAAATCTAACAGGGAAGAGCCTCCAACAGCCACAGTGGTTGGAAATCAAATATTTTTCTTACTCTAGCCAAATTGGCCCTGTTTAAGACTGGACTTCTGCCTTGAACTGAATTGCTGTTGTTGTCTCATTCTTTGGCAACCTCACATCATATCAATCTAGACTGCAGGGGGCTCTCATTCAAATCTCAGTGTGCTTACCCACTTACCCAAGCTCCCAGAAATATCCCTCCCTTTGGCCAGTCTTTCTTCCCAAAGCTTTGAGTCCTGCTTTCCAAATTCCCCATTGTGGAATAATTAATGTGAACATTAATTAGGGAAATTTTCTACATCTTCCAAATTTTGCATTATCCCTTGCCACCCAGAGCTTAAAACAATAATAATAAACCCCTCATTGCTCTGGGGAATGGGCTTTCTCTCCCACATGGATTCATGGGTGACTTGGCTGTATCCCTTTCTCTGGCCAAGCCACTGGCCAAACCAATTTCAATGAAATACCTACTTTTCTATTCTTATTTTTCAGCTTGATCCCATCTCTATACCACATGTCATTAGAGGAAGGCATCCTTAAGAAACATTTGGGGTAAGATTTCAAATTCAACAACATGATCTGGCCATCTGACCATCTTTGGAATGTGATATGACAACGAGGTAAATAAAAACCAGGCACATTAAATGCCTGATAGACGAGAGGTTTGGGAGAGGAAATGAATGAAATGTCAGTGGCCCCTAGATTATAGACTGGGAAAGTAGGTTAGGTCTCTGTCCTGACCTGTGGTGCTCCCCTTTCTAACAGAGGCCCCTGGTAAATAATAGAGGAGTGTATCCTAAGAAATCAAGGTACCTGAAAGCAAAATATACTGCCTGAAGATAGTGCTTATTTAGAAAGTGAGCATGCTGTAAAGTGAATTTTGCCTTCCAAGGGATGAAGTAGATAAGGCTCAGTCTTCCCCCTAAACAGACTGGACTATCATTTAAATTAAATAAACCAGTAACCTTTACTTTCAGTTAATCCTCACACAAGGATATTTTTTCCCTTTGATTTTAGAGACAATGGAAGGGAGGAAGGGAAGAGAAGGGAAGAGAGAGAAAGAGAAACATTGATGTGAGAGAGACACATAGGTTGGTTACCCACATGTGCCCTACTGGGGCTAGAGACCAAATACACAACCCAAGTATGTGCCCTTGATCGAGAATCCAAACCACCATCTTTGGTCTGCAGACTGATGCTCTAACCATTGAAAAACACAGGTTAAGTGCAGTAAACTTATTTAAAACAATTTCAAAAGGTTACTTTCTACTGATTTGATAAAATTTGTCAGTGGCTTGGCTATTAGCATGATGTTTCTGGACATTGTTCATTCACTTCAACCAGCTATGTGTAACAGTCATATCACCACCATTCATCAGAGACCAAAGGTCAACCACTATTCACCAGAGACCAAAGGTCAACATCTTGGATAGTAACCAACCAATTTAGACCATCAAATACCCCAAGATAAGTAGGCAGACTTTTAGCTTAGGGACTGCTACTTAATAGCTCTGCTTGCTTACACTTCCTTCATTTCTTCAGGGCATTTTCATCAGCAATATAGTTCAGAACGTGGCATTTGTTAGTTTGCTTCCTGCCCAGCTTTCCCTTGTGATGGAAGCTTCATGAGGGCAGAGACTGTTCCATTCAGAGAACACTGCTTGACTCAGAGCAGGCAGGCACACAATAAATGTCTGTTCAATGGATGCATTGGGGTAGCAAGCTGTAGAATAACAAATCAACCTGACTCAATCCTCCTTCCTCTTATGAGTCATCTTCTTCAAGTGACCCTCAGAATTGATCATACCTCTGCTCAAAGGTCTCTTAACCTTCCCAAAGCTCAGTACATACTGTTCCACACTCTACCTCCATATCCCATGCTCAGGAATAGTAACTTAAAATTTGTTTTTACTGATTTCGGAGAGGAAGGGAGAGAGAGAGAGACATCAATGATGAGAGAGAGAGCCACTGGTTGGCTGCCTCCTACACATTCCCCACTGGGGGTTGAGCTCACAACCTGGTCATGTGCCCTGTCTAGGAACCAATTTGTCCCTGACTGGGAATCGCCATGACCTCCTGGTTCATAGTTCAACACTCAACCACTGAGCCACATCAGATGGGAAGGAATAGTGACTGTTAAATATTCATTCTTTTAAGGTTGTGAGATTATTTTTAACAAAAAAATATGAAATTATAATATAAGGAAAAGATGCAATATAAGCAGAAAAGAGGCCAACCTTATTGGCCTTCCTATAGACCTAAGCACACCTCCAGAGTCTCCAGAAAACCAGAGAATGAAGTTGGAAACTCTTGCTCTTTATCCCCACTTATTCCATGTGCCTTCCTTGGTGCTATGGTGCTGGGAATATCTCTAGCATTTAATCCTAACCATCCATCCACCTTCTCCAAGATCCTTTCCTGTATCATTTTGACTGGGTATCATTTATTTCTGATTTATATTTCCTAAACAACTTTGTTAATAATATAAGGAGTAAAAAGAAAAGCACACAGAACAGCTTACTATCTGCCAGGCATTACTCTGTCAGGGGTGGGCAAACTATGGCCCACGGGCCAGATCCGGCCCGTTCGGCTGTTCTATCCAGCCCACAAAGCCCAAAGAGTGGAGGGTTCTCTTGCTCTCCCCTCCGCTCCTTCACCAGCAGCCCAAAATGAGAGTGCCGGCATGGTCAGGTTGCTTTTGTTCCAGCCCTCCGATCCAGTTTAAGAACCCATTGTGGCCCTCGAGTCAAAAAGTTTGCCCACCCCTGCTCTAAGTGCATTACTTAAATTAACATAAATCCTCACCCAGTCCCACCTACATAGGTGCTACTGCCATGTCTAAGGCCCAGAGGGATTAAATCTCTTCTCAAGTTCTATATAGTGAGTCAGTGATGGGGCCAAGATGAAAACCACTGGTCTGGCTGCAAGATTGAAAACTCTAAGTGCTTAAGTATGTCCTTTTGCCTCTCTGAGTATGTAGGCACGTTACTTACCGAAATACCCCACCGCTGCCCATTCCCCCACTCCAGAGCACCACCACAACTGCTATGGCACACTTTGTCCCATTGCAACCAGATTGTATGCATTTTTGGGATAAAAATAATTTCTTACTGTACCAGCACAATATTTTGCAAAAATAAGTACTCAATAAATATTAATTTGGTTCAGTATTAATATAACCAATGATAGCTATTTATATTTAAATGGGATTACTTGCATTATCATTGAGACTTCTCTATAGCCTTAGAAAAAGGGTTTCTGCCTCTTACCTTCTATGGGTGAGGACAGAACTCAATGACATTAGTTAATTTGTAAGATCATGACCAACTAGGGATTCAATTCCTAGCTACAGCCCTGTACAAGTGCTAAGTCCCAGGTATTTCCACTGACTACTATATCTCAAAAAACACACACAATATATATATATATATATATATATATATATATATTTGTAACATGAATAATTTGAAAATAAAGTTTTGCAGAAAAACCGGGGAAAATGTTATTTGTAGAATTAACTTTATTTTTAAGACTTCTGGTTCAAATGAAACTTGCTATTATTTGAGGAGTATCTATTTAGGTGAATCGTTATTGATTTTCTCCAGGACTAAGAAAATGCACTTTATTCTGTTGCCTTTCTGATAAGGAGAGGCACCAGCTAGTTTCGTTATGATAAAAAGAGAGATGGAGATTCCCCTTTACTAGAGCCACTAGGAAAACAGGGGACATGCAAACTGACCTGCTGTTAAGTGGGCTGCATGGACGAGGACTTGGATCCCAGGTTTCAGCTCAAAGTGCACTGAGTTCTGGTTGAGCTTGTGGATCAGAAGTTCCGATATCTGAAAGAAGCAGTGTCATAGTGAGTGCCACCAAAATTGCCATACTGACTATAAACAAATGTGTGGAGAAATATGTATTACATTTACCAAGGCATTCCCAATAGTATGCTCCTGAATTATATAAATAAGCTTTACTAGGATGTTTAGTTTTTATTCCAGAATATGCAGAGATAATAATTATTTTTAAATATATCTTTATTGACTTCAGAAAGGAAGGGAGAGGGAGAGGGAGAGGGAGAGGGAGAGGGAGAGGGAGAGAGAGAGAGAGAGAGAGAGAGAGAGAGAGAGAGAGAGAGAGAGAGAGAGAGACATCAATGATGAGAGAATCATTGATCAACTGCCTGCTACATGCCCATATGGGAGATTGAGCCTACAACCTGGGCATGTGCCTTGATGGGGAATAGAACTGTGACCTCCTGGTTCATAGGTCAATGCTCAGCCACTGACCCACACCAGTGGGGGAGAAATAATTATTTTTAAGCATGACCTGACTTTACATCCTAAATGCTACAAAATAGGTCAAATAACTAGTACATCAACTACCTTTTACAATTAAAAATTATCCTGTGGTAGCTTAGAAAAGTCATGCCCAGTTTTTAAAATTTGCTATAAACAGAGCTTAAAAGAAGCAGATACGTACAAGTGATACATTGTGGTAAGATTCATACATAAGTGCTTTGTTGATTGCTAGATTCTACCTTATTCCTCCCTATGCTTCCCACCCCTTCCCCAACCCATACCCTGTGGCTTTCACAGAAAAGCTACTTTATGAATATTTATTGAATGGCAAATGTAGTTCTTCTAAAATAATACATTATAAGGTTGGAACAAAGTGCAACCACAACTTAAGTAAGGAATTGGCTGACCCTTGTTTCAGGTGTAGGGCATCAACTGACCGGCTACTTGGTCTGACACATGTGCTAGAGCAGTGGTTCCAACCTTTCTAATGCCGTGACCCTTTAATATAGTTCCTCATGTTGTGGTGACCCCCAACCATAAAATTATTTTCATTGCTACTTCATAACTGTAATTTTGCTACTGTTATTAATCATAATGTAAATATCTGTGTTTTCTGATAGTCGATAGTCGTAGACTCTACAGCAGTGGTTCTCAACCTGTGGGTCTTGAGACCTGCTAGCAGGGTCACCTAAGACCATCGGAAAACACAGATATTTACATTACGATTCATAATAGTAGAAAAATTCAGTTATGAAGTAGCAATGAAAATAATTTTATGGTTGGGGGTCACCACAACATGAGGAACCATATTAAAGGGTCATTACATTAGAAAGATTGAGAACCACTGTACTAGACAGATGCAGGGAATTCTGGGTCATAGAATATCTAATGGGAACATGGGCAAAGAGCTTTATTTGGGAAGTAAGAGTTAAGGAAGATTTTAAAGTCAAAGTAAAACTCTGTTCAGTTGTTTACCCAGCTCAATTTGCTTTGTTTTGCTTATGTTTTTGAGCAAATTCTGAAAAGTTATCACTACACTAATATTATTACTATTTCTAGAGGCCAAGTGCAGTGGTTTGTGTACCAGGAGGGGCGGGGGGGGGTGAGGTTGGTTGATCCCTTGGCCTGGTCTGTGACCTCTTGTAATTTGGGAATCCTTCTGGGGATGTTGGAGAGTTGGTTTCAGCCTGATCCCTGTAGACCAGGCCTAAGGACCACAGTATGCATATAAGATCTTGGGTTAATCTCTTTCTGCCTTCCCTCCTTTCCTCTTCCCCTGAGATTCTTCAGTCTGTTTCCTGTTTCCATGCCTGTGCATTGAGCATATGACCCCTGGTGGTTAGTGCACATCATAGCTACCAGCCAGTAAGCTTTTATATATATAATTTTTATTTAAATCCTAACCCAAGGATGTGCTTTCATTCCTGAGAGAGAGCAAGGGGAAGGAGGGAGGGAGGGAGAAGGAGAGAGAGAGAGAGAGAATATCATGGATGTGAGAAACATGGATCACTTGCCTCCTGCATGTACCCTGACTGAGAATTGAACCTGAGACCTGGGTATGTGCCCTGACCAGGAATGGAACCCATAAGCCTTTGGTGCATGGGAGGACATTCTAACCAACTGAGCCACACCAGCAAGGGCTCACTCCTATTATTTTATCTTGCCTTATTTTTAATATTTTAATCATCAATTTAGTACTTGTTTACTTTACTTTTAAGTCTAATTAGATGCTTCCTGACCATAATTCTGCTAAATTATTATATGTGTTTCCTTTCACATTTGTAGAATTTAATTGAATCCACTGAGTCGCAGAAATGAGACATTTGATTCTTCAGCAGGTAAGCAGGGTCAGGTGGCTTTGTTCTGAAGCTGAGAGTCCCTTCTGGAAACCTCTGCTTGGTAACAGAGTGGACTGCCCTGCGGATGAACTTCTCTGCTGGAGGACTGTCAGTGACCTGTGGCTGAGCACCTGGGGGCCGTGCAAGCTCAGCCTCTCTAAGGTTTCCATTTGGCTCACCAGGCAGAAAAACAAGTTCCTCATACAATTATACGAAAACAGCTTTGTCCTCTGTATTCCGTTATTCTTCTCCCTGGGCACCGGGTATCTTTCATTACGCTCCGGGTTCACAGGAAGAGCGGGTTTCTAACACAGACTGAAGAATGTTTTCCCTCCAGGCTCTTCGTATTGTTGCAACACCCAGTTCCCACTCTACCTTGTTCTTCTCATCCAATCTGTAAGGTCTTTATAGGGATGTGACCCTGGTTTTTCAGTGGAGGTCAATTATAAACATGTTGGTTATGACATAAACACATGTACACATATAGAAATGTGTAAATATGTATGAAATATATAGACAATCATGTATGTTTATGACATACATATATAAACTAACTAACTAACTATATATATATATATATATATATATATATATATATATATTTATGCCCTATATAGGACAATAATATATAGGGCATAATATATAGACAATATATATGTTTGTGCCCTAACCATTTTGGCACAGTGGATAGAGCATCGGCCTGCAGACTGAAAGGTCCTAGGTTCCATTCCGATCAAGGGCATGTACCTTGGTGGTGGGCACATCCCCAGTGGGGGTGTGCAGGAGGCAGCTAATGGATATTTCTCTCTCCTCGATGTTTCTAACTATGTCTCTCCCTTCTTCTCTGTAAAATAAAATCCATAAAATATATATGTTTATCTACATATTATTCAGATGTATGCACATGCACATGGAAAATGTTTTAACTCAAATAGGAAAGATTTGTGAGAAGTAATTAAGGAATTCCTCTTTGTTGTGGAGTCCATCACATGGACAAAAGGGAATATGTATTTGCCAGAGAAAGACTTTTCTTTTTCAAGTAGATAAAGCGATATAGATTTCTGATCCCTGAGAATGTTTTTTCCCCTCAAGTGAGAAATATAAACTAAACAAGAAAATAGAGTTCATCAGAATATCATACTTCTAAGTAGTCCCTTATGAATATGATGAAATTCCCAGATTTTTATTTGTTTTCATTTATAACATTGCTTCATTGGCTTTAATCTGTGTCATTGACCAAATTAAGCAGGCTATGAAAAATACCATCCAACAGCAAAAGGTATGTTTCATGTGTTTGACTTGTATCAAAGGTCATGCAATGAAGAACACATCATTTGCAGTAAAGAAATTATACAGGGAGCTAAAAATAAATAAAATTCACCTTTCATACAAGAATCATTTCAATAAGAACCACGTACTTCTCTACTCAAATAAATGAGTGTCAAACTGTTGATAATATTTTAAATGTTTTCCAGGCCACTTACAGAAGTGTTTGTCTTCTATTGTTTTCATCAGGTCAATGGTCATGTATATGTTTTAAGTATATTATCTATGCATTGCACAATTTGTATTGGTACAATTACATATTTTAAAAATATTTTTATTGATTTTTTTACAGAGAGGAAGGGAGAATTAGAGAAATAGAGAGTTAGAAACGTCGATGAGAGAGAAACATCGATTAGCTGCCTCTTGCATACACCCCCACTGGGGATGTGCCGGCAACCAAGGCACATGCCCTTGACCGGAATCGAACTTGGGACCTCTCAGTCTGCAGGCCTACACTCTATCCACTGAGCCAAACCTGTTTCGGCCAATTGCATATTTTTTATTGTTGTTGTTTTTTTTTTTTTTTTTTTCTTACTCCAACTCTTTCAGGTGTTAGTGCTGGTATGTGCTTGGGAAGGAACGTGGACCTTACAGGATATACCTCAGTTTAGCCGGTTAATATTTGAAGAGTTGAGGCTAGACTGCAATAATGTAAGACTCTTAGTCTCTGGGCCCTTTCATCAGAGACATTTCCCTTTAACCAGCCAAGGAAGAAAGAGCAAAAGCTATTTGGAAAGAGGAGGAGTGGGCAGGCTTAGGAGGTTTTACAGACACATTTCATTAATTACTCTGCCATCTCCTATTCACCAGTGAAACACACAGCTTGTAATTCCAGTCCCATGTCAGCTGACCAGTATGAGCTACAGGAATAAGCAGTTCCCAACCTTATCCTCAGAATGGCCACAGTCTGTTTGCCAGTTAATATAATATGTGTTTGGGAGAGTCTTTGGCTATGAAACGAGTAGAATAAACTGGAATCTATAGAAGAGTGTGGTGAGAAGGACAAAACCTTGTATGATAATCAAGTGAAATAATGTGTGCTTGCTGGGAGGTTGGACCGGCTGAAGCAAGTTAAATTTACTTTTATTTTCTGTCCAGTGATAGTGTAATGTCTTAGTAAATCTCATGCATCCTTTGTTCTGTCACCCCCCTCTGCTGCTGACCTACACAGTCCATTTTCTGTTCTTGTTCAGCTAAATAATCATGACCAAAGACATAACTTAATACACTTGGTATCTGCCAAGTGGTGGAATAGGCCTGTGATTCACATATAATTCACACTTCACCCAAAGTTATCTCTTCAGAGGACAGTGGGGACTCAAGAAAATAGTTGAAAGACTACTTTCAAGAGGATACAGGGGGAGGGACCTGCTGAAGAGAAAACACCAATCTTCTCCATATCTTCTTCACAAAGTATGAAATGTAAGTGTAGCAATGACAGCAAGTTAGGTGAGGCTGGAGTCACTATGTTAAAATCTCCAGGGCCTGAAGCACTGTAGGTGCCTTTCTTGCTCAAACTGCAGGTCGGCAGTGGTGCTGTGCTCATTTCCATCACCCAGTGATACAGGCTGGTGAAACAGTGCCCTTAGTGTGCACTCACAGCACCCTAGGAGGGCAAAGGAATTTGCAGATGGCACCTGGATACTTCAACTCGGAAGTAAGGCATCTCACTTCTGCTCCCAAGTCATTGGCCAGAATTAGTCACATGGGTCTCTCCATGGAAGAGAATCATGGGAACAACCCTACCGTGTACCCAGAAATCAGTAGCTGGAAATATGTAGCCAATAATGGTGATGGTTACTGCAGAAAGAACACATTCAACATCTAAACCATTTTAAATAAAACAAATTGGGAGAAAACACAGACTCGGAATATTAAAATGGTAGTTTCAAACACCAAAACATGAAAGAAGAGAAGTTGAAGGACAACAAAGCAGTTGATAAATTTATAAAACAAGTAATGCAAAGAAGTGGTAAATTTGAAACTATAGATTCAAAAGGGGCTTTGGCAGACTTATCTATGGCAAAGCTACATTGGGCTAAAATACTAGTGCTTATCTCTGAAGTTGGTAGAAGGAATGGAAATCTTACAAAATATAAATAGCATCCTGGTGCCATATTTTAAGACAGGCTTGCCTGGAATGACCTTGGAGCTGACCTACTCAATCAGTCTTGATTCTGTTACATTATTAAGGTCCCTTCAACTAGCTATTGAAGAATCTTTCTTTTAGATTCAACAGAGGAATATCTTCCCCAACTCATATAATTAGTGTGAAAAGCAATGCAGCCAAATACCCATTCTGGTTAACACTAACTCATCTATCTCCATTCTTTCTTAATCCCAAAATAATCAGTGCCATGAAAGTGCCTAAGAAGTTTCCTGGGTGATATAAGGAAGAAACAGATCAGTCATATACTCTTCCTCCTCTCGTATTCCTCAGAACCAGCTCTAAGCTTGGTCTCCTTTTGCCATGTTACTTTTGGGCCAACTCTTACCTACTCTATTTTTAGTTATAGTTTCTTGCTTTAATGATCTTCCTTTCGAACTCCAGAGTATTTCTATGACTCAACTCCCCACATTAATAAACCCAAACAAAGTAGACTCTGTGGGCATATAAAAAATAGTCTGAGTTTATGAATTATGTTCCAGAGTAAATGTTGACTTCCTTAAAGTGCTGCCAATAGAATGTTCCATTTTTCAGGGGCACCTGAATCTTAGACTCTGCATCTGTGGTCAAGTGTACATGAGACC
Organism: Vespertilio murinus; assembly: GCA_963924515.1. Taxonomy (NCBI): domain Eukaryota; kingdom Metazoa; phylum Chordata; class Mammalia; order Chiroptera; family Vespertilionidae; genus Vespertilio; species Vespertilio murinus. The sequence goes on along the minus strand of OZ004714.1, from coordinate 12,550,304 downwards.
CAAACAACTGAGGAGCCAATACATTGTTGGTGGCTGACATTTTCCCCATAGTTGTTTTCTTCCTTTTAAGTGTTTTCATGCCCTTTACAGATTCTACAAAAGAACCGGAAGACTCCCTATCTCTCCAGCAAAGCACTCCAAACAACCTTGATAGAACAGGATGTTCTTTCCTCCCTCCAGGGAAGCCAGACACAAATCAGCTTACCTCTGGAGGGGAAGGATTGCTCTGTATCTGAGGAGCTGGCCTCAGGGTAGCAGAACGTGCTGTCCCTGATGAGGCCAGCAAAGGGCAAGCCAGCTTCTCCTCACTCACTGGGAATCTGAAATCAAGGCGGGCGGAACCCTCCCAGACAGAGGTCACTTGATTAACCCGGCCCATGTTACTTGATAAAAAGGTCAAGTACTTCTCACTGTGAGGGGATTTCCAATTTATTTCACAGAAAAGATAGCTCAGTCTAAGCCGCCATCCCTCTCCCCTAGGGATGCTGTTAGAGGAAGCTAGAGGAGGAGAGACAGGAACCCTTTGTGGGGGCCTGGTCCTTACAGTCTCCAGGGTCCATCTGGCCGGGGTCCCACTTCTTCCCCTGCTGGGGGGTCCTGTGCTGTATCTTTTCAAGAAAGGGGCCAGGGCATTACGAGGAGGGATAAGGTCAGGCCTTCCCAAGTTCCATCTGGGATTCAGAGTACAGCCTTCAAATAGGGGGCAGGGGATCCTTTTGTTTGATTTGGCTTTGAATTCATTTAACATTTCTGTGTCACTTACTGCAGAGGGAGTCAGTGTTCCTTCCTACTATGCTTTTCTTTAAGGAAACAAGTCCTTTATTATCTTGGTCCTTGATTTAAGAGCCCCCTCCACCTACATCCCTGATCCAGGGAGGGTATAACCCATCAGAGTCGGCACACTCTATGCCTCTGGCCATTGGGCAAGTTAAGAGATGCCCAAATCAGGCCAGTGGGAATTGTCAACCTGGGCTCTCATGATGTGATCAGGTGGCATTGGGTGGGACAATGTTCTGGTTCTAAACCTGGACTCTCCCATACCTGCGAAGATTATGATATGGGCTTCATGGACAATCAGTAAGAGAGGTACCTAAAGGCCTCATTTCCTGCTAGGTTCTCATTTGCAATGCTGTCATAAGAAATAACCCATTCTTTTTTTCTGCAACAATAAATTGCAGGTGCAGATAATAATTTGTAGAATGTGACGGGATGCTGAGTGGTGGTGCTGAGCAAGGTGAGATGCAAACCTGCTGCCCCTGTTTCCACTGCAGTTCACTATGAAGTTGGGGTCAACAGGGGACAGCCTGTTTATGACTTGTACCTGGAGAAAATGACAGGGGTGAGCCTCTGCCAGGTGACAAGGGAAAGAAGGGTGTGTGCTAGGAGGTAGGCCATGCTGTAATTTGGGTTGTTGTTAGTCAGGCTGTTCTAGGGGGTTCTCAATGCATCTTGGAATATTACTGACCACAGTACTTAATCATGGGTTCATTCTAAATAAATGGAAAAGATCCAAGTACTAGAGGGGAAAAATCCAGTATTTATCAAGTGCCCCAGAGAAATCCTATCTTTAATCTATGTGCCAGAAAGAATTAAGAAACTGAAGTCATATAGTTTCTAACAGAGTAATCAAGACTGATCATTTTAACTCAATGGGCAGAGAAAAAGAACAAGAAAATAACACCAACATCACAATAATATCCATTACAGAGATTGGAGAGACCTGAAGTTAACAGGAGGGGTGGGAGGAAATAAAGGGGACAGGTAGGAGAGAGAGAAACACACAGAGACACAAACATACACAGAGATACATTAATATTCCAGAGGTGGTGGACATGATGAGGAAGTGAACCATAAATATTCAGTGGCGGTTGCCTGGAGCCGATATTACTCATTTGTTATCAGCACACATTAGGTCATCATCTTAATATAGTCTGATAAAGTGGATTCATGATCTGTACAAAATTTGTTACCTTTTATAAACAACTAGAGGCCCAGTGCACAAATCTGTGCATGAGTGGGGTCCAGTCAGCCTGCCCTGATGGGCACCCATTGGGCCTGGCCTGTGTGTGTGGGAGGGAGGGGCTGCAGGCAGTTGGCTGGCCAGCCAGGGCGTGGGGGGGGGAGGGCGCCCAGATCAGGCTGGTTGGCTGCCACAGTGTATGTCATAGCTACCAGTTGTTCCAGTCACTCTGATTGTTCCACCCTTCTGGTTGCTGGGTTTTATATATATATATATTATATATATATATATATATATATATATATATATATATATAGATAGATATAGATATAGATATAGATATAGATATAGATATAGATATAGATATAGATATAGATATAGATAGATATAATGTATATGAAGTCATTTAATTCTCATGATACTCTGATGATGAGAATAAGTAAAGTAAGATATAAATAGGTTAAGCCTCTGCATTTTATTCAGCCACTTGCCTTTTTCTTACTTAAAATCTTGGAAAGTTCATCATGTCAATATGCATAGACTTATCTAATTCATTGTAAATGCTGTAGAGCATTCCAGTGTGGATATACTCTGAGTAACTGAGCCAAGGCATACAACAAACACTTGTGCAATGTTTTGTTTTTGTTGTTTTTTTTGTGAAGCTGTAGCTAGGATCAACTGGTTATGGAAAATAAATGGAAGACCAGAAAGTGTAAGGCTCCACAAACAGTTGGTGCTCTCTCTCTCCAGCCCAGATCCCTGAGAGTTGCTGTGCTGGTGGTTAGACACTAGGAGGAGTGTGGTGCAGGCCTCTGGGGGAAAGCTGAAATGTCAGCTGGGGGGACTCACCTGCTCCAGATCCTCAGCTGACCTTTTGTTCTCTCCTGTTGGATCCTGATATGGCAGGACAAAGAGCTCAGCAGCCGTGGGTAAACCAGGGAGCACCGCCACCAGGATGTGGGGGCTTGGAACCCCAGTAGCCTGATGGGGAGACATGGAAGAGCATGTAAGTCCTGAAGGAAAGATGATGAAAAGTGGCCACGCATTTAGCAAGGAGTGGAGGTGGGGTGGTAAGAAGATGATGCTAGGGGTGTGGGTGAGATGTGCAAGGAGGGTCCTGGGTGTACCTTGTAGGAAAGAATGTGAGAGCCAGCACTGGGCTGAAAGTACTAACTCAGGGTCAGATTGTGTGAGGTTTGATCTCAGCTCAATCCCTGTGAAACCTTAAACACTTTATCTCCTCTGTACCTCCATTCTCTCAAGTAAAAAGTGGGGAGACTGGCAGTACTTATGAAAGGGTGGTTTTGAGAATTAAGTTTGCCTGTAAAGCATCTGTGGTCATACCTGGGGATTCAAATGTTAGCTCTTCTTCCTACAGGGCATCTCCGGTGAGTGGACCTTGCGAGGAGAAGGCCCTCACTTACTAAAGGTTATCATCTGTCCCTCACACCTTAACCCATTTTAACCAAACCTCCTCCTTCCTGGTAGTACTAGAGTTACTCCTTCCAATGGACCAGTCACATCTGGCTGAATGACTCCACCTAATATAACCTCCCCATATCACACCCCTCAGGCCCCTGCTGACTTCTCCACATCATAAGAACCTGAGGACCAGTCTGTTTCATGAAGCATACTGAGCCCTCCCCTTTACCATGCTGAATCCTGTTAAAATTACAGTTACCACTCAAGGACTTCCTCTTAGTTCATCTGATCTATTTTGAGCTTATGTCCTAGAGTTTCCCCTGAGTTTACTCTCCATATAGTCCTAGAATTGATAGCTCCAACCTCAGCCATACTCTTCCTCAGTCAGTCAGACTACGGTTGTTTTACTAAGACTTCCGATAAACATGTCAAAAAAGGACCTTTTCATTTTCAGCCATAAAATATCAATTCTTCATGTGAATGACTCAGGGTCCTTTCCCAGACACCATGGCTTGAAGCCTTCCATTTGCTTCTGACATTACACTTCCCTCCCCATGTATGATCTTTTCAGTCTGAGAGATCTTGATGAGTCAACCTCCATAGCAATGGTCCTATTGGTCCCCTCCTGTTTAAATACCTGCTGCTAATATCCCAATTCAGCATTTACATAATCTCTCCCCTCAAGTTTTACAATAATCTCCCCATTTCCTAGAGCTTGGCTACTACTTCCAGATTCAGTTTTCTTCAGTCCAACTCAGACAACGTTAGCCTGCCTAAATCGTTGCAGTAATTCCCACTACCAACTGGGCTGAATATACAAAGTTGTCTCCAATATGGTCCTCCCCTTCGTTTCCAAATGAAATTAGCCACAACTCACACAGCCATCGTATGCTCCAGCCAAATGGAATCATATACAATTTCTCAGAATGATACCCTTCTCCTGAAAATGTTTCTGTGTGTTCCAGCTTCCTGGGAAATGTCTTTTCTCTACATTGGCTGCTGAAATCCTACTCTCCTTCATTAGTTTCCTTTTTAAAGTCTGCTTGCTTCTACCCTGTTTCCCTGAAAATAAGACAGTGTCTGATATTAATTTTTGCTCCCAAAGATGCGCTAGGTCTTATTTTCAGGGGATGTCTTATTTTTCCATGAAGAAGAATACGGTACACATTTATTGTTAAATGAAAATAAAGGAAATTTATTACCTGTGTACGGTACAGTAATACAGTAGTTGTCAACACAAACCAGACAAACTGTGAATCCTGGGGGCCTTATTTTCGGGGGATGCCTTATATTTCACTCAGAAGGAAACCTGTTAAGTAGGTCTTGTTTTTGGAGGATGTCTTATTTTCGGGGAAACACAGTATATATAATCCAAAACTTCCAAGTTAGGTGACTTTTGTTTGTTTGTTTCTGAACTCCACCTTGATTTATATCTTTTTCAAAGTTGTAAGACATCCCACTTATTGGGTCCTTCCTATGTGTCTAGTACTGTGCTAAGCAACTTAATATTTTGTAATGCAGCCTTCCACAACAACTCTGAAACAATTATCATTATGCCCCTCTTCGTTTGTGAAGACATGTTACAGGTTGGGGTTCTCAAGAAGCTGACTTGAGTTTAGCATTTTGGGTGTTTATTAAGGGTGCTCTTGAGATCAACAGCTAAGGGAGTGAAGAGAAGGAAGCAAAAATGAGCAGAGGGAGAAGTTGAGCTGTGATGAAGGCCAATGGCAGCCTCAGGAGACCTTACAGGGAGTGAGGATGTTGCTTCAGATGTATGTGAGGGTAAGCCATGCCCTTCTCTAACTGCACCAGTCACTAGATGTGAGAGCACTGACATGACCTGGAGCAAGGCAGCTGAAGCCTCTACCACAGTACTCCTAGCAGTTAAGAGAACAATCTCTCCCCGAATGGGGATCTGGGCAATGCATCTCTATTTCTGTCACAGGACAGATGGCAGATGGAGGAAAGTGAAGCAATGGCTCAAGGACACCTAGGTAGTGAGTGGTGATGATTAGTCTGGGACTTGGGTCTGACCATGAAGCCTCTGTTCATCACCAGCGCTCTACCACCGCCCTTTTCCTGACAGTGATCACAGAGCAGTTCATAGCACTGCCATATAAATATTATACTGTTACATGCCTGACTAGATTTTTAACTCAAGATTGTCTAACCCATCCTTATCATATTAAAAAATGCCTAATGAAGACTGTCGGTGAAAGATCCCATGGTGAAATGTCAACAGAAAAACCCCATTTAATGAGAAAATGGTGAGTTGATTTTTTTAAATTAAATTATTTATTGTTGAAAGTGTCACATATGACATTTCCCCCATTGGGCTCTCCCTGCCCACTCCTGCCCCCAGCACATGCCCTCACCCCCCCACACTCTCTGTTTCCATTTGTTATGCTTATATGCACGTAAACAAGTCCTTTAGTTGATCTCTTACCCCTCCCCGCCTTAATTCTGTCATGCAATGAATAAGAAAAGTAAAAATAAGTTGACCCCAAGTTGTACCTCTTGTTTGGTTTATTACGGTAAACTTGGCAATGTGGTACCTCAGGACTTAAGAAAATGGCCAAAGACAGGGTGGGACACTAGGCATCAGGGACTAGGTCAGCTGCCTCTTAGGACTGGGGAATCAGGGAGTTTTCAAAATTCCCTCTATCCATCACAGCCTGTCCTGAGGGATGTTGAGCCTATTTGTCCTGCATCCAGCTGATTATGCTAGACGTCAGCCTAGAAATATTCTTGAGCAGTCATTTCTGGCCCACTGGGCAGCTGGTGGGAAGGTGGAGGCCCAGGGCATCTGCTCCCAAGACAATAAATGTGAAGAGAAATCAGCCTGAAAAACTGGTCACTGCTGAGCTAATGCCTGGTGGATAAATCATGTGGGGACATTGAACAGCTGCCTGGAGTTCTATAGGGACATGGATCCCTAGAATGTGAAGACTGATGGAGGCGGGCAGTGAGTTCATTGAGGGGCAGGTGTCAGTCATCTCTCTTGGACAGCAGAGGAGAGAAACCAGTTGTCATACCAGAGCCAAACAGCTCCAAGGACAGAAGGGCCTGTTCCAGGGCAGCCTTTGGTCTAGCAGCGGCGCCCTCTGGTGGCCATAATGTTTAGCCTCATATAATATCATGGATGTTGAGTCCTGAAGACAAAGGTTGAGAAGGCATGTACCCAGAGGTGTTTGAAGATACCCCTTCCACACCACACTGTTCTACTTACCCCTGTTTCTCCATGAAATAAGACAAAGGATGGAAGCAGAGTGGGTGGTTATGAAACTATGAAATCAAGACTCAAACCTTGATGGTCTGACTCCAGAACCTGAATTGTATCTGTGTCACCTTAGACAAGGTATGTCTCTGTGTTCAGTTTCTTGCCTGTAAAACTGGGAATAATTATACTATCCACATCCTAAGCTAGATTTTTAGTGATTAAACATGTTAAAATTACAATGGCACTGAGAAGAGTTTTGGAATATTGTTAAGTGCTAAGTAAATATTAACAAAACTAATAGTATAAACATGGGACAGGCCAGCTGTTTGCTAAAAGGGTGGATACAAGATCTGTTTCCTGCACAGGGTTATCTGAATGCCTTTAGCCATATCTCTTTGTGGCATTTACTCTCATGTTTTAGGTGCAGGAGAGAATGCACAAAAATGTACACCTACACTGACTTGCCTTCGGGGCTAAGGATATACCCTAGGAAAAGTCTCTCATCTCTGATTTTCTAGGTTTGTGCAATAACTCCAAGCAGCCCCATAAGCAGACACCCCCTCCTCTGATCATTCATGAAAGTGGAATACGCACAGGGCAGTGTGTCTAAAAGAAGGTATCTTCTCAAAATGCCAGTGACATTAGCTTAGAGAGGGATAAAGCTCCTCACCTGGTCATTTTCCCAGCAACCCCAGGGAGCTGTGTTTCACGGGTCACAACCCAGAAATTGGACGGGGAGCCTTCATTTCAACGTTCTACCTTCATCACTTACTAGCTTTGAGGCATTAGGCGAGTTAACCTCTCTGAACCTCAGTTGCTCAACTGCAAAACCAGAACAAGAATACCTTCCTGTGAGGGCTGTTGCAGACAACAAATACTTTTAGAAGAACTGGTCATAGAAGGATGACTAACCATCATGTTCCGAGTGCTCACTGTGTTGTTATGCTGTCTGTGGAGCTGGAACCCAGGGCTGCTCTTACTAATTGGATTCACACTGTGTCTCTCAGCATTAAGACATGTAAAACTAGAAGCTGATTTTATACTTACTAATGGCTCATCATGAACTCTGCGATATGACTAGATCACAAACTCCCACACTCTTCTCTAAGTTGAGTTAATGGCCACATGTTTATTTATAGTTTCTCTCTCTCTCTCTCTCTCTTTCTCTCTCTCTCTCTCTCTCTCTCACACACACACACACACACACACACACACACACACACACACACACACACCGGAAGCATCTATGATGCATCTGCAATCACAGAGCCCAGCTCTGCAGATATCAAACATCTCCCAGGGGCTCCAGATCTCTCCCGTCATCGCTTAGCATAAGGATTCCCTCAGAGTGAAGTTCTTCAGGGGCAGCCCCTTCTCAGCCTGGGCAAGAACCGTGTGCACTCACTTCCACCAGGGACTTTTTGATGACTCGGCTGATGTCCCTCCTCCACTCGGGGATGTCCGGGTTGTAGTCGTCCAGGTTTGGAGAAAAGGACAGGCGAAGAGATCGAAATTCCTCTGGGGACACAAGAGTAGGGTGATCACTAGAAGTCAGGTGGTTCTCTCAAGAAGTCTGTATACTTTGCATTGTATCCAAAGCCCCAATGGAGGGTCCATGTCCTCCACACTCACCGGAAAGACCCTGCTGGAAGGCAAATCCAATATCCCATCCCTGTTATCTCCCAGCTCCTCTTCTTCCAGACCAAAGCCCTAGGCTCTGGTCCCTGCTTAGCCTGAAGCCTTTGTCCATTGTATCCCAGTTCCAGACTCTACTCCTGACATTAAATGACCTGGAGCGCACTGAATGCACCCCAAGTTCATGACCTTGGGCCTTTGCACACACTATCCCTTGCCTAGAATGCCCACGTCTTCCATCTCCCATGCAAAGTTAGAGCACTTACTAAATGAGGGCCCTCTCCCATCTTGTTTTAATTTTCTTCTTTATGGCACAACTGCATTTTGCACATACTTGCATTATTATTACATGATTGCATACTTATAATTATTATTGTAGTCATTCGTTGCTATTTTGCGTTTGCATGAAAGTTTTGTGGAATGGAATGTAAAGCTCCTCAGTTGAAGGGTTTTCTTAGTTGTCTCCGTGGTCCCTGAGTTAGTCCCACACCTCCAGGGAGTAGGTGGGATTACAGAAGCGAGGATTTTATGAGGAGATAATTGGGGAGAAAGCCAGAGAAACTTGAGCACCTCCAGGTTATGATGCACACATAAGACACTTTAGTGGGAGAGGGTAGGAAGGGTGGGTGACAGCTCTGCAGTGGGGGTTCAGAGAGACTGTGGGGGAGTCTTTCAGCCAAGGTCAGCCAGAGAAGTCCCCTGTGCCCAGGAATGGATCTTCCTGGCATTCCTGTCTCATTCAGTCACTGGCGGGCATCTGCCCATGGAAGGTGTGGCCTTGGCCCCAGCACAGTGCTGGGTTTCAGAGTTCAGATGAGAACCTTAATTCAGCTCAGCATTTGGCATGAGGCTGCACACAGCATGTGAAATACAATTTAGCAGATTCTTACCACAGCCCCCTCCTCCCACACAACCCAACAGTGACTTTCTCTGCTGCCTCGTGTCTTGCAGGTTCCCCATTCTAGGCCCTCATTCTTCCCTGGGCTCCTCAATCTGCCCACATTAGTCACATCCCTAGACTACAGCACTCTCAACTTTCTTATCAGTCAGTCTCTCCTGGGAGAGCCCCCTCCTGCCAGCCACTATGGTATCTCCCTTTCACCAACCCAAACACCCTCCATCACATGGCCCTGCTTGTCTTTCTCATATTTCTTGCTACTTAAATTATTTTGTTTTCATTGTCTGTTTCCCACTGGAATATAAACTCAATGAGGGGTATTATACACTTGGCTCTATGAAATAGTTTCCTGTTCATGGTGGCCTTTCAATTCCTATCTATACGTCATTTAATGATTAAATTTTTCTGTTGAATAAATAAATGCATGGATGACAGTGCAGGCTCTGTAATTTCTACATTTATTATTTAACAAACATTTATTGAATTAAGTGGCTCCTTGTATTTGGGGGCTCAGCAACAAGGGCAAGCTGTGTACACATTCAGGAAACATAAACACACACTTGCATTTCCTAACCATGCTAAAGACTCCTGGGACACACGCTTTCATGACCCCTACATTGTAAGGTGTGCATTAGTGGCAGTTCTAAGATGCCTATTTTCAGAGCTTAACGATTTCACGAGTCACTGGTTACCAATGTGAACACCACCATGCCCATTCTGATGGAGAGCAATGAAATGCATACTAATTAGTAGCCTGGCCAATGGCAGTGCTAGGAAATCACCTGCTGAGTCTTAACGTTTCACTTCAAAGACATGTTTATGTCAATTTCACTTCCACAGAACCTCTTATCAAACTGTAGAAACTTCATCTAAAAGGAAAGATGTTTATCTTAATAAAAGGACACAAATGAGAAAAATGAGGAAGTTCCCTCTGAAATTACTTAGCGTGTTTAACAGCAGGGAGGGGGTGGCTGAGCATTGTTACACTTACGTTCATGCAACAAATAGGGGATGCATGTGGGAGGGCTGAGAAGGGTAAACATCAATAATACATATGCATATCCACACATATACATACATGTCTATCTATATTATCTGCTGAGAGAGAGAAATTCTACATATTCACATAATCTTTGTTGTATTAAAGAAGTAAACCAGCTGAACCGGTTTGGCTCAGTGGATAGAGCGTCAGCCTGCAGACTGAAAGGTCCCTGGTTCGATTCCAGTCAAGGGCATGTACCTTGGTTGCGGGCACATCCCCAGTAGGGAGTGTGCAAGAGGCAACTGATCTATGTTTCTCTCTCATCGGTGTTTCTAACTCTCTATCCCTCTCTCTTCCTCTCTGTAAAAAATCAATAAAATGTATTTTTTTTAAAAAAGAAAAGAAAAGAAGTAAACCAGTGCCCTGAAGCATATTAAAGGAAACAATGAAAAGGAGATTTTCTTTCTTCTGGTCTATTATGCCTCTGTCTACTTCCCAAGTATGATGCCTCCCTCAGTGTGACCACAATGGCCTTAATGTTTCCCTCAACTTGACTGCATTCCAGACAGGTTCCTTCCTGACTCTAGGTCCCTGACCTCCCTTTTCTAAGAGCATTTACTTTTAAAAAAAACTTGCGATTGTCAATTCTTTCTCTGCCCCTTTGAGATATAAATCTTCTATAACCCATGAGTAGCTTTCTCAAGGACCAGGGAGCCATGCCTTTGCAATATCATCAAGAAAATAAGACCCCTACCATTGGGGGTGGAGCAGGAGCCTCACTTTTTAAGCACCAATTAGCAAACACTGATGTCCTAATTACATTGATAATCCCCCAAAGTCCTCTAGTACTTTTCCACTAGCTCATCCCAGAGTTTAAACATTTCCCATCTTTTGTTTAGGTTGAGTTAAATCTTGCCTAACAACCTTGTGCTGCAATTTGCCTTTAATATGTCAAAAGTGTCATCAACATGTCTAGCCATCCATATGCAATTCTGGACAACTCATATGACTAAAAACAAATTAAATGAATGTGATCGTTCAGGGACTTGGTTAGAGGAGGAGAAACCACTTCACCTTTTTCAATGAAGATAACCCATCTGCAGGGGTGGCTCTCTCTTGGATTATGCCTTTCAAGGAGTTTTAAGAAGAGGAGCAACTAAGTCGCGAAGGGGTGGAAAGTGGTGAGAAATGTTCCCTCTGAATTCAGAGTCTTTGGCTCTGTTTACTATACTTACCTCATATTTTCTCATTTATAAAACAAGGATAATTGTAGCATATTTCTCATAAGCCTGCCTCAACTCTGTTCAATAAAACAGATCATATATATCAAGTGCTTAGAACAGATGCTGTTAATGGTTCCATCAATGTTAATTACTACCGTGTTTCCCCGAAAATAAGACATCCTCCAAAAATAAGACCTACTTCATGGAAACATAATACATCCCCTGAAAATAAGACCTAGCGCATCTTTGGGAGCAAAAATTAATATAAGACACTGTCTTATTTTCGGGGAAACAGTGTAGCACTGCCATCATTATTGGATCTGTCACTGAACAGCAAAATAATGGTAAGTCAGTAGTTTCCCATTTCTGGGCGATAATTTCCTATTTGCAAAATGACTAGTTGGACCATGTAAGCCCCAAGAACACATAGGGTAGATTTAAAGTTCTCTCTGTAGTTTTAGTAAGAAAATATTTGATACTCTTAACCAAGGGGATATCTGTGGGAAGAATGGGGTAGGGCTTCTTAGTGACGCCTGTGCCATCCAGGAAGATGAGAGAAGAAAAGCATTGGATGGAAAAGACATGAGGGCCAGGGCAATAGGGTAAACTCAGAAGCACATCCTTGGCGTGGATTTTCTGGGTTGGAAGCCCAGTTCCATCACTTACTAGACAGAGTGAGTTATTTACCCTTCTGCAAAAAAATAAAAAATAAAAAATGAGAGTAACAATTATACTATGGTAATTAGCTAGTTCTTATCAATAGGAAGAAAGCAAAAGAGAGGCCACACATTGCCATCCGGGCAGCTTCACCAGGAAGCTGCAACTTTACTCTCAGAGAACCACCGGTCCATTCTTTCCAGATCACTGGGGGGAAGGGACTGGACAAAAAGGGAATGGGTGCGTGAGCAATAAAGTTACTATAAAGGGTGACATAGGGAAGGTGCCCGTTGGTCTAACCTAGAAGCAAAAATAATTGGCTAGAGGAAGAGGGGCCATTGCAAGTCTGGGAAAATTGGGGAATGCAAAATACCCCAGACAACAGAATACTTCACTCTCTTTTGGTTCTCTCGTTCCTCTGGCCTGGCTCCTGCCTCCTTGCATTTATTCATGTTCCTTCCATAGACATGTGGCTATGGGCTGATGGACTGAAGCTGGGAACACAGGCTAAGCTAGCCTGGGCTATGCAAACATGGAATAGAACCTTGCACAATGGTTTTAATCCTAGTGCTGCTAACGACACAGATAGACTTCTTCCTTGACTGGACAAAGGAAAATGGGACCTGAGAAACTCACGGATGTAATTCCATACAACTAAAAGCCACTCATTCTCCTGTGGGGTTGTTATGAGGATTCAATGCATCCCAGGGGATTGTTATTAGGATTCAATGCATCCCAGGGCATAGAAATGAGTTTAAAAAAGGTAAAAGAAATGAGTAGAGAAGTAAAAAGAAGCAAAAGTTTTCCTCCTGGTTGGACTCTGGCTGGGCCATTGCCTCACTGATGAGACTTTGTGAGGAAAATCACAGCCCTGTTCTACTTTCTCCTACTATTGGGCTTATCAATTTCTTGGTAGGGTTGGGGGAAGAGGGAGGGGACATTATGAAATCTAATATCCAGCTATGCACGGAATATCTTCCTCAGACACGTTCCAAGTTGCTTACAAATTACTTTCTGAATTTGAAGGTCAAGTTGGCAAGATGAGAAATGAGAAACAGAACCTGCATCGGAATCAATTAATTCTGGAACTGGGACAATCAATACTATCTGAACCACCAGCTGGTCAGCTGGTCAGCTGGTCTATCTATCTATCTATCTATCTATCTACCTATCATCTCTCTTCTATCTATCTATCTATCTATCTATCCTTTCTCCCTCCTTACATCCTCTCTTTTGTACACTCTCTTTCTCCATAACACTTACTTCTTTGAAATTCTTTTTTATGTTAATTTTCCATACTGCATATATACCACTTCCATATCAATAAAAGTTTACATTTTTTGTTATCCACTAATAACTGCATCCATCTGAATAGCCTATGCAGAAAAAATTTTTTCCCAAATGAGCTTAATTTGTATAAACTGTTTTTCCAATCTCCCATTTTCAATCAATAATTCCACCTTTCCAGTTTGGTACATTTTCATTCCATCGAATACTCTGGCAATATTCAACTTCCCCAATGGGTTACAAAATTATAGTGACTTGTTCAAATCAATATCCAGTCTATGATATCTGCCTCTTATGACCCTTCCATCTCTTTTAAACTAGCACAATTTTTATGATACAGATTTGTGTAAAATATTTTCAGAGTATTTAGATATTGATAGATTAATATCCTTTTAATAACCGAGACTTTTAACGTTGAATTTTATAGAAAGCCTCAATATTAACCAACTTCTTTTATAATCTGTCTTAGCTATTCAAACACCAACAAAATGCCAAATGGAATAAAAGTCTTACACATAATGAAGCTCACCCTACCCAAGGTGAGTGAGGGAATGGATGGACACTCTATGTGCACCAGAGCCACATTGAGAAAACAAAACAAAACAAAAAACAAAACAAATAAACAAACAAACAATAAACCCTCTGAGGTCGTGTGACTACTATTTTGCTAGTGAACCACATCTTCAACTGAGTCAGATTTGAAATCTCTCATCTCTACAATTAACACCAACTCAGCTTAAAAGAAGCCCGATTTTTTATTAGTTCCAAAACTATACATGTAAATTCAACCTAACCTGAGAGTACATGACCCACATGTACTGAGAAGACCAGACCTGACTCAGCTCTTTCTCAACCACTGTCCTCTGTGCTCTAGTTAGAGGTCATAGCCGGATGGCCTCTGGCACTTGGGTACTGAGTAACCTCTGAGCAGGGGGCAGACAGGGCACTCACCATACACTGCAATGGTCTTGGTGTCTTGCAGAATGGCATTCCCAGCTGAGACCTGCACTGTGATGGTGTTCATCCCTTCAGAGGTAAACTTGAATGAGATGCTGCCCTCCAAGGTGATCAAGGGCTAAAATAAACAAAAGCATGAAATAAGGGCAAAGCTTATATACATATTATTGATTTCAGAGAAGGGACGGGGAGAGAGAGATAGAAACATCATTGGTGAGAGAGAATGACTAATCTGTTGCCTCCTGCACACCCCCTACTGGGGATCAAGGCCTCAACCAGGGAATCAAACCTTGACTTCACGTTTCATAGGTTGACGCTCAACCACTGAGCAACAGTAGCTGAGCCAAAGCTCTTCAGTTACAGATGAGACAGCGAGCAGCAAGCATCTTAAATCAGTGGTGGCTCTTTCTGGTGACATCTGACTCCATCCATACCTCCCCATCATCTCAAGTCTAGACCAGAAAGGGGCTATGGAGCCATGACCCCAAGCAGCCCTACCCATGCTTTCTGAATTTGACACTTCTCTTCTGGCGCCATACTGAGGGCTGGGAAGATTGATATGTTGTGCTTGTTGGTGGAATACATGTGTCTTTATGGATAATCTACTCATGTTAGGCAGATCCTTTCATTCAAGGGAACATTCAGATCAGACCAAAACAGAGGGCTCCTATGAACCCAGATATGAGCAACAGACACTGAAAATCGACACGCTGCCAGTTGTTTATCCTCAGGGCACACTAGTCATAATAAATTGCAATGGAACACAGCAACCGTGAACACCAAAACCACAGCAGTTAACAGGAGCGGCCTGGCATGCCTGGGCTTCCTCTGAGAGGCCTATCAGCATTTCCTGGAAGCAGCTTCCATGGAAACAAGTGCTAATTGGATGGTGGTTTGAGGACTCAAACAAATAAATAAATAAAGACAATGACTTGGAGCAGTGCCTTGTGCTACAATTGGATGCCAGGGTCCTGGAGGAAAAGATGATTAGCCTATGACCTCCCTCAACTGACCCCCCACAATCATTTCTTTGCTGTCTTTTCTTAATTAATTTTAAAATCAAAATTCATTTAATTCCCTGGATGGCAGAGGGAAGATGAAAGCCAGCATAAGAAGGTTGCTCAATAAGATCTATTGAAAATGTGGTTTTCTGCTAAAAGGTAAATAATAGGAGACAGAGAATAACATTGTTTAGGACTTTCACCTTCCAAGGCTAGCTTTAAATAACATAGATTTCTACTCTCTCACTGTGGGTCATGTACTCTCAGTTTGGGCTGAATTTACATGTATAGTTTCAAAAGTAATAAAAAATGGGCTTCTTTATAGTTGAGTTAATGTTAACTGTAGAGATGAGAGATTCCTTCCACTGTCAGGCTTATAGCAGGGCTAGAGAGGGGTGTTTATCGTTGGCCTATGCAAAACTGTCTGGAGTTAAAGCCAAAGTTCAGGTCTGGAGTCGAACAATATTTGCATTAAAATAAAAATGCATTGCATCAGAACAGTTAAGTCATCAAGAGACAAGGACTCTGCTGGAAGAAGATAGGGCTTCCAGTCTAGGACAGTCTGTCCAGTGCCCTGTGCTGGTGGACACTCTGGGGCCTTAGTGTTCCTGACAAAATTTGGAAGCAAATTTTAATTTATGAGAATAGAGTGAGTTCAAAACTAAAACAGAGCATTGTGGCCAGGTATAAGGAGAATAAGAATCCTTGTAGGTATCAGAAGGCCTTGGATCTGAACCCTGCATGAAGCAGCTGAATGGGATTGGAGCAGGCCACTCTGTCCACCTCTTCTTCACCTTTGTTCATCTGCCAAACAAAGGACTCAGAGCAAAGGAGGTGAAGGTCTCTATGGTTTAAAAATGGCTGCTGACTTTTGATTGCAGGGGATGCTTTGGGAAAACAAAAAGGGTAAAGCTGACCTAAATAAGTCGGCATGTCTGATGCAGGGCAAGGAGGCCATCTGGGGGGCTGTATGGTAATGGGTGTTTGGGAGCACAGGAGACACGGTTGGAAAGTTTGTAAGGAGGGCATACTGAGAAAAGAGAAGTGTGCTGAAGGTAGCCTGCCCTGTTTATCAGAATTCCGACTTAGGGGAGTGCCAAAGGTGGCACCCCTAATTATTCTTTGGCCTTTCTAAAAAAGTCTGTGCACTTGCAGATCCCTGGGTGTTTACTGGAATCCTTATGCTTAATCTTTGGGTGCCCTCGCTTAAAGGACACTGTAAACACATGTGCTCTCCCAAGATTACTTATCATATTGATTGTATCTAAAAGATAAACGTTATCTCAAACTGCTGTCAATAAAAGTCTAAGGAGGCAGGTGATCAAGGCTGCCTGGTTCATTTAGCAAGGCAGTCCCTTAGACCTCTCTTTCACAGCAAATGTGTCAGAATAATCATTCATCTATAGATCAGGTTCTGCTGGTCAGCCCTGGCAAATGGGTGTCTGTTGCTTTTGCCTGGCCTGTATCCATTCACCTATTTTCCTTTTAGGGACCATCCCCTCCCTTGTTTTGGTTTATGTAGTTCTCAGGAGGCTGACTTCCACACCTCTTTCAACCCTAGCACTGTGACCAAGACCTGGCCAATCACAGTCCACTCTAGGACTTGTGTTAGAACTTTGGAGAAAAAGTTTGTTTTATCTGATGAGCTGTGAGGGTGTAAAGCTTGGGCTGCTGCAGAGATTCACTGCAAAGGAATGTCCAACTAGAGAAGGCCAGCCACACAGAGGAAGGCAGAGGCAAGAAGTAAGGGGTGGCATGAGAAACAGAGACAGTCAGAGAAAGAGAGACAGAGAGACTAGAGACATATTGATGCTCTAAGGGCCTTTGGGCCCTGAGGCTAGAAACCCCACCCCCAGCCTCATGATCGACAAACCATCTCATTCCCTTTCTGCTTCAGCCAGCCCCGTGTGTTGTTTCCAGAGTGACCCACCTCTGTGTTGTTCCCGTACCACCACACATAGGTGAGGGTGCCCACTTGGCTGGGCCACAGCACAGCAGTCGCGTTGACCTCTTTGTTCTTTGTGGTGACAAAGGGCAGGGCCAGGTGCACATGCTCCAGGGGACCTGAGGCACAAGAGGAGAGAGGTGGGATGGAGAGGGAAGAGCTTTCTCTGCGCCACCCTCTCTGCTCGGGAGAGAATATGGAATACATATGACTAATTCTGATGCTTTCAGAACACAGCAGTCATGTCCCTGAGAAAAGTAGTCTGGAGCGTTTGCTACGTTGGAGAAAAGGATATATTGTGAATGATTACATCTCAACATTTTCCATTTACCAACTTTCTTCCAGGCCTAAAATGCCTGAGTTGTTTATGGGTAAAAGTTTAAAAATTAATAGATAATATATGGAGTCTTTAAATGAACAGGCATCATAGGAGGTTTCACATGTAACCTGGAAAGAGGTTATACCCTTGGTGATAAGCCAGGATTGGGAAAAATCTCATAGACTCCATGTTGTGTGGTGAGAGAAGGAAGATACTTATTCTTTATTATTTACTGGATTTTAAAGATCTGTGTGCTTGTACATGTGTGTGTGTGGGGGGGGGGGCCTTGTCTGTAAAGCACCTGGTTAGGTAAGCATGGGACAAACTGTGCTTGGTGTTGAGTTAAGCTTGTCCAGGACAAAGGGATGCCTGAGCTCTCTGGTTCTCAGCTTCTCAGGATGTGCTAAACTATTCAAAAGATGATGCTATTGGTGGAGGCCCCTTAGACCAGAAATCTTAATCATATGAACAAATCCACAAAGATATCAATATCCTCCTCCTCCTCTAGAACCACTCAGTCCTTTCCTAGGAACCCTGACCTTCCCTTTGAGTCGCTGTTCCCAGGAAAAATCTTGTTTCCTCTGAGGTTTAAAATGACAGAAATCTATCATCTCCACCATTATTCCACCAGGTGGAGAAGAAGGGGGTGCCTCGGGCCTTTCCACCTGCTCATCACCGCCTCTTCTTCTGCTTGACCTTTACATGTGTTTCCTGGTATATGTCTCTGGCCTTTTCTTCCTCCACATTCTCTTCCTCTGAGTAATAGCACCCACACCCTGACCTTCAACTGCCGACCACATGCTATGGGCTCCAACACCACCTTCTGGACTCCAGATTCAATTAGCAGCCAAAGGGTTCTGACAAACACATGATTCTCCTCATTCTATATTCTCTATCTGTTTAATAAAACCAGTGTTTATCCAGGGGAGCAACCCAGAAGTAGAAAGTCAATCTAGATCACTCATTTCTTACCTCCCACATCCATTTAGGTAACCTTTTATTTGGTTTCAGAAATATGTCTCCACTAGAGCTCTTATCACCCATCCCATTTCTGCCCTGATTCATGCACTAACCACCACACACACACACACACACACACACACACACACACACACACGGGCCATTACCACTCTCTCACCGACTTCCTGCCTCTAACCTATCCCTACTTGATCCACCTGCCATCGTACATGTTCAATGACTACCTCCCTCAATAATACGTAAGTGCACCCAATGCCAGGTGTTTTAGCACCTAGAATATAATGTAGGCTCCAGGGTGAGGGTAGGTCGAGCGCAGGAACCTTGAGGGAGAGGTGGCTCTCCATGTTGGAGGAAGAGTAAGAAAGCCCGGACAGCTGCAATGCAGGAAGGAGTGGAAGCCAATGAGATCTAAGAGGTATTTAGGACAAGTACTGTGCTTCCCCGAAAATAAGACATCCTCCAAAAATAAGACCTACTTCATGGAAACATAATATATCCCCTGAAAATAAGACCTAGTGCACCTTTGGGAGCCAAAATTAATATAAGACACTGTCTTATTTTCGGGGAAACAGGGTAGCATGTTGGCCTTGTAGGACTTGAACTATACGCCTGTGTTTGTGTAGCTTCATTGTTGCATGGATCTACATTACATATGCATACAGAGCATGGTGATGGTGAGGTACCTCCTCACCCTCCAAATATTCCTCAGAGAGATTTTCCTAGAAAGCCACATGGGTTATGCTATTTGCTTGCTCAGAATTAAAACCCCTATTCCCTAATTATAATAACAACAATAGCTAACACATATTGATGCAACACTTGTGAGATGGGGACCACAGGCTGCCAACTTTGGGAGGATAAGAGCCCTGTGCATGTACCTTTATCGATAAGGCTCGCACAGTTCCAAGATGCAGCAGATACTCAAACGTTCGCTGGGTAACAAATGACATAATTTCCTGCCTCTGCTTTTGTCCATGCTTCTCCCTCTTTACAGAATTCGAGGCTTTGTGACCAGCAAACAGAATAGAATTGACTCTCTGGCTTAGAAGCCATCTGATGGAAAGTCGTTGGTCATAAGTCAGAACGGTTCAATGAGGTGATCAAAGGCGGCACTACTGAGGGACAGCTGCGCACCACACATTCTGCTAATGGCTCTTTATTGCCCTTTAATCCTTACAACAACCTCACGGGGCAGGCACTCCCGTCATCCCCATGTAGAGCCCAACAAACAGAGAAAGGTGACCTTCCTTGATTCTCGGATGTGAACTAAAGCAGCTCGATTTCAGAGCCCGTGCTCTGCCAGCTGAAATTGCTTGATAAAACTCTCCCATTTTAACAAAAGAGCTACAAAGAGTCACTAGTTACTGATGAACCATGATCCGGGCACTGGAAAAATAACTGAACACATGCCCAAACCAGTTTGGATCAATGGACAGAGCGTGTGCCAGCGGACAAAGGGTCCCAGGTTCGATTCCAGTCAAGGGCATGTACCTTGGTTGAGGGCATATCCCTAGTGGGAGGTGTGCAGGAGGCAGCTGATCTATGTTTCTCTCTCATTGATGTTTCTGGCTTTCTATCCCTCTCCCTTCCTCTCTGTAAAAAAAATCAATAAAATATATAAAAAAGAAAAAAAGAACTGGACACATGCTTGCAGATTTTGCATGGCTCCTGCTAGTCCTGTTTGCTCCAGAAAGCCATGCCATGTCCCACCCCACAGCCTTAGCTTTTACACTTTCTTATGGCACCTGTCAGATATGCAGGCTCAGTTCCAGGGTCCCCTGTGGTGCACCAGTTGTTCTGACCTCCCCGGGGCTGAGTTACATGAATCCCCTGGGATGCAAGTACTAGACCAGCTCTGTTAGTTCCATTCTAAAGGGTTTCATTTTCTTGGTCTCTGTCACACAGGACCTCTTGACAATATTTTAAAGTCAGAACACACAGGAGGGATGATGCCGGCGTATCCTGTTAGTGACAAAACTGAATCTTGCTACTAAAATATGGTCATTCATTCATTGTAATAGTTTTTGAGTGCTACCGCGTGTTGGGCCTTGTTCTCAGTGCTGGGGCGCCTGGGACTAGTTGGACCTTAGGTGTTAATGAGGGGGACAGGCATGGGGTCGCTGAGAGAGGCATAGGGTCTTTGGGTCTTTGGGAGGCTGGCCAAAGAAATTATCTCAGAATAAGAAACAACATTTGAGCAGTGACCTGAATCAAGTGCAGGAGGGCACTGGGTGTCTATCTGTGATGATCTGGGGTGAGGAAAGAGCAAATGCACAGACACGGGGGAGGACCCTGCCCTCCATGTGTGAGGATTAGCAAGAACGGGCTGCAGTGCAGATGGCGGGGACTGGAAGCCCATGAGATGTAAGAGGTGTTCAGGACACTCAGCATGCCAGCCTTGTGCACACTCAAGCGTGCAAGTGTGTGTTTGCATGAACTCATTGCTGCATATTTAGGCATTCCTTGCTCATACGAATGTGTGCTATTTATCTTCCAAACTCCCACATCCTCTTGCATTCACTTACTTTGTATGTGTCAAATATACCGAATAGACTACACCTACTTCCTGTTGCGCCAAATCCGACTCTTTAACATCTCTCTTCTGCACATAGAGTGCCATCTGCCCTAATGGATCTACGTAAGTGAACCTCCAGCTCTTGGAGGCCCCAGTGGGCTTGCTGCACCAAGACAGGAGCTGAACAAGCTGGCTGATGCCTCTCCATCACACAGGTGCCTGCAATGCTCCAAAGGAACGGCAGGTGGCAGTGTGTCACTCCATATGAATCTTCCTGGCTGGGTGGCAGAGGGGACTGCAGAACTGTGGGAAGGAGGTTTCCCTGCTCTTTTCTTGTTGAGCCCTCCTGTGCTGCGTGGAACAGCTGGCATCTGAGACTGGAAGTCATGTGTGTATGTGTGTGTGTGTGTGTGTGTGTGTGTGTGTGTGTGTGAGAGAGAGAGAGAGAGAGAGAGAGAGAGAGAGATAGACTGTGTGTGTGTGTGTGTGTGTGTGTGTGTGTGTGTGTGTGTGTGAGACTGTGTGTGTGTGTGTGTGTGTGTGTTCTGGAGACCTCCTCTGACCACCAAATTAAATATTTTGTATGCATCATATTTCTGTTTGTCAGAAGTGTTTCGAAATCCACCAGAAGAAACAAAAGAATAAAAGTATAAAGATGAGATCCTAAAACAGAGCTCCTTGAACTTAAGCAAGCATAAGGATCATCCTAATATGTTGAAGCAGGTTATACTGCCATACTTGTGGGAGTTATAATTCAGTGGGTCTGGGATGGGGTCTGGGACACTACATTTTGGTCATGTCAGGCAAGGGGTCATGTCAGGGAGGGAGAGTCCCAGGTTGAGGGAAGGGAGTTGGGTAAGAAGGGCGGAGGGCAGGCCTGGCAAGCAGAGCTCAGAGCTGCTGCTGTGAACCCACTAAGTCCAAGTGCATATGCTCCTCTGTGGTCACTGACTCTCAAGCTTTACTGGTGGACAGGGCGCAGTAGATCAGACTCCACAGAACAGGGGTGGGCAAACTTTTTGACTCGAGGGCCACAATGGGTTCTTAAACTGGACCGAAGGGCTGGAACAAAAGCAACCTTACCATGCTGGCACTCTCATCTTGGGCTGCTGGTGAAGGAGTGGAGGGGAGAGCAAGAGAACCCTCTGCTCTTTCGGCTCCGTGGGCCTGATAGAACACCCGAATGGGCCGGATCCAGCCCGTGGGCTGTAGTTTGCCACAGAACCTTTCAGAAACAAACTGTGCTCAGAGAAAAGGAGTGAGTGGGCCAGGAGTTCAGCCACTGGATCTCCCAGCACCCCACTCAGTCCATGTTCAGTTTTTGTATTTTTTTCTTCTAATTGCCAACCTCTACTATACCCTGGCACTGTGACACCGAAAATTGTCAGGATACCCTTCAGGTTTGAGATTTTAGGAAGTGCGAGTCAATGATGAGCTTGTGCTGACTTCCTATTAGCTTAACAGAGTGTCAAAGTCACAGAACTTCTCCAATCCTTGTTTTCTCCACCTGAAAGGGCCCTTGCTACCTTGCCAGGGTGTCCTGTAAAGGGGTGGGGAAAAGGTAAGGCATCCCTGTGCATAGTAACATACACTGTGGCTGTGGCTGTGGCATTTAGGAGAGAGGCATCCAAGAACACAATGACAATGCTCCTGACATGAGTTTTGGATGGATGTGAATTAATGGAAGTTGTAAAATAACCCTATTTAATACCCCTAAAAACTAGTATTCAATAAAATAGCTTAGCAAGTTGCTCAGGCCAGGCCCCCAGACACAGGGATTGTATCTCGGGTGCCCAGGAACCTCAATGAGGCACCGTAAGTGCAACGAAAAAAATATGAAGCGAAGCAGAGGTCAAGATTATTCAGATTCCACTCCCTGATTTCCTTCTTACTTCCTCCCCACTGGACTCTCTTACTCTCCCTCCCCCTCCTGCTGCAATGTGACTAACCAGTTAGCTTCTTCTAGATATGACATTTTAGATCAGATTTTAAAAGGACACAATATTTAAATGATGTCATAAATCAACAACAGTAATAACATACAAGTTACATGTAAGTACAGGACGGCGCTGTCAGACCCGAGACTGTTGTCCACCCGCACGGTCACTCGGAAGATGCCCACATTGTGATAGACGTGCTTGATCCCGTCTTCCATGGAGCTGAGGTTGACATACGACACCGCGATGCCATCACCGAAGTCCACTTGGATGAATGTCCTCTGAACGTCGCCCTGAAAAACAGCCCAATGTCAGAGGAAAGGGGGGCTGTACCAGGGTGCTTTGCTCCGGGGCTGGGGCTTGTCCTGGTTGCTGGCTCAGGAACAATGGCAGCCCTGGGTCCCTCCCAGAGCTGGGGGATCTATTTGTGGATGACAGAATCCCTGTGACAACCTGCAATAGCCTAGTGGCTCAACTAAGCTAATGAGACAAAAACAAAACAAAACAAAGCAAAACAAAGAAGCTCATTTTGTTTAGCACCTGTGGCTTCTCATTTTCTAAGGTGGATGTTCTCCAAATCTGAAGGGCACTGACTCTACCAAAAGTTTCCAGGGTTGAAAACTTAGTGTTTGTTCATCAACTCCAGTTTGATGACCACTTCCTCTGACGGTGTCGCTTACAGGCTTATCATCCATGTGAATAAAAAGGTGTGCATGGTTTAAATAGGCTGCCTACCAGACATGGTCACAGACCACTTCCCAGGTGCTTGGATCCCTGAGTCCCCTCTTTGTTTCTGGTTCCCAGACCATGCTGGAAAAAGGATAGGGGCACCTTGCCTTACACCTGATATGACATTAGGCTCAGCCTTATTATTATTAATTATTATTATTCACCGGAGGCTATTTTTCCACCGATGTTTAGAGAGAGAGGAAGGAGGAAGAGAGAGATAAAATGCATCGATGTGAGAGAGATACACCAATTGGTTGCCTCCTGAATGCAGCCCCAACATGGGCCAGGGATGGAGCCTGCAACCAAGGCACATGGGTTGGGAGGAATCCAACCCAAATCCCTCAGTACAAGGGCCAATTTAACCCCTGAGCTAAACTGGCTAGTGTAGCTCTATTATTATTTAAGATAATGATGATTAATTCTTTTATACTTCAGCATTTTTTACTATTAAAATCAACTCATTCTTATGGAATCTTAGTCTGCAGAGAAAAGCAGACTTTTTTCATCTAGTTTATAGATGAAGAAACGTCAGTCAATAAAGGTTTAATCACTTGCTCAAAGTTAACAACTCTAGTTAGCACCAGTCTTCGGATTTGAACCCATCTCTCTGGGTTGTATTTCACTCATTATCCATGGGTAAAGAATTGACAGCTTCTCCAGGCTTCAATATTAGTATGTCATTCAAAAGCAAGATGATTTTGTACCTGAAATTCTACTTCCTTTGGTCTATGGGATGGGCATAGTACCTTCCTGTCTTACCTCAATGCACTGTTATAAAATACATGGGAGTATTTAGTGATTTATAAAATTATATACTGAGCCAAATGACTATAAAAACAATGCAACTATAGAAGACATGTAATGCTCTTTTGCAAAATTTCCTACAGGTGGGTAGGAAAACAAAAAGTCTGATTTATAAAATTGCAGACCTGTAAAAAAACACAAACACACACACACACACACACACATACACACACACACACACACACAAACATAGAACAAAAGACAAGAACAACAACAAAAACAACCTTTGGGACAAAGTTTCTTACACCCAACTGACAAGCACCAGCTTCCACCACACACAGCCTGTACTTTATTACACTTTTGTTTGTTTGTTTTGTTAGCTTTTCCCATTTTCAGGGGGAAGGGAAACCTTTTGAACTAGAAATGTATTTTCGATTAAGTGAGGTTCATATGGTATCATATTTTGAAAAGGCCACGTTTAAAATGCTGACATTTAAAAGATTAATTCACAGGGAAAGGAAAAGCAGTTCAAATCCTATGAATCTAAGGGACCTGCTCTTCTGATCTATGCCAGGCCGAGCATTGTGAGGGGGGCATGTCACAGCTCTCAGTAAGGACATGGACAAGGATTCTTCCCTAGGGTGGGAAAGAAAACTCCATTCACAACTGTAGAACTAATATCTACAAGCCTAGACATTGTGCAATGACTTGGATCACTAATGAATATACATGTCAACCACATTGCTGACTTGTCCTTCATTTGGACAACCAATGTGGACTGATCAATTTCTGATTCTCTCTCTGGTCAGTTTCCACTCCTATGTTTTCTGAATTTTCAACAGAGTTGCTGCCAGCCAAGCCCAGAAGAAGAGTCCACCTTTAAATCTACTCACATTATTTGTGACAAGTGTCTCAGGAAGATAGCAGGGATAGTTAGGGTTATATTACATGGTAATAAAACAAACAATATAGTTTCTGAGAGAGAAGGGAAGGAGAGAGGGAGTACATGGAGGGTAAGAAGGAATGAGGGAAAGAGATGATTCTTTGTGGGGACAGAGTAGACTTTGGGGCATCAGCATTTGTGAGACCCAGTTCTCCTGATGTGGGCACAGGCCTCTGAACTTGGTACTTCACACTAGGTTGCAAGAGCATCAAGGGGTCTAGTCTGACAGTTGACGAAAGCAGATTCATTCCTGCTGTTTTCGCTTTGCCCACTCAAGTGGAACAAACCGGATCCTCTGACTTTGCCTTTAGGAGCTTGGTAAGCCCAATACCACTGTAACTCCAGGACTTTGGGCTCACTTGACATCAGCTTCTGAATTCCTTGGGATGTAATTATCATCTGAGGCAGGGATGCAAACTCTTTTCAGAGATTAAGAAACAGGGCAAAGAGATTAAGAAACAGGACTAATTGCCAGAGTCCTAGGTCACCATTTGAGTAGGCAACCTGGCCTGGCTTTAAAAGGCTGTCTGCTCATCCATCTATCCATCCATCTATCCATCCATCTATTCATTCATCCAACCATCTACCCATCTACCCATCCATCCATCCATCCATCCATCCATCCATCCATTCATCCAATCAACCATCCATCCATCTAACCACTCAAATGATATTTATTGAGAATCTATCTTGTGTCTTGCCCTAAATGAGAAAAATAGATATGACCAAACAAACCAAACATATATGGTCCCGGGTTTCATGACCATACCGAATACTAGTGAGAAAACGGCCTTTAAATAAATAATCTCAAAAATAAACAAGAAGTCATTTTAGGGGGTCATGTGAAGGAGAGGGGCTGACATTATAAACCTATACAATACTGAATATCTGATCTGATTGAGAACGTCAACAAAGGCTTCCTGGAAGAAGTGATATTGGAGTTGAGGAAGCTTAAAGCAAAGGAATACATGAACCAAACAAAGGACATGAGTGAGTGTGATGGAGGCAAGGAGTCCAGGCAATGTGGACAGAGGAAACAGACATGCAAAAGCCCCATGGCAAAATTAGGTGGCATAGTTAAAGGAGCCGGAAGATATAGACACAATAGGACCATGCTATGAAATGAGACTGGAGGGGAGAAAGTAACATTTTAGGACTTGTGGGTCAAGTTTCTAATTTTGATCTTTTTCCTAAGAGCTGGGAAGCCATTCAAGTGTTTTAAGCAGGGGTTCAGGGGATAATGGCATGATATTTTTTAATTTGAGAATATCACTCTGGCTACAATACAGAGGCTAAATTAGAAAGAGGCAAGATTTCTGGGAATCCAATTAAGGGAGCTCAGGGCAGATGATGGTGCATTGAAATATGAGTTGCAACAGGAAATTATATGCACCCTCCTAGCAAAATTAACTCCCATGGTTTATTAGTTTTGAAATCAAGGAATCTCAACCTTTGATATCCGCCTCTCTTAGAAAAATTAAAAGGAAAAACGCTGATGCCCGGCTACCATCCCAGACCCACCTCCTGGTACAGGACCGCTGGGGAAGATGCCTGGTCCTGCTGTGGTCTGAGAAGGTCTATAACTGAGGTTGGGATGCGCCAAGGGTAGGGGCCCTCGGGTTCAGAGTCTTGAGCATTGGCTTTCCGTGGGATGGAATCCTGAAGATGAACAGATAGTCCAGGACACGCTGTCACTGTCCTTATTTTATCTTGGTGGGATGGTAAAGTTTTCCCAGAACGTTTAAGGATGCCCAGTGATGAGGGTGCATTAATAAAGTCAGGCAGGAAGTTACAGAATCCACGCTCACTTGTCTAGGACAAAGAGCTGCTAGGTGTGTAAACTAAGGGCCGTGGTGTGTCCTTCATGACCGTATCCTCCGTACCTAACACAGGGCCCACAGAGGGGCCAAAATTTTGCTCAATAAATTAAATCTCTAATGTGTCTGTTCACCAAAGTGCCTTCTTATGTGTCATTTCATTTGGCTGTTAGGAAGCCTGGGAGACAGCGAGGGCATGTGTCATTCCTATTTGATATTACATGAGAACTGGGTAACAGACAGGCTAAGTGAGACGCCTAAAGCCCCTCAGCTAGACACTTAAGAAAGGGTTTAGGATGATCTGTGGTTCAATGCTACCCATGCAGCTCAGCCCTTGTTGAACTCCTTTGATTGAATGTTACTTGAGATACCTTTCAGAGTGAGCGGGCGGTGATGGCAAAGGCAGGCATCACTTTCTTCTTTTATCGTTAGACTCTATTCCTGGCTCTACCTGTTTTCCCCCTGACAACACTTTTATTTTCAAGTAGAAGGATGGGCTGTCAGGAGGGCTATAACACCACTCTTTTTCGTTTTTGAGATTTTTTTAAAAGAGTTTAACTGAGCCAAGCTACTGACAATTGCCAGGAAGCAAGAACTCAAACACTCCCTCCATACACCATTTGTATGCCTTCCCTCTGGTGAAGCTGTATCATGTTCAAGCCAGAGAGGAGATAGAGAACATGGGAGACAATAGGCATTCAGAATAAGCAGCTGGGAAAATCTTGTGGAGAACAGAGTAGCTTCAAGCTAATAATTCACAAGTCATCGTTACTGAAACAGAACCTAGGTTGGCAAATACCTAAACCATCACATAAAATCCTTAAGCCTGAATGTTGTCCAGTCACATGCCCTAATATAGACATAGAGCTGAGACTACTAGCTCAAAAGAAGTGCCAGAGAAAGGCACAAAAGCCAAAGGAAACCCATACGGGGATTCTCAGAGGGCAACACTGGCTCTGTGATAGAAAAACAAATACATCAAATGGTCTCAGTGAAGCCAAGATTAGCCTGAGAAAGGAAAGGTGTGTGAACCTCTCAGTTCCTATAACATGGCTCAGAGAAAAATGGGAAAATGGGAAAAAAATGTAAAATAAATGTATACAATCAGGTTAGCTGGGTCTTGACCAGAAGCAGGAAATGAGACAACTAAGTTGCAATGTACCCTAGCTGTCAAACAAAACATCCCATCAGCCTGTGGGCATGAGCATTTGGAGAGAAGTATTATCTAGCTTGTACCTTATTTAATCCAAATTCTGTCATGTGACTTCTTTCATTAAGTGTACAAGTAAGATTGCTCTACATCTCCTGATTGTCATTAAGGGAGAAGAGAGAGAGAACATTTCTTGAAACTCTACTGAGCCAGAAATAATAACAACTGCTGTCTATATAGTATCTCATTTAATCTCCAACCCTAAAAGAGTCGGACTTAAAAGACGGCTAAGATTTGCGTAGCATCACAAGACGAGGTTGAACCAAGCTCTCTTAACTCCAAGTTCATCACTCCTACTACTTGTTCATAGAGACCCTCAACTATTCTATTGTGTTCCTTCTTAGGTGGGTGTTGAAACCAGATGTGAAACCAGGCAGCTTTTGTAAGCTGTAGTAACTGAAACCCTTTAGAGAGGAATGCCAACATGCATCAAATTCTTCATTGAGTAATGATGCAAGAGGAGCCCGGTGTAATATGCCAGCTTCTACATATGACCATGGAAGTGTAAGGTATGCCTGCAAAGATCCAAGTTGACATATATATGAGTGAGATAAGTCTAGACAGGAATCAAATATGGTACCTGTACTGGACCTGCTATTTTATAACAGTAAACTGAGCCCTTCTGTTACAGGCACATCAGTCTCTGATAAAAGGACGTCGAACACGCATGTTCTCATTCTGGTCCTCTTTGGTATCCCTTCCAGAAGCACTACTCTGGCTGAAAGCAGGAGCTGCCTCACTAAATCGACTGGGAGAGATTCTTTCCTGGATGTCTGGTTCAAATCACGCCCTATGAACTTCTTTTCCTTTTAAAAACTGAGCCCTGGGAAACAATATGAAAATATCTAGATATCATATAAATACAAAGTCAGCCTCCTCCTCCGCTTGCCTATTCAGAGATGGCTTTATAGCATAGGTGTTTCTCCAAGTGCCCAGATTTCCCAGCTTCTCTGAAAGCAAAGGCCACTGTGAACTTGGACACCCTGGTCTGGAGGGAGAACATTCACAACAGTGAGGAGGGCGGTACACAGGGTTCTATGATCTCACCAGAGACCTCAGGTGTGACAAAGCCAGGGAGACCAGACTAAGGACTCTCTGAGTCATTTGATTGGATACATGCTATGTCACTTATTCTCTGATGAAATGCAGATGGCTGGGCTCCTCTTTGAGAACTCTGGTCCTTGGGACTTGCCTAGCTCTCCATGTCAAGAACTTCCCATGGGAACATCAAAATGATTGAAATCTTCACTTTCAAATTAGCCATAGCACCATGTGTTTGAATGCACAGCAAGCTTTGTAAGTTCCTTTTTGTGTCTTCTGCACTTGGTGTCTGGCTTAGAATGTAACAGAATGCCTACCATAGGTCAGGAGGAACGCTTGGCTTGTGTGAGCAGATGAATGACTATGATCCAAAGTCTCTTTATTCCATCTAGATGTTGTGGTGTAGGGAGGCCAGGACCTTGGCCCCTTGTGTTTTGTAAACAGTTTTCAAGTGATAAAGGACATTGCTATACTGATACCATTGCATGAAAGCATTAGAAATCACCTCAGCAGGCTCTGACAGGAAAACTATGATGCTGCCAAATGACTGAACTCTTACAAATGCTTTTGAATGACTGTAAAAAAAATCACTCTAAAAATAAAACAGTATGATTTGTAACAGAGCAAATTTTGTAATAGAGCAACGTTTACACAGTAAACAAAAGAGCAGAGGCAAAATTTCTTTAGGAATATACCTATGTAATGCATTTTTCTTGGTAGTAAAATATATAATAGAAATATGTTAGTCTTGTAAAAAAATAAAAATAAAGAGAAAAGGCATGGTGTCTCATTGAGAAAATGTCAACAATAAATAAAATGAGGGGTGGGAAATTCCAATCACCCATATAATCTTACCACCCAGAGATTACATTAACAGATTAGTAGACACCATATTAGCCAGTGCGAATGTACCACCATCACCACCACAGTAACACTGGGATCATTATACTGTTTTATTTTATGCTGTCACTGAACTAAAACTCCCAGTAATGAGATAGGTTTTCTCTTTGCTTGTCAAGGCAGGCTGAAGTTCTTTGCAGACATCTAGTCCTTCAAACCCTAAAGAACAGCAATGCACCAATGGCTGTGGGCCAGTATTAAGGGGAGAGGAAAGTGGAGTCTTAGAAAGATTTCGAACCAATCCAACCAGAACTTGAGACACTAGGCCTCTGGCTAAAGACAACCTACATTGCCTGTCTCATTTCCTTCCTTCCTTTTTTTTTTTTTTTTAAATGGCAGCAAGAAGAAAGAAGAAATGAGGAGGCTCAATTACCTTTCTAGAGTCAAAGAGAAGAAAGCTGCATGGTGTAAGGAATAATACATGAGAAAGCTTCTGAATCCCCATGGCTCATTGAAATCAGCTCTTGCTCCTTTGTGTGCAAGGAGAAAAGAGCTGAGGTTTCTCACTCAGATCTGGGCTGGCTTAGACACTGACACCTGCCTAGACATCACATTGCCCGCTACCTCTTTGTGCTACCTCTAACAGCCCCAATTCTTCTTCAGATGAAAAAGTAGGTCACAGTCTTTCAGGGTTTCAACCAAAGAGCGTCTCACAGAAAATGTCAGCGGGAGTCATCTTCCCTACCATCGGAGGGCTGGCAGCGCCCTGCAATATTTATGATGTGTTATTACATTATGGTCACTCCCATGCTGCCATACATCTGTCACCGTATGTGGATCCACGGATCATTGAAATCCATCTAACGAGGACACAACCTCACGTCTTGAAGTTAAATCTCACAGAAGCAATACTCATGAATTCGCCTTATTAAGTTTCAGTCTTTGTATGTAAATGAAAGTATTAAAACAATGAGATACTGATCAAAGCCTTCATTTTAGTCTCTAGCCTCAGATTTAATTTAAAAGTCTTAAATTATGCAGCGAATTGCATCTCTTTATTCTTATGGCTGTTTAAAACGTATTTAATTATCTTCCCTAACACGCAGAGACTACTTCTGCCTAGCAGTCCTCTCAAATGAATGCATTCCAAATTGGTTTTGCTGAGTTCTTAAGAATAATTAGGCCCTTCACCATCCATCCTGTGCCTTCAGGGTCTTGCATTGGATTTCTCTGGGAAGCGGAGTGATTGCCTTGAACTTCTATAGGCTCATTAGGTGCTCGTTAGTGGTCCAGAGGACATCCATCTTCAGCAAGTCTCCAGACGGAGTGATGCCACCCCTCACCGAATGCTTGAG
Organism: Vespertilio murinus; assembly: GCA_963924515.1. NCBI lineage: Eukaryota > Metazoa > Chordata > Mammalia > Chiroptera > Vespertilionidae > Vespertilio > Vespertilio murinus. The sequence goes on along the minus strand of OZ004714.1, from coordinate 12,518,689 downwards.
TCTCAGAAAACACTTTTGATCAGCTTCCTGAAATTCAGGTGTAAATGGAAAACAGCTTCTTTTGACACAATTTTATGGATACCTCCTCTCCTCTCTAGGTTGGTCCCTTGATCAAGTATTCTTTTTCCTTAAAGAACCAAAGATACATGAATGCATTGGTGGTAGTGGTGGTGGTGGTGGTGCTTGTGTGTGTGTGTGTGTGTGTGTGTGTGTGTGTGTGTGTGTGCGCGTGCGTGCCCAAGAGCGTGTGTATGCTTTCCTCTTGAGTCTCTAATGGAATCAAGGCTGACTCCTTTATCCTATAACTTCTAATGAAGGTTCTGCCATTAGAATATATTGGAGAGAAGCATAAAAGCAGCAGGGATGGGGTTCCGACAAGGGACCTTTTTATCAACTTCAATAGTTATGCGGTTCTTGGAGAAATACACCAGGTGAGCCATGCTGTGGGATTTGAAGGCATTGGGTTATGGAGTCACTTACATGTGGTGGGCAGCTTCACATGCTATTAGCAGGAAGGGGTTCTGCTTCTGGCACATGTCAAAATCTGTACCATTCTGACTTGGGCACATCTTTTTGTACCTGGAAGTACAAGCTAGCATCCCTGTGCTTAGCCTCTGATTATCTCTGGTCAATAAGAAGCTTTCTTCTTGGTTCTGGTTTTAGCGAGGTTTTCAATGATATTCTTGTTAGAATTAGGACACAGGATAGTACAGAATAAAGGGAGGGGTTTACGTTTCAGGGAAAGACTTTAATAACTTTTGGATGTTATTCAAATTGTAAGCATTGTTTTTTTCCCTTTAAAGTTTGGGCTTTGTAACCATTCTGGAAGCCTATCCAAACCCACACACATTGAGTTCCTATCAATTTCTGGGGCTCAGTGTGTGGAGACACTAGAGCTGCAATCAGGAATGGCATGGCCCCTACCTTAGTGATTATTTATAATTTATTGGTGGGTGCTAAGATATTATTACAATACAATACAGAACTTGATTTTCATTTTGTTTTAAATGGACACGAAATGTTCCTGTTCTATTTCATGTGGTGAGTTTTTTTTTAAATTTAAAACTTGATATAGCAGAAGTCTCAGTTAATCTAAAACATGATTTCCACAAACTGAATTATATATACTCATAAATGAGAAGTGCATGGTTTGAAATAAAAACTTAATGAAATATTTGTTAAAGCACAAATAAACACATACACACAAGGCTAGCTACTTGGTGGGGCAGGTGACTCCTCACGTCTCTAATGCTTTGGTTGGCATGCACACAAGATGGAACCTACATGGAAGGGTTTGTATGCAAGTCACTGGGGGCAAAGAAAGGAGGGTGGCATCAACCTCTACCCCAGCCTAGCCCTATGGACAGACACAAGACTTGTAGGAGAAAGAGAAACTATGAGACACAGGCATAATCATTGGTGCCAAAGTGACAAAATAGTATAAGGACGTGGAGAGGTGAGCCTTCTGCGCACATCTGTATTAATCACACTGTAGTGTCATAGCTGAGGCCTCTTGGTCCCTCTGGCACTGGAGGACCTTCTGCTTTAGGGCATCAGAAGCATGGCATACTATTATGAAGAATAGGCACGAGGTAGAGGGCACGTGTAAGACATCATATTCAAAGTAAACTGAGGCGTACCAAATTCAAATGAGAAACCGACTCAAGAGATTTTGAGGACATGGAAACTCCATGTATTGCCAGTGACACATGTCAGAGATTTGTGGTTCTTTTTTTATTCCAGATTAAATCTTAAAATATGATAGCATGATTAAGTTTGGATGGTAAACTCCTGGAGTGCTGCCTTCATAGTCCATGCTTTCAGATATCTTTGAAATAGATCAAACGGTGCCAGATAGACAGTAGCCCATTCAATGAAGGCATGGTCTTGTAGAGAGGCGGAAACCCAAAAGAGAATTTGGCTTCTCTTTTGATCTAAATAGTTTTTAAAAAACTGATCCCAAGCATGAACACTTTCAGACAATCAGAGAGAAATCTTGGTTTAGATATGGATTAGTGTCTAAGAATATAGGATCAGCCATAGACCAGCCTGGCAAGGACACTGATTTTTTAATTTATTTTTTACAGAGAGGAAGAGAGAAGGATAGAGAGTTAGAAGCATCAATGAGAGAGAATCATTGATCAGCTGCCTCCTTCACACCTCCTACTGGGGATGTGCATGCAACCAAGGTACATGCTCTTGACAGGAATCAAACTTGGGACCCTTCGGTCTGCAGGCCAATGCTCTATCCACTGAACCAAACTGGTTAGGGCAGGACACTGATCATTTTACCTATACATTCTATTTCTTAATCTCTGTCACTCCCTATCTCCAGCAAAGCGTTTCTAGGAAGCCTTACCAACCACCTAAAGTTCTTTCCCAGAAAATGGTTCTTTCCACAATAGAAACACAACTGACAGGCAAGATACCATGGGGCCTGGATTTGACTCACAGCTCTACAATTCAGTCACCTTGTGGTATTAGACAAGTTGCTTTGCCTTCTGTGCCTCAGCTGGGTCATCTATAAAACAACAATGATGACAATCTCTACTCACATAGAGCTGCTGTGAGAATGAAATGAGACAATGGGTGAAAGCATGCCCAAACCAGACCACTGTCAGTGCTCATTAAGGGTGGCCTATCTGACTTGTCAGGGTGCCATATTTCAGTGCTATCCAGCTTCTCAGGGACATCCTGCTTCTCTTTATTCTACAGAAATAACTACATGAATCATCCATGCTTACCTATATAATCCAGAGATAGAATCTAATGAAAATGAAAAAGCCAAAACTGATGAACAAAATAGAGCCAGAGACATGGAAGCAAGGGAAAGACTGGGGGACCTCAGAGAGAAAAGTGGAGGGGGGCATGGAGTTGGCCAGAGATTAACCAAATAATTTCCATCCCTATAGGCATAATCCATGGACACAGACAATAGTGAGGTGAAGCCGGGAGAGTAGCAGGGGCCAGGTGGAGGTGGTCAACTGAAAACAGGAGGACATCTGTAATACTTTCAACAATTCAACAATAAAGATGAATTTTAAAAATAATCTAGAGATCCATAGAGAAACTGAAGTTGTTCCTGCAAGAGGAGCTGGTGAATCATTAGCACAGAATCCTGTGGTCAGACATGAGGCCCCCGGGGCCTCCTGATGTGGGCACAGGCCCCTGGGCTTGGTATTCTGCACCAGTGACAAGAGCATCAAGGGGCCGAGTCTGACAGCAAAGGCAGCAGATTGCCTCCCTGCTGTTGTAGCTGCACCCACTCAACTGGAATGACCTGACTTATTTTTTCCCCCCTTTCTAGTGCTCAGAAGGCATGCATTTGCATATCTTAGAACCAGATTCCTCAATCTGTTCTCACATCACTCAGCCAAGTTTGAGGTGCCCGGTAATCTTACAAAAAAAGCAAAGCTGTACAGATAAGAGCCTGGCCTCTGCCCCCAGAGGGTGCACTCCATTTGTACACAGGCTGCAGCTGACCAGGAGTGAGTTCTTGTTTCCAATCTGGTTCTACTGTGTTCTTAGAAATAAAACAGAAACCTAAGCCTGCCTTCTAATCCTTCGAGACTACTTGCTATTTTGCCCGTATCACTTAGATATTGTCCAATAACCTAAGAAGGGGGGAAAAAAGCACAGAATAGCATGCTGCTTCTCTGTGCTTCCCTTCCCTCTGGAAAGTGACCTTGTCAGTCCCAGTTGCCTTCATTGGCCCCAAAACCAACTGCAATTGTCCCATTCCTGTGAGTCCATAAGAGTTGTTGAGCCTACACTTTCTGTTTGGCCTTCCATGGGGAATCTGACATCCGACCTCTTCCACAGTGTGGTGTATGAACCGGCAAACTTCTTGAGGGAAATACTGCAATGAAAATCTCCGCAAAATGTCTCAGACAGAAACAATAACCCAAAGGAGAATACAATATTTAAATAAGAACGTTAAAATATGTAAATAAAACCCCAAAAGATGTATGTCAACTAAACCATAATTTCTTGGGGGTGGGGGGAATCACTGGCTCTGGAAGGCAGAGGGGAGATGGGAATCGGTCCTACCTCTTCCAATTGCACCATGAGAGTGACATTGTGCCCTTGCTCTGCTGTCAACTTTCCATCCGCCGTGACAATCCGGAGACCCCGTGGGGCCTTCCCTGGACACTTCTGTGGTTTGGCTGTGTACTGCTCTCTCACGCCATCTGTGCAGTTATTGGAAACCACCTTCCTATACCTACATGGAGAAGAGCTCAAGTCATAATCCAGCTCATTATAAGTCAGATCACACTCCCAATGTTTTAAACTGAACCAGCTGCCTTGCCCTGAGGGCTATCACTAACTACCTTTCATGTCGCTCCGAGGATTCGAAAGCACCCAACAGGAAGACAGATGAGCATAGCAGCATATTGGACCTATTACTAGCACTTCCATATGCATCTTTCATTCATGTAGCTAATCAGTAAATCACTTCACTTTGGAGCTGTGGGAAATGCATAGCAGTAGAAGACACGGTCCTTGCCCTCACTAAGTTTATAATCTAGTTGAAGAGATGTGGGGATCAGCTAGGAGATACTCTGAGGGTTATATAATTAAGGGTTAGAACGAGTACTATGTATCACAAGGGAATTTCCAATTCGGAGAAAGAATAGATTGTTATGGATGACATGGTTTAACATTAGATCTCACAGAGCATGCTATAGTAATGGCATAGTTCAGAAAGTTGGCTAAATTTGATCACTTCTACTCAATATTTCATGTGGGATTATACTGGCTAAATCACTGAAACTTCATATGAAGGAGACTTCACTCTGCAGATTGAGTCAATCCTTCCTACACTTTTGCTTATTTTTTCTTGTTTTTGCTTTAATACAATAATAGATCATCCTATAAGTTTACCCTATACAATTGATCAAAGTCATAATAAATTAAATCCGTGGTTTTAGGATGATTAACCTTGAAGGCTTTGCAAGTTCAATGTTTTTTTTTTTTTAAATATAGTTTATTGATTTTTTACAGAAAGAAAGGGAGAGGGATAGACAGAAACATCGATGAGAGAGAAACACTGATCAGCTGCCTCCTGCACACCCCCCACTGGGGATGTGCCCGCAACCAATGTACATGCCCTTGACTGGAATCAAACCTGGGACCTTTCAGTCGCAGGCCCACGCTCTACCCACAGAGCCAAACGGGTTTCGGCCAATGTTACCTATTCATCATCTTTTTTGTGTGGTGGCCCATAGTAATCATTTTATGTATTCATATATAGGATCCCCCTCCCCATGTATACACATACATTTTTTGATAGCTCAATTGATGCTTCTTTCTTTTCAAATGTAACCCATTGGAATTAATAATTATTCAATGTATAGATTTTGAAGAACATCCTGTATTTGATTACCAAAGACTAGTGTCTATAAATAGTGGTAGAGCTCAAACTGGAAGCAAAGCCCCAGATCTTCCACTCTTCAAGACCAGGTATGAAGGGCCAGACAGTAAATGCTTTACCTTTGAGGGCTATATGGTCTTTGTGACAAGTGTTCAACTCTTTGGTAGTAGCATGAAAGTGAACAAGGAATGAATGCAGCACAAAGTTCATATTTAGAAAGTTCTCATTGCATTGTCGTTTAGTCATAGGGCTAAATTCTTCACAAAAAATATTTTTGAGTTAAAAATAAAAACAAAAAATACCTTTATTTATAAAAACTGGCCATGTGCTGGATTTGGCTTGCAGGCTATTGTTTTCCAACCCCTTCAGAGCTAGCCAAAGTTCTTTCCTTGATTTCCCAGTCTCAGAACTGACTACCTAAGCCCATAGTTGAGAAAGTCAAATTAAATACTGTCTGAGAAAGTGCTCTGACCACTGTGGGTCACTACAAGGTCAATTATTAATCTTTAACTTACCTTGTAAGGTAGTTGTATGGATTAAATGGGTTAATGTACACAGAGTACTTAAAACCACCCTGGCAATTAGCAAGTGCTGGTGAAATGTTATTTTCATTTAATAATAATTTAATATTATTATTATTTGACCTGTTAACCACCTTCATGGCTTCCAAATTTCCTTAGGATAAGTCACAAATGCCATAAACTTCTGTCAGAAGCCCTCCACAAGCTAAATTTATTCTAATTTTCTGGACACTTTCTCCCCCATAGCTCATTCGGCTCCAGCCACACCTCTCTTTTCAATCCAATTGAAAGAATTTATTTTCTTCTGCTCTTTCTGCTTATATGCTCTTCTGCATGCTCCATCACTATCATGCTTTCAGTCACATATTATCACCTGTCTTTTCCTACTATGATAGTAAAATTGTAAGATGTAAGACGTTCATATTTCTTAAAAATATTTTTTTATTGACTTCAGAGAGAAAGGGAAAGGGAGCTAGAGATAGAAACATCAATGATGAGGGAGAATCACTGATTGGCTGTCTCCTGCATGCCCCACACTGGGGATCTAGCCTGCAATCCAGCATGTGCCCTAAGCAGGAATTGATCTGTGACCTTGTAGTTCATAGATCAACTCTCAACTAATGAGCCACATTGGACAGTCAGAAGTTCATTTTTTAAATTATTGATTTTTAAAACAGAGGAAGTGAGAGGAAGCACGTGAGAGAAATATCAACATGAGAGCAGAACATTGGTCAGCTGTCTCCTGCATATACCCTTCTGGTGATGAAGTCTGAAACCTGGGCATGTGCCCTACCTGGGAATCAAACAGGCAACCTTTCAGTGCATGGGACAAGACCCAAGAACTGGGCCACACCGGCCAAAGCAAAGTTCATATTTAGAAAGTTCTTATTGCATTCTAATTTGGTCATAAGGCTAAATTTTTCACAATACTTTTATTACTCATCTTCAAAATATCCCTAAGAAGGAAGGTATTCTTACTTCTGATATATGGATGAAGAAGTTAAGATTCAAAGAAGTTAACTCGTTTTCTCAAGATGACACAGCCAGGACCCCGGACAATTTGCCTCTGGAACACATCTGCTTTTTACTGCTGAGCTGTACTGATTGTTTAAATGGGGCAAGGTCATCCCTCCTCTAAACCCTTTAAGGAATCCTTCTGATTGACTTGATAGGAATCATGTATGTCTGACTGTGAACTTCACGCTCCTTGAGGGCATCACTGTGCCCTGGATATGCAAGCCTGATCATCAGGAAGTCCCGACTGGGATGTGGTTCCATTTTAAATATTGAAAACTAGCCCTTCAGGCACCTCACCCACCAACCCAGCTGTGCGGATCCCTCTCTTTAGAATCCCTGCTTCTCCTCACAATTCAGCAACTGAAGGGTTCACACCTCACCCAAGTGGCAGCCTCAAACCCCTGCTCCTTCAGCGAGATCTCTACTCCTTGGATACTGGAGCATTCTGGGACCAGTAATGGTAGCAACAAATAACGGTCAAAGTCACGATTATGGCATCCTACTGAATTTAACTGTGTGTCGGAAACTCCCTGGGCTTCTGAAGTGAGGCGCCACTGGGCAAATGAAAGGCAGATTACAATTTTTAATCACTTAGCATCCAAGCACACCTGTGACTGTCTTGGTGAGTGGCTATAGAGGCATGGGATCACCATGGCCACTGTCGTCATCATCTAGGGAGCATTCCTTTTTGTTTATCTGGGCTCTGCCCCATCATTGCCTCAGGCTTTCCTAAATCCTCTAACAACTGGAGTTCTGCTTAAATCCAAAGCACAGATCCTCCCCCTCCCTCCCTGGGATTCTGCCACAGAGAAGACTTGGTAATTTTTTTAAATGCTCATTAAAAACCATTCTGAAACTATTTCATTTCCTGGATGAAAACGGAATCACATTAGCCCTCCCAGACCTGTCCTGGAAATTTAGAAGAAAATTGTGCATAAATGCACAGTTAATTTACTCAAGTAAGCACACACCTGCTTTTTGCAATACAGAATGCTCCTATTTTCATACCAGCAGCTGTCCCTGGGTCTGAGTTACATAAATGAATAATGCATTTAATATGTTATTAAATGGGGCTGCTGCCTCCACAATAACAAGGCAACTTATGATTATGTTGGACCTACGCTCTGAATATTGCTGGGATGCATTTAGTGAATAAAGCACTCTTCAATCTACCGAGAAGAAAGGCGATCTCTAATGGCAGGGGAGTCGGTACAATCACTGCAAAGGAAACATCCCGCCAACGTGCCTTTGATATTAGCGACCACTCATCAGGAGATAGTGTCTTATTACTTCAACAGCCCCAATTCAACTATTCTCTTCTTATCTTGATACTCTGGTCACCTTTTCCTTTTTACCTCTACTTTCTTTGATTTTGCTTCTGTAAGTCCTGTCAGTTTTTCAAAAAGATGAAGGCCATAGTTTCTCTTTGTGAGAATGAAATTGTTATTTTAGCATTTAGCAGGCTTTTTTAATCTTCTGACTTGGGGCGGAATACAGATGTTTATGACTATTCAGTCTATGCTGAGGTGATAATATAGTCAAGCTCAGCCCATAGAAACCCCGTCCTCTCTTTAGGATCACTGGGAGGAACTTTTGAAATAAAATGAATGGTGCCCTGGCTAGTGTGGCTCAGTTGGCTGAGCAACATCTCATGCACCTAAAGGTTACCGGTCCCCACATGCCTGGGATGCAGTTCAATCCCCAGTGGGGGCATGCAGAAGGCAGATCATCATTTCTCTCCTCCCGTCCTTTCCCTAAAATCAATAAAAAAATATTTAAAAAATAATAATAAAAGAATGTGCTGGAACCGGTTTTGCTCAGTGGTAGAGCGTTGGTCTGCGGACTGAAGGGTCCCGGGTTCGATTCCGGTCAGGGGCATGTACACTGGTTGTGGGCACATTCCTGGTCGGGGGTGTGCAGGAGGCAGCTGGTCGATGTTTCTCTCTCATCGACTTTTCTAGCTATCTCTCTATCTCTCTCCCTCCCTCTCTGTAAAATATCAATATCATATAGAAAAAAAATAAAAGAATGTCAAGAGAACTCCTCCAGGAATTATGATTGAATTGAGAATTCTGGGCATCTCTGTGTTTTATTTTTGTTTTAAATACCCCTCATGATTCTAGTGTGCATACAGATTACAAACCACACTACCCAGGTGGTTAAAATGTAGGACCAAAGTGCCTGAGTTTAAATTCGGGTTATTACGTGGCATATGAACTCGGGCAATTTACACAACCACTTTCCAATGTAAAATAGCGAAAATTACAGGATTTTAAAATGAAGCTCCTGGGAGGACTAAGTGATGTTATGAATTCAATAGGGCTGAGGACAGAGTCTGGCACATTGTAAGAACTTAACCAATATTAAAATATCAAAAGTTAGTAAAAGTAATTAGTATTTATATTATTAAACATGAACTTGTTATTATCCAGCAAATTCCCTAAAAACAGAAACTATACTTAAAATAGAAGCTATGTTATTATTGCCAAGATTACCTCAAGATCAAATCTGTCCATGTCAATTCTTTTTTAAAATGTATATTTTTATTGATTTTTTTACAGAGAGGAAGAGAGAGGGATAGAGTTAGAAACATCGATGAGAGAGAATCATCGATCAGCTGCCTCCTGCACACCCCCTACTGGGGATGTGCCCACAACCAAGGTACATGCCCTTGACTGGAATGGAACCCAGGACCTTTCAGTCTGCAGGCCAACTCTCTATACATTGAGCCAAACCGGTTTCGGCTGTCCATGTCAATTCTTTTCTTAAAATCATTCAAAAATTCCTGTGGGCTTATTCATGAGGGTACAGTTCAGGTCTCAACTAGAGGCCCATGATTGGGCCCTAATGTGATTTTCTAGCTTATGCCCTCCCACTGTCCAACACACTTCCCCAGCTCTGCAAGTTCATGTCTACAAGCTTTCTTTCGCCTGTTCTGTTCATTCTGCCTGGAATGCTCTTTCCTCCTGTCAAGCTCCAATTCATTCTATAAAAATCACATTAGAAGTCACACATTTCTGTAGAGTTGTCTCTCCCCCTCTCCACAGTAGTTACCCCATGCAGTGACCAGTGCAGAGCTACAACTCTAGGGCCTTCTTGTAGCCAAGGCTGGTCTTATGGACACTGAGCTGGGGAGTTCTCATTTGTGCTCATGAGGAAAATTTAGTTGACTTCTTTTTGGATTGTATGTACTATATGCCTTTGTTTTCAAGGGAAAACTGTGTTGTCATAATGACACTTGATTTAATGCAGCAATACTGATAAACAGAACAAGCCTTGAGGAGATAGGCAGGAGCTAGTTCTGGGTACAGTGTAGGGGTTAAACTTAAAATCTTCCTAGATGCAATGTGCCCATATTTAACAGTGATCTGGTGCAGTAGACAGAACATCAACATTTAGAAAGAGTTGGGTTCCATGGCTGACTAAGCAGTTTATTCCCTTTAAACTGAGTAAATGCACCTTGTAATTAGGGGACTATCATATGAAAGTCCTAGAGGGATGGAGGAAAACTATTCTTGCAAGAAGCAGGATGAAAGCACATGTCATTTCATTTCAATAACGAATGGAAAATGACTTCATTTTAAATGCCAACTTGATGAAATGGGACATATGGTAATACTAAATGAGATGACTTAAAATTGAGAATCATGAGAATGATCCATGGAATCCACTAACTAAGTCAACTAGTTGTACAACCAGTTTATATAGAGAACTTTCCCCTTCTTTTGAACACCTGCAACCCAAGGAATCCAATGGACATGACAGAGTTGGAAGGGACCTCAGGCCATCAAATACAACCTCTGCAGAAGGGAAAGCAGGTACAGTTCAGAGAGGTTCCCAAAATCACACAGGGGGCTAGTAGCAGTTCTGGACCTATGGCTGGAGTCTGGTGTTCTCTTGCCACTATGCCCTACCACCTGGTTGATAATTGGTAATGCTAACACCATTGAGTGGACAACAAGAGCTATGTGAGAAACAAGCTCTCCCCATACAGTGACATTTACCTCTTTCATTTCCCAACCCCAATATTATCCATGAACACAAGATCTGAGAAAGGCACTCTGAAGCACCAACTTGGTAGCAGCAATGACCAAGTCTCTGCTGGGAGACTGCAGCGTGCTTTGCTGGAAACCAGCTCGGTGAGCCCCTGCAGGGTTGAGTCTGTAAATAATGCAAGTGATGTCCTTTCTGTGGACTTCAAACACATGTGCCGCTTTGAGGACCAGTTCTTCTCCATGATACACACTGATTGATCTCACTGAGGAGATCAAACTGAACATGAAGTCCCCACCAAGCACAGACATGTGGTCACCGGGGTAAAAGCCGCAGTCCCCAAAGACCCTGGGAGTAGCAACTCCAGGGCTGTGGCAAGGTAGCCAGGGTCTACATATTTCCCTGGCTGATATAGGGAGAAAAAAAGTTTACAGAAAGCACCTACCAATAAAAGTATTCTAAATGTAAATTGATAGTATGAAAATTACTATTTTGCTAGAATTTATGAATGTGTATATATATATATTTTTCCAGACCCGCTAAATTAAGGCTATTTTCAAATCATTTTTTAAGCTTCCTGAGTAAATATCCCTATTGTATATTGAGAAACTAATCCTCAGGAACAATAAAAGCATTCATTTTATATTCATCCAGGAGGAATTCATAGCTCATCTAAAGAAACTCCACAAGCAGAAATGTTCTATGCACACCTTTTTAAACAAAAATACACATCTAGAAATATCTAGCTTAATAGCAAGAGCATAATCTCTCCCTTGAGAAGATCTTGGTTTCTTAGAATAAACCAGACCAACACCCACTTTATATTTACAGATTTCTTTATGGTTGGCATGAAACAAGCAATGTCCCAGTTCATTGAACAAGTTAAATTTGCAGCACATTCCCTGGATCCCGCACAGTGGAAACAAGATAGAATCACATATGAGTAGAACTAAATGAGCTTGTGTTTGTGTATGTGCAGACTGAGATATATACAGAATCGGATAGAGAAACAGAGAGAAATGATTTGGGGTTATTTCATCTAAGAAAATACACAAATGAATACTGGTTTCATGTTTCACAGACTAGAAAATTAAACTCAAAGAAAGGAAGACATATGCTAAGAATGGTATGTGGCAGAGCTTGTACTAAAATCCTTTTTTTGGCCCAGCCAGTGTTGCTCTGTAGCTGAATGTCGACCAGTGAACCAGGAGGTCACAATTCCATTCCAGGTCAAGGCACATGCCCAGGTTGTGGACTTGAACCCCAGTGTGGGGCATGAAGAAGGCAGCAGATAAATAATTCTCTCTCATCATTGATGCTTTTCTCTCTCTCCCTCTCCCTTCCTCTCTAAAATAAATAAAATTTATTTTTTAAAAATAACACTTGTTATGCCAAAACCAGTTTGGCTCAGTGGATAGAGCGTAGGCCTGTGGACTGAAAGGTCCCGGGTTCGATTCCGGTCAAGGGCATGTACCTTGGTTGCGGGCACATCCCAGTGGGGGCTGTGCAAGAGGCAGCTGATCGATGATTCTCTCTCATTGATGTTTCTAACTCTCTATCCCTCTTTCTTTCTCTCTGTGGAAAATCAATAAAATATATATATATATATATTTTTTTTTAAAATAACACTTGTTAAATGCTAAAATAACTGTTTTCCATCAAACAAAACACCCCCATTATATTTCATTCTCCATACATACAAGCTTAAGCTCCAGTACCAGCCTCTTTGCTTTCCACAGAATGGCTGATGGAAGGTGTGAGGGTAACGGGTGAATGAACAGAGCAGGGAGCTTACAGAGGAGAACACAGCTGGACTCTGCCCACACCCTCTTCCCGGACCAAGAACTAAGGACTGGTGGCCACAGGCCACAGGCACGGAGGGACATCTTGTACCCATTTCAGCTCTTATTCCAGCTTTCTCTTCTCAGCCCTAGCCAAGAACTAAAACAAAACCTGCACAATTACTCTGCACAGTGAAGCTGATAAATATTTTGGCATCTCCTCAAGATAGCATTTCCATGGAGCATGATATGAGCCGATGCTAGAAGGTTTCCATCACGGTGAAGTGAGTGAACCTGAGAACACTGCTATATATACACAGGGTAATAAGCTGACTGTGGAAGTGAACAAAACCATTTATAAAGTGAGGCATTTAAAAAATAATAAAAGCGAAAGGAAGGTTTACCTGCATGCTTTCAGCTAAACTGTAAGATAGGTGATGCTGGGAGGTTTGCTTGTTTAACCTGACTGACAAGAAATGATTGTTTACTAGACCCATTCAATGTAAACTCTGACTTCATGGCCACAGGTGTGCTCTGGGTAGGAGACAGGGTGAGAGAGTGAGGTGTCTAGGGAGCAACATATATGGAAGGACCACTCTCAGGCTGACCTTGCACCTGTGATGCCTCTGTGCTTCATCTCTGCCCAACACTAACCCAGATTCTGTACTGGGGAGCAGGCAATGCCCACAGATGGGTTGAAACTGGCACTGGAGAGACTTGGGGGTACCTGGTGGCTCCTTAATTCTATAGGCACGGTGGCTCTTTCACCAGGTGATCTCTGGGTTTCTTTAGTCTGAAATGACCTTCCTCACCTTGTTAATGTGGGAAATGCTCCTCACCTTCCTCTCAGCTTTGCCTTACAGAATCTAGGGGCATTTATATCTTAAAGGAGAAGGGCAGTTAGTGCAAATGAATCTCTATTGTGTGGGACTCCAATGAGGTTTGCAAGCAGGAAGCTAGGATTTTAGCCCATACGAGGCAGATATCTGGAAAAGCCTGAATACAGAGGTCCAAGAAAGAACCCAGGGGCTGGGTGGAATTTGCTTTAGAAATCAGCAGAAACACCTCCAATTGCCAAAAGACACTAATTATTGTTGTATAATTTTATTTTATTTATTTTATTTTTTGAAATATAGTGTTTTATTGATTTTTTACCCAGAGGAAGAGAGAGAGATAGAGAGTGAGAAACATCGATGAGAGAGAACCATCCATCAACTGCCTCTTGCACACCTCCTACTGGGGATGTACCCGCAACTAAGGTACATGCCCTTGACTAGAATTGAAACTGGGCCTTTCAGTTCACAGGCTGATGGTCTATCCACTGAGCCAAACCTGTTTTGGCTGTTGTATGATTTTAACAACAATTACAATGGTCTGAGGATGTTAATTGCAGCATTGTTTATAGTAAAAGAAAATAGGAAATGAGCAAAATGTCCAAAAAGAAGATGCTTTAGAATCCCAGGTGGTTTAATACCATGCAATTAAATGTAATTAAAGAAGGCAACCTTATGTAATCCAACTTGAAAAGATGTTGAAGGTATGTTTTTGGATGAAAAGTGGGGGAAAATAAACAATATATCTAGTAGGGCATCACATATAAAAACAACCTCTCCGTTTAATTTTGTATATTTTTTTCTTGGCATAATAATTCACTGGCAAATAAAAAATGTTTGATAACACACTTGGCAATCAGATCACAGTTGTGTGGAAAAAGGGCAGAATTGGGGTGATGATCTAAATGAACTTTTTAAACAGAAAACCTGTGAATATATATCTTTTATAATTGAATATTTTCAATAAAAAGCTAAGTGCTTAATGACAGCACTGTAGTGGCCATAACATTAAATATTGAACCTGTGTTGCCAATGAATCAACACACAGCCAAGTGACATCTGCGGTGAGGAGCTGGAGTGACAGTAAGAAAGGCAGAAAATTCCTTTTCAATTTCATCTACATTTTACCTCTTGGCAACTCTTGCAAAATACAGTGTGTTTAGACAACACACTGACCAATGAGGTTACTAATGTCACACACCACACACACACACACACACACACACACACACACTAGTGCATTGGGCCCTCTGTGGGTAGTCACTCCATCTGTGAGCATCTTACTCTTAAGAGCAGGGATTTATTAGACCTGAGGATGGCTAGTGTTTATCACATGCTCTCTTTACACAAGCTTGCTCACTGAGACTGGTGCCTTTTTGTACAATGTTTGCCTGGAGTAGATGAAGGCAGTAGATGTGGTAACTTAAAAATCCTTTAGGCCAAAACCGGTTTGGCTCAGTGGATAGAGCGTCGGTCTGCGGACTGAAAGGTCTCAGGTTCGATTCCGGTCAAGGGCATGTACCTTGGCTGTGGGCACATCCCCAGTAGCGGGTGTGCAAGAGGCAGCTGGTCGATGTTTCTCTCTCATCAACATTTCCAGTGCTCTATCTCTCTCCCTTCCTCTATGTAAAATATCAATAATATATATATATATATATATTTTTTTTTTTAAAGAGTGACTTTAAAAAAAATCATTTAGGATCAGATGTAAAACTCACCAACATGACCTACCCTCTGAGAGGGAAGGCTAAACCCTGGGAGTAATGATTGTCATTCTGTGATTTATAAACATAACTGCATTGACCAACACTAATACACCTGGGTGCTGATCACTGAATCACATTTTAATTTTAATTTTAATTTTATAGGGAATAGGTGAAAAAAATGCCATTGAATAATTTATGCATCTGAGACATTTCATTTTATGTACATCAGGATTTATTCAGATTTCAAATACTGATTTGCCTAAGGACTGGTGAAACCTATTTAGAGGTAGATTTAAAAACGTGTGTGTGTGTGTGTGTGTGTGTGTGTGTGTGTGTGTGCATGCGCGCGTGTGCGGGTGCGTGTGTTCATTCTGCCTATTGAGTAGCATCTGGAACAATTTAGAATCCTCTATAATTCAGCCTCTTCTCATCAATACCAGTGAGAGAGAGTAATATAACTTCCTTGACTGATAGGGGTAGTGAAAAAAAATCAATTCTGAAATTAACTTTAGGGGTTTCTGATGCCCTTTACAAGCTCTAAATATGCTGGTACATACAAGCAATAGAAGTTTAAGTTATGTGTTTAATGTTATAAACTTAGTTATAACATTAAGGTTATCTAGTCCATCAGCCCTTTTCAATTGTTTCCCAAGGCATTAGATGCTGACAACCTCACTGACCCATGGCTGTGAAAATGTTATTTGTATTTATCTTAGATTTTGTGTCATGGATCAAAGAAATCAAAACTTATTCCTTCATTCAAAGATTCTAGGAATCCATGACATCAGAGAAAATTATGTTTGTTCTTTCCCTTCCTGTTGAAGAGCAGTATATATTATTTTGGAAATCTTTGTTTTAATTAAAAATAAAAAAGTTAAAATTTTCAACTAAAGGAAAGTGCATAAGAGAAAACCCGGAAGTCCCACTCCAGTCCTGTAGCTGGCATGAGAAGTGAGGAGTTGTCAAGGAGAACTGGCCTGCTGCTGAGATGCCTATATCTTACTCTCTTCTCCCTCCCACCTCCTCTCCCTCTCTTCTTCCCTTTCCCTCTTTTTAACTTTCTAATATCAAATTTTAAAATATGCACAGAGAGAATACAGTATAATAAATCCCCATGTCTCTATTAACATCTTCAAATATTACCAATATCTTTTCCTTTTTTTAAAACAGTTTATAGGAAATCTCACACATTATATATCTGTAAAAGATAACATAGGTTTGTTTATTAATTAACTAATTTATTTATTGATTTTGGCCTAACCAAAATATGATTATCATACCTAAATATATAACTGTAACATATTTGTTAATATAATATCATAAGTATAAATATTTAGGTTTAGATATAATCTGTGAGGGTTAAATTTCATTTTTCAACTTGAATAGGCCACGGAGTGCCTAGACATTGGATCTGTCATTATTCTACGTGTTTCTGCTAGCTTGTTTTTGAGTGAGATTCACATGCATATCAGTATATTGCATAAAGCAGACTGCCTTCTCCAATGTGTGCATGCCTCATCCAATCTGTTGACAGTCTGAAGGGAACAAAAACGCTGACCTCTCCTAAGTAAGAGAGGCCTTTCTGATGGCCTTCCCCTGAGCATCAGCATTGTTCCTGCCTTCACACTCAGATGAAAGCAGTAGTCTTCCTGAGTTTCAAGCCTGCTGGCCTTTAGGTGGGAAGTTCACAGTCAGCTCTCCTGGTCCTCTTGCTTTCAGACCAGGACTGCAAGCATACATCAGTTATCTAGCGTGCCATGCACCCTGCAGATTTTGGGATTTGGATTGGCCCGCCTCCATAAATATGTGATCCAATGCCTCATAAAAATAAATTATCTATCTATCCATTTAGCTAGCTAGCTATCTGATATAAAAACATACCCCTCAAAAACCTAATACATCTCCCAATCACCAGTCCTTATTTAAATTTCCCCAAATAGCTAACATGTGTCTTTATCATCCAAATATATCACAGTGCACTATTTTTAAGTCTATAAACATCAGTGACATTTGTGGAAAAGTCATGGCTTATTTTCTCTTTTATGATATTTCTTAAAATAATAAAACTCCACAACACAGAACATCAAACCCAAAACTTAGAATCTGATTCCAGATTTATAAGGATTCAAATGCATGCCTTTACCATGCCAAGAACAAACATGGAAAAACCCTTTCCTGCTAATATATTCTTGAAAAGTCAATAAGCTTTTTTTCTGACTCTAGGACCCACATCTACAATGCAGGAAATGCAGATATGAAATAGTTATTTGGCCTTCCTCACAGGGATGCAGGGAGGGTAAAATGTAGTCTTTATTAAGGAGTTCTGAAATAAAGCATTAAAAAATAAAGCAATTTATATATTATCACCATCATCTTGAACCTGTTTGACTTCTTTATTTACAACTGGGGTTTTACTCTCGGATGAAATGTATGACATTAATGCGAATCCGTGCTTCATTACTAAAATGAACAAAAGCAAATAAATTGTGCTGTAATGACATAGGCCTGGTTTTTGATCAGAAGTAATTCTGTATGTTTAACACATGCTGGAAATCAGCAAAGGCTCACCTCTCAAGGTCACTGCTTCAGATACTCACCCAGTACTGTTGAGATAACTCTGTCCCAGGCTGCAATCCTTAGACAGAGAAGATGGATTGAACCAAAACGCTGGTAGGCACTGACCATTGCTGTGTCGCTCATAACCGTAGTCACTGTTGGGGAGAGAGCCAGGAGAAACCTTTCAGTAGGTGGCAAAATTACTGAGAACCATTTCATGTTAGTCCACAGGCAACTTCAACTCCAGTCCTTTAGTCAAAAAAGAGGTATAATCACTAAATGCCAAAAATTGAACTTTTTCCCAGGGAATATCTATGTTACCCATGAAAATAACCTACAGAAGCCATTTTCAAAAATGCTAACTTGGAGGCAAGATGGATACCTGTTTAGAAATGAAGGTTCAGTGACCAATAATATATAGCAAGGGAGGGAGAATGAACAGGAGATAGAAACATCTAAGAGAGAAAAACATTGATTAGCTGCCTCCTGCATGTTCCATACTGTGAATCAAGCCCACAAACCAGGCATGTGCTTGACCAGGAATCAAATTGGTGACCCCTTGATGCATGGATCAATGCTCAACCACTGAGCCACACTGACTGGACTCAATGCTCAATAATTCTAAGTAAACACCTTGAAGCTGAGAGAGCAGATACAATATTCCTTAGGAGGATACACATGGAGATTAGTGCAGAGAAAGCTATAATTAGTGAACAGGCAGCGGAGGAAGCTCTACCCTCAGCATAAAGTTCAGTGAGGAGTTTAACACAGCAACATGTGGCATGGTGCTCACTCTTAGGTGCATCTGGACTGAGACTGGTGATATAAACTTCCAGGGATATAAAATTTACTGCTTTCTAAGGCCATCATTTCATCATTTCACTCCTAGGTGCTCACACAGTGTTGATGTCTTTGGGGTGTTCTTCCAAGACATCTGGATCTACCACATAGAGGAGCCAGGTCTGTCTGTGCATAAGCCATATGCTTCAAAGTCACAGCAGGAAAGTAAGTGTCCTTCAGGAGTGTCCTGAGCATTTCCCCATGGTAAAGTTTTATCCTGGTCCCAACTGTCAGTACTATGAGGATTTAAAAGTCCTCTGTCTAGTTGGAAACAGTCAAAGCATTTTTCTCTTGGCCTCCTCTCAGTCTTGCCTCCAGGAGCCTCCGAGTGACCTGACATTCTCGGTTCTGAAAGATGAACCCAGGCAGAAGCTGATGACGAAATGCACCTCCACATGCACATACAAATTGCAGGCAGCAACCAGCAAGCACTCATATGAACTGGCCCATCTGTGTGATGGAGGTGAGATGCTGGCACATAAGAGGCGGGCAGGGAGAATAGGCTCAGCTCAAGGGGCTTGTCACCAGGCAGCTGGCACTTAAAACTCTGCACATACCAGCTGGACTCAGTGCTGGTTCAACACAGCATGGGTTGGAAGCCTTCAGAATGGATGCCTACAGGACACCCCGGTGTTCATTTCAGATAATTAGTTTACAACTGCTGGAGAGTGACAGGCAAGGTGACCCAGGGGACTGTCCGGGGGAGAGCCAAGGCATGAGGGAACATTCAATGACAACCACCTTTCATTATGCTCCAGTCAAGTGGGATCAATAACACTCTAGCTACTGGTAGCAACCCCAAAAGGTCACAGTAAGCCTTCCAAAATACTTTCAGAAATCATGCCATTACAAAAATTCCCCTTGGACAGAAAACAATATAATGGCCTCATTCACAATTCAGTTCCCACTTCTCAGAATACATATCAGTTAGTGCTAAGAGAAGCAGATTCCAATCTCAAATGAATATAAGAATGGGGCCAAGACTGAGGGTTATGAGAGGTCGGGAGGGGAAAAACCTGATTACTTTCCTTACCCTGTGTTTTTTTTTACACTAGACTAGCTTAAATTTGAAAAACAAAAACAAAAATGACCCTGACAACAAAAGTCTAGCTTATTTTGGCACCTCTTGAAAAAGATTCCCAAAGGAAGAAACATTTCCAGGAGAAATCAGGGAACTGGAACATCTCACCTCACTTCTTCCCTGTGGTTCTTATGACAGGATACATTTGCTCTCTGCACAAGAATGGCTGTATGATAAGACTAAAGTTCAATTGCAAAGGTAAAATGCTCACTTCCTTTACAAATCCCCCTTTGAATACAGTGGATGGAGAAGCATCCTTGCTTCAGAGAGAGAGAGATGGAATGAATGACTTAAATTTCCCAGAGACATTTTCCCTGTCAAGGTATTTCAGGGTGTCAACCCTCAAAGGTAGGAAAGGGATAAAGTATTTTTGCCATTGGCATCATGTTGCAATCACTAACACACAGTCATGGCTGGGGAGGTCCCTGTAGAATTCATTGTGAGCTCCACAGTAATAAGCTCTCTGCCCTCTGGCTGAGCCCAGAATAGAGCACTGGCTCTTGCCTTACCCATCTACCCACAAGTGAGGAGCAGCCTCTGGTGATCAGTCTGAGTGCTGGCGGCCAGTTTTGCCAGGCCTGCCCAGTGCTCCTTATTCAGACATGTCCAGAGATCTGCCATGAGAGCAGACTTATTTTTTCTAAGTTATGTGATGTGTGTGTACATAATACCTCTCAGATATTTTGATGATCAGAAACGTGACCAGTGATTGCTATACAGCTTGAAATAAATTCTTAAAGGAATGGCTTTGGTTCTCAAGCGGGTCAAGTTTAGTCATTTAACACTGACCTACATAGTTAGCAATTGCATTCTCTAAGCTTAAAACCTATAAAGAAATATCAAAGAAAGAGACAAAATAAGAGGTGGGGGGAGGAGCAGACAATGAAATGGATATAATCAATGGAGTTTCTATGCACTCATTCTCAGTAATTTTTCAACCTCACCTGAATGCTAAACACTGACCTAGACCAAAGCAAGGGAACTCCTGGCCCCGTGAGCCAGATGTCTGCTTCTCAAAGGTTCCAGGAGACTCACACTGGCACTCTGAGTTTATATAACATCTAATCCTCTTGGGACCTTTTCAGGTTAAACCACCTACTCCCTGTAAAGTGCTAGGAGCATGGAGCTGTAGAATGGCAATGCCATCAAACTCAGAAATGCCTTCCATGCTCACAAAAGCAAAATCAGCTGACCACCAAAAACTTCCAGGGATATAAAATTTACTGCTTTCTAAGGCCATCATTTCACTCCTAGGATCTCTAGGTTCTAGAAAGCTTGATCTTGAACACACATATGTTTGCTCTTTGAAAAGACACTTCTTGTTTTCACTGTTACCATCTGAAGCAACTCAGGGTGGTTTGTCCTGAGATCTATCACCCAGAGGAAAATAATTACCAGCCATCTTTGGAATCCTCTTTAATTCTACAGAAATGCCTGGTTTCTCCATAGATGCATGTACAAGTATGCCATCATGTCTCCAAAGGTAATTTCATAAAAATAGGAGGCTCTATGTAGGTTACTATTATTTCAAATCTCAGCTTTCATTAAGGGCCCGTAAAGGAGCCTGGAATGAGCATTCTGGCTTAGAACACCCCAATTCAAATACTTGAATGACCAGCTTGCCCCCAATAAACCCCATGCCTTCTGCTCAGCATCCACTCCACAGAGTTCATAAAGATAACCATAATAACAACACCAACAGTTATAACAAAGGCTAGGATTTGTTACACTGAGGGACTCCTTGGGATAAAGGCACCAGCTCACCAATCGAAATCAGCCTCCGTGCAGACACAGGGTTCAGATTCCATGGCTCCTGCATATTTCCCTTGCATACATTTCCGCTCTGATTTCCGCTTCTTATAGATCCTTTTGGCTCCCATGATGCATGCTTCCCCCTGGAAGGAGAAGGGACCTCCGGTACTTGAGCACACCATTGGGGTCTTCCCTGCCCCACATCCTGGCAGATGTTCTCAAACCTCAGTGTCATCTGGACTGAGGGTCTGCTGTCTGTTGACGGCTTTTTTGTTTTGTTTTGGTTTGGTTTTGGTTTTTTTTTGTCGTTGTTAATCCTTACATCCACTTTTTAGAGGATATTTTTTTCCACTTTATAGATTTTTAGAGAGGGTAGACAGAGAGAAACATCGATATGAAAAAGGCATATCAATTGATTGACTCCTGCACGCACCCTGACTAGAGCCAGGAAACCTGCAACCAAGGTACATGTTCTTGACTGGAATCAAACCCAGGACCTTTTAGTCCGCAGACCGACACTATCCCCTGAGCCAAACCTCTAGGGTTGTCAGTTTTTTTCTTTTCAGTGTCGGCAGCCCCAGTATAGAATGTGACTAATTAAGTCAGTTTAAAGAAGCACGGATCATGAAGACTCAGCCCCATAAGTGTATTGCAACAAATCTGGGGTAACTGAGTTCAATGCTCCTGTTAGAAAAGATGTGTGCCCTTGCACACTCATGAGCCTGTGAAAGTAGAGCATTGCCTAAGAAATATAAAGATCCCCTTTGCCCCAATTTATGCTGCTTCTGCCCACACAGCTTTTTACACTGATTTTATACCCATCTATCAGACACGCAGGAAAACTGAATCCAGTGTTTCTCTACAGAATAGAAGCCTTGAACACACAAAGCTTCTGCCTTCCAAAGGGGAAAACATCAGCCGTGTAAACGAGTGATAATTTTATTGTTGCATCTCTGAATGGAGTGGGCAAGTCAGTGGATGCATCCCGCACTGCCAAACACAGTTCCCTTTGCACGTTTAAAGGAACAGAGCACAGCTCTGTCTGAGCTACTACAACCTGTCTCTCTTGAACACACTCACGTTAGCTGGCTCCATTCTACCCCTACCTGTAAATATATCACAGGCCAAGCTGAGGGTAAATGATGTGTTATTGCCTGAACGCAGTGACGGCTTTGCAATGGACTAAACTTTCAGTACCATGGATAATGTCTGGCTTGGGAACTCAAAGGAGAGAGGCTTTCAGACTAACTAGCTGAGGGGCCAGGACAAAGGAAAGTTTCCTATTAATAATTCTGCATTCTTGCCAAAACTGGTTTGGCTCAGTGGATAAAGTGTCAATCTTTGGACTGAAGGGTCCCAGGTTCGATTCTGGTCAAGGGCATGTACATTGGTTGTGGCACATCCCTGGTATGGGGTGTGCAGGAGACAGCTGGTTGATATTTCTCTCTCATCGATGTTCCTAGCTCTCTATCCCTCTGTATAAAATCAATAAAATATACTTAAAATAATAATTCTGCATTCTTGCACCACGAGTACCCTGGAAGAGGCGAGAATCAGTACCTGATCCTAGGGAGTTACAGGAGTGGGGAGGAAGGGCACTCCTGGCATCTCTCACAGAGCATAAGTTTGTTATTTCCTGTCTCTTTGCTTTGCTAGATCAAATTCAAGACCCTTTGCTCACCCTGCTTCCACCCTGCATCCATATGACATGCTCAGATAAATTAGGTTTGGATGCTCGCGCTGAGTTGGTATTTCGAGTTGTAAGTCTAAGCCAAGCGCATTTGAATTTTATCTCATTATATCCTAGTACAATAAAAACAGAAATTATTTCACAACAAGCTATAAAACGTAGAGTTTGCACACTGCTGTGGAACGCAAAACACCCAAGAAAGCCCCAGAGGAGCATTCTGGCTTAGAGAACCCCAATTCCTACCCTTGAATGACTAGCTGGCCCCCAAGACTCCCCATGCCTTTTGCTCAGCATCTACCCTCTGCTCTCTCCCCCTTACCTGACTGTGCAGCTGCCAAGGTCTGTAGTCCTCCTCGGCACACCGTCTGTCGAAAATGGACTTGTAGTCCACTTTGACCAGCTGCCATTCCGAGCGGTGGCTGAAGTGTCCAAACACTCTACAGAGTTCATAAAGATGAAGATAATTGCAATAATAAAAATGCCAATAGTTATAACAACAGCCAGCATCTGTCCAGTGTACTGATCAGTACATTACATTGATCTTATCACTCAATCCTAAAAATGCATTTATAAAGAGGGTGACTATTATTGGCTCCACTTCACCTACGGGTAACATGAGGCTCAGAGAGTTTTGTTCATTTGTAAAAACCAATGCCAAATCACTAAAGAACTAGTAGGATTGGGATGTAGAGTGGTTAGCATAAAAGACCAGTTCTGCATATTGTACCAGAGAATAGTTAAGGAAACAATAAATAAATAAAATCAATCAATCAATCAACCAACCAATAATAGAGAAAACAATCACACATACTGACTTCTACATGGTCTGAGATTGTACTTCTAGACTGTCTTGCTAATGCACATGATTTTCATGCTAATTAATTTCCTACCAGTTGCTAGGGAAAGTGGGCAGCAAGACCACTCAAGTACTTACAACTGCTTCCTATGCTGTGCATTCTACTCTGCTTACTGAAAAGATACAGGTATTTAATGAGGTGTTTGAATCACTAATTGTAGATAAGGATAAAAACCACAAAGCAGCCTTTTTGGTCAGCATTTTTTATCTGTTTTGCAAATATAAAAATTAAATGAAGATAAATTATGGAAGAAACTGCTAATCTAGCTATGTTTACCATGGCCCAGAGTGTAGCTACTGGGCATATTAAATATGTATTGATTTTTTTTCTATAATTAAAAAATAAAAAGGGGGGACAGAAAATTTACAAAATATTACCAATTCATTGCTTTGATTTTTACATTGCCATTTCCTGATTTTTACATCACCATCGCCGGCAGGATCAACTACTTAAAAACCTTCCCTCTGTTCCCAATGTCCAATTTTCTCGGGGAAGGAAAAGGCACAGTTTCATATTTTAAATTCAAAGCCAATGTTTCGAACCCCACAGGCAGGCAAGTCATTAATCAAGTCTTTCACAAATTAATGATCATCTCTTTCCAGACAAGAATGAGAGCAAATGCAATTTCCCAGGAACAGATTGTTCTCAGGGTTTCCCTAATATGCCTCACAATTGGGTTAGGTAAAGAGCCAGGGAAAAAGAAAAGCCTGCATGGGGTTGTGCTCAAGCTCCGAGTTCTGCCTTAAAGTGAAACCATTCCTTACATTCCCATGCCTCTCTATAGAGTGAATGTGTTTATTATGAACTTTCTAAATGCATAGCTTTGTTTTCTATTGCCATGATCTCTTCTGATTTCCCTCAGCCCCTTCAGGAGGGGAAGAAATGAGCTAGTTTGCCACCCACCCTCAGTGTGGGACTCCCCATAATTAGTAAAAGTCACAGAACTGGTGCTCATACATGTGTGTGTGTGTGTGTGTGTGTGTGTGTTTACTAGAGAACCATGCAATCAGATGTACAGACTTTGCCCGCAACTCCAGACCTAACAGCAGCAAAGCGAACAAACAGCTAAAAAACCGAGCTTTTGGATGCATATTGAGAGATTGTTCCACTTACGTCATGATTAGAGTCTCTTCCCCAGGCTCACCCAGAACCCCGTCCACAAAAAGGGGAATGGAGGTGAAACTGTATTTGCTCCAAGATCTCCCTTCATCAAAACTCAACCTAATGACAGAGAAGAAAAACTTAACAGTGCTCAGATCTCCAAAGGAAAAAGAAAAATCCTTCCAAAAGGGAGATACTACCAACCAGGAGAGAATCCATTTGAAGAGTGCCAAAGGCATTGTTAAAGTGAGCCGCCGCGAATAAGTCCTTAATTATATGAGAAGGTAGAAACACAGTGAGCCCAGCGACTGGGGACCCCGGTGTGTTATTACATTAACAAGGGGAGAGCTGCATGAAATGAGAATAGTAATGAGTCTTTGATAGAATTTGTCTTTAAATTTGGATATTTTATTAGATCTTAGATCTCAATGTGACTCTCTCCAAAACCCTGGGGCACTCGTAGCCAGACTTTCAGGTGATTCTGAAGAGCGATGGCCACAGGGGACCCATTTAGATGGAACTGAGCCAGCCACTTTCAAGTGATCCGGGCCGTACATAGTCTCTCTTACATCGTTATAAATCCTGGGTGACTCATTGAGTGAATGAATGGGTACAGAAGGACAGACTTGATAGCAAGAGGAGAGAAGTCTGCAATCTGAGGGTCAGGCCGGATGTTTCTTTTGCTTCGCCCTTCCCCATGGATGCCTTCCACCAGCCTAAGCCTCTGCTTCTCTTATTTCCGCAGCTTTCCCTTCCATCACCAGAATAACTACCAGAGGAGGGAAAATTAGGTTTTTTACTTTAAACAAGCATCTGCAGAGTCACTTTCAAAAACACACATGAAGGAGTATGTTGGAAATCCCTCTGGAAATTAGGACTTGCGTGTCCATCTGCAGAAGACCCACATGTAGAGTTGCAGAATGTCATGCCCAAATGGGAAACTAAGGAAGTACAATCAGCAACGGTATCCTGATCTCTGTGCAGAACACACATACTGGTAATGAGGAGGTATTATTTGGGAAAGAAGCTAAGCTACTCAGAGATTATACCTGGAGCAGCATTTTACCCAAAACTGTGCTGAAAGGATAAGGGACTGGGGAGGGGTATTGTCACAGTTAAAAACTAGAATGTAATTCCTCTCTCAGGAGCAGAGCTTACCCCCCTCCCTCCTTCCCTCTCTCCCTCCCTTCCTTCCTCCTTTCTATTACATGCCACGATCTTACTTTAAAAGAGCAAAGGTGTAAATTATGTTCTAGTAGACCTTGACATTTTACAACAAACATGATCACAGTATGACAGCCCGCCTCCTAGCCTTAACAGTGAGGAACCACAAGGAGTATGACTTGTGGGCAACAGGGGCCTTTACCAGAGATGTCGAATTGGAAGAGACGTGTGCTTCATAGCAACTAGGACTCCACCTTGATCCAGATACAGAACACTGTGCTCTTCTTCAAAGATCTGGAAGAGGAAACCACATCCACATGGATGCACATCCATGTCCACATGCATCCAGAGTTCAGATTATTAGTCTTCATATGAGGAGAAAAAAGAACCCCTCTCCTGATTGAACAAGGTTTTCCCAGATGTTTAAGAAGACACATAAATGAACAACACTTCACAAGATGGGCTACATGTACCCCTGGAGTTACATAAAATTGTTTTAGGCGCACCATAAAACAAATGTCAAGAATAGTTATGTATTTATGTTTATATTCCGATCTTTTTCTGTGGCATGTTCTATTGATTCCCATTTATAATGATGTCAGAATACTGGATAGCTCATATTGGGTAACATTTTAAGGTAGAAGAAACCTTGAATATACTTTAATCTCACAGTCTCATGCTTACATTGAGACCACTAAAGTTTGAGAGAGATGTTGAGACTTGCTTAAGAGCATGTGTGTAGTGACTGACGCAGCTGGAGCTTGTAGCATTTCAGTGACCTCCCAGATACATTTCTCTCAAACTTTCCAAGTATTCTAGAAAAAAAAGTGTTCTTGTTCAATTAATAGGTTCTCTACCAAGTAGTAAAGTAGCTCTGATGAAAATGGAATATCATATTTGGGTACATGTGCCATCGGATCTTTCTCTAAATGCAGAGAAACCAAGGTGAAGTCAAATGTAAATAGGGTGAAACAATTTCTAAGTCCTCTCTATATAAGATGCATGCTGGCTTCTCACAGTCACACTGTTGGTAGAGCTTTGTCTGTGATTACAATATAGATATAATGTTCTCACCCTATATTTACTTATTTTTATGAAAAATTTAAAATGTTTATCAAATTTATTGGGGTGACATTGGTTAATAAAATCATATAGGTTTCAAGTGTACAATTCCATAATACAGTGGTCGGCAAACTCATTAGTCAACAGAGCCAAATATCAACAGTACAACAATTGAAAATTCTTTTGAGAGCCAAATTTTTTAAACTTAAACTTCTTATAATGCCACTTCTTCAAAATAGACTTGTCCAGGCCATGGTATTTTGTGGAAGAGCCACACTCAAGGGGCCAAAGAGCTGCATGTGGCTCGAGAGCCACAGTTTGCCAACCACTGCCATAATAGATCATCTGTATATTGTTCACCACCTCAAGTCAAGTCTCCTTTATTTACTTCTTACACTCATTTGAAGGTATATCCTAACCAAGGACTATAGAAGTAGAGACTTATTTTGGGAACTTGAAAGGAAAAACAGAAGGGGGATCCTGGCTCTCTATCCTCCAAAGAAAAATTAACAGTCCTCATTAACTCCAAGATCAAGAGCTCAAGGTTTTTAGGCACATTTATTTCTTGCTCTGTCCTTCTCATAACATGTGAATTCCAGTGAGGACTTATCAGGGGTCTGGAATGAGGAAATAGCAATTGGACCACAGCATGGAGATCTCTGAATATAAAGCAGAGTTGTTCTCATTGCTCTGTGATTACCTGTGCATTAAATTTCAATTTACAGTGCTAGTTATTGTATGATAATTAAATGTCAGTGGGTTATTAAAACATATTTATTGAAGGGTAACAACCATGCATTAGGCACATATCTTGTTATGATTGCTAAAGCTCATTAAATGCCTGTTTTATAAGCTATGGGTATCTAATTTTCATTCAGAAGAAAGAGAGGAAGCATTTAAGCTAAACACATTGGTTTAAAGTGATTCCATTTCTACTTTCCCCAGCATATGCACGGTGATGGTTATTACTCCTTTTGCACATGAGATTTAAACATCTCAGAACGCCACCTGGGTAATTGCTATTTCTATATCACTGCATTGCTCTCTATTCTGACTTCAAGGCAAGGGGAATTTATGGAGATAACCCAGCATTAGGTATACAATCTACCTTCCAGCTCCATGTTCCCTATATTATAAACTTTAGGATACTGGTTTTCTTTTATGGGAAAAATTCAGACAGATCTAATTTGGTTTCACTGTCACTTACAAACTTTCTTCTATCAAGGCTCTGCATATGAGTCATTTTTATTGAATGGCAAGGGAAAAAATAAATTTCAAAAAGAATCACTAACCTCAAAGACTTAAGACTAAGTAAATGCATTGGAAAGCTTTAAGATTTATATGTAGTGGAATAAGTTATTATGTGTGGTAGAATGAGTTCCCAGAATTGAATTGAGTCGGGTAAATTTAATGTCATTTAAACTTCAGTAACTTGACCCAGTATGCTTTCTTACCTGCCTCCAAGTGTTCCCTGCATCTGAAGAGACGAACATGCTGATGTCGCTGTCTGACAATTCAGAGCCTATGTTACCTAGAAAAAGCACAGAGCCATGAGTGGACGGAACTTTCCACACAAGCTAACTACCAGCCACATGGACAGTCTTCATCGCCTGAGACGGACTGAGATTACAAACATATCTGAGCAGCGTTTCTCAGCATACTTGATTCACAGTCCATAGTTTAAGTGCAATTCAAAAATATCTTCAGCTTGCTCATTAAGCTCCAAGCAGAGATATCTAGCTTCTTAAAATAAACACAATTTACAGCATCAAGCAAACGAGGTTAGCTTCTTACCTGAAGCCACTATGATGCTAGGAGCTGTCTCTCGGCTGGCAATGATCCCTGATGTGTAGGGATTCTCAGAGACCTTAAGGTGAAGGTGTAGTGAGCAATAAGGCTGAGAAGAGGAAAAATGAGTGTCATCAAAACACATAATCTAAATAGTCATTCCAATCTCATGTTCAGAACATCTCTCCAATCATCCAACCATCCCATCTATGCATTCATTCATATACCCTTCCATTCACCTGTTTTCATTCCACAAATATCTAGTGTCCACTAAGCATAACATAGCTGGCAAGCTGGTGAAAGAAGGCCTTTTCATTTTAAATGGGATTGACTGCCTTTATTACCATTTGGGCATTTACCAAAACATTTCAACATTTTATCTGTAAAATAAAGGTGTAGCTTATGAAAGAATTGCATTGACTCAAATTTGGTCTTGACTATCATGGAGTATATAATTTAAGATCTTTTGATTGATTAACATAAATAGAAAATATTTTAATACCATAAGATAATTACAGATAAAATATGAGATTCTACAGGGTGACAAAATGATTTTAAACTTTTAATCAGGAATGCTCCAAGGAGAAAATGGTGCATTGGGCAAAGATGGGAGATTATGAACCTAGGTAAGATGTTCAGGAGGATAAAGGATATTTCAGCCCTGAGTAATACCAACCATAAAGAAATACACACAGAAGATTTGAGTTACAATACAGTATATGGTCATACTAAAAAGGAGAAATAGGAAAAAGAGGTTTGGTGAGGCTGGGACAGCTTTAAGAAGTCAGCTGCTATTACATATGTGTCCTCATTCCTCCATTGACTATACATATGTAACACCTTAATCAATAAATAAATTTTAAAAAAGAACTCAGCCAGTATCTCTTAACCACTCTCCATGTGAGACCTTGGTCTCAGTTGTACAGAAGAAACTGTATGATGTGTGAGACTGTCCTAATGTCCAACAGACTACCAACAGGGTATTATCACAATCAGTATTATTCAATAGAAAAGTCATCCTCATAGGCAAAATGTACCAATAATACCAATGTCAATGAAAATTTAAGAGACTTGTTTATTTGTGTGTGAAAATCTACATCAATTTTTCTAATTAATATATTACCAGTTTTGAGAATAAATCTTATACAAGTTTCATTTGAAATAGCTCTTGTCCTGAGTTGTCAAAAACTAAGAATTTGTGTCTGAACCCATACTTCTTTTCATTGCTGAGGAAGATTACTTTCTAATCTTCTCGACTCAAGTTTTTGGAATCACGAATGTATCACTGTTATTACTTTGATTCTGCTCCGTAAGATGCAACCAGGAGATACTCAGAGAGGCAGTGATTAAATTTAAATCAGATAGAGTAAAATGACACACTAAAAATGAAATTCTGGAATAAAAGCAACCAAAATACTGGTGAACTAAAACAGTGGATCACAATAGGGTCTTTTCCTTACCACCAACAGAGATAGTAAACTCTTAAGGAATGACAATAGTAATATATTATTATTTTTACATGAAAAATCCATATAATGCTTTTTTAAAAAGGGAACTTTTACTTTATAATGTTCCAAAAGAGTAAAGAAGATCCTGCTCTATAAAAAGAAATAATCAGACCCAAACACTTGGCTTCCTTTATTCTAAGAGGAAGACCCCAATGGGTATAGATATGTGGCTGAGGTCCTAGGATTACACTACACAGCTCTAGGTTGCTAAGACCAGATAAAGCAGAGGTATCAGGCTCTTTTTCCATGGAAGTTGTGCTGACAATGGCAGCCTATCAGAATCTCCCTTCTCTGGTCTAAGGCACTTTATTTTACTATGCACCATCCTGCACCTCACATACCTCACATGTGGTTCTATCCCCCCAAGAGATACACATTCTGCAAATAAAGAGAAAATGTCAAGTGCTACATTGCCTAGCCTAGAATCAAAAAAAAATGCAAGTTTAAAATGACAAGCAATGCTTTTATGTTAGGAAGTGAATGATATCACGGTTTTACTCAGAACAATGCCAGAGGTACCCAGGCTTATCTGTAAAGCACATCATCAGAGTAACGTGAGCATCTCCATGGCATTAGAATCATTATTACTCCTTGGGAAACATGTAGGTACATGGGTGGAATGGAGCGCCTCTGAACCACCCAATAAGGCGGAACATCCCTGGACAAGGGAGCACCCAGCTTGTCATCTTGAGCAGCCACTTGCCACATATTTCATCACTCAACAGTCTGGAAGACTGTGAAGCTCGGTTGCATGGGACCCAAGGTTTCTTTGCTATGGGCACTTGCCATTGCAAAGGGAAGGGTGCATTTCCAAATGGCCAGATCAGCTCAGCTCGTGGCTATGGCTGTCAGAGCCCAAGGTAAGTTATTTTGAGAAAAAAAGACAGCAGTTCATGCAGTAGCAGCAACATTAGAAATGAGCTCTCTGTTGCACTTTTTCTCCGTGCTCACATTTGTAGTACTGGATTGCCCCCAGCTGGTATGAGGAGAATATTCTGGGCTTTATTTTATTTCTCCCATTTCTTGCAAGGAAGTTAGATAGTCTACATCAATGTTTGATGAAAAAGGATGGTAAATGATTCATCTTCACATGTTTAACTTAAACGTGTATACCTGGCCGGTTTTGGGCATTTGTCAAAGTTATGTCACTAAAGCTTAATAGAGAGGTTTATTATGATGGCTACTGAGCTATAGCAGACTCCTGAAGGACAGAACACAACGTTCTCTAATCCTCCTGTACTTTTTGCTCAAGTAGGGGACACTCTGTCCACATCCTTCATCTTTCCTTTCTGCCTTCCTGTCTTCGTTTCCCCCATTAGCAAACATGTACCACATACATAACCCTCCAGAGTTAGCTAATTCAATGGCGTCAAAACAAAACTTGTCCCAAAGGCACTCCTCTCTTTTTCGTATTCTTCCACAGTAGGACAATATGGAACTGGGCACTAAAAGCACCAGTACCTGGCACCTGACTTACCGGGAATGGAGGGACCAGCATCCATGTGTGGATGCTGCCCTTTGAAATGTCTCTTCATGGAATAGTCACAGGGCATGGAATATCAACAATCAATTCGAGCTGGATGCTTACTCTGTAACCTTTGCAGGGTCAGATACAGAGTTTGAGAGCCTGATACCAATGAAGGACTATTTCCCAAGAAAAAGTGGACCAGAGCAAGGGCACACAGAATTTTGTATTCGATTTCAGAGAGTGCACAAACTCCTCAAGTCCATGGTGGACTTCTAGGTCCCAATTACCTTTCTTTCGTCATATCCTTCTATGTCTTATTTTAACAAATAAAACTCCTTTGGCGATTGCAGGCATTCAATGAATATCTGTTGCATGTAGCTGATCTGTCTTCCTAGCACTAGGAGTGGCCAATGCAGAATTACTAAATGATAGAAGACACTTCCCCACCATGTAATAAATCAACTCAAAAAAATGGTTAGATTACTTGAGGGTCAACCAACTTCCCATTCTACTTTCTCTTTCCCTGAAACGTCTGTATTAATAGCCTGTAGGTCTCATCTTCATGGTATCAATATCCCTGGGGATCCTAATCTGAGTATTGTCCTGAAAACCCAGATCAGACATTTCATAAATAATAAGACGACAAGTAAATTCCCAAATAATAGCCTTCAAATCCATCACCCCACACACTTATTATTTCTGACTTTGAGCCGGAGCTGGGGATCCATTAGATCTTCAGTAAAGAAGAGGGTTAACTGCAGAGAAGAGAAAGGCCCCTGGCTGGGTATGGGGCATTCAGCCCCTCTCCAACCCAAACAACACACACAGTCAAGTGTGTAAAGGAGTAGAAAGCAGAGTGGAGGCTCTCTAGGGTAGCTGAGATTTAGCTGCAACCAAAATCGGCCAGCTGCATCCATAGAGAAATCCTACTCTCTCCCCATGAAACACCAGGCTTCCCCTAGGGGCTCGAGGATTTGTCACGGGCTCCACTCACGTCTTGCCTCCCAGGAGCCAAATCCTGAGTCTTTGGAGGCAGGTAGACCGTGACCTGTAATACCCCATCTAATTGTGCTACCCAGTCTTCAGAGGAAAGAAATCCCAGCTGAGCCCTCCAGGCAATCAGTCTAAAAGTCCTAAAAATACAGCCACAAATTACCCTGGATGTCTTATTTCTATAGAATACATTTTAGCAGGGACATTCCTTTCGGGGCTGTAATTCTGAACTTGTTCCACATTTCTATCAGCCCTGCTGGAAAATCTCTTTTCTAATCACGAGGCTGTGCTTTCGGAGACACTGTCACTTTCCGAGTACTCGCAATTCAAAATCACTTTTTATCTCCACCAGCTCCCCAGCCGAAAGAAGATTTTTAACAGTCTGGGTCTCCCACAGCTCAAAGATTTTCTTTCCAATTTTGTGCCGTTAGCAGGTTTTTATAAGATGGTTTTGGTCTGTCCTCCCCACCCCCACTGTCATTTCCCACCCTCCTCCCCCTGCTGCCAGCTTTCTAAAACTCAGATTAAAAAGACATTAAACAACAGGGTTAATGAGGGAGGGAGGCCAAAAGACTCCCTGGCACTATACATCCCTATCCTACTAGTTCATCTTTAGTCTGTGTTAATGAGCCTGCTGATTTTGTCACCTTTGGGGTCAATGTGAGCCCAGGAGCTTCCGAAGGTGGCAATTATTATAAATCCTTTCCTGTGACTATCAGTGGAAAGGGAAGGCAGCCACTAAGGTCCAATGGTAAACCTCAACAACGCAGTCAATGGGGCATCTGCTTACAACAAACACAGCGCCTGTAACGACACCTATGCTGAGCCTTTAAACTCTTCATGGACATAGTGAAACCTACAATATGGCAGGTCTGATTCTTTTTTAAAATATATTTTATTGATTTTTTACAGAGAGGAAGGGAGAGGGATAGAGAGTTAGAAACATCAATGAGAGAGAATCATCGATCAGCTGCCTCCTGCACATTCCCAGTGGGGATGTGCCCGCAACCAAGGTGCATGTCCTTGACCGGAATCGAACCTGGGACCTTTCAATCTGCAGGCTGGTGCTCTATCCACTGGGCCAAACCGGTTTTGGCTGGTCTGATTCTTGGCGTGACCAAAAGAGAGCAACACACAGTTTCTTGGCTTAGAAAGCTGACATGTTAGCAGACAAACATGGGCAATCACACATGCTGATTTCAAAGCGTGAGAAGGCTCACATGTGAAAAGGAACTGGGACAAATACAACTTTAGACAAGTTTAAGTTTGTTCTCTAAACAAAAGTAGTCAATCACGGATCTAAATTAAGAAAAAGCCAGGCCCTAGAAGGTTTGGCTCAGTGGATAGAGAACCAGCCTACGAACTGAAGGGTCCCAGGTTCTAGACTAGTCAAGGGCACATGCCCCAGTTGTGGGCTTGATGCCCATTGGGGAGCATGCTAGAGGCAGCCGATCAATAATTCTCTCCTATCATTGATGTTTCTGTCTCTCTTTCCCTCTTCCTTCCTCTCTAAAATCAATAAAATATATTTTTAAAAATAGAAAAAGCCAGACTAGGAAAAGGGTATTTTGAGAAAACGAATGAAAAATGCACAGAGTTGGAGACATGGATGAGCATGGTAAGTTAACGGTAGGGGAACAGGCAAGGTTCTCCCCACCACGGTTTCTGTGGAAGGAAGGAAGGGGAGAGAGGCCTAGGACCAGGCAGGAGAAGTAGACAGAAGCCAGACCATTTGGGACCTTGCAGGAATACTTGCTAAGGGAAAGTATTTGCATTTCATTTGACCTGAATTCGTCATAGAAGGTTTAAGTAAAAGAGAGACACGATCTGAATTATTTAAACTCAAGTTGATCCCATTTCCGTAAAATTTTAGGAAAGAAAACCCTCTCATAAAGGAGAGCATTAGTGCTGGATAGTGCTTGCAAAGTGGAACAGATGAATTTGGGGAGGTTATGAAAATGTTCTATCTTGATGTGGTAATGGTTATGTGGGGATATGATTTGTCAAGATTCACCAAAGTGCACTCTTAAAATGGATCCTTTTTATGTATGTATGTTTTAACTCAATAAAGTTGGATTAAACACACACACACACACACACACACACACACACACACACTCACACATAAGATGCCAAGTAGAGATAGGAAGAGCAGTTAGGGGCCTGTCACAAGAGGGGGAGTAGAAATCATGACGGCTTGTCTGAGGATGGTCTCAGCACTTAGATTTGGGGGGGGGGGCAGAGCAATAAGACTTCCTACCACTGGGACAGCGGTGGAGCCGGGAACACCTTGCCAAGTGCTTTGTGGAAGATGCATTTCTAATGGCTCATTTGTGACCCCAGCAGACTCAGGAAAGCCTCTTCATATGATATGGCTAATTCTCTCATGGACATTTTATCTCCAATATGCACGGAGGGAGAGAGGACCACATTAAGGCAATGGTGTAGGCCATGCACCTTGGGCAAAATATCACGGTGCTCCAACTTACCATAGTTAAACTAGCAAGGTGGCTCTATTTTTCAAAATGCTGCTGAACTCTGCCTCGCAGAGAGAAGGTATTCGGTAATAACTGTCCCTTTTACTTACTCTGTCACTGGCTTTGTGCACTCTCTATAACAACGGGCTCCCCACTCCCTCCGCAAGTGCCAGTTCTGAGGATAGGAGCTGAGTGGGAGGCTGAACTGCAGCCCGCTTTGCTGATGCGCAGTGACAACTGTGGTATGCTCTGCAACTAATAAGGTCACGCTATGGCTGCTGGCATCTTCCCGAGGAGGAGGCGACCTGCCTACAGCCGCATGAGATGAACCCACAAAGTGACTGTTCCGACTTCATGGGACACAAAGGAGCAAGCTGAGTGTGGATAACGCCAAAGTCAGAATTGTATGATGACTGTGAATACACACACACACACACACACACACACACACACACACACACATTCCAAGCTCTGACTAAAACTAAGAGGTCTTTCCTCCAGCTTAACGTACTGGCGCATGTGTGTGTGTGTGAATATAAATACAACTTCTGGATTATTTTAAAGACTTTAGCATTTGATTATACTTGGCTTTGCAAATAATCTCTTCCTCCCCTTCTTCTTCATTCACTCAGTACCCACTCCTGGGTGAAGTAGGGGGCAGGCACCAGAACCACTGAGGGGAGTGAAATGTAACCCTATAATCTTTCAGTTATTTGTCTAGTCCCTTTTAAATAGACCTCACACTCTGTGGAGGCAACACCCATTTCGATCCCTCTCTCAGGCCCCAACATATTATCAAATTATAAATAAGTTCATGCTGATCTACTTATTCCTCAAATATTACATAATTATAAGAGAGAGCTGTACTTCATAGTGGGGGTCAGCAAACATTCTTTAAATATTTTTAAAATAATAAATATATTAGGCTTGGTGGACCATACAGTCCTGATATGGCTACTAAATTCAGCCATTGTAGCATGCAGGCAATATATCAATGAATAATATTTAATGAATTATACTTAATTCATTAAATTTCACATCAGTAGTTCTTACCCCCCTTGTTTGAGGCATCAACTCCTCTGAAAATATGAAAGCATCTCCTCTAGAAAATATGACTACAAAATTTTGCCTTCAGTTCATCAATTCTACAGCAGAATGTATGTGTCATTCGATCTGTAACCAATTATTCATAGGAAATTAAAGGTGTGTCTCCCCACCACTGTGGAAACTATCATATTCTCCCTGAAACTACGATGGGAGGTCCTCAGCAGAATTTGGGCCACAGCTGAAGATCCATGGAAGTGAGTAAGAAACTTCCTGCTATTCTCTGATCTCTTTGCTCCATCTCGAAAGGCAGTCCAGTGACTCTCCTACATTCCGCCTTCATGCCTGTCCCTGTCCCCTTTGGTTCTGCAACTAAGCAAGGGACCCTGGAATCACCTCCATCTGTTTGTTAACAAGCATTTCCAGCCCCCACCGACTGGAACATTCTGCCCCGATAGGAAGACTCACCAGTAAGCAGTGCACGGGGTCCCCCCTTAAGTCCGTGTCCGGCGCCTGCAGCAAATGCCAGTCTCTGCCTTTGTTGTAGGTGATGAACGTCTTCACCTGGTTGTCAATCTTCTTGTTAGCCAAGAACATCCCCTTTATCCCTGCTACCTGGGAAAAATGGACATGGCTGAAAAATCCATCTGTTTGAGAAGGGATGCATTTGTTCACTTAAAAGAACAGAGGCAGACTGGTTAATTCAGCAGTGAGCACTTGTCTTGGAGGAAAGAGGGGGTGAGGATGGTAGATGGAGGGGGTGATGATTAAGTATAATGACTCCCTGGACAGTGGGGCAGAAAGCAAGAGACCTGAGCCCCTATAGTATGGGGGGGGGGGGGGCTAATGCAAGTGTGATAGAGAATTTTATTGCCCTGAAGTTAGGTTAGTAGTAGCGTGCTTAGACATAAACTCTGGTGCTTTCAGTTTTGCTATTCAACAAGAGATAAATAGATAGAGACTATTTTTATTTTATGTTACCCCCAGCACCCACAGTCTTAAATACGTTATTTCATTTTAATCTTGTAACAGTTCTCTTGGGTAGGTAACTCTTATTCTATGTTACATGTGGGGAAACTGAGGCTCATCCAAGTTAAGTGACTTGTCCAAGGTCACACAGCCAAAGGAAACAGTGGGCGCACAGGATAGTAAGTGGCTGGGATTTCAACCCACAATTTTACGTATTCACAGCCCTCACTCTTAAGAACTATCTAACTCGTGGTGCTCTCTGGAGCCGGGGGCGGTTAAAAGAGGTCAGCGAAAGCTAATGATCCAATTACTTGTTCTTTTTCCTGTAAAAGATTGCTCTACTAAGCCACCAAAATGCACTGAGCAAAAGATAACTGCTCTTACACTTAAAGAGGTAATAATCTCCCTACATTGTTGACTAATCCCTCCTCCATGCCCGTTAATACTGTTGTTCCCATTATCAACAGTCCTTATTAATTATTTGGTTCTGAAAATAGGACTGCCTTCTCTGTTCTACAAGTTACGAAAGAGGTAGCAATTGGTAAGTTGCCCAAACTGCTCTAGCAAAACATTAAGGATGCATCTTATCTTTGGGTGTTTGGGGGTTTATTAAAGACCTTCATAGATATGTTACTCTGCTTGGAATTATGACCACCCCAGGAAACCTGGAGGGCAGTGAGGGAAGGATCTGAGATATGTTAAATTGTGCATCCCAGAGCTCTGCATAGGTGCCCTCACTTAACTCTCAGTAAGCAGGACATACAGTTACCATTACTCACATGTTGAGGAT
Organism: Vespertilio murinus; assembly: GCA_963924515.1. Classification (NCBI taxonomy): domain Eukaryota; kingdom Metazoa; phylum Chordata; class Mammalia; order Chiroptera; family Vespertilionidae; genus Vespertilio; species Vespertilio murinus. The sequence continues at coordinate 12,480,324 of OZ004714.1, read as the reverse complement.
GAGAAAACAAACTTAGATTAACTGGCTTTCCATAGCACCATAGAGATGAAATGAGTAAGCTCCTGGGTATATCTGAGCCCCTTTCATTTAGCTCCTTCTATTATCTTATAAAGTTTATGCAGATAAGTTCAGCAACAATGATCCTTGCCACGCACCAAGAAGTATGTTCAAAATTTTATACATTAAAAAAACCTTCGATATTCACTGCAAACCTGCAACAACAGCCATTATACCCAGTCTGTGAATGGGGAAACTGAGGTGTAAACAAAGATATGTACACATATAATACCTTAATAAAAAATAAAAAAATACAAAAACACAAAAAATATCAAAAATAAAAAAAATCAATAGTTTAAGATAACAGAGCTAGAGTTCACTCCCACCCAGATTTTCTCACTTCCACTGTTCTTCCAACAGCTACAGCTCTGAATCTGTCTGTTCTAAGAGGCTGGGTTTCAATCAATAGAGGATCCAGGGTTTGCCTTTGCTTTTGATACATTCAAAGCTCATTAGCTTGTACCTGCTGGTCTGGCATCTGGGGTAATGTAGAGTTAGGCCAACTTCATACACATTTGGAAGACAAGGGTGTTAAGCAAGTAAATAACGGGAATGAGTGCCCGGTTGGAAAGCTTTGAACTACTTAGGGGAACAAGCCTCACTGGGGGCAACCAGCAGCAGCCAGAGCCCCTTCTTGACCCCCACAGTGTGGGAGGCCTGCACTCAGGAGCACTGACCTCCCAACATTGGCATGTGGATTACAAACAGCATTTACATATCCACTCACTATATCAGCTCCTAAAGGGTGACGCACCAGGGAAACCCATAGAAACCCATATTGGTTTTGCATATGTTCTGGAGGCTGCTACATATTTCAATGCAGCTAACTTGCCAGTCCTTTAAAAATTAAATGTCATATATCAGAATTTTCACAAAGCCGCACTGGTCTTCCCTCCTCAGTGTACCCCTACAGAAGAAATAGCGCTGTCTTACCCACCAGACACTCGGGGAGGTTACAGCAGGTACAGAGGGGATAGAAATATTGCCTCTTCCAGGAGTTTCATTGTCCATTCCCCTTCCTGTGCTGCTCCCCCTCTTCTGGTCAGAGCTGGGCTCTGTGCATGTAGCAGCTGGTTCATTTGCTTTGCAAAGTGGTGACTTTATTGGCCCCCAACTGCTTGGCATTATCAAAGGCCACTGGAGCTGAGAGCTGCGCTTTGTAACTCATCCCTGGCAGCCTGGCCTTCAGGTTTATCTTGAGGAATAAAAACTTGGCAAAGCCCAGGGTGTGTGACAAGAGGGGACAGAGCAGGAGAGGTCTGCTTATCTCAGTCCTGTGGCCGAGGCACCTGCTCCATGGAAGTCCCATGTGAGGTGTGTTTTTACTGTTTGCCTCTTTGGACATGTCTGCAAGTCCTGGTTTTGTTTTGAATGGAACAGGTGATAACCATTCTGCATTGGAAGCTATAACCACAATGACAGCACCCCAGGTTTCATAAGTACTTGGGAAATGTTAGGCATTGCATGAAAGGCTTTGCAAGCATGAGCATCAGTCTGCCCATGCGTTCTAAGTGGTAGAGTCAATGTTATCCTCACTTTACAGAGGAGAAAAATAACACTCAAATGTGGCCAGTCACTCGGCTAAAGTCATTCCCTACAGAACCTTGGAACGGGACTGCAAGTCAGCCTGTCTAATGCTAGGACCTATATACTTACCTGTACTGTTTCTTCCAACTTCACTCTCAACCCAGAGCTTTCAGAGAGAAACACCACCTATGGCTATCACACTGACAGGAAGCTGCCTTTTATTCATCCGGTAGTACATTTACTCAACAGTGCTCATTAAATGTTTTTGACCTTCTATTTGTCATGCATTCTTATAAATCCTGAGGGCATAGCACCTGGGGTATCTAAACCATTATATATTCACTCAAGAGATCTTTTTTCAGAGTTAGAATATGCAAGGTTTGGGGTTTTGTTTGGGGTTTTATCGGAAGAACCCAGTTATTGCCTTTTGCTTGTAGTTACCACCCCAGGGTCCTTTCCGGCCCCAATCTTGCACATGCTGCATGTGGAGGCTAAGCTGGGAAGATTCTTGCACAAAAGCTTTAGCTATTTTCTGCCTCTGATGCTGATTGGGAGACACTTCCTCCCTCACCCTCTGACTCCGACTGAAATTACAGATCCAAAGGGTCAACTTGTGAAGAAAATGAAAAAGATGATTCAAAACCTGTGACAAGAAAAAGAACAAATTCATGCCCTTGATTTCTTTGGTCTTTGAGGATAGGCTATGCTTCCATTCTGAAGAGAGGATCCAGAAGAGACAGGGGGAACAGGAGTGCTCTGCCACCAGAGAACCCTTTGCCAAAAAAATCTAAATGTTCTTCCCCCGCCCCCATGCCTTGGTTCGACAGCACTCCCTCCCAGGGCGACAATCACCTTCAATAATTAGATGGCATGTTCCATGTCCCATAATAAACGTGTCCTGGAGGGGACAGCCTTTTTCTTTCCCACCTCCTATGCTGGGTTGTATGAGGTAGTCTTTCCTTAAGAAATCCCAGTATTAGCTCCACCCCCATAACTGTGGAGCTTTCTCTTTGAAAGAGAGGATACCCATAACATGGAAAAGACCCTATGTGCTTAACGGAACACGCACCGTGTCTGTCATGGCACCCCACGTGGCTCACTCATGTCCGCACGCATTCTGGGCATTCTGAATGTGCTGGCCAGGTGGCTTGACTGCCAACACAAACCTTTCCACTTGGCTGGGTGGGCTGTCATTGTCCATTAAGCCAAAGTGCTCTTCATCATCATTAATTAATATTCCCTTCCCCGAGGAGGAAGGATCTTGACTAAAGCTGTCAGACTCCGTCTCATCATCCACACCAGATGAACCCACTAGGAACCACACGTCGCAGACACGCTCGTCACAGCTCTTGCTCTGGCCACCATCAGGCACGCTGTCTTCTCTCAGCCGCCCCACATGGTGTCCCGGGAGCGCTGTGCTCTTCACGAATGACAGGATTTTAAGACACTTGTTTCTCGGCTTCTTTTACATAAACACATCACAAGACAGTACTGGGGCCACGTTATAACACGTTATAACACTGTGAACTTAGCTACTGTTGCAGGCTCTGGACTTGATTCGGAAGGCAGTGAGCAGGTCTGGAGCAATCATCTGCTCATTCTGTTTATGTTGGCTTTTCCCCAAACCACTTTCTTTCTCCAGTCCAATTTCTTCTACTGCTAAGGCCAAACTAGTCATCCCACCCTTCAATGTCCTTCTATCTTTCAGCTTTTACTTGGTCCCAATCAAATACAATCCCAAATAGTGATGTTTCCAGAGACACACAATAGTTTGTAGTTAAGAGTTTGCATACTGTAGGCTTCAGATCATAAATCCTCCACTTACTATCTTTGCAATCTTGCCAAAATGATTGTACTCTCCCTGCCTGCGTTTACTTATGTGTGAAATGGGAGTGATTATAGTCCCTAATATATTAATTGAATGAAATAGTCACTGATGGTTTTTTTTACATAGTGCTTGGCACATAATGACATCCAAATATTAGCTATTATTATTATTATGCTCTTTCATTAACAAAAATATGTTTCTAGTACTCTTGCTCTGTAGCCAATAGCTCACGTTTATTGATTCTCTTGAATGGGGTCCAAGTTCAATGAATAACTCATACTGAGGGACATGTCTGGTGTTTCCATAACTAAACCATAAAATCAGTCCCCGCAACACTTTGTTCTCGACATTTCCCTATCTCCTATCTCCTCATATACACATGTTCTAGTGTAGAGAGAACTGCATTTGTTACAAGGGTCCGATGTGTGTGGAAATAGAATGATTAATTTTCATTAGAACTGTGCTTCCTTCTGCATTTCCCACAAAGAATCATCAACAAGACGTAACCTTGATACGCAGACTCATCAAACACCTACACATTATAATTTCCCTCTGCTAAACTAACTTAGAGAGCATACAAATACAGAACTAGCAGGTAATTGGCAGGCATACAAAGAACACATACCAAAAGTCACCAGAGTTCCCCCCAATGGTGAGCAGACATGCCCTAGTATTCTCTATCACCCATCACCTCCCATGCTGTTCATCTCTGCTTCTTTTTAAATCATCTACGGATTTTTTCTTAGTTTCATTTATCTTTAATTGCTCATCACTCATTGCAATTCTACTGGGTAATTTATGCTGGTTGGTTCTCAGCTTCTTGCTAGCCAGAATAATCACATTGAAGGAACACTGGTGCCAGGTTCTGTGTCAGCCAATATTCCTTCAATCTAGGTAATCAGAAGATCTGGCATTGCCATTCTGATCACATCAATTTCAATTCAAGTTGCAGTGAACTTGGCTAATAAAAGAAATACTCTTCTTCCCAGCCCCTGGATGCAGAATACCTTTACATAATGCAGTCACCCCTCTGCTCACAGTGACACTAATAAGAGCCAGCAGATCCTCTGCAGATAGTCAACTGAGAGAGACACAAGGGGGAAATACAAGGAATTATCAAATAATGGTTGCCATGGCTAGAGGTCACCCAGTTTCTTCTTCTCATTCTGTACCTATATTAGGGATGCTTACATTCAGAAAACCACTTGAGAAAACAACATTGCATTAAAATAACAGGACATTGCAAAATCGTTCCTGTCCAATCCTGTCATCTTTTCTATCATCAAGGGATCAATTAAAATGGTTTCTATTTTGGCAGAAAACAAAAAATTTGTCCAGAGAAATTTTTTCCACATTGAGTTGAGAAGAGGGAAGGAGATAATGAGAAAGGGAAGAATTCATCCCTTAGTCACAATCAAATACAATCCTAAATACTGATGTTTCAGAAAACATTTGGTTTTTTTTGGTGGGGAGGTGAGGAAGACCCAGGGCAGAGACAAGATCAGGGAATTAAGCTTCTTTGACTTCAGACCAGCAGATGCCACACGTGTAGCAAGATCTTTCCATTGCACTTGCTGGATCAAAACAAGACAACACATGGTATTTCAACGCAACACCCTTAAAGTTTAAATGTTTATAAGACATTTACAAATGAGGAAAGAAATGTAGCAATTTACACTTGTTTATAAGGAGACAGCTAGTTGGTGTTAAAGAATGTCATATGGCCATGCTAATTGCAATATGGGAAGAAGGAGAGATCTGAAACAGTGGAAATGTGTTAGACATTTAAACAATGTGGGCAGATTTTAAAAATAGAACATCATACTGGGGCTCAAACTCATTGGAACATAATATTAATTATGCTATCTGTAATTTGTTGAGTATTTTAGGCACTGTTCACAGTACTTCAAGAAGATTAATTTGTTTCATCCTCAGAGAAACCCTGTCAAGTAGGCATCCTGTTTATCTCCATATTTTCAGTAAGGAAACTGAGTATCAGAAGTTACTGGATATGTGTCAAGAATACATATCTGTGATATAGCTAGGATTTAAACCCAGAAAACCTGACTCCAACATTCACACTCTAAGTCACAATTTTATCCAACAGTAATTTGAAACTAAATCACCAGAAAATGTAAATGTTTTCCCAATGCATGTTTAGTTTGAGGCTGAGATTTATGATACTATATTTATCTGGAACATGAGCAGAAAAGGAAGTGGAAGAAACTTGTGAATATATAAAAAAAGGTTGCAGAGTGTTTTTCTAAAGATATACACATGCTAGATTCAGTGCTAGTCTACGACAATTTCCACAAAAATCTCCCTGGACTCTGAATTGGGCATATAGTGTGTTATCATGCCTTTGTACATACAGAGAAGTTTAACTACTGGAAGAAAATCCCTAAGAACTCCTAGAAAAGAATGAGTACAGACAGCTTTCAGAAAATTAAAATGATAAATTTAAATTTCTTCAGAGACACTGGTTTATATCTTTGACATACTGGATACGCATTTTTCCTCATAGAACCCCTTGACCTTCAGAACTGATACTCAGCCAAACAATAGCATCATAATGACTGCACACATTTGAATCAGTCTGAGAATATTTTTCACATAGAATATAGGCATATGATTAAACACCCCACATTCTAAATGTGTTTTTAAATGGGTCATTATAAGCCATTATAAATCATTCATAGCACCAGATAAGACTGACAAATGGCTAAAATCCATTCCAAAATAGCATCTTTCTTTCTACCTAACTGTGCCTTAAATGGCAATTAGAGCATTTTGTTTGCCATAAAAGCTAACTGATCCAACATATAGGTTTTTATTACCAATCTTGGTCATTCTGACAAACAAAGAGCCAAAGTTCCCTTAAGGAAGACTGGGAAACTCTGCTCTGTCCCCCTCCATCCATCATTTAGGAAAGAAAGACCTATTAATCTTATTGCACTCACTGTTCCTCTGAGAGGCATGCAGTTAGCCAGTGGAGTTTATTTAGTTAGTAAGGTGTTCAAGGCCAAGGGAGTGTCTTCTGATGCAACACAAAGGTGTCTCCTCCCTTATTTTCCTCAGACAGAGATAAGAGACCACTGTCCCCTTTGCTCTACATTCTGACACCCTGCTGGCCTCTCAAGACTATTTTCATATTTCATACTCTGTGAATATTGTTAAAATCCTTCTTTTTAAATATATGTGTATTTTTATTGATTTCAGAAAGAATGGAAGAGAGAGAGAGACATCAACGATGAGAGAGAATCAGTGATCAGTTGCCTCCTGCATGCGCCCTACTGGGTAACAAGCCCATACCTGAGGCAAGTGTCCAGACCAGGTATCAAAACTATGACCTCCTGGTTCATAAGGTGACACACAACCAGTGACAGACAACACCATCAGGCTCTTGTTCAAACCCTTTAATTGCTTCACTGCTTCTCCTGATGGTCTCCAAGTCCTCAGGGCTTCCTGGCCTGTGAACTTAGTGAACAAAAGATCCTTCCCAGAGCTGTTCTATGGATTGCACTGCAAATGTTCTGCAACTCACTCCCTCTCCCAAATGGAATGAGGCCACAATAATTTGTTCATATCAAAAATGATGGAGGAAAGAGCCAGCATTGGGCCTTCATCAGCCAGTCCGGGAACTGGAGTGGCTCCGGACCGCACGTGCCTTGTGACATACCTCATAAAGGTCGATCATGACATTGCCCTCTGGGCCTCTGCTGCTCTGGACATTCTCCAAGGCCAAGGTGAAGTAGACACCCCTGGTGTCTGAGATGTAGAGGTTGTAGGTGTCGTTTTGGTTCCATTCTTGGACCGCTGCAAACACTTGATTCTCATCTGTGCTGATGACGTGCATGTCCTAAATAAAACACAGGAAAGTGAATTAAAAGAATTTCATAAATGAACCTGACATGCATCCAAACAGCATAGAGAATCTAATGAGGAATACCGAAATAGGCACTTAGGCAACCATTAGGGAAAGGTAGATATTTAACTTTCATGTATTTGTGATGTAATAATTAATTAGCCAAGTGCTATTCATGTATTTCCTTCCTCTTGTATGGGGTGAGGCAGCAGGGTCATGAGAAAATAGGACAGAGAGATGCTGCTTAGTAGCTCAGTTATAATTTAATTATCTCATTAGATAATTGAAGAATACTTTCTCAAATATGTATGGCTCTGGAGTATCAGTCATTCTGATATATTTGCAAAGCACAACATGGGGCAAGCTCAGAAGGATTATATGGGGTACATTCCTTCATAAAAATCTGGAGGAACAGGGAGAAACATGGCAAGCTTTGCATATCCCAGTGTGGCCCATGAACCAGTACGGGCAACACCTGCAAGTGTGTTAGACACACAGAACTTCAAGTTTCACCTATTGAATCAAAATCTGCATTTTAATAAGATCCATGGGTGATTAATATGCACAATAAAATTTGAGAAGCACTGCCCAAAGGTTCAGCAACCCCCAGAAGCCCTTGAGGAATAAAGTTCACCCGAGGAAGCAAAGCACTAATCTTCACGTTAATGTGTGTTCAAGGACTTAGCTGCTTACCTAAACTTTTACTCTGAGTTCAGCAGGAAACCTTAAGTATAAAAGGAAAGAAAGAGAGACAGAGAGTCTGCATAATTGATGATGTTTTCATACCCTGGTAGTCCTGGAAGATTAAAAGAAGGCAAAGGTAATGTGGGGCAATGAGCAGATGTCCCTGGGGTGGGAATTTCAATTCCTTCTTCCCCCATTCAGAACTCCAGAGAAGTGGATATTCAGAGAAAAGCAGACACAGACCAAGGCTTGCTGTCTCCTTAGGAGATGTCTGTCCCTGTGCTGTTTGCCCAAGGTGGTAGACATTGATATAACTTTCAAAAACCAAAAATCAAAGTAAAACAACACATCATACATAAGCACAAAGATAGAGCAACAAGGAAAGATTCTTGGCCTTTGGGTAGCTTGGTACTCCAGCTTTCCCAGATGAACCTTCCTCTACCCTTGAAAAGCTTCAGGAGATCTGTCAATCTTCCTTGGTCAAAATTCCAGTACAGCAAAGTTCTACCTACCTTCTAACCTGATTTTCTCCTTGTTAATATATGTCTCTGTTCTCTCAATCAATCAACCAAATCATTCAATACATCAACAATTCAGCTCTGACTGTGCTTTAGACATAGAAGAACAAATGACTCCCTCTTTTGCAGCCTTGATCAAAGTGAACTCAAATGATCCCAGAAGGAAGAAGTCTTTATCTATAGAGATTTGTATTCCTCAGGCCTAGAGCTTGGTAAAGCTCTTGTAGAATTAATCCAGAGTGGGAAGGCCAAAATAAATCCTTCTCATTGAATCAATGTAAATAATAACACAAACTAAATTTTGGAATAAAAGTGGGCCATTGCATGTATCTGTCCAATGTCTAGTTACATTTCTTCTGATAACTGTATCTCAATCTACTTTGAAAAATATCCTCATCCCTCTCAGAATAATTCCTCCGTAACCCAGTCTCTGTTATTTTCTTTCACCCTCAGCACCAGAAGTCAGTTTGTAGCCCAGCATTCAGAATATCTCATTTCCCCAATGATAGCAATTGGATCAGTGTTGAATATATGACCTAAGCAAAATCAATAACACATGAATCTGGAATTATTAGAGTGGGGGGAAAGCATCTCTTACTCTTGGTTTATAAACAGTAAGAATTTTCTAAAGTCTAGATCTGATAACACCTATTTTGAGGTAGACAATGAAGTCAATCATGAAGAAAATGGTCTAGGAAGGTAGAGAAGAAAGGCCAAATTCTGTGACATTCTTTGTCTTTGAATGTGGACAGCTTAAAAGCCTGCCCCACCTATAAAGTTTTTGGTTCAAGTGGATAATAGAACAAAATGATTTTTTAAAATGGACTCTTGAAATAAATTGCTTGAGTCAAAATCTGGGCTCCGTAACTTAACTGTGAACTGAACTCTGTGCCTCAGGAGTTCTCTTGGGCCTTCCATGGACCTTGGAGTGGGGGTGGGGGTGGGGTGGGGATTATATCAGCTAGGGAATTCAAAGCACTGGACATCTGCTTTACTCACTAGCAATTTTCAGTTAAACAAGCCTTTACATCTCCTTTGTTGATTAAGCAAGGTCCATGTGGCCTTCCTGTTCACAGCCAATGCTATGGTGCTCACTAACATACTCTACAAAAATTGGTTCACCCAGGGGTTTTTTTGTTCCTCTTCAATGGAGGGAATTAGCTGTGAAAATTATTCAAGAGCCAGTCAACCTTGGAGAGCAAAACCCTCCATGGCTCCCCATTTCATATAGGATAAAAATCAGAAGGCTTACTCTGGCATTTAGAATCCTCAATAACTAGTCCCAAACCAGGTTCCCTTCCTTGTCAGTGGGATACAGTGTCATCTATCCATTCAAGTTCAGGTACTTCTGCAATAATCTGGCCCCTACAAAAATATTTCCTGTGCCTTCAGAGTCAAGGTGTGCATTGGTGCACCTCTGAAGTCTGGGTCACAAGGGAAATCTCATTAAATAATCCCGGGGCCTACAGTACATCCTTTACACTATGCTACACACTTGAACCTTCAGTTTTTGGATGTTTATGTCATTCAGAGTACTAGTCATATAATCATAGGAGATAATAACAGTAGATTAAAGTGTTTACCTCTGGATAAGGACCAAGATGAGATATCTTTCTCTCCATATAATCTAATTACATATACTGAACAACTTAAGAAATATATGCTTTTATTTTTTTGAGAGAGAGGAAAAGAAAGGAAGAGGGATAAACATCAAGGTGAGAGAGAAACATTGACTGCTTGCCTTGTGTACACACCCTGACTAGGGAATGAACACACAACCTAGGTATATGCCCTGGCCAGGATTCGAACAGGTTAACTTTCAGTGCATGGGGTGATGCTCAACCTACTGAGCTGCACCAGCTAGGGCCTTTGAAAAAAATTTTAAATGATGTTGGTCTTAAATATTTTGATTGGAAGATTTTACAAATTTAAATGATGTCTTTATTATTTCTTCTTGCCTACATCCACCTTCTCTATCAGGAAAACGTACTCTCTTGCTCTTCATACCAGGTAGCACATTATGTATAATGCTTTTCCTGAACCACAGAATTACAGTCCTAGAAGTGATCCTTAATATATTCTACCAGTCTTTCCCGAAGTCTGTTCCATAGGAAAGTACCGGTTGCATTTATATTTTTAATAGATTTTTTAAAAAATGGGTCCACTGGTAAAATGGTTTAATTAATGCTGAATCATATAGGTTTCTAGTTCACATGACATCCTAGACCTAGAGCCTTCAACATACCAGCTAGCTACTATTACTTTCCAAGTCAAGGAACAAAGAATATATTTTATTTCTTTTTTTTAATGTATTTGGTCATAGAATCAAATTTTCATGAATCAGCTCTAAGGACATTTTATTCTGAGTATCACATGTGAGAACATATGGCTGTGAGTCCAAAGTCATTATTTTAAAAATGTAAGAAAAACAAGAACAAAAACAGGGCAAGAGAAATTGGTAAACCAGCCCAAGTTTCAAAGCAGGGTTGTGGCAGATGTGGATCTGGAATTCTGTTCTCCTGCTGTGAATCGAACAGCCTTTGCACAACCCATACCCCAGTTCGCATCGATCTTCTACCACCCAGACAACTAGATCCATACTAATAATAATATTACCTTGCTTTTATAGAGTATCTGTCCTCCGAAATGCTCAGAGCACTTTCATATGTATTGCCTCATTTATCTCACTTGAGTGGCTCCGAATGAGCTCCAAGTAAGTTAAGGGAAGGAAACTGTCAGTGTCTCTCCCTGTCTGGTGAGACTCATGCTCTAACGGTGACAGTGATATTAGAGTCTCCCCCTCCCCACTCTCTGGTCATCTTTACCATTATATTCAATCTGCGCGTGTGTGTTTTTCACACAGCTCTGTGTAACCATGGTGTTTCAAGAGCTGATACAATGGCAGTGGATGATTAAAGAAAATTTGAGCAGGAAAGTGCTGGTTTGTCTCAATTGCTTTGGGGGACACAAAGCTTTGTTCATTTCCAGCCACAGCAGGCCTGGCTTTGATAGAGAGCCTTAACATATCCACACCTTCACTGCGGATCACGGATCACTCCACCAAGCAGGTTCTTTGAAGAGGTAATGGGACTGTAATGAGGCATCTCAATGCCTTAAATAGCACACACCCACTTGGACCAAAGAATACATTCATTTGCTATATGTGCTATATGAAGACGAGCTAAATTAAGCACTGCCTTCTACCCTCAGAGCTCAGACGAGCCTGAGTAATGGGACAGGCTCACGTGGGAGAACAGGGGGAGGAGACAGATGTAAAGTCAAACTTGTCCTTCTAGATTGGCTCCATGCCACCAGGAGCACCTGTCATCAGTGATCTGCGCGATGGCTCAGAAGGAGAAATGCAAGGTGTGTGTTTCTTCATTCTCCAGTAGGTGCAAAGATGCTTCTTTGACTTTAAACTACCATTTCTGGGTTCCTCAGGTCAATGGGAATATTTTTATTTTATTTTTATTTATTTATTATTTATTTATTTATTTATTTTTAAAATATATTTTATTGATGTTTTTACAGAGAGGAAGAGAGAGGGATAGAGAGTTAGAAACATCGATGAGAGAGAATCATTGATCAGCTGCCTCTTGCACACCTCCTACTGGGGATGTGCCCGCAACCAAGGTACATGCCCTTGACTGGAATCGAACCTGGGACCTTTCAGTCCCCAGGCTGATGCTCTATCCACTGAGCTAAACCGGTTTCTGCATCAATGGGAATATTTTTAGTGGTGTCTTCAGTTTATCAAAATTTGGGGAGATGCGACTGTCTTTCAATAATCGAATATATTGACTTATCCGAAGGGAAAAAAAAGGTATAATACAAAGAATGCTAGTTTGGGAGTCTGAAGATTTAAGTGCTAGCCTCAATGCTGCTTCAAATAGAATTTAGTGTGGCTATGACCTATTCAACTTAAAAATGTATTTCTAACAGTGAGCATGAGATGAGTGACTTGAATCTATTTACTAATTTTGTCCCAATTCCCTCATGCATTTTGAACAAGAGTATAATTCTTTGTATTGCATTGAGTATAATTCTCCTCTTTAAAGGTGTTAAAATCTTGTAAGCCAGCTGCTCTATTTGCTGGTCAATCAAAGAAACAGCTATGTATTTCCATGCTCAAGAGACAGAAAACCCAGGTATGTTGGACATCGTGAGATACCATGTTCACCTCCCTCAAGGATCTTTCTAAGAGATTATCAAAGGAAATTTTAACAACACTCAGCTTCCCTTTACATACTGACTTTAACCAATTCTCATGTAGGCACACCCCAAAGCTGTAAGCTCTTGTCTCTTTAGTAAAAATTTTAAGCCAAGTCAAGAGCAAGGAGGATTTAACTGTACACAGGTAGAGACATATAGTTAGTTCTGGGCAATTACCGCTGCCATGAATCTCTTAGCAGCTGAACATAATAACTACTAACATGAATATAGTTCTTTGCAGTTAATAGCGCAATTTAATGTGTATTATTATCTCTAATGGGCTGAGGTTTACAGCTCACCTTTCACGATGCTAGGGGTGAGGACAGAGTGATGGCCAGAGGAAGAATTCTGCCTGGAGAAGCCAGATCAGCTAGCTACCATTAGCTCTCCTAGCAGAAGAGCTCTGCCATGCCCTTGTGTGTTATATCTGTCACCTGATTTCCTCAGCAGTGTGAGGTCCGGTGTTAGGCCCGGACAAGCATACTACAAAGTTATGGGTGAAAAATACAAGAGTCATAACAACTCCATCAAAAGGAAGTGCTTTAAGTACTTTGTTCAACCCAAAGGTTTCAAAGCTGAGCTGTAACTATATTTACACAGCCTCTGTCTTTCAGCCACACATATCTCTGTTGCTCTAAAATCACTGGTCCAAAGCATTAACAGTTTATGGCCACTATTAGTTCATACAATGGCAGCAAGACCGCAGATCTGAAGCTCTGAGCTCCCAAGTCAGCTTGACCTCCACTAGGTGGTGCTCCATATTAACGCAGTTCCTCAGAGTGTGTGGAAAGAGCCAGGGACTTGCACAGTTGAGGGTCTCTAACTCTGATCAGTCACTGTTTAGAAAGGTGTGTATGTTTGGGGCAGTCTGACAAATGAGCTGTGACTCAGAACTCTAAAGACAACCTGTCTCAAGTTTCATTGAAAGAGAACGCAAGGTTGGATACCATATAGGTGTGTCACCTCTCAATAACTAATAAGAAAAATTTGAGATAGAAACATATCATACCCATTGCACTGAAACACTGTGTACCCCAAGTGTATTTTCTGTCTTACTAGAAAAACAATACCTACTTCTTGTAAATCTTTACTATTGAAAAGCAAATCTGTTATCAATTTATTTATTCAGATGCTCCTATAGGAAGAATGAGAGAGAGAGAGAGAGAGAGACAGAGACAGAGACAGAGAGAGAGACAGAGAGAGAATGCTGAAAAAGGAGAGTGATAAGATTGGGAGAGAGAGAGAGAAAGAGAGAGAGAGAGAGAGGCACCAAGTGAATTTGAGAAACAGAAATGGTAGATGAAAATAAATACATGACAAAATCATGCCTAAGAAATAGGGTGGCAACAGGACTATGTGAATCAGAGGAAACACTAAAATGAATGATTCAGGTCATACCTTGGGCAGAGCGTACTTGGGCAGCTTCATCTGGGCAAATGCATTCCTTCGGTAGGACACGTAGTAATGCGGCCGTCCTCCAGACGTCAGCTGGACCGGAAACACACAGATGTAAGAGGAGCTACTGTGACAGTTATGGGCCCTGGTAGATCAGCCACTGAACAAGAGGAAGTCGCTGCCAACACATCAGTGTGAATGGTTACCATGGGCAAGTGTAAGGAATTGGCTTTCAGTTCAAAAACAACTTGAACAGTGCATGTGAGTTGGTCAGAGGCCCAGAGGGAACCCACTGGACAAAAATACAATTCTTCAATTTGCACTGTGGCTCAGAAGCCAGGAAATATTTTCAGTGATTATGAACTTTCCAAGATACAAGCCTCAAGGGATATCGGATCGATGTCCATCCGCAGCCCGGCTCTCCAGCCCCAATACTGCGGCCATGCAGGCAGTCCCCAGTCCTATCAGAAGGAAGCGGTCCAGGTCCCACATCTCTGGGCACTGATTCCAGGACGTGGCTGTGACATTGACGGCTGGGAGCGCGTCCAACACACAGCAGGGCTGACATGTTAGATGGTTCAGAGATTTCTATTTCTGAGAATGGATTCTGAGCAACCTTCCCCAAGGTTGTCCAGCACATAGAGTCCAATGAACCCCATGGGTGTGAGGGAGGGTGAGTAGGGTGTGGTGTGTACCCTCAAATGAGCACCATTCGGTGCAGAGTATTAAGGGTGCCACTACCAATAACTCTCTGTTGTCACTTTTTGCCCCCGGCTTCATTGAGATATTATTGACATATACCAGCAATTTCAATCAGTATATCCCCCAATTTTAAAAAATATGCAATACCTGACTATTTAGTCAGGGGCACTTATATCTTTTCCCTTAAATTTTCAAATTAAAAAATGACAACAGCCAAAACAAGAGTAATGGTACACCTGTGAATGAGTCATAAGTTTACCTAATTTTTATCAGGTCTGCAAGAAATATATTGTGTGTGTGTCATGGAATTGCAGTAATTAGTTTATGTGTGCCACGAGATGAAAAAGATTGAAAATCACTGACATCTATAAGAGTGATTTGTAAAATGTGATGATTTGGTGCATATATATTGTACAGAATAATTACCACAAATAAGGTTAGTTAACACCTCCATGTCTTCACTTAATTAAGATTATTGTATGTGTGTATGGATACCATTTAAGCTTAATAACTTTCAAGTGTGTAATACAGTATTGTTATGTATAATCACCATGCTCTTTATTAGATCCCAGAACTTAGTCATAGTATGGTTCTAAGTTTGTATCCTTGACCAACATCTCCCCATTTCCCTACTTCCTAGACCCTGGAAATCACTAATCTACTCTATGTTTGAGTTCCTATAGCCACTCTTAACCCATATAAGTTTCTGGAGTTTGAATGTCAGATGGAGTTTGTACACTCAGAATGGCAACATATACTTTGGGTGATGTTCACCAGAAACATAAAAACATGACTAAAATATTCAGCAATATGTGGCAAGATCACCTCCTAGTCCCAGTGATGAGGTGCAGGATTGGTCACAGTTGCATGAGTAGAAAAATATGAAAAACTCTAAATGCAGAACTGACTCTAATATGTAAGTCATATATGTAGATTATAAATGGATATTATAAATCATAAAAAAGTTTCAGGAAGCAACACTGAGAGAGAAATAAATTAGAGAGAGAACCAATGTGTGTAACCATTTCAATGTCACTTGGTAATTGATGCTGAAGTTATCAGAATACTCATTACTCATTTCCCCGAAGAAAAAGAAAGTGTGTGTGTGTGTGTGTGTGTGTGTGTGTGTGTGTGAGAGAGAGAGAGAGAGAGAGAGAGAGAGAGAGAGAGAGAGAGAGATCATTTTTGAGACATTTTTAAAGTACATGGGCTGATCTTAGGCATTTTGAACATTTATTCGCTTCCTCAAATCATTGGATTAAATATTCTAAATTATGGTTTCTTTCTAAAATATAATAGTATGGTTCAAGCTTAGTGAAATCATAAGTATTTGTATGTGTAGGTATAAATCTATATATAGAGAGAGCATACATACACGCACACTAGTTAGCAATTATATCTCTACAATTTTTAACATGGAAAGAAATATTGAATTTTTAGCAGCATTGTCCAGACAAGCCTAAGAAGTTCCTTAAAAGCTGGTAAGAAGTAAAGCATACTCGCTTCCTGTCTCTTCTAAACATTCATGAAACCTCAGCTACTTAAGCTGTTTCGCCCTCTCTGAGGAGGTGCCAAGCCTGTGTGAATATATCTCATCTAACTTCTCTTCATCCTAATCACAGTCAGGGCACCACAATGACGGCTGATTACCACCACCTTTCCTCTGCTCCCACCACCTCCCGCCACCCCACTGCTTCCTCTTCCTAGCTGCCTCTTTATTTTTAAACTGGATATTGTGGAGGGGGCTGATGGGTTGGCCATTCTCCTGGTAGGAAGAGATGGACATTTCTGCTCAGCCCCGCAGATCCTGCTGGGAGCTCCTCAGAGTGCAGATGAGAGGAATGTACAGCGCTCTGTGCTCTGCCTCCCTGACCCTGGCTGATAAGGTCCTCCACACACTGCCCAAAGGAACTCATTAATATTCTGTGAGTAGAGGAGATCTGATGCTTGGTAATGTTCCTTTTGTTGAAAAGATAATGCTTTTTGTTCTTTTTTCCCTTTCCTCTAAAGGGGAGGGAGCAGGCAAGCGGGGGCTACATGAGGGACAGAGAGAGGAAAAGGTCTTTGAGATAATCAGTAGAAGTGGATCTTTCCCACCTGAACAAACACGTAATCATCCTGCACAATCAAGGAGTCCGGATCAATGTAGCCCGGGAAAGGTCTATTTCGGTTGGCATCCGTGCAGTTCTGCATGCGGCAAGTCAGGTATTGCGAATCTGGGGGAAAACCAAAAACACAGGAGGGTAATATATGCACACACAGAGAATTTAGAGTCTGAGTGTAAATTTTCTATTTCCCTTGCTACCTCCAAGTATGTACATAAACCTCACATTCTCTGTTAACCACATTATTGTTGTCATCATCATTGTTATCATTATTGTCATTATGATTTTACTCACTTGCTATCTCCCAGCGCCTCTGCCATCCTAAACACTAAATTCTCCTAATTCACTTACTTCCCATTTAAACCAAATGAAAGTATTTTCAAAAACTGGCAATGATACTTAAGCTTTCTTTTTATTTTATTTTACTGACTTCAGAGAGAGGAAGGGAGAGGATGAGAGAGATAGAAACATCAATGAAAGAGAGAAAATCATTGATTGGCTGCCTCCCACAAGCCCCTTACAACAAGGGATGGAAGCCCACCAACCCAGCATGTGCCCCGACCAGAATCAAAGGGCAGCCTTCCAGTTCAAGGGTCAATGCACAACCACTGAACAACACTGGCCAGCCAATACTCGTGCTTTCATAGTATATTTCCTCACTCGGCTTCACTTTGACCTTTGGTTAACAAACAGGGAAATGCGCACCTAATATGCAATCATCAATCATCTCATGCTAGAAGTGCTGCTGTCATAAGTAAGAAGGCTCAATGTCAAGATAAAGGTTTTCCTTCTACTACTAATTGGAAGTGAAACAGAATGCAGAACAGATTCCTGAGTCAAAAACATTGTTCTCATCTTGTAGATGAATAAATTAAGACCTCAACTCCCATCTAAGACTCTAAGCCAGATGATAAACATAATAACCATAATTTTGGTCTTTGTTGGACGTATATTGTATCAGGGAGGCTGTACTTGCTTTCAACCACAACTGTTCTGTTCTCTCTACTATACAGATGTCGCTTTGATATTTAAAACTCCTTTTGCCTCCTTGGCTTTAGAATAAATTCAAATCCTCTATTGTCTACTGACCCAACCTCCCCTCATGCTCATCCCTTCTTTTC
Organism: Vespertilio murinus; assembly: GCA_963924515.1. NCBI lineage: Eukaryota > Metazoa > Chordata > Mammalia > Chiroptera > Vespertilionidae > Vespertilio > Vespertilio murinus. The sequence goes on along the minus strand of OZ004714.1, from coordinate 12,462,310 downwards.
CTCCCCGTGATTCTTCTAATCTGTCCTACTTTATGTTCAGAAAGTGGGCCAAACTTCCTACCACTTTAAAGACTTTTCATATGTATTTCCTCCACTTAAAATGTTCCTCCTGTATTCGCAGTGGTTAGAGTGTTGGCCTGTGTTCCATAGGTCTAGGGTTTGATCCCAGAACAAAGGCACATATCTGGGTTGCAATACATTACTGGCACAAAGTAGGCAATAAATATTCATTGAAACATGCCTTTTTATTGGAATGTATCTTTTTGAATGAAAAAGGAAGCCATTTTACTTTTTTCATCCTTAATGAAGTTGATTTTAACACATCAGTGATCTATACAAAAATCCTTTTTTTCAAATAAAATAAATCAATATATATTTATTTACATGAAATGGGGGTAGCAATACCATACATAGTTGGATATAAGGGTTGATTAATTTCCTTTAATTAAAGTTCTAGGACCACATTTACTAAAGGAACCTGGGAATTCCTGAATTCTACCAGGAGAGTCACTAGGGAGGCCAGCGCATGTGCTCCATCTGAACAATGACTGATGGAGGAAAGCTTTACCCTCAACCTTCCTCCATCTGGCTGCCATATGTATAAATGACAAATGGGGATAGCTCTCAAGACCTTTAATCCATCTAGTTCTGCTGTAATCACTTCCAACAATAAACTGAAGAGCCTTCTACTGATCTTTTCCTATCCTCCTTTATAGACATTATAATAGCACTATTTTAGGGCATAACTCAAGGTCTTTGTCCTTGAAAACAATTTCTGGGACTTAACCCTTCCAAGAGTGCTGCTTCCCATAGCACCCAAAATCTCTACCTCACAATTTCACATGCCACCAGATTCTTTTACAATGTTTAGTTGACTTCTGTTTTTCAAAGGTAGCTTGGGGTCATAAAAACAATGGAAATCGGTGACTATGAGACTTGGGCTTGAGTTCTGTCCGGTGTGGTCACTTATTAGCTGCATAGTTCAAAGGAAATCACTTGATCTTCCTGAATATTGCCACATTAATTAATAATGGAGATGCCAATGTCAACTATCTTGTAATGTGGCTGTAAGAATTAAGTGAAAGAAATAAAATATATGCTAAATGTTTTGAAACTCAAACTTTTACAAAGGCCAGTTATTGTTAATATTGATAAAATTCCTGTTTTCTCTTTTGCTCTCTTTTACAAATATTATGTCAGTCTTGGGCACATAGTAGGACCTTTAAGAGACTGGTTGAACTGAATTTGAATACTTTAGCTGAATCTCTGTATCAGGTACTGTTGGTGACCTGTCCAATACCCAATCCTCCCTGTTTCTTTGCTGGAAAGGCCAAAATGGATTTGTTGGCTCATCCTTTCCGATATCATTGAGAAGTTCCCATAATCCTCTTGGGTCTATTCCCATTCAAGGTCTACCTACTTTCTCACCACTGGTTGGTTTAGGAAGGGACATTTAAATCCAGGTCTAGTAAACAAAAATGAGGGAGTTCTTTTAAGGAGCTGCTATTAAAATCTTGCTGCTGAAGAGTTTATAAAGTTTTACAGAAATGCTTAATATAGATTACATTATAAACAGAGCTTAATAATTAATAATGTTTCATCGATGTTCATTTTTTAGTTTTGAAAAATAGACCATGGTTGTATAAGACGTTAACATTAGGGGAAGCTGGGTAAAGCTGTACTGTCTTGGGAACTTTTCTGTTTATTTAAATTTATTCCAAAATAAAAGTTTCTTAAAAGTAGGTTACCAAAATATGTGCATATGGACCTGATTTTGTGCCAGGTGTATATATAGATATCTATAGAAGTATGTTTGCACTGGAAAAAATGAATAAAATATATATATATGAAATGTCAACAATAGTATAGAGGCAGCGACGTGAGAAAGGCAGACAACCCACATGCAAGTCTCTGGTCAGCACCCCTCATCTGGGTGGGCTACGGGGTCATGGGGGCCTTGCTGCAATGAGCCCATCCTTGGGCTGACTGCACAGAATGTACAACTGGGTGATGCAACAAAAGCCCCAGGAAAAGGTCTGGAGAGCATTTCTTGCTCAGAGTGAAATTTCAAGCCCAAGGGCAAGGCTCAGTGTCTCGCTGCCTGCCCTTGGTCAAGTGCCCCTTGTTCCTTCCCTTTCCCCTCCTAATGGCAATGGAAAGAAGTTGGCTGCGCTTCCTAACCAGGGACCAATCGCTCTTGCTCCCCTCCCCTCAGGCTGGCGGTGATAGCATTAAGTATGATGAACTCTTTTCATATTCAATTCCAGGGAGTGCACGATGTGATTCCATAGGAAGTATCTTGTAATTTGGCATTAATTAACGTCAATTAATGTATGCAACTGCTCGACTTTAGAATTAATTTCATTACTTTCCCCACACAGATGTTTTCCTTGCCGTAGGTAATTAGGACACAGTGAGGCTCTTTTCAAGCATTCTCGCTCCACAACAGCTGCTGTTTGGAATAATGGAATCCCCATCCTCCCAAATGCGTGAGGATCTCAAGGAAGCTGCCTTTCACAGGCCAGGCTTGGAGCAGAGGAGCAGGGGTTTAGCCTCAACCTCAGAACCTGATCTGTGAAGTGGGGATAAAGAAGACCCATCGTGCTTGGGGCTGTGACATCCTATCTAATAAAATGGTAATGTGCAAATTAACCACTATCCCATCACAAATATGGTGGCGCCCATAGCCCAAAGATGGTGGCGCCCAGTCCTCTCTGTCCCACTGGAGTCCCCCAGACCCAGGGGGTCAGCCACTGAGAGTGGGTAGCGTGAACAACCTGGCGAAATGCTTGCTTTGTCTCTGTAGCAACAAGGCAAGTGCTCCACCCCCAGCCACGGATGGGTCTCTAGGCCACGGAGAACTCTAGGAAGCGGGTGGGTGCAGAGCAGCAGAGAGCTACTGGTGCAGGGATTCGTGCACAGGGCTACTAGTTTGTAATAAGTGCGTTAGGTCCAGTGCTTGGCTGGACTGTGCTTAAACAGGTGCCTGTAGTTGTTGAAGTCCTCCCTCCTTGATCACCAGGACTGCTCACTGTGTCTCAAGGGAACCAACTATAAAGTATATTACAGACATTTCTACTGGAGTCAATCTTTGGTTTAGGTTCAAGTTTTCTAAATAACTTTTCAAAAACAAAGCATGAAAAATATTCTCCTTGAATAATAGGTAGCAATTGTGCTGGGCAGGCAGTCTAAGGAGGTAGCCAGGGCAGAACTGGACTTGATCTTGGTACCCAGTGCACGGGCCAGCCTTCCTGCGGCTGTGTTGTCCTGCATGCTCTCCCTTCTGCTGCAGTGACGTTCTAGAGCCCATCTCCATCTCTAACAAACTGTGTGGCTCTGCAGTCACTTGATAAGCAATGTAATGAAGGTTATTAGAGTTTTAGAACTGAAAAAAAGTATGTAAAAAAACAGATTATGACTTTATGCCCTGACAGGTCTTTATTATACTTTATCCCTTAAGACCTGGTTCCTCCCATTCCTGCCCAGATAAAGCTCCCTGACGCTGGCAAGTCTGTGACTTCAGGCCTTCTGCTATGTCTAAACAGTGTGCCCACTTCAGGCGGAGACCCTATGTTCATTCACAAAGTTCCCCCTTTCTGACCTGTCTTTTCTGGTACTGTTGCCCCGTCCATATCCTTCCTGGGCCTTCTTCTGCAGAGTTTCTCCTGAAGCTCAGGCAGACCTCTCCCTGCCCAACTGTCTCCTTTGATGGCATCTGCAGTAGCATTAACCTCTGGAATAACCAAAGGACCTCTCCTCTGGGTCAGGAACTATTCTAAATAGAACACTTGATTTTTCTTTTGTAACTTTGCCAGAAATTGAGAAAGAGGTACTTTAAGGAGCTGAAGCACTTCAGACTCAGGGATGAGATTTGTAGAAGCCCATATGCTAGTAAACGACAGAGCAAAACTATACCCCACAGATCTCCATGACTCTATCCATTGATTCTCTCAGTCAACAAATCTTTAGTTAGCACCAAATCTTTTCAAATCTTTAATATTCTAAAAGGTTAATTTCAAACAAAACCATAAACTGTGTAGGCAAGCATGAGTACTGTGAAGATCCCTCCATCCCCCCATTAATTTCTAACTTTAAGAAGAGCAAATCTCTGCAGATAAGTCTTCTTTTTGTTCATTCTAAGGTTTTATTATTTGTTTTAGAACATTCTTATTAAATGTTCCCACCCAATACACAGGCGTGCATGCATGTGGGCACACATGTGTCCACATGCTTGTGTTCATTCCCATCAAGGCTCTAGAGCCTTCTCTGGCATGTGCCAGTTAGAAATTGAGATCCTCAAAAGTGAAGCTCTAGCCTTGGCCCCAGAGAGAGTACGCAAAGGAGAAGACACTTCTGTGAAAATTACACACTTAGACCAAATGGTCTCCTTTGGTGTGAGGAGCTCGTGGCAGTGGTTTCTTCTAGGAAGTCTCTTGATTTTGGTCCAGTGTGACTTTCTAAACCTTGCCTTTGATTGTTAGCCTTTGCACATTCAGGAGGCCACAACTACTACAGAGAAAGTTCTGGGACCATATTCTTTCACCAAGCACAGGGCTAGAAATTGGGAACATGGGAGAGAAGACAGGGGCATGGCAATACCCATGCAGGTGCACTCAACACTGAATATCATACTTAGTCTGTGGTAGTAGTTTGGCAAAAATCAATAAGGAACAATCCCTTGCCTTCCACACCACTGTCACTCAAATAAGCAAAGACAGATGACAGGTTTTGCTGCCCTCTCTCTATTCTTGCCACCTGGCTTGCCTGCTATCCCTCACCATGCCAAGCGTGCCCAGACTCCATATCCTTCACGTGTCCTATTCCATCTGTCTCTTCCACCAGGCAGACACAGAGCCCTCTCCCTTACTTCCATAAGGAATTGGCTAAAATATCAAATGTCCCCTTACCAGAGATTCCCCTGCTTTGCTTTCCTTTCTAGAACTTACCACACCACCCAGCATTATCCATTTGTCTATAATCTGTCCCCCTAAGTAAAGGGTAAACTCTATGAGAGCAGGGCCTTTACAATGGTCCTTACTATCCATCATTCATGCCTAGAAGGGCTCCTACCGGAGCATGCATGTCCAACAATATTTATTGAATGAATGAATAATAGGTCTGGAGTGGGCCAGACCTGGCTTCAAATTCTAGCCCCAAAGCAACGGCAGAAACATTTAATCATTGCAGGCCACGCTTTCCTCAGAGTTAAAATGAGGAAAATAACAACAGGGCCTACTTCCAAGAGTTGGTGTTGAGTAGTGCAGAGGAGAAGTATCTCTTGCAGTATCCGAGGCAATGACAGGAATTCAAGGCGTGGGACTAGCATCCATGTTGCCCAAGAACATGTAGGGATGTCGGGGAAAGTGCCCTAGTCTTTTTGATGCTCCTCTTTGTTTTCTTTAAAGCAGGAGTCGGAAGCATTAGAAATTTTCCAAACACTTGGATGTTGCCACACACACCTGTTATGGGAACTGGTGCTGCTATGCACTGGGAATCCTAAAAGCCCGACAGAAACCCAGACCTCTGAGCTGGAGTTGAGGCTGTGGAGATGACAAGGTCTCCTGTGCATTTCCATCCCCTCATCCTCAGGATGGACTGCAAGGGCACAGGTCTCTACACAGATGGGGAGACAGGCAGGATGCAGGGGAAACAGCACAAGCTGGGTACGAAGAACCGGATATGAGAGCTGCTCAGCTGAGCCTACGGTTGCATGTCCCCACTCAGGTTTTCCATTGCTGTGTGTGGGAGCTCGTGTTACCTTATTTCATGCTGTCCTGGTTAGCTTTCAAGGCTGCCTTTTGGCAATTAAATCAGAAAAGCCAAGTTGAAATCAGGAGTAATTGAGACCTACAGCATTTTACAGAATGAAAAACGGGATCAAAATGACATTGCTAGAGAGAAAAGCAGTGTCAGGTGCCTGTGTACCAACCAGTCCGGATGCTTGACATGAGGATAGGAGGACAAAGGCACCTGTTCGGTGTGGGCAAGTGGTAGCAGCTATCAGTCTGAGGCTGAGCAGAAATGCAAACTTCTCACCTCTTCCCTTGGAGCTATGAATAAATTAACTGATTGAAAAAGGAGGTAAATGAAGGCTCTGAAATGTGGGGTCCAACAGGGTCATTTTTCGAGACAGTGATGGGACTTTGGCAGGAAGGGGGGTGGTAATATTGATATTTTTTTCGATTTTTATATAAATGCCAAAGTGTCCATCTTACCTAGACCATGAATGAGATTTTATATCTTTTGAAGATTCACTGGAGAGGAGATACAAGTAGCCAAGGGGGGAAAACATTCTTAACCTCACTCCTAATTCAATGAATGCAATTTAAAACAATACAGAAAATGCCATGCATTCTACTCAATAGATGGATTCTGTTTTTTAAAAAATCATTCATAGTGTCCTGGGAGGTTGAGAGCTTGCAAACACAGATGTTCTCATCTTGAGAGAGTGTACAATGATGCAACAATTTCAGAGGGCGATGTGACATCTACAGCATATATATATATATATATATATATATATATATATATATATATATATATATATATATATCCTCAAATACAGGATGCCAGTATATCTCCTTTTTCAGCAATGCTTGCTACTTATGTAAGTCCGCATGCTCGCTAACTACGTAAGTAATATGTGTGTGTGTGTCAGCACTGTTTGAAATAGCCAAGCATGTATGTATCTATTAACAAGATAGTGACTTACTAAATTATAGTAAACTGTATAAGGAGGATATATGTATTGGTTCCTCATGAAGTGGCTAAATTTGTATGTGCTGATAGGAAAAGAGTTTTACCTTGCTATTGTATCCACTAGCACTGGACTGGAGTAAGAGCTTTGTAACATGAACACATGTGAGTGTGTGTGATGTATGTGTGTGCCCACATGCATTGATCTATAAAAATCCTGGATACACTTGAGTACTGCTTATTTTTTTTTTGTCATTGCTACCCTTGTTGGTATAAAGGTAATCTATGCTTATAGTAAAAGCTCAAAACACCCCATCGCTAATCTCTTGAGGACTGGTGAGAACTTAGGTCTGTATCAAGTGCCCTCAGTATTTATTTAGCAGTGTTTGCCCTTTGCAGGTTTGATACATAGGCTGCTCCATGTACAAATTAGACTGGGGGGCTGGAAATAGGAAGTAGAAATGAGGTGTCCAGTTCTCCCAGAAGACCAGAATTGGTGGAACGGTGGTTATATAAAGTTGTGAGTTTCCTATTATTTCAGCTTGTGAAATTCTCCATTTTGTGGTTCATTTCAGGAAACATTTTTGAGCAGTCATTTTCACAACTGCTTAAAGGGCCATGGTTGTTTTTTCCTAGTGAAAGAGATGAGTCCTTGGGCAAGTTGTTGTAAGGTTACTTACTCATGCAAATGGACCCTGAGGCCAGTGAGGGTCCTGGACTCTGTCTGTGCAAGCTCTGTCACCACTAGCATGGAAACCTCCAAGTCACCACTTCAGCATTTCATTAAGGAAGTGAGGAAGGTCAAATGTGGTACTACATGTTGTTTTACATGATTTTACAGATGAGCAAAAACATAGAATTATGCATACATGTGAAATTGCCATGTGAATAATTCTGATACATATCCTCTTTTTCTAAAGTCACATATATGTATAATATGTAGCACAAAATTGCAGGGAGTTAGTGAATTTTTTATGCTCATCCATTAGCCCTAGAGGGCTCCAGAGAACCTATGGTTAAAAACCCCAAATCATAGCCGAAACCGGTTTGGCTCAGTGGTAGAGCATCGGTCTGTGGACTGAAAGGTCCCGGGTTAGATTCTGGTCAAGGGCATGTACATTGGTTGCAGGCACATCCCCAGTAGGGGGTGTGCAAGAGGAAGCTGGTTGATGTTTCCCTCTCATCGACGTTTCTAGCTCTCTATCTCTCTCCCTTCCTCTCTGTAAAATATCAATAAAATATATATTTAAAAAAAATAAAAAAATAAAAACCCCAAATCATGCCTATACCATGACATACACATATGTTTATTAAGTCAACAAACTTTAAATGTTTCAGGCTCTGAGCTATGGTTCCCACATAAGCAAACTTAAATAAGACAGTTTTTACAAAGTTTTCAACCCAACAGTTTGGTCCCCATTGTCTCTGTAACTATGTACATTACATACACATACTCAAGTGTGCCTATATTGGGTAAGTCAATAGAATGTAGGCTTCCTTGTTACTATTTTAATGTCTGAGTAGCAGTTTTAATGTACTATGTGCATACAATGCATGGGTGGGTATATACACATTCACACACACACACACACACACACACACACACACGATTTATAAACATTAACATGTTTGTTTCCTGATGAGGACTTGTCAATGTGTCCTTAGTTGAATGTGGGGACCAATAACAAACGCCACATTCAAGAAATATGTTCAAAAGTTTCCCATAATACCTCCTGTGATTGATTGTAATTGAGGTTGTAATTCAGCTTGTCTACTAAGACAGAGGTGATACAAGAAATAATAACATCCTTGACATGACTGTAAACTACAACACATACAGGTTTCACAGCACAATGGGCACGACATGTCTGTGCCAGCCATAGACCCTGGTAAGTCAATGCTTCCCAGAGCTCACTACCCTCAAATACAGAGGCTTCCAATGAAACAGATAATAATTACAAAATGTCATCTAGGGAGATGTGAAATGAGACTAACACTAATCTTTGGGTAACAAACCCAGATAAGCATTTGCACCCCATCCCTTGGGGATGAGCCAAATAAATAAGTAAAATATTTTTTTTCCTGTGTCACATGTCTCAGTGCTTTGACTACAAAAATCCCTAAACCCATTACAATCAGAGCTAACAAACAAATAAACAAACACTACAAAAAAAACCTGTGCAAATTAAAAAGCAGTATCTTATTTTTGCACATTCTCTACAAGACCCATAACCTAGAAGATAAACAATGAGCTCCATATACTTAAATCACATACTAAATAATAATGAAGAAACAGAGAAACAAGAGAGATTTCAATCAGGAAATGAGAGAGAGAGAGAAAACATACAGATATTGGAATTCTTGGAGCAAATGACTCTCAGCTACATTTGCTAACACTACTGACTCTGAGCTGCCTGAGCTCTTTCCTTCCTTCCTCCTTCTCCTCTCTGTTTCTTTTACTTGGTGCCAGGGTTACTGTGATGGAGAAAGAGACACCAGGAAGAAAGAGAGAGAAGTGGGGGACAGGGGAAGGGAGGACATGATACTGAGAAAATCTCATTTTTTTTTACATTCGGTCAGGTCAGTCTTAGATCCTTTTCTTCAATTGGTAGGTAATATTTTTTTCTGCTTTGTTTTGACAGGGATAACTTTTCAAATTAAATTCCTTTATTGAATTTTCACTCTTGGATAGTTTCTGAAGATGCTGCCTTTGCAAAAAAAAAAAAAAAAGTAAAATAAAATAAATAAAATTAGAACTGATATATTTCATGCCTCGCACAAGCTGAGCCGGAGATGACAGTTTGACATTATCAACCTCCATGCCTGCAGGGCGCACAGGAATAATGTCGGGTGGGTGGTGGGGAGAGTGCAGATCAGGGAAAGTGATGGCCTCGTCATTTTCAGGATATGGGGTTATAGGCATTAAATGCCCCAAGCCGGAAAGCAGCCACATCCCCCAAAAGCTCAGAAAGGAAAGCAATCTAGGATTCCACCCAGGGCTTTCTAAACAAGGCTGTAGTCATGGGAGTCGGACCCTGAAGCTCTTTCATTAGTTTTTATTATGGGACTTTCTGACCCTAAGCATGTTCCACCACCAGCATCCTCAGCTTCACCAGGGAGTTTGTTAGGAATGCAGACCGTGGGCCCCTCCTACATCAGCATTTCCATTCTAACAAGGTCCCTACGTGGGACCCGGTAAGTGAGGTTACGAAGCCAGCTGGTCACCCTGACACTTGGTCAACGATGCATTCATTCATTGAATAAATATTTATTACACTCCATGGACATGTAGACACTGTGGCATGTGCTGGAGACAGACTATTGAACAAAGGCATACATGGCCCCTGCACTCATAGCACTTACTGGTGGAAAGAAAACACTGTGATCAAATAATCGCCTAAATGGAATGTGCAATTAAAAACTGAGATGAGCACAATAAAAAAAAAATATTAAGAGTTGGATGAAAGCAAACACATTGAGAAACTGGTTTAGACTGGGAGTTGCAGGGTTTTGTTATAGTTCTGTGGTTTTATTGGATGCTATCCTTAGGGGAAGCTGGTTAAAAAGTAAAAGGGGAATGTGACTATTCTTTACAACTTTTATGTGAGTCTAAAGTTATTTCAAAGTGAAAAGTAAAAAAAAAAAGAAATGGATGCTTGAGGTCTGAACCACTCATAGTAATTGATTACACTGAATTCGTCAGGGAAGAGGGAAGGGCATTCCAGGAAGAGGAAACAGTGGGCATCTGGGCCTTAAACTAAGACCTAGAAACCTGTGTGGTCCGATTTTGAAAGCAAATTCAAAGATTTGTAGGCAAGAAGTGAGGACAGGGATAGAGTGAGGTGCAGCTTATCATGGGGATCCACAGGACGATTCTTCTCTCCCCTGTGCCCTCTAAATGCTTCGTTGTCTCCTAACAAGACAGGGAGGCATTGCCTGAATGACATCCAATAAAATAAGGGAACAGGAAAAACCAATCAAAACAAAGCAGCAGCAACCACAACAATAAAACATACCAGAAATTAGGAATTTTGAATTTTCACATTACTAGGAAAGCAAGACAACCTGACTGAATGAGAGTTGTCAAAAATGACTAAAACCATTTGGAATTACTAAACGCTGGAAGAGTCCTCCTGACCAAATGACTTGGGTTTTTGCCAATGATTTTCCTGAACATAGAGGTAGTTCCTGGTGGATTGATAAAACTAATTATCTCTGTGAACACCTTGGAAAAGTTGATTTACTTACGACCATCCAGGGTTCTGGCCTCAAGATGCACAAGATCTGGTTCCTTGTTTGAACCCATCACAGACCTAAAAAAAAAAAAAAAAAGAAGAAACATGAAAAGGACACATCAACCTTAGCAACTTCACTCAGGCCTTAGAGAAGCTCAGCTGAGCCTGCGGACTCCTGATGTCCACAGGATTCTAAAACCACTATCCTGGGGGGCAGATCCACCCTGTTTACTGGTACAGTCTGACAGCAAAATTTCCACTTCACATAAAAACAATAATGAAACCTTTCTTCAGTGGAGTCCCGGCTTGACTCTGGCAGAGATATTGTGTGTTATTAGCTCAGGCTTTTCAATAAGTCCTACGCATGGCACATGGTCTCTGGCAAAAAAAAATCTCCCTGACAGTGTATTAAACTTTCAAGACTTATCAGGCAATTCCTGGCAGGTGGTTTTAGCTGCCTGACTTGAACAGTGATTGCATAGCAAAGGGAATCTAATTAATTCTCTCATTTGAAACTTGAAAAACTACCTACTGCTATCCTATGAACTATGAAAACAAAACCAAACACATGAGCCGACCAATGTGAATGCAATGTAGCAAAAGAATAACTATTCTCTTTACTGGTGGACCAACGTGAGGGGGAAACACAGATGTATCTCTATGGTTTGTTCCCGAAACTGTATGTGTAAATAAAATAAAGGCCTATGTAAAATGTAAATTAATCATTGTCCTAAGGGCATTCCCAGAACTCTTCTCACTTGAACCCATTTTTCCCATCTCAAGGATTCTGAAACCTAGGAGGCTTAGTCTCTCTTCATCTTAAAATAAAATTAGTCTCTTTAAGGCCCTATTATCACTATCAGTAAGTTTTCTGATTGACAGATGGCCTGAAATTCAGTCTATGCTCAACACACTAAGTCCTGCTTTCTTCTTCTAGAAAGGAGAAATGTGCTAATAAGGGTTTATAATTTACCCCAAAGAGACAAGGGCACACGCTTGTGAATTTCATCATTGGAATCTGAATACAGGAAGATGGTGAAACGTTCACCTCCATTTCAGTTAAGTTTTGCTGGGACTTCTTCTCAGGAACAGGAGCCCTCCACATCTATACTGAATCATTGACTGGATCCAGAGGTGACCTCTTCTGACAAGGCCATGGTCACCGGCATCAGAAAGCAAACAAGCACCCTGACAGCCCTCAGACCAGGAAGCCCAGTGCCTAACTGGGTTTTGCAAATGACAGCTGGGTAGTTGCCCATTGTCACCTCTCTGTTGTCTGCTCAGAGTTCCTTCCTTGAAATGAGGAGCACCAGTTATTCCAGAAGACTGGCGTCCCAGAAAAAAACATGTTGAAATTAGCATGCGAACCTATTTGCTTGGCCCCACTTGCGTTGTTTCAAGTGCTCATGGCCCCAAATTAATAAAAGCAGTGGTTTCTTAAGGTCTTTTGATGTATGTAAAGGCGGCAGCTGTTGTTTCAAGGGGCTGTCCCTCTTAATTAAGGAAATGAGGCGGGGGCAGCTCAGAGGCCTTTGTTTCTCCAACGTCTGCTGTGCCTAACCGGCTCCCATACCCCGCTTAAGTATCTGTCCATCTGTAATACAACAACTGCAACAATGAAATGAAACTTTCAAGCCAAACCACCGAGTTTCCAACTATTTTTTACATCAAAAATTTAAAACAATTATTTTATTTTTTCATAATTATTTGCTTAACATCTACCAATGAACCATATCTTCTTCCCTACTTTCCCCGAGTGACTGGCTAATTAAATAATGAATAAATAAATACAGGAATAGAACTGATGCATAATCAACCCTGGGTGCCCTGCAAACCTTCAACCTGACACTGTTGCCTTAGACCTCCCCCCTCTTGTATCACTATGACTCAAGTACTGGTGGTGTCTTTTTTTTTTAACTTAGTCCCAGGAATCTAGGACTTTTTCTTTTTCTTTTTAAGTTGTTGACAGTATTACAGATGTCTCCCAATTCCCACACCCCATCCCTCTCCTCCTAGCCCCTGCCTCACCCCAGGCCTTCACCACATGATCTTCTGTGTCCATCGGTTATGCATATATGTATATAAGTTCTTTGGTTAATCTCTCTGTTTTTTCATTAACTTGTCCCAGGAATCCAGGTTTTTTATTTTTTTTTATTCCCCCATTCCATAAGTGTGAGCCCAAGGCAGAACATTTCATATGTCCTCTTGAGATGACTCACTATATATATGGTGAGTCATCTCACCATATATATATGGTCCAGGGACAATCATGACCATGGCTCAGGCTTTCTTCTGCCTGCCAGCCAATATGTTGTCAGTCTCTATTTTATTTCCTGGCTACTCTGGGTCCACCAGCACCCTCTCTTGGCAACTATGTAGACAAAAAAGCCAACGACCTTCCTGGCAAGTTTTCCAAACATAATTCTTGGGCCAAGACATACTGTAATCCAGGCACTCATGCTTCCCTTCAGATCTCCCATCCTCATGCTCTGAAGCCTCCTCCAGTTCTTCCCTTGCCTTCGCCATCCTTTGTTACTTAAAACTACTACAGTATGCCCAACTATTTTTATTTGCTAATATGCTCACCCCTTTCTTGCAGTCTAGGAATACCTCTAGATTATAAAAAAAAAATTATTGCTGCTTTTATGTGTAGCCCTGGTGAATTCTCAAAAGGGGACACCAAGACATACTAAGTGTCTGCGGAGGTGTTGGTTGTAATAGTTCTGCCATTGACCAGACGCCTTACAGAAGCCCATGGGTCCAGTGAACAATGTATCATTCTCTAGCCCATTTATACATGTTGGTTGGAACTGCAGTTTGGTGTTTTTCTGGACATTTTTAAGAACAAGTATTATACTTGAGGATGATGATAGATAGGTAGATGGTTGCTAGGAGTTGGGGAAAGGGGGAGATGAGGAGAGGATGGTAAGTAAAATGGTAGAAACTTTCCATTTTAAAATGAATAAAGTCTGAGGAGCTAATGTATAATAAAGTGGTGACCACAGTGTGTTATAATTATAGTTGGCTAAGAGTAGAAATTATGAATTTACACTCTCACACAAATACGTTAAACATGTGAGGTGATGGATATAATAACTCAATGTACCCTTTCATAATGTGCACATTATACACTTTACATGTAATTATATTTGCCAATTTTACCTAAATAATGCTAAAAATGATGATAAACCAAAGAAAAACAACATAAAGTTTAATCCAAAATGTTCTCTTCATTTTATTTTCAGAGTGAGATGTCAAGAATGGCTTCAAGCCCTAGCCAGTTTGGCTTAATGGCTAGAACATCAGCCTGTGGATTTAAGGGTCCTGATTTCAATTCTGGTCAAGGGCACGTACCTTGGTTGCAGGGGCATGCAGGAGGCAACCAATTGATGTGTTGTTCTCACATCGATATTTCTCTCTGTGTGTCACTTCCCCACCCTTCCACTCTCTCTAAAAATCAATGGAAAAATATTCTTGGGTGAGGATAAAAAAAAAGGAAAAAAAGAAAAAAAAAGAATGGCTTGAAGTATGTCTAGCTAGTAGTAAGTACAGAGTGTGGGGCACCTTTGCCTGATGCTTCTAGCCTGCCCTGTGCACATAACCCAGTCATGCTTCATCATGGTTGGTTGGACCGCTTTACATAAATGCTTCTCTGATTTCTCTGGGCTCCAGAAAAGCAGCTGCTCATTTTTTTAATCAGTAAATTGTCTGTGCTTACCAGAACATAGAGAAAAAAAATTTTTCTCAATAAATACACAGGTAACATTTTTATACTGGTCAGTATTTCCTATATATCTGATACATCTGGTTGGCCCTTTATGAAAAGGTCTTTCTCTTCTTTCCCTTTGCCTTTGGTCAGAAAGAACCTCTCCATAAAGACGAGAGGAAAAATGTGGTCTTTTCATGATATGAAAAGGCAACAGGGTGGCTGTATCTTTCTATCTTCATATTGCCTTTAGGTCTACTTGAGAGAATAAATTCCCTTCTTGAAATGAATGTCACAGAAGGGAAGTCTGCAGGCCTTTGCGTGTACTTGTATCTTGGTCTAGAAAGCCTTCTGACCTTCTGCCTTGTCAACACTTACAGTCATGGCTCAGCTACAGATGTGTGAAGTTGAAAACAGGCTTCTGAGCAGGGGTGCCACTTAAGCTAAGTTGGTTTACTTTTTAACACTTCCAGAACCGTAGGTGTACATTTGCACAACATAAATAAGGCCAAATTTCAACTGGTGACACATCTGTCTATCCCTCTTATTCACAGACAAGCTCAAACCTTTCGCCATCTCCATGTAGGCACCAAGCATGCCATGTATAGATATTCAATACATGTTTACTGAGTGTTTTTGAATACAGAAGAAGTGCACAACCAGCCATATCAGCCTTTATCACTTTGTCTGTGTGTGTGTGACATTTGACAAGTCACTTAACATCACTGTACTTGGATATTTTTTAACGTATAAAATGAGGCTAAAATATGTTTTCCTAGAATATACATCTTAAAGCACTTAGCAGATTCCTGGCACATAGCAAGGGCTCAGAAATGCATCTGAATTCTTCTCTTCTTTCCCTTTCTTATTCAGGAGACAGATGGAGAATATTAATACTCATCTCAAAATTAAAATTAATGTTGGTAATAAAAGCTTCTTGAGAGATCAAAGGTACCCCATTAGCAGAAATGATTAATCATCATAAATCAATAGACAAAAAAGAGTCAACAGCCCAGAGATGAAATACACAAATAAATAAAAATGTTATGCATTCAGTGAAACTTCTCAATGCCCTACTATGTGACAAGAACAAGAGCTACAGATTCTCTGCCCATAGAGGCCTCAGAACTACAGAAGAGACAATAACTCAATGAGAGGGGTTCTAATATCCAAGATGCTCTTGAAGACACAGGATTGCTGTCCTTTCACTTGCAGAGAGAGACCTGGGGGAGAAGGAAGGAACAGGAAGGCTTTTGAGCAGTGGTTCTCAACCTTTTTAATGCCACAACCCTTAAATATATTTTCTCATGTTGTGGTGATCCCCAACCATAAAATTATTTTTGTTGCTACTTCATAACTGTAATTTTGCTACTGTTATGGGTCGTAATGGAAATATCTGTATTGTCTGATGGCCTTAGACAATCCTGCTAGTGGTTCTCAACCTGTGGGTAGAGCCTAAAACACAGCAGCGGTTTGGGAAACACAGATACTTACATTACGATTCATTAACAGTAGCAAAATTACAGTTATGAAGTAGCAATGAAAATAAGTTTATGGCTGGAGATCACCACAACATGAGGAACTGTATTAAAGGGTCATGGAATTAGAAAGGAGGAGAACCACTGCTTAAGAGTAAGGAGATGCAATACAGAGGAAATGGAAGAACATTCTATTTAGAGATAAATAGAAGGTCAAAAGTTCCTTGATCAGAGAGAGGACCACCCAGATAGGCATCCACTCGTAAGTCAATAGCGCGAACCTCATGTTTTCAGAGAGAGTAGAAGACACAATAAAAGGCTAGGCAGGGGCCCTGTGTGCACCACGTTTAAGGTTTTGTAGTTGATACAAAAGGCCATGGATGCCACTGAAGAAAGTTAAGTGCTCAAGTTTCTAAACAGCAGAAAAGAACTGTGTCCCCATCTATTTATGTGTAGTCCTACCTGTCAAAGCCAAGTGTAAGGGGAAGGCCAGAGGCCATCCTAGATGCAGCACTGTTGATGAAAACAAGACAAAGCCAGCCTCCTGCATCCACACTCACAGCATCTTCAGCTGGCATCACACGTAGGAGCCATTTATGAATAAAATCTGAGAATCGCCAATGTCAAGAATGCAAATAAAACAGCCCCTCCCTGATCCAGTCCAAGGTGATGTCAGCAACGCGATGTCAGCTTTCTGTAATGCAATCACCAAATGCAGCCCTTGTCAACATTTTCTACAGAGAGGGTGAGAAATGTCACTGGTTTATCACTCTCCTGGCATTTTGTTCAAGTTTGTACCGGTTTACTGTAGTGCTCAAGAAGGGCTGCAGAGCCAAAAATGTCCTGGGAGATATCCACAGAGCGAGTATTAAAAACAAATACAGTGATGGGCCAGCACCTGCTTATTGGGGTGGAGGTCTGCAGTAAATGGGACAGGAAGGAGTGAGGAGGAACCTGCAGAGGAACAAAGTGGGGGAGGTGGAGACACCTGTCTTCCTGTCTTGTTTTAGCTGGAGCACTCTTGGTCCCACAAACTCTCAGTAAACAAAGCCCATTGGCCCTGCCTGCTAGGGAGGGAAGAAACAAAGTGCCCACAGGTATTAGCGAATGGACACCCTGGCTTCCTCTTCTGTAGTGAAGGGTTTCCCCTTCACTGGCCACTTCAGTTAGGCTCTCAAGACAGGTATCATCAGGAGAGTCCAGGCTAACACAGTGACTTTTACTCTTGAGCAAAGCAGTTTAGCCTGAGGTCTCATCTCCTGCCCATCTAAGGGAAATGGGTTAGAAAAAAATACAACATAACCTGAAGGTGTCATTGTAACCTTGACCTTAAGCCTAAGAAGCATGCTTTCTTTCACCTGGTCTCCATACTGCACACTGATTACCCAAAAAAAAGTAGTTACTATAGACAGACAAACAAATAAAAAATGCTTAGTTATTGTAATGCATATGGTGGTTACTGACAATCAGCATGGCCAATAACTTTAAACTCATTGAATTCTGTATTTTGTTATCCTTACTCCTAGAACCAGAAGCCTCACCGTTAATTATATGAGGTCTGCAACAAAGTGCATCAGAGAGAGAGAGAGAAGAAAGGGAGGAGGGAAAGGAGAGAGGGGAAAGGGGAGAGGGGAGAGATAAATAGAAGGTCAACATAGAAGGGAGAGGGGAGAAGGGAAAGAGGAGAAGGGAGAAGAGAGAAACCAGGATGAAGGAATATATAATCCCTTCCTATATACAATATAAGAAGATTGTGAGAGATAAGGATATTTGCTGCACAACATGCTTGATAGAAATAAAGTTGAAAGTTCGGAAAGCCATGTTTAGAAACAGGAAACTTGCCTCCCCAGTCATCAAAATGACCAGGTCTAAACTGGTCAAGACAAACCATTCTGTGGCCATGATCCCCTCCATTTCCCCACTGTCCCTTGTATGCATTTCCTGTTTCTCTCTTATTTCCCTACTTTTATGGCTTCTCCTCTTGTTTGTCAGTTTGTGTTTTGTTTTGTCTTTTCCCTGAATACAGATGAGGGAATCTAGAGAGACACCAGGGACGATGACAAGATCACCCTCCTGACCCCTGTTTGGAACTAATAGTGTGGACAAGATTTAGAGAAATACATTTAAAATAATCAAAGAGGTTGGGGTAGAGGGAAAGAGTAACTCACAATATTTTTAAATAAGATTTCTTATTACCTTTTGAAACTTCAGTGATATCATACCCTATGTATTTTTAGCAACTTGTTAATTTTAGTCAATAATTTATCTTGGAAACTGTGCCATGCCAGAACATAAAATTAATAAGATAGATATGTAACTACTTTCTTGCAATCTATTAAATGAAAATACTCAATTTATCTAAATACTGTATATTGATAAACCCAAAGCAAAAAAAAATGCATACCCATGGAAAAAGAGTTACTGGAGATACACATTCAAAATTCCTAATGGTAACCACCTCTTGGAGACTTTGGAATTGTGGGTGATAGTCAAAGGATCATTATCTTCATTGGTAATTTAAAAACCTTTTACAAGGAAGATGTAGTTAGGGATTACTCTTAATATTAGTAAATCTGTATAATTAATAAAAACAAAACTATTTTTTCAGTCTGAGAAACAAAGTTCAAGAGGAGCTGTGATCAATATGTGCAAATCTCAACAGGAAAAATAGAAGAGTAAAATTTATATGAAGAGAAGATCTGGAATTTTCTCAAATCTCAGAATACTTAAAACCCTGACACCATCTTACTAAGACTGCTAGGAAAGCTAAGCAGTTGAAGAATGTGGCTGTGAAAGACAATGCTAAGAACACCAACAGGTATGTGTTCCTGTTCATCTTAAATTCAGACTGAGAGGAAGAAGCTATGGTGGCTTTGTTTGGCACCAGAGTGGCCATATTAACAGAGGCAAAGAACAAAGAGAACCTTTCTATCTCCCTTTTCTTTCCATTTCTGTTAAGGACAATGAACTGCAGAATAGAGGGTAGAGCAAATATAAGTGTAAATTAATAGAAATCTTAGCATTTGAATGTTAGAAACTATCTAACTCAGAGAAATTAAATTTCATAAGATTCCAAGAATAACACTTTCCAAATTTTTTGTTTTGTTTGAACATATCAAGCAAAAGGAAAAAATTAGCAGATGCCCAATATAGGATGTTAGTTGTAAACTGTAGAAATATACTAGAGTGGGTACATATTAACTTTAGAAAATATAAACAAAATAAAAACTAAAATAGAAGCAAATAAATCAGAAATTGTAAAATTTTCTTCCCACAATCATCTTGTACACCTTCTTAGGTACTGTTGCAGGTAACTTGCCACGGAGACAACTGCTCTAGACTGAAGATGTCTGTAGTAGCCTTGACACTGAACAGCAGCCAGGGAGACAGGGAAACCTCAATGGAATTTGTTAATGAATGCAAAGTATTGACTGAATGCTGACAATGAGCCAATGATTTTTCTAAGTGCTGAGGTTTAGCAGTTGACCTCCTGGTCCATGGGTCAATGCTCAACCAATGAGCAACACCATTCAGGCTTAATTTAACTTTTTATGAGAAATTAATACTGTACTATAGGTGTACATTCCTACAGTTAGAGTTGAAAACCTATCAGAATGTTGAGAAGATAAGAGGAGAGGTGGGAGAAGAGGGGGATTTGAAAAGGAGGGTAAACAGGGGAGGAGAGAGGACAGGGTGGCTGGAGGAAAGAGTGAAAGAGAACTTGAGGAAGAAAATATAGAAGAAAAAGAGAGGTAGATGAAAGGGTTGGAGACATGATGAGGATGACCAAGGGGAGAGGATTAGGAGAAGAAGAAGGAAGAGGAGGAGAAGGAGAGAAGAAATTCCATTTCCTGTGGCTACTCTTTAGTGGCCTCAATGCCTTCTTGTTTGTTGTCTTCCATAATCCACCCCATTGGGAAACTTGATTGTTTTATTAATATAATTGGCATAATTGATATAAATCACACTTTATTTTATTTTTATTTATTGATTTCAGAGAGAAAGGGCGAGGGAGAGATAGATAGAAATATCAATAATGAGAGCAAATCATTGACTGGCTGCCTTCTGCATGCCCCCCACTGGGGATCTAGCCTGCAACCTGGGCATGTGTTCTGACTGGGAATCTAACTATGACCACCTAATTCATAGGGTGATGCTCAACCATTGAGCCATGCTGGCTGGGCCCACAGTGTTTTTTAAAACTCTAATACTAAAAGCAATATGTCAAACATAATGGAAAGTGTTCC
Source organism: Vespertilio murinus (assembly GCA_963924515.1). Classification (NCBI taxonomy): domain Eukaryota; kingdom Metazoa; phylum Chordata; class Mammalia; order Chiroptera; family Vespertilionidae; genus Vespertilio; species Vespertilio murinus. The sequence goes on along the minus strand of OZ004714.1, from coordinate 12,441,948 downwards.
AAAGTTTTTAAAAAATAACAGCATTCACACAATCCTTCCATCTAGAAATAACCACCTTTACTGTTTTATTGTTGAGCTTTTAGTGCTTTTTTTCTCTGTGTAGGCATTCCTTTTAAAAAATATAATTTTTGCATCATACTAATAACATAGAACAGCATAATGTACTATGCAAATGCACTGTTTTGCCAGCTGCACAATTTTCTGTAATTTACTTAAGTCACATTCTGACCATGGGGTATTGGTATTGTTTATATATGACACTGTGCTAATTATCTTTGTAGGTAAATATTAGCATGTCTCACTGAACTCTCAGTTTTTCAATTGGAAGAATTATTAAAAGAGGGACTTTCACTGGCTTGAAGAGAATGGATATTTGTTTAAGACTCCTCATATATTGTCCAAGAGTCTCCCATAAAGTTTATACAAATTACACTCCTAGGAAAAGCATATAAAACTGGCCATTTCCCAAGTTTTCACCAAGGCTAAGCATTACTTTCTCAAAATTTTAATCCATTTGATAGACTAATAAAAGCCATATCATTTGTGCTCCAATTTTTATTTTCTACATGTGAGGTTAAATATTTTTTATTTAATTGCCACTTTTATAAACTGCCTGTCCATGTTGTGGGTCCTCATCTCTATAGAGATGTATCATTCAAGATTTTCATTTATAGGAATGCTTATATGTTTAGGATAGTTACCCATTTTCTGTACCATATTTTTCATATATTCGATAATTGGTCAGTTAGAAACCTGGATTCTTTGTTTAGGGAATTAAAATCACTGTGAAACAACAGAGGTCAGCACCCCTCAATAGGTTTGTTTTGTTTTGAGGGAGCAGCAAGTCTTGCATTTTTTCTTATCTAGGACAGAGAAACAGGGAGAGAGGTGTGTGTGTGTGTGTGTGTGTGTGTGTGTGTGTGTGTGTGTAGAAAGAGAGAGAGAGAGAGAGAGAAGGAGGGAGAGAACGAACTTGTACAACACCTACCTTATGGTGAAGATGCTGTGAGATGCCCAACTAAACAAAGAGGGGGAGGATGCAGAACCACTGGGGGGAATCTCCACCTCTGAGACCACTAAAGGGAATACATCACTGGGAAAATGCACTTACTTCTGAGGTCTTCATCCCAGGTCAGACCCTAAAAAATTCCTTTCAAAAGAACTATATTAGGCAGAGAGGTTTTGCCCTTATTTAACAGGTGCCATCTTAATGATGCATTAATATCAGGAGGAATAATCTAGCTACCAGCTCCAATCAAGGGCGGAGAGATATCTGAGACAAAAACAAACAAACACAAAACATAATCCACTATTGGGCTTATTCACCATCATTTCCAGTCACCTTGTTGACTGAGCAACTACACAATGGTATTAGTAAGTAAGCATCCAAGAGGGGGGCATTATTCCTTAGAGAATGATTCCATATAACAAAAAGATAATATGCTAATTAGACCAAATTGCAGAATGACCATCCAGAGGATCCTTTCGGGCGAAGCTGGGGCTATGAGGGCCTAGGCAGCTGGGGTTGCGAGGGCCAAGCCCCTTGCAGGAATTTCATACATCAGGCCTCTAGTTCTAATACTTAAAAAGCGATCAAAATAGAAAATGCCCATGAAAACGCCACAGTATTAACTGCTACAAGCAAGATCTTCTGATAAATATTAAAATCAGTGGGTAAAATTAACAGCATTAAAGTATCTCCCAAATATTTATGAATTATTGCGGCAATTTTAACATTCGTTCACACACAATTTTTGACACTCCTCCTGCCAGGATTTGAAGCTTAATTCTCCTTCCCTTGCATATGAACATTGGAAAAACAGAGCATGAAACAAAGAAAACAGTAGCTGAGGTGGAGAAACTTGGCAGATACCACTTAGGCAGGCGGTCAAGGTGAACATCATCAGCAATGAGACATATTGATGCTTGCACGTCTTGATACGATGTCATAAGAAGTGTACATCATCTCTGTCATAAGAAGTGTACATCATCTCTGTGATAAACTTCCAGACAATCCTCAACCCTGTGATCATGAAAAAATACTAGCCTAACCCAATTTGAGGGACATTCTACAAACCAACTGACTAGTCAATAGTTTTGTAACAAAGGTGTCGAGTGGTACTGGAAATATTGGGGGAACACTTTGTAAAGTATATGATTGTCTAACCACTGTACTCTACACCTGAAACTAATACAAAATAAAATTGAATGTAAACTGTAATTGATGAAAAAATAAATGATTAGTGAGCTCCAAAATTATCCAGGTCATCAAAGGTAAGGAAATACTGAAGAACTGCCACAGATTTGAGGATATATGAGATTGAGGAGATATGATAAATTAATGCAATGTAGGATTCTGGACTGAATCTTGGATTGGAAAACAGGACATTGGAAGAAAACATATGGAAACCCCATTTTTAGCTGACAGAATATGCTAATGCTGTTTTCTTAGTTGTGAATATTGCACCATGATTATATGAGGTGTTAATATTAGGGAAAGTTGAGTGAAGAGATATGGAAACTGTCTTATCTTTGCAATTCTTTTGTAATTCTAAAATTATTTCAAAATAAAAAGTGAAGGGGAAAATAAAACTATGCCAAATCTTGTAAGAATATACTTAATTATAGCAAAGCTATTATAAATACTCAAGTGATCTGTTTTTACTAAATCAGATCACTGTGATGAACTGATGATGTCACTTCATCATGTAAAGCAGATAAACTACTGTAGCATTTCAGGCTGTCATAAGTTCATGATTCATACACTTCAGCGATCACAAAAATAAAGTTATATCATTTTTTTTAATGATGACTGGAAAATGGCTCATTGCTGAAATGTCTTTTTATTCAGAAGTAGAAAATAATATGGACACGCAGAGTTTTTATTTATTCTAGGGATGCCCTGGCTATTATGGGAAGAGCCTGATGTATGTTGACAATATAAATATGGTGGATAGAGGAACTGTTGAAGGTGAGGTCAAGTGTGAGGTTTGTGCTGATGTGGCTCTATGCTATGTCTATTTTGGATTCTACCTCTTGGCTACTGAGTTACTCAGGAAGGCTAACTGCTCATGAGAGGCTCATGGAATAAATGGTGTGCTCTCTGGGTTGGTGATGCAGAAGGGTTCCCAGGCACATAAATATTCTAACAAGTTTCCTCTTGTCACAATAGAGTCATAAAGTTGCTCTGTTCAGCACATGATAATGGCTTTGTAATTCAATTATGGGTAATATTTGTCCTCTGGGATTTATTTGCCTTAAACTTCAGCCTTCATGTAAATCCCTATACCATAAATCTCATAAATGCTGTAGCAGGTTCTGTCCCCATCCCAGGGCACATCTCACCATGCCTGTGAAAACCCTGACAGATTTCTCTGAGTGATGGAATTGCTGTGTTTTAGGGGTTGCTGTTTTAAGTGCAAGAGCCAACCATAAAAAACAGTGGGACAGGTCCATTTCCTCAGTTACTTTCTTTATAGACATATAAATCCTGATGGACAGGTAGACAAAGTTCCAGTTCATCCAGAAGGCTGTTTTCTAGAATTTGGTAGAAGGGATTCCTGAAAGTCATAGGAAGTCTGATGCAATAGTTTCTATATTCTGTAATAATAATGAGATTCTGATGCACAAACACATCAGGGCCAATCATCTATTAGTATATAGATTCGCTCATCTGATAGTTTTGTTTTGGGTGTGTGTGTTTTTTGTTATTGTTTTTTTGTACCTTTCTCAACCTGCTTTGCCTTTCATTCCTGCCCAGTCAAATGAGCCAATCTTCTGGTCTTCTCTACCCTCCTGTCTAGAGTTCATGGCCCCATATTTTATTAGTTATCTACTAAGACAATCCTCTCTAACCCTACCCTTGATTTGAAAAATAAATATCTTTGGTTGCCTCACCCTCAATATCAATTCTTCATTTTTCACTCATCATACAAATATTTATTGTGTACCTATTCCATCAATTCCAAAATGCTCAGATTCTTCTTTTTTTCATTTTAACATCTTTTAAATCAGTAGGTATCTTACAACCATTGACATGATAAAGTTTGTCAGAAAAATTTTGACAGATACATAATAAAAGAGTGCGCCTTCATTCAATGAAAATTTGAAGTTCATGATATATGGCCTATGCCAGCCACTGTTTAATCACTTACCTATCATAGCTCTTTGGTCAATTTCTTCTTATCTTTGACCCATAAAAGGACAAATCCTTTTCCTTAGGAAACACTCCCTAGAGACTTCCCACCACATTATAGATTAATATGAATATATATTTGTGTGTGTGTGTGTGTGTGTGTGTGTGTTTAGTGTGTACATTATTTCCCTTCCTTTTCATATCTCCCACTCTTCTGTGTTTCAACATAAGATGTGCTAGTAGTGGTTGACCTTACATTTCAGTATTTTTGTTATAGAATATAGGGGGGATCAAAGACATGTTTATAATTGTTTGTTTGGAAAATGACAGGTAATACATATAAATAGTACAATAATTAATAAATAATATGACAAGAATAAACTCTGTTTTGTACTCACAACTGTAAGCCTACTTTTGCCCAACACTGTACAGAAGGAAGAAGCATGACTCAGAAAAGAAATGTCATCCGAACATAGATAATTTGGCATTTGCAATTTGTTCTCATTTCGGGAGGAAGATATGTGCCGTGTTTTAAGTTACATAGAGGAAATCCTATCAGGCGAGGTAGATGAATACTTCTGTTTTTGTTTTTATTTGACAGTTATAAGTGGTTGAAAAGATGTGCACGGGTGCCAAGTTTTCAAGGGGTAGACTGTGATGCTTCCTTGGCTGATCAACTTGGCTGACCTACAACTATATTCCCCAGAGCCTTTGAACGGTTGCAGGTTAGGAGGGGTAAGAAGGAAATGTGTGAGACTTAGTATATAGGAGAGAAGCAGCAGCCATTTCACTCTGAAGGTCATTTTGGTTAGAGGTGGGGAGAGGCAGTGCAGAAGTAATGATAGCTTTAAACTTGTCTTTGCTCTTTCTTTCCCAATTCCATGTCCAGCTTGGTGACCCTAGATCTTGCCTCAAACTCACAGAGGGGCAGCTGTGTAGGAGCAATATCCTTCCCATATACTTCTGTAGGGGCTTCCTGAAGTTCCATCTCAAGCTACAGGGCCCTCAAGAACAAGTTCCCTTTCTCTTCATGGCCAAGAGTTAGCTCTGAAAATAACTCAACGGATGCAAATTAAATGAACTGGGTAACAAACATTTTCAAATAATTGATAAGGTGTAAAATACAACAGCAAGCTGATTTTCTGTCCATTATTCCTGATTCTGGGGCAACAAAGAAAAGTAGACATGTACACATTAAAAATTCTCATGGAAAAGAAATTATTAAGTTGAATAACAAAATGAGGCTGCCACATTTCAGAAACTCATGAATACATACTCTTCTCTATTTCTCTTTTCAATAATAGTTAACATTTATTCATCATGTATTATACATGTATAGAGTTTAACAGGAATTTCATTTGAATCCTGACAGGTCTATGAGGAAGATATTAGTATGACGACTAATATGCATTCCATCACCATAACTTAATAACATGTAACATTAGACAAAATTATTTGAATTCTCTGGGATTTTGTTTCTATATTTATCTTAATTATTTCTCATCCCAAAAAGAAAATGGCAACACTTCCCACTAATGGACACTTCTTGTTGATATCTTCCCGTGCACATTCCTCCAGCCTTTCCTTGGATTTCACCCTTCCTTACATTCTATCTATGTGGTTAATTGGAATTGACTGTACCCCCTGATCTAAATGTAATCACCAGTTATCTGCCCCTATTTCCAGTAAGCCCTCTATATGTAAGAGAAACATAATCAATACAGTAAGTCTGAACCTACTTTTCATTAAGCGAAGCAGCCCTAAGATTGCCTTGTCTTTTGCACAGATGATAGATTGCTGAGTGGGTTATAATTGAAACTGTCTTCTGTCGCACTGACCTAAACTTGAATTAGATCCCAACACAACACATTCATCAAGTTCTAATAGCAAATTTGGCTTTTGGTCGGAACTTTACTTATTCACGGTATTTGAGTGCTGCTGATCCTATAATGCCATGTTCCTCTTCATTGTCAAATTCAACACTTTAGTTCCTTAACCACTAGACTGTTATACTAACAGGTATTACTGGAGGAATAATATTGTTACTTTGAGTCAGTGGGCACTCAAGACAATTCTTAGGTGCCAAGCATATAACAATTTTAGAAGAAACATTTAGTTTAATAAAGTAGGTATTGTCCCCACTTCACAAAAAACAAACAAACAACAAAAAACACACACACTGAGGCACACAGAGGTTAAGGGACTTCCCCAGGATCCCTTACTTAGCAAATGGCAAAGCTGGAACTCACACTTCCTATCTCTGAGCCCCTAAACCTCCAGTCTGTACTGTCTCCCAATATAATTGATTTCTGAAGGGCAATATTGTGGTAAGATGTGTTTTATAATATTCCCTATACATGTAACTTGGTTTTGGAAGCATTCTTTACTTATTAAAGGAATATTTGCATTTATGTTAGCAATGTAGTACTAACAGCAATCATTGAGATAGTATAAGAATAAGCTTTTATATTCTACAATTATTTTACAATTGCCAATGACTACTTTCAGACCATAGTAATGCCACCCAAAATAAATATATATGTCAACTGTACTAGTTCATGAGGAAAATATTTCAATTGACCTTAATTTTTCTCTATGGGAAAAGCTATGTTACTACTCAGGGTGACAACTCAATTTAGCACTAATAAATTTCCTTGAGTTCCTTCCACACCCCCCACAACCAGGCTCCAAACTGAAATTATTAAAGGGGCTTCTTTGCATTACATTCTGAATAATCGTGGATATCCCCAAAGTTCCTATGTAATTTGAATTAACTGGTTTCCAGCAGTAAGTCTAATATATATATTGCTTTGATTGACACCTTATCCACCAGTCCAGAAAGTTAAATAGAGCCAGAAAATACAGACCATGTGGACAGAGACCAAGAGATTTTCATTAATAGTCTTGTGCACTGTGAAATTCACCAGGTTTCGTGCCCACTCTGGAAAAAATAACAACAAATGAGCTTAAAGAACTCCAGGGTCCATTTGCCAAGACCAGCCAGAGAGCTACACATGCAGGCGTGGTGGCCAAAAGAGCCTTGGGTTCTCTCTACTCCTCTGCCTGAACGGGCTGGATTTCTAGGGCTCACTGCCCCAGGCCAGAAGAGAAGGCCAATAGGCAGAGGCTACAGAGTGCACTGAATTGGCAGAGCATAGACATTGGCGCCAGACCAGCTGTATTTGAATCCTGGCTGTGCTGCTTTCTGTCTGTGTGACCTTGGCTAAATTACTTAACCTCTTCGTGCCACAGGTTCCCCATCTGTTAATGATGATAATGCAATGCTTACTTCATAAAACTGTTATGAAGATTAAACAGCTCTGCATAAAAAGCTGATCACACTGTTAGGGCTTCAATGGGGAGGATGTACCTTTCTGTTTCCCAAGGCAGAGGGAGGGGTGCTGTTTGTTTCACTTAGCGGGCAGATTGAGTAGAATTCACACACAACCATGTGTAAAGTTTTTATAAAGATGGTCCAGTTGACATTTGGCTACAAGGGCTTCCATGGATAACCAGGCTTTCAGATAGAAGACCCTCACTCAAAGAATTGAAAAGAATGGATTGCAATTAGCACCCGCTGAAGCAATGGTGGGGCCCATTCACCTCATGAAGCTGTGTGTGAACAAGACCTTCAGTGAGCCATGGAATAGTGTGTATCATGTGCCACTTACATGGGGAATATTCTCATCTCTGTCCTTTTGCCTTGTTCAATTTGCTAGTCAATGTTTTTCTTTGTCCCTTTGGGTAGGAATACAATTCTATCCAGCACTCTGTAAATTGTAACTTTCTGCCTTCTAGAGCTAGGTTCTCGTGGAGATATTTTCAGTACTTTGGAAGAGGGACCTGCGGAAAGATCTGTCCCTCACACCTTCTCATTGGCAAAGGCATCGACTCCATTTCGAGGTTAAAGTAGAACCACGGTAATGTAGGGCTTCACTTGTTTGTTTTCCAAGGCTATTCTGTGCACATATAACACCAGGTGAAAGACAGACTAACCACACAAAAAGACATGGACCCTCTTTCCCAATATGACTTTATAATTTCCAAGCAAAACACACAGAGGTACAGTGTCTCATGGATAAGGGACACAGAGAGCAAAAGACAAAGAGAAGTGAGGATTCCAGGAGGGAGACTTGGGGACCACTAGAGCCGAGCTCCTGGAGAAGGGAGAAGCCCATGTGGACTCCAAAACAACTCTCATGCCATTCTTGAGCAAGAAGAGGTGTCCTTTAAGCAACCCAATCTATGTCATTTTGTGAAAGCAGTTTGAGCTAAGAATATATTTAATAATTCATGGAACATTCTGAAAGGATAAGTAAATAATTAAGAATACTGGTTGTTTCCCATGTGATAAGGAGAAGGTCTAGGGACCTTGGAATCAGGAGTGGGAGGAAGATCTTCTCTTAGACCAAAGGAGACCTACTTATTTACAATGAAAAGCTGTATTTGAATATGTAAAAAAATGCATGCATAATGGTTTCAGTAATAAATGTCACTATTAAAATGTTAAGTGTCTGTCTCACAAGTCTCATCAGACTAGAACAAAACACCAGTTCCAAAGCCCCTGCTGCTCACTAATCTCAGTCATCTATTTGGGGTTTATTAAGTAATCTGTGATACATCTTTAATATCCCCTTAAAATGTTTACTACACCAGTGCCAGGTCCTGCCCTGGGGGCTGTGGGCATATCCCAACCAGAACAGACCTCCTGTGAGAGCTGCGGGTGAGAAAAAGAATCCACTGCGTGTTTACTAGGTGACATCTTAATGCGGTCCAAAATAAAGTGAGACTCACCAGTAGAACCTGTTGGGTACAACCCCTTCCTGGATAAGCTGCCACCTTCTCCCAAACTCTGCGGAGCTGTATAACTGCGGAGAAAAGAAATCACTTAGCACCATTGAATGCACAAACAGCAGTTCATCAGAACAGTAATACCGTGTTTCCTGAAAATAAGACATCCTCCGAAAATAAGACCTACTTACAGGTTTCCTTCTGAGTGTAATATAAGGCATCCCCCGAAAATAAGGTCCCAGGCTCTGTCTCAGAATGAAAATTAATTTACTGTAAATTGATCACTAGGGCCGCCCTGACTGGCGTCTAGCAACCAGTGATGTTACATGGAGTCCTGATGTCACTGCTGTGTGAATGGAGAGAAATCAGCGTGGAAACTTTGGGAAACCTAAACTGCAAGAAGTTGTGACTTGGATGAAGAATTCATGGGACAAAATCACTGACAGTTGCATTACAAATGCACTGCTAGCAGGCTACCTTCACAAGAAGTACTCATTTAAAGACAGTGCTATTGATAACATGAGAGATTGGTCCACTGATTCTGAAAGAAATTCACCAGGAAATTCAGGAATTGGATTGTTATGATGATGTTCCAGAAGATGATGACAACATTGTCATTGAATAAATGAGTAAATTCTTGATACTGTAGGATTCACAGTTTGTCTGGTTTGTGTTGACAACTACCATACTACTGTACCATATACAGGTAATACATTTCCTTTATTTTCACTTAACAATAAATGTGTACCGTATTCTTCTTCATGGAAAAATAAGACATCCCCTGAAAATAAGACCTAGCGCATCTTTGGGAGCAAAAATCAATATAAGACACTGTCTTATTTTCAGGGAAACAGGGTAGTAATGAGAGCACCTACCATTTTATTGAGCACCTGCCACATACCAGGCAGATGCTCCACATATCACCTCTACTCCTCCCACACATTCTGCAAGGCAGACATTGATACCTCCATTTTACAGGAGAGGAAATGGAGGCTGGGGAAGATTAAGTGATTTGCTGGAAATCGCATGTCCTCTAAATAGTAGAATGGACTGGGTTTCCTACCCCATTCTGCCTGGAGAAAAAGTCAGCTGGACCACTGGACCCAGCATACGCAGATCACTGACTGTGAGGGATACACAGAAGTGCAAAATCTAGTCCTGGCTCTCAAGAGCAGACGGCGCAACCTGGATATGACTACAATAATGAGAGATGAGGCAGCTGGTGATAACAGGATGCAGAGGAAGGAGGCTCAGTAGCCAATCAGGGACGCTTCTCAGACCTTGTGGAGATTCGGTTGGGGATCAGAAAGAATGGCTGCATTCAAACTGACAATAACAGGACAAGCATTATTCACAAAGGGACCAGCATAGAGGACAAAGAGGTGAGATACGCAGGGACAAGATATTAATAAGCCTGGCTTATCTAGATACATTTGGATGAAAATGCTGAGGGCAACTTGGAAAAGGCTTTGAATGGCAAGTTAGGGAGACTAGAACATACCCGGCAGACAAGAGGGGCCAAGTTTCCCTTTGTAACAGTCACCAGAAGAACTTCAGGCTACCAGAGGAGCCCGCATTGACTATGTTCTTACTTCGTCATCCAAATGCTTCTCATGTACTATTTCATTTAGTCCATACCCCATCCCTGTGATATATGAGGTTTTTTTGACCATTTTACAGACGGTTATATAGCTGGTAACGTTTCAAATCCATGTGCAAGCACTCTCCAAGGGCAAGTGCATAGAAACATTGCTCATGAGACAGAGTCTAACCCTCCACTGCTCCATCTCTCCCAATGTCTTTCTTCCCCTACCTCCTGTTCTTCCTGGCTCACATGACACCCCTGCACCATGGAACCCTTTCGTGCCTCTCCAAGTGTCCTCTGATGGTAGCCCAGAGCCCCTAATGCTGTAGGCATCCTGGTTTCCATTGGCCTCTTGGCTACTGTCTTGAAAAATATCATTTGGAGCACCGCTTTGTCTTTCTGCTATGTGCATGGTCTGTAGCCCACTCACAAACCCTGAACTCCCACCATTGCATTTGCCAAATCCCAGAGTGAATGGTGAGTCACCCTACCCGGGACCTTGCCTGCCCAGCCTTGTCCTCCTTCCCCAGCCCCAGCTCTCAACAAAGAGTCAAATGACTCACCCAGTGACTCACCAGGGCTGCAGACGCACCAGGCATGGCCAAGGAACAAGGCAGCCCAAGTGAGTAAGCACTGACCCTTGAAAAAGCTTCCTACGCCATTGTGTCCATTGGATCAGAACACATCCTACAGCCAAAAAAAAGAAAAAAGAAAAAGCGGAGGTATCTGGCTACTAAAGCCAGCAGTTTGATTGGTTCCAACGACACAGCATTTGGGCACCCAGCCAAGGAGAATCTGTGGCTTCTTTCTTTCAAGTCTTATTATTCTTCTCTGCCCCATTATGTCTGGAGAAGAAAGTTTTCCTGGGCACATTTCATGCCTGATTCATTTTAACTGTGCAAAGGAGGGAGGCAGATACAGCCCCCCTCACAGAGATAACAGAGGAGGGCACAGCTCACTCTTAACTCAAACCCAAGCAGCCGGAGGACCCAGGTCCCGCGCTGTAATCCCGGCAAGTCCCGAACACCCTGCAGGCTCACACGCGGACTGCTAGATCCACAGCAAGCCCCTGATCTGGGGCTTCTGCTGCTCCATCTCCCCTCACTCTCACCTTTTCTAAAACCCAGAACTGCTTTGCATGAGTTTAAAGAAGACATAGTTCACACCATTGTGTATGCCTCTGTCTCTATATAAATATATATTAATATTAAAATTCATATACAAAGATGTATGCCAGTGTCCCGGCATCGGGGTGATTTAACATAATAATCCCGTGTGAAGGCTGATTCACCCATATGCCGAAAACCATATATAAACTCTGAGAAATCAGATGGCTACACCAGGTGATTGCTACCCGTGCTCCCACTTGGAATTCATTTCCATGAGGAATTGCCGGATCCAGCATCTGAATGTGTGTGCTTCTTTCCCTTCTATGTCTTTTTAAATTGATCCCCCAGGCTTGGATTCAAACCCAGGGACCAGTCAGGTATGTCCCATAAAATTTGTTTTTATCTTCTTCCAGGGGCGGCTGTGTTATTTGTGAGCACCCAGAGGCCCCTCGAGCAGTGGATATACCGAGTAACCCAATAAGCCAAGTCTCTCCCGGGCAGCTCAGTAACATCTTTCTCAGGTTCTTCTCTCACAAGATCCCCTTTGCCTTATCTCCTTCCCATCCACACCAGCGCATACCCACCCCCCTGCCATGCCTCCATTCACGCTACCCACTCTGGCAGGGGTGGCTTCAGGATGTGCCTACCTCAGTGACTGCCAGTGGTCTGTTTAGGCCCAGATCAAGGTCACCTTCTCCAGGAAGCCTCTCCTACACAATGAAATCCACATTGGCCTCCTGTCCAAAGAACTATGGTACAGTACCCAATGCTATAAAACTACAGGGCACATGGGTATATTTAACTTTCTTAGTAGCCTTCTTTTTAATTAAAAAAATATATTTCTTTATTGATTTCAGAGAGAGAGGAAAGAAGAGGGAGATATAGAAATATCAATGATAAGGGAGAATCATTGATTGGCTGCCTTCTGCACACCTCCTACTGGGGATGGAGCCCATAACCCGGGCATGTGCCCTTGGCCAGAATCAAACCTGAGACCCTTCAGTCCACAGGTCTATGCTCTATCCACTGAGCCAAACCAGCTAGGGCTCTTAGTAGCCTTTCAAGAGAGTCTTCTATGAATTCAAGGCAGAAAATCATATTTAAAAATCACCCTAAACTATCTGAGACCATACCTACGTCTTTGATGTGAGATCACAAAGCTTTTATATGTCAGGAACCCCATCCCTCCCTATCTGCACAGGGCCTAGTATGTAGTGGATGATCACAGGGAAAAAGTATCAATCGTGCACCATGCAAATCTCTCAGTGATGATTCTACCAAGTAAAGTGCCCATATTTCCCAATAAATGGACAAAGGCAATTTATAAGATGACTTTTTTGCTTCCACAAATCCATAATTAGAGGGCCATACTTACACAAGTAAGCAAAACTATAAATATCAGCACCTTTGAAACTCCCAAGGATTTGCAGCAAGCAGCTCTTGTATGTTCATTCAACCCCTACACAAAGCTGCTCTGTGTCCTCAACATACCACTTCACAGATTTGCCCCCTGAGAAGTTAATAGTTCAGCGTGGTGTTCTACCAAGAAAAGGGATGAAAAGACTCAAGCCATTCAAAAGTTAATGTGTTAATTAAACCTGCAGAGTCTGACAGCAAAGTTCTCCACAGAGAAGGGAATGAAATCAAAGAATTTTACCAATGACTCTCTGGGCAGTAGTAGAAGGCTCTGGTTAGAAAGACTCAATGTCCTTCAATAAAATTAATGGAGTCACCCCAGTCCATTTGGCTCAGTGGATAGAGCATCAGCCCACAGACTGAAGGGTTCTGAGTTTGATTCTGGTCAAAGGGCATGTACCTTGGTTCGGGCTCAATCCCTGGCCCAAGAAGGGGCTTATGTGGGATGCAACCAATTATGTGTCTCTCTCGCATTGGCATTTCTGTGTGTGTCTCTCATCACCTCTACTGTCTCTAAAAATCAATGGGAAAATATCCTGGGGTGAGGATTAACAACAAAATTCATGGAGTCGTCAGCATCTACATAAGATTCCCATCCCTTGCTGTGTGTCTCGGGCTCCACAGCTCTGAGGACTGTCAGAACACAGAGCTGAGAACTACCCCCAGGACTACCATCAACGTTTGTTGCATCAACAGCAACAGCAAGGGCATTCTCCAGCAATGCTGAGCCTACAGAGGGCCTCGCAGAGGACAACAGGACATCTGAACCATTTTAGGAGAACCATGTTCACCTACAAACCTTTGGTCACAAACAGCAGAATGTGATTTGTGAAGAGGTTGGCATTGCTTTATTTTACTAACAACCCTGGTACAAAATATTGAGGAAAAGACTGAAGGAACAGACATCATATAAAGGGAAAAAGGAACCAAGGCAGAGAATCCTTCCTGCCTAAAATCATTCCAAACTATCTGCGGCCACTTTCTTGCCTTACTACATAGAACTCATGAGCTCACATGGGAGGCTCCGCTCTGCTCTGCTCAAGATCCAGCAGCAGCCTCCGGGCCTAACCCTCCACTCAGTCCTTATGCTGGTCTGGGGCGGTTAGCTCTTCTCCCTGCTATGCTCTTCTCCCAATGAGGTTTTTCCTTTCTTTCTTTTTTCTTTTTCTTTTTTTTTTTTGACATTTCTCACATTGGTTGGTTTTCTTGCCACCTGCTTTTGTCTGCTATAAGAAGAATATAGATTTTTTTAAATGTGGTTGATTGCAGAAGATGCTATTGCAAAGGTTAGTTTTTTTTGTATGTTTTTTTCCAATATTCTCAACAGGATATGTTTATTGATTATTATTATTATTTATTAGAAAGGGAGAGAAACATCATCAATGTGACAATGGAATATAAATTGCCGCCCAGACACACTCCAAACTGGCCAGGACAAGGTTAGTTTTGAGCTTTTAATCAATTCAGTCATCTCAGGGGCCACACTCAAGAGGCCCGTAAAGCTGCAAGTTGGATGAGGGCCACAGGCCCCAAGGGAGCAAAAAGAGGGATGCCACAGGGGACACATAGCATAGCTTGGGGGCTGGGAAAGAGTAAGACTCGCCAGCTTTGCTCAGGATTTCTAAGCCACAGCAGCTTAAGATGGGGCAAGAGAAGGGGATATGACAGTTTCCAGCTTGGATTTTCCATCCTCTTACCATCTTTCTTTGAAGAGAAACTGAACTTCCTTATGTTGATATGAAAGCTTGCAGTTGCCACAATCTCTGGAAAGTCTTCTGAATAGCCCTAAATTGCATCAACACAGCCCCTCTTTTCAGACTGCTAGGAGCTCATTAGACGCTTTCTTTTGCAGCTAGGAAAGTGGTCCAAGGACACAATTGCATAGGACTGAAGAACGGTAACATCCTTGGTTGATGGGACTGGAAGTGGTTCCCCAGCAACTTCCCCAGGGCGCCTTCCCCAGGCAGGAGGCAGGTCGCTGGGTCCCCTCCAAAGGCTCAAGACACTCCACAGCCACATGGGTGGAACACTTCCTGCTGTCGGCTCCTTTTAAGGTTCCCTGCTCCTTCCTCTTTGCTTTTCTGCCCTTCGCATTTTAGAGGCAGGAGGCCTGCAAATTGCACTTCTTGAAAAGGCTGACAGAAACCCCTGCCGGTTCTGTTTTATTTGCCTCATCCTAACGCTGCCCTGGGGATGGTCTGGGTACAGAGCTCCCATCCAGCTCATGATTCTCCACTTCTCACGGAAAGTTACTGCTTTCTTTTTAGCAAGAAAGAGATGGTACCTTCAGGACTTCAGATGAATTCCTAATGCCGAACCGGAGGCATGGCAAATATCAAGCTCTTTCCTCCCCCGGCCTCCACAGAGGGGAAGAGAGGGCCACAAATCACTCCAAGGGGAAGCTGCGTTCTCGGGTTCCTGAACTAATTCCATGAAACTTCACTAAATGCTTCCGTGAGCCTTTCCAATGGCGGGGGATTACAGGGATGGATAGAGAGAAAACCATGGTAACCATTCCAGACCAACGCCCCTACCCCCACCAGATGGATGTTCCTCACAGAAAAAGCTAGCTTGTTAGGATGCATCACCAAGGTCATAGTGTTGTGAAGTGTTTGGTTCCGAGTGCTATGGTGGTGGATATGTTGGAGAGGAAAATGTGGAAATCTGCTAACGCTTTCCAGGTGGGCATAGGGGTACAGTTAAAATTCCCAGTATGGCCCAGCGGTGTGGCTCAGTTGGTTGAGCGTTGTCCCATGCACCAGGAGGTCACTGGTTTGATTTCCAGCCTGAGCACACGCCCAATTGTGGACTCAATCTCCACTAGGGGTACTTGCAGGAAGCAGCCAATCAATATTTCTCTATCATCTATGTTTCTATCTTTCCTTCTCCCTTCCTCTCTTTCTCCAAAAATAATCATTAAGCCCCGCCCCCATTTTCTCAATAGGAAGATGTAGAGGAACACTGTTCCAGGGTGAACCAGTCAGTCTGAGCAAATTAACAGCAGCAAAGCTCAGAGAGGAACTGAGAAATATCAGTGAGAAGGTGACTGTAACCAGGCGGGAAAGAGATGTGTCTGGATTAGCCAGGGCCCCTGGATATGAGAAGAATAAAAGGGACCACTATTTTAAAAACAAACAAAATTAAGCTGGAAAGATAAATCTGACCAATGGAGAGCAGAAGAGAAGTCACTTCTGAAAGCCCCTTCACCTTGCCTGAGCAGGGGGAGAAAGCACATGCAGACCCCCAGGACTAAAGCCGGGAGGAGGTTGGAGGCACAGATGCACAGGGGTCACAGTGCTGTGTCTCTCAGGGTGTCAGAAGCTAGTCTGATGAATCACAAGGGGCTGCTGGGTGCCAGGAAGCCGTCCAGGGCCATTGCCTCTGGCCACAGGACCCTCCCTCTCCCTTCTTCTCCTGCCTTGACCACGATCGTCATACGACAGCCCCCCCTCTGTTGTGAAGCTCAGCTCTTAGAATGGGCATCTCATGGTAGACTGGACAGGAAGGCACCTGACTTCGGGTTCCTCTTGGAAGCTTTGAGATCCTGGCTGTGGCGCTGAATCGCTTAGAACACTGAGTGTGCCAGGTGTAACCCACACTTACAATATCCTATTATAACGAAGATAGAAGGTTGGTAAGGTAACATTTTTAATTTAAAAAAAAAAAGAAGGTGATAGGAGCCTGACCTGTGTGGCTCAGTGGTTGAGCATTGACCTATGAACCAGGAAGTCAAGTTTCAATTCTGAGGGGCGTGCAGGAGGCAGCCAATCTATGATTCTTTCTCATCATTGATGCTTCTGTCTCTCTCTCCCTCTCCATTCCTCCCTCTGAAATCAATAAAACTATATTTCTTTAAAAGCGAAAACAATAGAGACATAAATTCACAAAATGTGTCTATTCTTCCTTCTCCCGAGACCACTTTCCTCCTTGGCAATATCCTTGACTGTGACTTCTCTTTTTAAAAAATATATATATTTTATTGATATTTTACAGAGAGGAAGGGAGAGAGATAGAGAGCTAGAAACATCGATGAGAGAGAAACATCGACCAGCTGCCTCTTGCACACACCCTACCGGAGAATATGCCCGCAACCAAGGGACATGCCCTTGACCGGAATCAAACCCGGGACCTTTCAGTCCACAGACCAACGCTCTACCACTGAGCCAAACCAGTTTGGGCAACTGTGACTTCTCTTAGCAGGAATCCCTGCACATTGCTAGATGTCTAAAGGGCCAGCCTTAGACAGGCATTTTTCTGGGTATCCCTTGAACTCATTTAAGAAAGGGATCCATGTTCTGTTTTGAGGCCAAAAATCATTCAAACTTTCCCACTAGTACCTAGATTAGGGAGGCATCTTAATCCATTCAGACAAATGGTGGTGGATAGACTGGATAAACAGAGTTGGCTAAAAGATGCACAAACAAAAATGTAAATCTATTTCAGAGCTTCAATAGCTACCAAATAGCATTGTTGAGTCTGCCCAAGCCTGAATACCAATTATTCCTTTTCAAGTGTCCATCAGTCCTTGTTCTTGCAGCCCGTTTCTCTCAAACCATTAGGAAGAGGTAGATCCAACTGTTCAAGGTAGCAATTGAAAAATAATGACACAAACTGGTTAAACAAGGATTCTAAGGTGAACACAAGCCTTCCTTGTTTGCATAGGATGGCATTTCAGCTTGAAAATTTGTTTTATAAACAAGCATTGGGGTTGACATTTAGCAAGCTCCCTGATTTCCACTCTAATCGCCAGTTTTTGTATTTGGATACTTAAATTATGTATATATGCATGCGATTAGAAATCAGCTCTGACATTGGGAAATTTCAAGCACATGGAAATCCTGCCAACCCAGCATGCCAATGCTCAACGTATTCCTTATAAATAACCGAGTGCCTTTTTACTTAACGCAGGGCCTTGGGGAAACGTGATGGCATTAGGCAGATACCACGTTCCTACGTGTTTGTGCTTGTGCAGGAATCGTTTTAATATCCCCAGGGGGTGTGAAGTTCAAGGATCCATCTATCTTTTATTTCAATTAGCCCTTTGACATTAAGGGGCTGCTAGGTGTCTTCCAAAACCAATGAAGCTACTGTGAAGACAGATACTGTAATATTTAACGGTTTACTGTTATTATAATCAATAATATTCCCTGAGCACTGCATATCTCCCATGCTCCATTCTGTATGATTCCATGGAACCTTTTAGTGACTAAGAAGGCATTCCACGTTGACTAAAGTGCCTCTAACTTCAGGTGCTGAAAAGACACTGAACTACCTCAAAGGCAGCCTTGTGTCTAAATCCCGCAATGCCATGCCAGGTTGGCTATCTCTCGGGTCTTTGAATAATACAATGGGCACCATGGGCAGCATCTACTAGTATGTCTGCTACCTTCCAAGTTCGGTGGTAAGTGTTTTATGTATGCTATCTCAGCATCCTCAGACAGTCCTGAGAGACCGGTGCCATTACTATTACTTCCACTTTCCAGTTGCAGAAAGTATAAAATTAAGTGACTGCTGAGGGTCCCAGGGCCATTAGTAGAGCCCGAGAGAGTAGAGAGCTGATGTTCTCACCTAGTTTGCCATTTTGCTTATCAGTGGTAAGAAAACAGAATGACCGATTTTGGAAAATATTGGCATCTATTCCCTTATCAAGTAGTCATTACTTCCCAGGCAATTCCCAGCATTCCAAAGAGCCATGATAAACAATACCCTTCCCTTAGGATCCAGGCAGAAAAGGAAAGATGAAGCCTGACCAGTGTGGCTCAATGGTTGAGTGTTTACCCATGAGCCAAGAGGTCACTGGTTCAATTCCTATTCACTGTTTTGAATCCTGGTGAGCACACATGCCCATGTTGCTGGCTCCAACCCTAGTAGGGGTGTGCAGGAGGCAGTCAATCAATGTTTCTCTCTCACTGATGTTTCTACCCCTCTTCCTTCCTCTCTCTCTAAAATAAATAAAACAGATTTTGAAAAAAGAATGCTGACTGTTAATATTTAGTGTTTCAATTACAGGTGCCAGGAATCTCCCAATCAAAACATGCTTCCCCCTTTAAAACCATGCTCTGGTTTTATGTGTGTATCTTAGCCATATATAGCGAAATATTGAAGGGGAGGCCCACATGTAATTTTAAGATTTATTTCTTTCATAACCTGTTTCTTTGGAACACAGAGGAGAGCAGGGATCACGCAGGTGCACGGGTGGCATTACTGCTGACTCCCAGAGCCCCAAAGAAGGGAGAATATAAACGTGTGAATTTCCCAGAACTGCCCAGAATGAAGGGTGGCCCACCCAACTGTCTTAAGAGTTTTATACTCCCTCCACAGAACTGACAGCTCATTGAGATGTGTGTTTTTAATAGTAAAATGATTTCACATCTCCTGAAATAAAGGAATCAGAGCGACCCAGGAACAGGAGAAAAATAGAGATGACCGGAAAGACAGAAGGAAAAGTAAAAAGAGATTTGGGGACTAATATAAGGTGGCAGGTGAGCTTTCCTTGTTCAATACTATTTAAATTTTGTAAACACTGAAAAAAATAAGAGAGTACCACATTTCAAACAAAGCAGGATCACTTTTCTCAAAGCAAAACAAAACAAAACACAAAAACCCTGAAGGACTAGTGACATCGGAGGAGCCATCCTCAGTGGCAAGACCAGCTTGGAGCTCGCCACCCCCCACTTCTCTGAATGAACACATCCTCTGCTTCCTACAGCCCAGACCCAGCCACTCCGTCCAGTGGGATTTGTTGCTTGTCTGTGTAGTAACTGAGGTCATGGCCTAGGTCTGTGGTTGGCAAACTGTGGCTCTCGAGCCCCTTGAGTGTGGCTCTTCCACAAAATACCACGGCCTGGGCAAGTCTATTTTGAAGAAGTGGTGTTAGTAGAAGGTTAAGTTTAAAAAATTTGGCTCTCCAAAGAAATTTCAATCATTGTACTGTTGATATTTGGCTCTGTTGACTAATGAGTTTGCCGACCACTGGCCTAGATGGACTGCCACATCTGTAAGCATGGGGAGAAGCAGCTCACTGCACAGGACAGAGAAAACCGGTCCTTCCTGCTTCTGGTCAGGGGCACAGGAGGACTTGCCAGTCTGAACCAGCAGGTCTCAGGGTATCTCCTCCCACGCTCCCTACCTGCCTTAGTCCCGGGAGCGTCCATGTTGGTTTCACAACATGAAAGGATCACCCCCTTTCCCCCCACACCTCCCATTTCCTTTATAAATAACTCCTCCAGTACACCCAACCCTAACTGAGCAGCCAGGAGCCCCGTGGGCCAGGATGGCGAGCTGAGCTGAAGAACACATACATCCTTGTGCTTCTCTCCTATTTGTTTTCTCTCAGTCACATCTGCGCTTTGTTTTCTCTCATTGCAAATGTTTCCCAACACATCATGTTTAGTGAGGTGTTTAAGACAGGCTGAGAGATGCTGTTGGAGGCAGTGTTTTATAGCACAGTTTGTACACTACTTTATTGCCAAATTAAAATAAAGATGTAATCTGGCAGACTCGGCCTGCTGCTAAGCCTGCCTGGGGTGGTTTTCTGTATTGAGGCAAGAAGATGGGGGGAGGGGGAGGCACTGGCAATGAGGTGAAGAACTCTATCTCTGTCCTCGCAGTTGCTTCGATTCCTAATGCAAAGAAACACTCCCCCCCCCCCACACACACACACACACAAAATGAACAGAATGTTTGGTCTGTCTACAGCTTAAATGCAAAGACAAGAAAAGTACAGAAATAAATAAAGGGAAGCAAGATTTCAGCACTCCTATAATAAATGCCATAAAATTCTTCATTGTGTCCATAGTGATTCTTTTTCTTTGGAAGACGATGCATAAGGGGTGGGACCTTCCGTGACCACTGCCCCTCTTCCCATTCAGTATGAAATGTCCGTAATGCCTGTCATGCTGATTCGCTTTGGATTCCAGGGCTTTCCAAGGGTACCTCCTCACACAGACCCTCAGAGGCCAAGCCCCTCACTCCTATTTCTAATACTGAGTCCCCAGCTGGGTTTCCCAAGTGGTCAGGCTACTGATTTAAGTTAATTTTACTTACTGAATTATTTATAGATTTTTGGAGGGGGGAGGAGGAAGGGATGGAGGGAGAGCTAGAGTGAGAGCAAGAGAGAGAGAGAGAGAGAGAGAGAGAGAAAGGGGCAGAAGGGAGGGAGGGAGGGAGGGAAAATTATACATAGAAAGTTGCTCCACTTATTTATCCATTGATTAGTTGCTTCTTGTATGTGCCCTGATAGGGGACTGAACCTGCAATCTTGCCATATCAGAGTTGCTCTAACCAACTCTTGGCGCGATTCTCTAACCAACTCAGCAATCCCCAGGACCCCAGCTACTTTTCTTAGAACTACAAATGGATAAAGGCTCTGGACCTTTTCCTCCCAGCCATCCTAGTGGGGCCTGGAGAGCCACATGCCAATTCAAAGAAATGTTTACCTCTTAGCAACCCCCCAGGCCCTGACTACCACAGAGATGTCTCTGAGAGAAAAGACTTCAGCATCACAATATCCAGGTTTTATGGATTCTGAGGGCATTTGGCTATACACATTTCTCCCTGATTAAATCTTAAAAAAATAAAAAGAATACACACACAAGAAAAAATAAATAAAACTCTGGCTTCCTATGGAACTGATGGCCAGCAGAACTGCATCCTGAGCCAGAACGAACAATTTCCAATCTGCTCAACAAATTCTTGGAGCATCTTAAAATGCTCACATCAAAAAGCCACCCCCCCTCCCAGGGTCCAACGCAGTGGGGCAGGATAGAGCAGCCCACATGGCTGCATCCTGGGAGCCAGCGATCCACGCTCCCTCCTTGTCCTCCGGGCCCTGCAGGTCCATTCATGGAAGGGATGAAAGCATCGGCAGGGAAGTAAGGGGGAAACGCAGGTGGTATGTACCCAAACGTGGGAGTGTATGCCTGCGAGGACTTGGAGGGGCATGCAAGGAAAGAAGAGAGGATGATTCTGCACAGGGGTGAGTTCTGAAGGAGCTGCCACCTACACGGGATACTCTCTAAGAGAGAGTGCCTTTTGCCTGACAACCCTGTCCACCAGCATCCAGCAGAGACAACTAGCACCGAGGCTCCGCTCAGAGCTGGGAGGCTTGTGGCAGCAGCAATAGCAGCTGTCACGGAAAAAGCTGATGAGCAGTCCGTGAAAGAATAAATGCTCCTTTTCCCAGGCAAACATCACCATTGGTCTGCCAACACCAGCATGGGGCCCTCCCTGGTGCTCAGGGCTGCATCTCATTACCGCTAAAAGCTCCCTGATGCATGGGTAATCGCCAGCTATTATTTCCATATCACTGACCCACCTGAGTGGCCACAGACCCTCTGCACTTGACTTCCAGCCAACCCCATTAGCTAATGGCTCCTCCGATGGCTACAGCCCCACTCCCCCTTCTGCGACTCAAGCTCTGGGAAGTGAGGTTCTTCTCCAATCCCTCCTGCACCAGCAGGGTACCCCGTTTTCATCCAGCATGATTTCACCTTCCTTCACTCCTGGAGAAACAGAAATCTGCCCATCTCAAGATGGCACCCTTAACCAGGAGAATCCTACCAAGTGCTACGTAAGGCTTTGTGCATTCAATGAACTTGAACACATGATAACGAAGTGTGGGTTTTCTCCATGGGAAGATTTGTTAGCTTCATTTTTAATGTTTCTTCCAGCTCCTGAGTGACAGATTTATTTGGTATATGGTCACAAGATACTTTTTGTTCCAGTCCACAATGGCTCTGCTATCACCCTAACTGGTCTTCTTGCTTTTGACCATGTATTACCCCAATTCCCTATTATATTTCTACCAAATTAACTTTTGTAATCTGTAGCTCTGAACCCATCATTCCACAGACCAGCATTTTCAAAAGATCCCTAATTAGAAGACCAAAATTACTTTGCCTAACAACCAAATGGCCAATACAATAAGAAAAATAATCAAGCTTCTGTTCTAGAAGTATATGATAAACATCAACAAATTTCAGTTTCAGCCAAATAGTCAAATTCACAATTCACAATCCTGCAAACAGGGGTTTTCTAAATTTGTGTTAGTGTTGGTGACGTTCCTCTTATGTAAATGTGCCCCCCTCCCCCGGCAATAAAGATGACACAGTCATTCATGTCTAGGGAAAATAATTTCATAAGATCATCACTCCTGCACTTTGGGCTGCCCATTTCATTTCCTCCATCCGGCTATCTTGATTGGGCACCTATTAAATGTGGATGAGGGCATGCTCTTTTGGCCTCTCTTGGACTATCGGTGAACTCATGTGTATTTAATCTTCTCTCCCCAGATGGATGATGCTCTTTGCTTAGTGATTTTATAGCAACACTGAAGCATACAGAACACCTAAAATGAATGTGGATTTTAATATTCATGGTCCCTCCCCCACACACAAACCTTTTTGAAAGTGCCCCTGCCATTATAACTATGAACACATTTTACAGCAAAGGAAGCCACTAAATAGCGCTCCTTGTAAGTGGCTGTGCTGGGGCCACAGCCTGGAGGTCCTACCTCTTCCAGCGCTACCCACTCTGCCACAGGAATCCAGGAGGAGCTGTCTAAAGTGCTGGGACCTGAAGGGTTACATCCTGGGGCATCACAAGGATGCGCAGTGTTCCCCTGGCCAGGTAAATCTGGCCTTCGCTGTGCCTCTAGCATCGCAGGGAAAATTAACCAACTGTCAGATAAAAACACAATAACACAGCAGATTACATGACTAATATTCTGTGTCTTGAGCTTCTCAGCCTTGCCCGTGGCCACTGCGCCATCCCGGACCAGATGCACTGTGGCCCGACTGTGGGAGCGAAACCGTGCATTCTGCTGGAAGGGCAGCCAGGCTGCTCAAGAGGAAATGAACCCTAATTGTAAATCTTTTCTATTTTTAGCCTTAATGTGCATTTTAGTTGGCAGGAAGGGCAGCATGAATGAAACTGCAATACCGAGAATTTTAATTTGCTTCCTACAACCTGCTCTGTCAGGAGAGGCCTGGGAAAGGTGCCTCCAGCCTCCTGCCCCTCAGGAAGAACCCTGCTCATAGCTACCCTCTCCAGATAAAGCCCGAGGGCATCCTCTCACTCCCAGAAGCCCGACATGTGTCATTTCTAACACATGAGCTCTAAGGAGAAATCTAACAATGACTTCACCGAACCATGCATTTCACAGACAACATTCCATTATCTCCCTATGTTCCTTTTTGGCTTCGGTGGCTAGAGTCTCTCTCCCATTTGCCAGTGTATATGTTGTTTCTTTTTCATTTTAATTTAATTGCATTTTATGTTGGTAGCCTTATATTCTATCCAGGCATGTAAGTTCCTGAAAATCAGGGACTATAGTGTATCTGTAGTATAGGGTGCATGATATATTTTATAGTATGCATTCCATAGCATATATACACATACATCTCACACACACACACACACACACACACACACACACACACATATCAAACAGCAAAACCTCATTCAATGCTTCCTTTAAAAAGTGGAACTCCCCTTCAATCCAACCACCAAGAGATGAAAAGTCCTGAGATAACCTGTCTCTCAATGATGTTCTCTATGATGTTATTATTTTTCCTCTGGCCAGTTCTCTCACTGTTTTAAGAAGTTCTTAGCCTTTGGGGGGGGGGAATCATCCTTCCTTTAAGGGTCTTATAAAAGCTATCCTGGGTCTTGATCTAGAAAAATGATCACTCTTGACACACACAAAACACATTCTCATAGTCCATGATGGTCTGGGGCTCCTAATGGTCTGAAATATCTACATCATAACCTGCTTCTTGCCTCGCTAGTTTGGCTCGGTGGCTACAGTGCTGGGACCTGAAGGGTTTGGCTCAGTTGGCTTGCAGACTGAAGGGTTCCAGGTTCAAATCCGGTTGCAGGCTGAATCCCCAGTAGGGGATGTGCAGTAGGCAGTCAATCAATGATTCTCTCATCATCGATGTTTCTCACTCTCTCTCTACTTCTCCCTTCCTCCCTGAAATCAATAAAAATATACATAAAAACAAACTGTGTCTCCACATTGAGTTCCTTAGTGTCCGGCTTTTCCCTGTGTGCTGGGTCAGATGTCTACAAGCTCAAGCCAGTGACCTGAGACCCTCTTTGCTGCCGCTTGTCCCACAGGCACCTGATTCAGGCGACTGCACAGAACCAAACTGGTCACGGGGAAGAAGCGTGGAGATGATCAACTAGGGGCTTCTCCGGGGGGAACCATGCACTGTTGTCTCAAACAGGGTTCCGTGCTCACCTTCTGGTCTTGGCTGTACGCCAGGATCCAGTCCTCCTGCTTGGGGTGGAAGAGCAAGCTCTGGATGTAGAAGCTCAGCCGGTACTTTTGATAGGTCGCTCCTTCATCTGAGCTGATCAGTAAGCTGCTCTCAATCTCCGGGTCCGTGAGTAACATAATCTGCAGCAAGGGATTGTGGGGGAAAGATAATAACAGGGAGTTAAATTTACGAATTTCCAATACATAACAATGAGCTAAAATGTTGACAAGGGAGGGAAAGGGACAGGCATGGAACACCTGGGAACACCTTGACCCAATGACATCGAATGAGATCCACTAAGGAATGAAGGAGGCGGGACAAGCTGGAAGGAAGAGAGAGGAAACGGAAGACTGCAATTTCATTACTTCCATAGCGATCCTGGATGTTCTCTGTTCCCCAAAGTTGTTTCCTTCTTCTGAACTATTTCCCACTGCTCCCCTGACCTCAACCCCCTACCTACGTGGCCTTGTGTACTTTAATTTGGAGGGGAGGGGAGATTAAAGAGCAAGACTTGTAGCACCTGCTGTTGGAGAGGTGGAAGGAAATGGAAGGAGATGGCATTCACAGGATTTTCTTGTTGCACAGGCCTCTTGTTCATGTCAACAACATCCCATGTCATCCTACATTTAGCCTGACTTTTTTTGTGAGTCTTGTCTCAAAGGCTGGGTTTTCTACAGCCTTCTCTGTGAATTGTATGAAGGCCACTTTTCCCCGTTATATAATTTACTTATTTATTTTGTTTACTGTTCACACACCCTCTAGTAGAACCTAAATTCCATGAGAATAGAAGTAGCTGATATTTCTCTATTTTTCTACCCCACAGGTGTGTTCCCAGCAGCTACAGTAAGACCTAGATGATATTATACTAGAGGCAGTATACCGCATTCCCTCAGCCCAGGCCTGCACCCTCTAGCAGTCTGGAACCCCTAGGTGGACATCCCCCGAGGGTTCCTTAGCACTGCCTCAGAGGCAGGACAGGCTCCTACCACCACCGCCACTGCACTACAGCCATGAGCCCTGCTTCTGCCTGAGCTGCACTCTCCCTGTGGGAGCGCACTGACCACCAGGGGGGCAGCTGCTGCATTGAGTGTCTGCCCCCTGGTGGTCAATGCATACCAGTGATCGGTTATTCCACTATTCAGTCTATTTGTACATTAGCCTTTTATTATATAGGATACTCAGTAAATATCTATCGAATGAATGAATGATGAATGGGAAGAGTTTAAAGAGTAGTCACGTGGACCTAGAAAGATGCCCAGCACAGTGTGAGCACATATGAATGTGCTCAGGTCCCTGAGAAGAGCTGGATCTCCCCATCAGTTGTCTTCCTGTCTAAAAGAGAATATGCTCTGACTGTTGGAATCTTAATAGTGTCATCTGCTTTGCACTCTTGCTGGGGAGGTTCATCTTGGTCAGGAGAGTAATGAACAACCCACAAAAGGAACACGATGGAGAAGCTGCCCTGAACACTGATTTTTATTCTCTCATGCTATGTATGCCTCTAGGAATGTGTGATGAAGTACCTCATTCCCCACTCTCTGCAGGTCTCCTTTCACTCAGTCAAAGTGCACATCTAATGCCTCCTGGCAGGTGGCCTTAATGCTACCTGCCGACTTCCTCCCCATCAACGTATTAATTGACACTTTCTGAGTCTGGTTCGGAGAAGCATGAAAGATGTGCTTAGTGTGTGGCTGTATGAAGAGAAATCACTGTAGCCCAGGGTTTTTAAAGATTACCAGCTGAGGAGGTCGCAGTTCTAGGACAGAAAGAGTGAGAGAGAAAAGAAAAATAAAACAGAGCCATGTCATAGAAGAGTAGAGTGCCAGGCAAACACACTGAGATTTCTCAAAGCATTTGGAGGCAGTCATATTAAAACCTTTGGATAGAGCCCTAGCTGGTTTGGCTCGATAGATAGAGAGAGTATTGGGGACTAAAGGGTCATGGTTCAGTTATGGTCAGGGGCACATGCCCGGGTTGTGAGCTAGAGTCCCAGTGGGGCATGTGTGTGTGTGAGGGGGGGCATGAAGGAGATCAATGATTCTCTCCCATCATTGATGTTTCTATCTCTTTCCCTCCTCCTTCCTTTCGGAAATCAATAAAAACGTATTTTAAAGAAAAATTCTGGGGGATAGTTGTTATCATCTTCAAAAGTGGTGCCCTGTGATGTCACTGAAAATGTCACATGAGGATTGGACACCAAGCACACTAAGCCTGCACTGTGTTTATGTCGTGTGAGGGGAATGGAAGGTTCCGTGCTATTCTTACACCCTCTGTTCTTTTCTTTTTTCTTTTCTTTTTTTTTAATTTTTAAAATTGATTTTCAGAGAGAGGAAGGGAGATGGAGAGGGAGAGACAGACATTGACATGAGAGCAAAACATCTCAAAGCATGGATTGTCTGCCTTCTGCATGCTCCCTGTGGGGATCGAGCCCGCAACCTGTGCATGTGCCCTGACCAGGAACTGAACTGGCAGCTTTTTGGTGCATGGGACCACACTCAACCTCCCTCTGGGAGAGGAGAAAAGGGATGTGGGGCAGGGAGTGCAACACTTTGGCTGCTCTTGCATTCAGACACGACGGAGAGCACACGCAAAATTGGAGACTCATTGCCCCTCAATCCATGTTCCGGTCAAGCCACTGCTCTCCACCATAAATTCTGACAGTTATCATTTTCTTGTGTTGAGTTTACCATGCAGATAGGGTTCCCTGTTTGGATGGCTGGCGTGGAGCTATCATCTAAGTGCTAAGTACAAACTCACATACATGGCTTCATTAAAATCTCTTGTATGCATTAAACGGGGATATTCATATGACACCTAAATTCACAAGAATATTTCCAGGTGATTTCATACTTACTACCGTGTTTTCCCGAAAATAAGACATCCTCTGAAAAGAAGACCTACTTCATGGAAACATAATACATCCCCTGAAAATAAGACCTAGCATGTCTTTGGGGGCAAAAATTAATCTAAGGCACTGTCTTATTTTCGGGGAGCACAAACAGGTGTTTTCCAAACAACAAATAAGTCATCAAATGATTATATTGATTTGTGTCTCCAACCACAATTAACAATGATATATAGCATGCTTTTTGCACTATTGCCCAAAGTAATTTCCATAGAAATATGAAGAGGCTCAATTTCACAGTGCATCTATTGTCTTGGCAAGGTGATTTCCCCCCTCCTCTGATATTCTATTTCCATGTTAAGCAGAGTATGTTTCCCTCTCTTCCCAAGAGTGCACAGACCCCACCACCTGCTTCTCCTGACAGACCACTTCAGCAAAATTAAAAACTTGGCCCTAGCTGGTTTGGTTCAGTGGATAGAGTGTCAGCCTGCAGACCAAAGGGTCCCAGTGTTGGATATGGGTCAAGGGCACATACCTTGATTGCAGGCTCCTCTAGGCCCGGACTTTGGTTGGGGCTCATGCAGGAGGCAACCAACCAATTGATGTGTTTCTCTCACATGGATGTTTCTCTCTGTCTTTCCCTCTCTCTTCCACACTCTCTAAAAACCATTGGAAAAATAACCTCAGCTGAGGATTAACAAAAAATACAAATAAAATAATAAAGTAAAAAACTGGGCCTACAGAATATCCCCAAATCAAGCTGATTATTATTTATCATTCATTTAAAATATCTTTGATAGTTATTTATGCTCCAAGTCATGAGACTGTAGAAGATATTTCTGCATCAGGTGCTATTAAATAAGGGAGGTAAGAGGTAGAATAATGCAAATATCTTTCAAACCCATGGCTACTTAAGAGTGAGTAAATGAAACTCCTGGCTTCCGTGGCAGCTTTTTCTGGGTACTAAAAATATGTAGACTAAAATCTCACCTTCTGTAAACGTCCCTCACCTCCTCTATTTTGGAATTTGACATTTTAGAAATGATGGAAGATGCTAGGAAATGCCCCCTATAAGATTTATAAGTGCCTGTATAACACAAACCTTCCAGTGGTTTGTCTTTCAAACCTCTGCTCAAATCCACTCAAAACAAACAGGTCAACTGGGATCTATTTCTACTTAGCCTTTTTTATTGCACAAACACCTCTGTAAGACCTGCAGTGGACGAATTGAAAATAAAAGAAAAATCAACTGCTCATGACCCTATCCTTTCAACAAGTAAAACAATGTTCATGCTTCCTTCTACTTTATCCACATCAACATAGCATATCATAGATTTTTCATTCTGATTTATAACTTAATATTTTAATCTCATCTTATTGCCTATATTCAAATCCAACTGAATGAAGAACACACAGAGGCACACACACACAATAATACACACCACTGTAACCAATGTGTTACTTAATCACAACCTTCAACTTCATTCGTTTACAATCAGTGCAGTGGTTGAACCATACAAAGTATTTAATAAAGTATTGTTAACTAAATAAGTGAACTCTTATTATTTCAGTCTTTAAAAATGTTAATGGTTTTATTTCAACTGGGGGGAGGTTTGTTCAGTCATTGTGTAGGTTAATAAGTAAATTAATAAGTAAATAAAGTCTTTAAGCAAAATATAGATAGAAAATGTTTAACCTATTTGAAAAAACAACAACAAGGTGAATAATATGTGTGATCCCATCTTTAGATAGGAATGATGTAATTTATCCATAAATATGCCCTATCCCAGAAGGTATTATACCGAGAAATATCAAAATGGCAACTTCAAATTCGTGAACACTCCTCAAAAATGTGTAGGCCACACCCCCTAAACATGGTCAATAACCACTGTCTGCTGGTTTACACTGGCTCATTGTGTGACTGTAAGTAAATGGTGCTTTGTTTGTTTAATCCTCTGCATTCTAGAATATGATCTGAATGACAGGAATTTGGAGGACTTTGTAAAAGGCATGAACCCAAACTCTGCCCAATGCCTGAAGTGAGCTCTCTAAAAAGAGGGCCCATTATTTATTTGCCCGACATAGAGCTTGGTCTCTAGTAGAAGTCTATACATCTCTGCAAGTGAATGAACAAGTGAATGAGTGCATAGGTGAACCCTCTTCATTCCTGAGGCCCTGGGAGTCTGCACCCTCTTAAATAAATCCCCGATGTTCCACTTGGAGGTAAGGGGGGTAAAAACAAGGGGAACTGTCTGTCTTTAACAGGGAAGTATTCTCTGTTCAGATCTGCCCCCGGGTATTAGAGCTAGTTTACTCATGCTTTGTAGGATGTGCAGATACTGTGTTGACTGCATCAGCAGATGAAGTGTTTTCTATAGAAAGTCAACAATGGCTACGCAGGCTCCCACCGCCCAACTCCAAGCTATCATTCATCACCCACTTTTGGGGAAGGAGAAAACTTTATTTGCTTTTTCCCAGAGGTGACAAATGAATATGAAATGCACTCTAGAGATTTCAACTATGTCACTTCTCACTCTTGTGTGAGTATTAGTCCTTCAGACATGTTAGTGTCATCAAAAATTAAATGCATATTCACTCTCCTTGACTTGCTCCAGATTCAACATATGGCTACATGATGTAACTCTACGAAAGGTTGGCTGAGAGCTCTTTTATCCTGCTAGGTTTTCTACTAGGGACATTGCTCCTACAGAAATGTAATTGCTATTTAGTTTTCCAGACTCTTTTCCTAGGTGTATTGTTCTTAAAATGCCATCATTTAGATAGGGTGGTGTTAATACAGAGCAGCTTCAATACCTCTAGGCATATACTTTATCTCACCATTTCTTCAGTCCTAAAATAAAGAATATTTATTTTATGTTTCGTTCATTTTTCTCTCTCACATTTTTCTTCTACTTCTTATCATCTGTGGATTGGAACAGAGAGGAGATAATCTACTGATGATATATCTCTTGATTTGCTAGAGGCTTAAATCCAATTCAGATGACCATGTCACAGGTGCATAATAAATACTTTTCATAATGATGATAATGAAAAATTGCAATGGCAGTAATTGACCACTCCAGTTATCTACCCACTTTATCCAAACAAAATTCTACCTAGAAACAGTATAACAGGCTCTTTGCAGGCCTCTGACTTCAGTATTAAAAACAAATTAAGCAAAGTACAATCAGAGCAATTGAGTAGTTTACAGACCACTGTGGGTGATAAACGACCGACTCTGAATGTGAGCTGAATGTTTATCTTTCCCAGATGAATGGAAAGTGAAAGCAATGCATGCTTATCTGTTGACAACTGTTGGGCAGACAGTAGTGGGAGAAGTTACAGAGGATCTCAGAGTGACCCAGGTAAAGGAAATCACTGAAGTACAAACAATAGGGAGAAAAGGAGACAAAAGTGAGTAAATGGAAAATGTTCAAGTAAGTGTATGCTGTGAGGGAAAAAATCCATAGAAAGATGGACCCAGTGTGCAATCACTTGTTCTAAATGCTACTCCCAACCCCCCAAACTCAGTGAAGCTCACCTAATGCACCATCCATGGTCATTAACACAAAGTAGGCTCATTTGATACTAAGAGACAAAAAAAAAAAAAATGTTTGGGCAATAGACCATCTGCCTGTGACCTGAATATTAATTCAGCGAAATTTCTAGGAAAACTTGGCATTGCATTCTAAAGAGTTTATTCTGTGAGTTTACTCTAAAAACTGTTTTTAATGAGGGCCCAATGACTTTTATTTCTTAGGGGGAAAATTAGTTTTCAAGAAGTGTATAATAATATTTCAGTTCTTCGTGTCTCTTACTAGCTTTATCAGAAGACCCTAGTTATTGATTATCATGTAACTTTTATGATAATTCACTCACAACCCCCCTTTGCCCAAATGTGTAGAGCACACAGGAGAAGAGTAAGGTACACCAGGAATGACCATATATGGGTTACACTCCTTGGAAGACAATTTAAGAAAAAAAATTAATATAAGATTTATTCTCATTTCTCTTGGGATTGCTGAACACAACACTTTTCTGAGTTGATCTTAAAGGAAAAAAAACACCACTTCACTGTGAGACTCTGCTTCCATGACTGTGGATGGCACTGATCCCATACAAGGAAACACAGGCCCACGTGTTTGGGCGAGTTGATCTGAATGGCTACCCACAGAGTCCGGGAACCACAGACATGTTTTCCATAGGAAGGACCCTAATCAAATCTTAAACTTGATCCTAGTCAATGCTGTCCTGGGTGTGTTTGGTGACAGTCATTCAGACCACTAGAAGAAGAAGGAAAAACAAACCATAAGTAGATATTATAATCACAGAAAGTACCATGGTGCTCCACTTCAAGACAGATTTGAGTGTCATCTCTGCCACTCTGGAGAGTTCATAGCCCACTTAACTTCTCATGAGCCTCTGTTTTCTCATCGAGGGTAATGCTACTCTAAAGAAGTGTACATTTATTGAGCATCCATTGGGTGCCAGGCACACCACTAAACCTTTACGATATGTCACTTCATTAAATTGTTAAAAACCAGTTCAGATAGATATCATTATGTCCAGTTGGCAGTTAGGGAAATGACGTCATTTTCAAGGCCATGCAGTTGATCAGTGGTAAAGCTATCCAAAGCATATGCTGCATAAGTCTGTGTAAAGATCAGATCATCTGTGTGAAAGCCATGCTGAATTTTGAGCAAATGTTATTATGACTTGACAAAGGATGGCGCATTTAGTACTATATGTTCTGCTAAAATGTTATAGTTGAGTTGAGAGAGAAACATTTTAAGTATCTCATAAAATATTGTCTAGCTGGGGGAAGGAGGAGAGGGGAAGTTTGCAATGGATGCTAGGAGCTACACAAAGGAGACTCTCAATAACAAGATAATTGGTAATATAGTCTTGAAGAAATAAATATATATTTTTTGCTTTAAATATAAATTTATGGAATCAAAATACTCAGTCCTATTTCACATTCAGATTTTCACAATAGCCCTGGCCTCCTTTTTCTTATCCTTCTATCATT
Source organism: Vespertilio murinus (assembly GCA_963924515.1). Classification (NCBI taxonomy): domain Eukaryota; kingdom Metazoa; phylum Chordata; class Mammalia; order Chiroptera; family Vespertilionidae; genus Vespertilio; species Vespertilio murinus. Next base: position 12,408,775 of record OZ004714.1, on the reverse strand, counting down.
GCTCCTCCAAAAACTGACCCTATGTTTAATGAGCAGCAAAACATTAATTTATTTTGCTGGAGAAGTAGCTATCATCAGAGTAAGGGGACATTAGAAAACACAAGGTATTCATTAATGCTTTGCGTGGTATTGTCTTGTTTTAAAAATGGTGTTTTAGAGGAAAAGAATGATGAACAAATTTGAGAGACATTTTATTACTGCAGTTACTATGGAGACTGATCAAATACCTTGAGAATATTTGAGCCATGTTAAATATCCCCGCATTATTCTGTGGCCTCTGCTCAAACTCAATCAGAGCACACTTTCATGGTCATTACAAGCCCCAAACTAAATTCTCTCCTAAATCCCCAAAGATCTATAAATGCCAAGAGGCTACATTATTTTAAAATGTTAGCTGCTATCAGAAGGAGCTGAGCTACCGTGAGGAATGGGCATTCATCTTCTTTGCTGATGGGAAACTTTACGAGAAATGATGTTCATTTCATGATAAGAAATCTCTTTATTCCTCTAGAAATGATAAAGAAGAAGAGGTGGGGAGAAAAAGAGAGCAAGAAAGGGAAGCTTTCGGTACATTTTAACCTCAATGTACGTGAGGGACACAGCATTTTTGGTAGAATCTCTTAAGTTGTGCATTTGATTGGAGAGTCTGAATAAATGCCAAGTTGAAAGTCAGGAAAATGAAAAGAAGGGCCCACAGGAATGAGTTCCTTCTAACAATTAGTGAACAGAACGTACTCACATTCTTCATCTCTTGCTGTACTTGAAATCATCACCCTGACAAGTATATTTTAGCTTTACTTAAAGTAGTGCTTCATGGTGAACCAGCAAATACAGGCAGGGTGTATGGGGGAGGATTACCAAAGTCTCAGCCACATTAGACCTTGCTAATATATGTGGCCATTAGCTCTCCTGAGTAGACCTTGGGGATACTGGGGGTTTCTCTCAAATGAGATGAGCAGGTTAGTGAAGCGAAAATTGAGAATGGCCTGGGCCCCTCCTACTGCAGAGCTCTCCGGAAGACGGGGCTGGAGAGGACCCATCAGGAAGAAGTGCCTCCTGTTAGCAAGGAGATCTATTTCATGCAAATTCTCCCTTCATTCTTCAAGTATTTAATGATAGACACTGATCATCTCAAGTTGTTTTAGAGAGGCAGAAAAGGGTGAATATGCTTAATAGACATGCCCCTGAGTATAATTACATTAGCAGCTGCCTTTCCTCTTTCCTTTTTTCCCCTCAGTCAGACCAGCATATATAAATGTAGTGTTTTAAGATGTTTTCTCATTATTTTATTTTCTAGGAAGTTCTGTATCTTAGCTAATTGCAGCTCAGACAGCACATTTTATTGAAGAGGAAAGGACCTCCGTTGTACTAATGAAGACTTGTGTGAAAAACTACCTCACAACAGTGGCTTGAGGCAACCTTTGATTTTGCTCCTGGTTTTGTGGGTCAGAAATCCGGGAAGAGCTCAGCTGGGTGGACAGTTCCAGGTCCCTATGGCATCAGTGTGATGGCTGCAGCTGGAGTTTCCTCCTCTAAGATGGCTTCTTCACGCAGGCATTTGGCCTTAGCTCCTCTTTTTCTCTCTACGGGGCATTCCATCCGGCAGGCCCTCTATCCTTGTGGCTTGAACGTCGCATCGCAGTTTCACAGTAGCTGGCTTTCTTCATCGCTGACTGGCTTGCTACAGTGTGAGTGTCCCAAGAGAAGCATGTCAAAGGGACTCAACTGGAAGCTGCCAGGCTTCTCCTGACCTCTCGCCAGAAGTCCCAGGATATCCATTTGGCAGCATTTCTATTGGTGAAATAAGTCACCACTTTTAGGCTAGACTGAAAGGGAGGAGAAAAATAATTCCATCTCTGAAGGACACACACACACACACACAACACACACATCACACACACACACACACACACACACACATCACACACACACAGGGGATGGCAAGTATGATGGCAGCCACCATAGGGCTCTATGACCACAAGTTCCTATACAATTTGTCATTTATAATTAAAAGAAGGGAGAAATGAGAAAAATTATTTAGTTTATCTGCAATATGAATCATAAGGTCTTCCCATGATCATATCTGAGAAACAGATAACTTGAGGCTGAAGTAGCTCTGTTATATGTTTGAAAGCTGTAAATTCCTAATCTGGCAACAATTCAAGACGGATGTGTATTGAAGACTAAATGAATTATGTTGTTAGTCCCAGAAATTTATTAAGAGACCCAAGGTCAAGGAAGGCCAGCCTGTGGATTTTCAGGATACATCAATTACCCAGATTAAATTATAGGAGGACAGATCTGTTAAATGTCTAATAAAATGTACATAAATAACTTTAATAAGAAAGCCCATATCTAGGCATCACACTCACATCAAGTAAATTAGGATATGACATCATTAAAAATAAATTTCTTAAGATCAAAATGTTCTTTGTCCTTTTATGTTCCCAACAAAAGCACCAATCTCTATTTCAACAGAACCTAGCAATTCAAAACAGAATACTTATTGTTCTCATGGATCTTAACATAAACCGATTGATTTTTCTATAGTCTTGGACCAACAAAAACAACAAAAGGTCATTTGGGTCTGAGGGTGAACGGATAAATGGGAAACATGTCCCAGAAATATACAGCCAGTTTGATTTTTATCATGCACAGGCCTGTGTAAAACCATCCAACATTTTTATTTGGTGTTTCTTACTCTATATGCATCCTGCTACTATGCCAACCCCATAAAACACTCATCTGCTCCAAGCTATTACCAACAGGCAATCCCCACTTTAAGAAAATAACCACTAAATCATATATCTTGAGTTTAGTGATCTTTCTAAGCACGCTGAAACCAAAGGGATATAAGGATTCCCCCCCAAAAAGCCTTCAAAATAAAAATTTTACCATCATAGACCATTTGCAAATTATATGATCTTTCATTTATTTGGGTTAATTAATATCTTTTGTGTGTCTAGTCACAGTTGCTCAGAAGTTAGTATCCTCACCAATCAGAATGATTCCTAATCAAGGGGCTACGGCGCAAACTGGTTATAAAATTCTCATTCTATCTTGTAACTATACAAAGGCATTTTGAGACCCGGATGCATATTCATGATGGGTTCAACATGCCCACAAAGATGCTACCACTTCCAAAGTGGGCTGATCCTGATTTAGAAGTTGTTTTGACCCTATGAGACATTTTGGTTTTCTTGGAATGGATTACACGAAGGGTGAACATGTGTCATAATTTGTCCTGGAGAGTTCTAGTTTACTCCTTTGGCGCCATCATAAATATTATTACTGATGCACCTCTGTATAGCTTGGATAATAAATTATATGCTCATCTTAGTGAATCTTGTACCCTTACCGAATATCTCTCAAAAATGAATTTTCCAGGTAACTGAACCAATTTTTAAAAAATACTGACCATACTTAATGACAAAGAAGTCCTCAAATGGATGGACAGACTGACACTTTCCTTAACAAGATATTTCATAATCATCTAGCATTCCCTGAAACTAAGTATCATGAAAATATCTCTCAATTAATCCATTTTACTATAGGAGAGCAATGCTTTCTGGAAATACTGAAATGTGCTGAGCTCTCTCCCGAAAATTAAAGAGTTTTCATACTTCCAATCATTCTTCTTATCTCCTCACCCCACCCCTTTCCACTGTCAGAGAGGCTTCTATTAATATAATTGAATCCTTTCTTCCACATTTCAATCTAAAAAATGTCTTCTGATATATTTCATTAAGACATTTCCAAAGTAACTCTAGCCTACAACAAATATATTCTAGAAAAATATATTTTTATAAACATTTTTTTATATTTTATTGATTTTTTTACAGAGAGGAAGAGAGAGGGATAGAGAGCTAGAAACCTCAATGAGAGAGAAACATCGACCAGCTGCCTCCTGCACATCCCCCATGGGGGATGTGCCCGCAACCAATGTACATGCCCTTGACTGGAATCAAACCTGGGACCTTTCAGTCCGCAGACAGACGCTCTATCCACTGAGCCAAACCAGTTTCGACTAGAAAAATATCTTGATGATCAAATGAAGTCACACCAGTGACACAGTGAGTGTCTTCCCAGTCTGAGACATTTTAGACTTTCACTTGTGAGGACCAGCCTATAAGACTGGCAGGCTCTGCTTTAGAGCCCCAGTCTGCCATGACCTTGTTACCGAAGGTCATGCTTTGCATCAGGCCACAGCTCAGTCTTGCCACTGAAAAAAAGGAGCCCCTCAAACCTGGCCCTTCCTCAGTTCACAAACAGCTGGATTTGAACCTGATTCCTTCAATTAGGAATAAAAGGAAGAAGCTGCAGAGGGCTCTTGGGTGCAGGTTTTTAAGCTACTTGGCAGGTGTCTAGTTGTTGGAATGTCTGTGCCAATGATACAATAATTTTGTTTCTTTTAAATTATTCATGCTCATTTGTGATAAAATTAGTATTTTTCTCAAATATGAGTAGGAATTAACATGCATTCATTACAGAAAAATGTAGAAAATGTCCTCCAGAAAGTAGTTGGAAAAAAAATAAAAGAAAAATCACTCAAATATCACTACACAGAGATCATTATCACTAACATTTTGAAGTTTGCTTTCTCAATCTTTATTTCTATGTATATATGAGTATACATATATATATATATATATATATATATAGAGAGAGAGAGAGAGAGAGAGAGAGAGAGAGAGAGAGAGACAGAGAGAGAAAGAGAGAGAGAGACACTACCACATGATACTTTTTGCTTTTTCACCTGATTTCCCCAGTTTAAAACTATACTGCAAACATTTTCCAGGCTATTAAATATTCTTCTGTGTTATCATTTTTTATTGGCTACATTAACTTTAATTATATGGCTAAGCCACTACGTAATTAATCTCTTATTATAAGGTTTCCAAATTTCACTAATATAATCTTATTACCTAATGTAGATTAAAAATTTTCTGTACATCAATTATTATTTCTTCAACTAATCTCCTTGAAGCAGAATTTATGGTTCAAAGCATATCAATGTATAACCCCTTTTGACACATAATACCAAATGCCTTTCAGAAAAAGAGAGGATTAATTCAGAGTCCCTTGTCTAGAGTGTGCCCATTACCAACACTAGGGCTTTTTCTCTCCACCCCTACCACCCTCCCTCTCCACTTTCATTTTTACAACCTTTTCTAAGCTGACTGGGAAACAGGTACATTTTATTTTGTGTTGATATACATTACTAATAAGAGTATATTTTGCTTTCCTCTGACCCTTGCTTCCTTTTGTCATTAGTGTTTAGTCATTTAAATAGCCTTATTTGGTAGATTGCTTGTTCACACTTTTCCTTCATTTTATTTATTTTATATATATATATATATATATATATATATATATATATATATATATATAGTTGATTTTTTACAGAGAGGAAGAGAGAGGGACAGAGAGCTAGAAACATCGATGAGAGAGAATCATCGATCAGCTGCCTCCTGCACACTCCCCACTGGGGATGTGTCTGCAACCATGGTACATGCCCTTGACCAGAATTGAACCCAGGACCCCTCAGTCCCCAGGCCGATGCTCCATCCACTGAGCCAAACCGGTTTCAGCTTTTCCTTCATTTTAAATTAGGATTGTTTCTCTTTACTAGCTGATTTTTATGAATGGCCACTCCTACATCATGTTCTATGTAGAATGTTCTGCTTAAGTGCATTTTATATCTTCATTTAAAAAAATAAAGTATCACTCTGTACATACTATCTACACATACACATAGGTGATCCCAGGTGAGTATTTCAAGCTTAATGACAGTAGAGGAATCAGAAACTTTAAACGTTTTAAAACTTCAATAACTGTGTTCCCTGAATAAAGAAACTGCAGGGGGATAAAAACAACTTCCCCCATTTTTTACTGTTATCAATTCATAGACAGAACTGTCTTATCACCCACTTATCATAAACTGTAAGCTGTTAAAAAATGCCCCACTGTCCAAAGAAACTAAAATTTGTTAAACTACTCGTCAACAAGATGGCACACGTACATGAGGTTTCATTTAAGAACTATACAGCACTTAGAAATGTGCATCAGAACATTCCAACTGGACACTGGGAAAACTTTGAGGGAGTAACGTCAGACAGGGAGGGGCTTGATGATTTCTCCATGGTAATTCCAAGAACGTTTTTTGGCATTTCTCTGTCTGACCACCAGGAACCTGGTTCCCAGATCTGCATTTTAAACACTTGACAACATACAAACACAGGATTTTTAACCAGTGAAGCAAGGCCGTGGAGTGGTTATTGAACAACAGGTAAAATTTGTCTAAAGAGAAAACTGTAACTAAGTGGAATTTTCTCTTTGATACAATTATACTAAATGCAGTCTTATAATCTGTCTTATCTATAGGATATTTCAATAAAATTATAGGAATATCCTCAAAATTCACATTTTCAGAATCCTTTTTATGATCATTGTGAGAACAAATAGAAAAACAAGATTTGGGAAATAAAAAGGTTTTTGTTGGGTTTTTTTTAAGTAATTTTTCACTCCCTGTGCATTGGCCAGATGTACACCATTCAACCATTCATTTCTACTTTTCCCCCTCTGATTTATTTAAGTAGTTTTAGGCACCAAGAGCTAGCTACTGTGCTAAAGACTGAAGGTTAAATTATGAACGAGGCGCTGAATGCCCTCTTACCTTGTGAATTCTTCTACAGTCAGCCCCGAGATAGAAGAGAGAAAATTCAGTGGGAAAAGTACATGAGTATAGGTCCCGACAGAAAGTACTGTGAGAATGGGCATTCCTGTTGTTGGATTGGGGGAAGACAACGTAGAACATGGGACATTTAAATGGGTTTTGAAGGATGTCTAGGAGTTGACAGGGGCAGGGAGGGTTTCAAGGCGGAGGGGTTAACATAGGCAAGGACAGAGAAGTGTGAATGTACAAGGCATGTTCAGGTAACAGCAAGTTCCTCAGGGTGGCAGAAGGCAGGTCATCCAGCCCACAGCCAATTGAAAGAGTTTCACTCGTCATGCAAATGGGGGTTTCAGTGAAGTAGCAAGAGAACCTATTTATTCTGAGCCATACCTACAGTCACGATTTTAAAGGAGAATATAGAAAAATTACAGCTCCCTTCAGTGATCACTTTGGAGGTAATACAGAATGCGGATTAAACAGAGGAGAACATGGAGCTGGGAGCTTCTGAAGACATTGCTGCCGTGATTCAGCTAAGAGAAGTGTGCCAGGAACACAATCTCAGCCCTAATCCAGTATCCCAAAGCTGGGCAGTACAGTGTTACTGGAAGACTTCCAATCCACTGGGATTCCAATCATAGTTCAGAGTTATTTCCAGGCAAATCTATAAGCACTTGGGATTCTGGCAAAGATTTTTCAGACACACACAAGTTGGGAAATCACAGCAGAGTCTGACAATCAACACTCTTCAAGGATCCAACCGGAGGGAAGAACAAAGAAAACATATGTCTCCCCACTTTTACACTTGCCAATGTAAATGAGCATATGTGCCTTTTCAATGTTCAACAGATTCCTCGAGCCACAGAATGTGGAGCTGCCATGAAGGAAACCATCAGGAGAAAAAGAATCATTGCAGTGAGAGACAGTTTTCCTTGGCCAACAGCACGGTAACATGCTTTGGTTAAAACCCCAGGGTACATAGGCTGACTTTGATTGGCACCCGAGTTATGTTGCAAGTAGATAATATTGTTCCAATGAACACTGTGCATCAGCCACTTTTCCAATAATGTCCAGATTTCCCGGGACCATACTGCCATAGTCATACTGTTATTCCCTCTAGAGAGATCCTATGTTTTCCAGTTGACCATAATCCACACATCCTCTGATGTCTTCTCAACTGAAAGCTGGCTTACATTGGCATTTGTCATTAATAAAAGGGGGGAAAGCAGCAAAAATTCAGAACTAAAGTAAAAGACAAGTACCGTATTTGCCGGTGTATAAGATGACTTTTTGGCCCTGAAAAATATGCCTCCAAGTGGGGGGTAGTCTTATACGGTGAGTATATAACAAACTCTGTATTTTTTAGTGGAAATGTTAGGGGGTCGTCTTATACGCCCAGTCTCTTATACGCCGGCCAATACGTATTTTTCAGGGCCAAAAAATCGTCTTATACGCCGGCAAATACGGTAAGTACTTTATCTTTGTGGCTGTTCAAAATGAGAAAACCAACAACAGATTGAGAGGACAGAGAACATATTAGACATTGGAGATATTCCTCTTTCCCTAAATTCATTTGCTGTCTCTCTTTTTAAAAATAAAGTACCTGTGCCCAAAGAATCCCTAGTCACAGATATAATCACCTGCGGAAGCCAACAGGTATTTGAACTGAGGTTCAAACAGCAGCTAAGAATGCAGATCCAACTTTGAGTCCTAGTTCGGCTTATTACCTTGAGAAATCACTTGCTATGGTGTCTTTCATTCCCACAGTTATGAAATGGGGCTTAAAATGCCCACTTTGCAGAGAACATATTTTTTTATGATTAATGGAGCCAAAGCACTGAACATAATATTTTCTAAGTGAAATTAATAATTATAATATCATAAAGATTCAAAAGTCAAAGAAATATGTATATTTCAATGAAATATATATATATATATATATATATATATATATCTTTGACTTTATATATATATGTGTGTGTGTGTGTGTGTGTGTGTGTGTGTGTGTATGTATATATATTTCTTTTACTTTAGGTAGATGCTCAACCACAGCCACAGCAGCTGGGCTATATATATATATATATATATATATATATATACACCTACCTATGAACCAGGTGGTCAAGGTTGGATTCCAGGTCAGGTCACATGCCTGGGTTGCTGGCTCAATCCCGAGTGTGGCAGCATCATTTATGTTTTTATCTCTCTATCCCTCTCGCATATTTTTCTCTGATATTAATAATGAAAATAAATAATACTAAAAATTTTTAAGTTTCTCTTCATTTTCTAAAGTCTCTGAAAAGCACATTCTGAAGCAAAAGAGAGAGAGAGACATGTGTAATAACATTTGCCATGAATTCAAAGACAAAATCTGTTTTTGTTTTTGGAACTTCAAAAGAACTAGGGCTCTGAGGAACACAGTTTGGGAACTACCAATTGACTATCTACATTGCTGGCTCAGAGGAGACATTTAGCATTTGTTAGTTCATTCTTGTAACACATGCATCTCCCTCTTTTTGCTTCAGAATATGCTTTTCTGAGACTTTAGCAAATGAACAGAACTGCCTTTAGACTTTTTGTGGCCTTAGGTCTATCTCATTACTTTCAAATTTACATGTGAGAATCAGGTACAAAATAATAAGAACGGGAATCGCAGGGGCGATAGGTGACGCTGACACAGGCTACATGTGTGGTAAGCACTCTGTCTCTGATTTACCCTTTATGTTTGGAGAGGTGACCAAGTTGGCATCTATTCTGGACGCTTTTCTGTTATCTTTGGCATTTATGGAAAACAAGATGTTTGCTGTATGTACTCAAGTTACCCAACACAATCAAGCTAAAAAATGTGCTGCAAGTCTAGGCTGAGAAAGAGGCCCAGTATTCTAAATGTGACTGTCCCCAGGAGATGGGTGAACTGGTTTAGGAACACTGGGAAAGCCAGTGTGCAGGGGAGTGGGAATGGGGCCCATGTCTGCCACTGTCCAATTTGGGGACCTTGGGAAAGTCACATGACCTGTCTAAGCCTGAATTTCAACATGTTGAGTTGGAAATGAAATGTAATTTCTAGTGCCAAAACTGATTTGGCTCAGTGGATAGAGCATCAGCCTGCAGACTGAAAGTTCCTGGGTTCGATTCTGGTCAAGGGCATGTACGTTGGTTGCGGTCACATCCCCAGTGGGGAATGGAGGGGGAGGTGCAGGAGGTATCTGATTGATGTTTCTAACTTTCTATTCCTCTCCCTTCCTCTCTGTAAAAAAATCAATAAAATATATTTTTAAAAACAGTAATTTTTAGTGACTCTTGCAGTTCAAATATTTCATGTAGATATTGGTGGGGAGGTGAGTAAAATATACATTCTAGTGAGATTACAGGCAGATCAAATGTTAGTGAATCAAATCCTATGTACCTATATATGGTATTAGCTTCCCCCCAAACACCATGCTTCATCTTTAACTAATCTTGACACTCAAGTCTGGCATTTGAGTCTTAAGTGTTACCCTAATTCAGCAGAAGGTACAAGGAATCTATCTAAAATAAGTCTGTGCTGTTTCCTTTCGTCAAGTGAAGTATTTCTTAATTCACATGTTGGCAGTTCATATTTTCTGAAATCAAGGTAAACCTATGATAACAAGGACAACAGAGAGAACGTTTGGGCTAAATGGAAGCTTTAAATTGTAGAAACGTCAACATGCTTCTAAATCTAAGGTGGCACATTTTCAAGAAGATGTAAATCGTCTTGGCAAACCACATTTTTCAACAGCCCCTTTATAGAACTTGTTTTATCCCCAAAGGTAAATTCTTCTGGTACCGCATTATCGCCGCACACTCCATCCCACCAAGGCTCAGTTGCCAATGACATGATACTGGTAAGATTGCATTTCCTTCTCTGAGCTAACGTGTAAAGGTCATTTTGTTTATGAAAGCTCAGCCTTGAGGCTAAATATCTTTCTTCATTTTTTCCTGGAGAAAAGGGAAGAGAAGGAAAGAGAAAGACGGGAGAGAAGGAGAGATGGAGAGAGGGAGGAAGAGAGAATGGAAGAGAAGGACAGAAGGAGGGGGGAGGGGCTTGGGAAACTGACACTTCCACTGATGAATTCATCTGAAACTTAGTTGCCTGAATCCTAACAAAATGTAAATGGACTCATCTATAGCTAAACCAGAGCTTTTACTTGGAACCAAGATTACATCCTACATAAAAAAGATAGCATGCTTTTCTCTGATCAAATAACAACCGTTTTTCTCACTGATCTATCATCTTTACTATAAGAGATTCAGTAAGATCATCGACTGGGAAAACCAGTGCCATTTTGCTCTGGCTCCTTCTGTCTGCATGCAGCTCCTCCCACACCTCTGAGCAGGTTGGAATTCAGAAGCAATAGGATCCCACCCACGCTCCCATTTTTCAAATGCATCACTTGGCTGAAGGATGTTGTGCTCGAAGACTGATTGAAAAGTAAACCGCACGATACTGCTAACTCTTGGGAATCTTGACCAGAAAAACACCCCACGTTTTCCATTCACAGCACCTATACTTTTGGTGATTTTCATGAAAATGGCACGCGTTTTCTTCTCAGCTCTGAATGCAACCCTTTTCCAATTTAGTCCCTTGCTGAGGAGTCTTTGGGCTGTGCCAGAATAGATGAGAAACAAAAGACAGAAACAAACAGCCAGGTGCACCATGAATTTTTAAAGCGGTGCTGATGAAAAAACACGCAAAACAAAACCCCTCCAGCCACCCTTGGGGTAAAACATCAATCTGAATAGTACCCAGGATCATCTCTATTATGTGTCTCCACCAGCCCCAGACAGATGTCCAATTTGCTTTTACCACATTCCAGTCCGTGACGCTAGGCTCTCCTGGTTGATGGATTCTGCAGGCTGGGGCTCAGTCAGGCCACCCACAGAATGGTGCATCGCTAGCGTGGCACTGGGATGTAGAAAGTAAAGGCAAGCACACAATCCTCCACATTTATGTATTTTAAGAAAAAGGCACAGTAGGCACAGATTGGCCACAGAAGTAAAGCTATCTGAAACAAAAACAAAAAACAAAAACAAAAAAATGTTCTGGAACTTTCTTTGAAATAGGAGGTACCATTTCTTAAGTGTCATAAAAGGGGAATGACCTTATGTCATTGTATTCTCCTGTTTCCTACAAAGAAGCCTTGGCTTCTTAGATTTGGGCAAAGATCGATAGGCAGATTGATCGTATCACTTCCACACACATGGCATTGGGCTAAAGGGATGGAGCAGAGCTTGTCACGGGGATGCAGAACTGTGTGTCTGTCCTATTTGCTGCAACTTAGGCAAAGCTGCTGATTGGCTGCAGCATCGCAGACGTCTCATCTCTAATCAAACTACAGTGAGCGTTGTCCTCTAACTCTTTTACCCTAAGCCAAGGCTGCAACCACTCAAGCAAGAAATGGTGGTCTGTTAGTGAAGAATTAAATGCACACATACGTCTCACCCACCATATTAGGTCAATGCTCCCTTCCAGGAGTCATTTTGAAAAAATTGAACAAGTCTTCCCTAAGCAATACTTACATAAAGTCAACATATATACAAGACTTCCTAAAGGTTGCTGTCTGTCTTCCAGAATGTTTCTAGAATTGTAGACAAAACTATATACAAGGGGTTACTAACATGTGTAGGTCACCAATGAATCACCAACATCATGGACAGAGGAACCAAAGAGTAAGTAGGCTTTAGGTCACTGTGAAAAGAAATAGGAAGTCTCGCATGCCCTCAGCAGTCTGGGCTTCAAAAGGGCACTGGGTATAATATTGTCCCCAAACAACTCAGTGTTGCTATTGTTTATATGTTTCCTCTACCAGACTGCAGTGTCAATACCAGACAATGAATCTGTCATTTTCCTCTAGTACTTTTTACCTAGTAAAGTGGCCCAACAAAGCACTGATGGGGTGGTCATAATAGTCTGACTACTCAGTGTATATAGATACACTGAGAAACAAAGATGTTGAGTGACCACCCCATGATGACACAGCTGATATTAGTATTACTATTATACAAATTAATACACGGAGACACATCTGGATTAAGAGGCCAGCCCAAGATCACACAGGTTATAAACAGTTTAGCTACAGAGTCATGGTGTTACCCATTATGATATAGAGCCTCATCTTGGATTTGTAAGCAACTATTGGTCAGGCATATGAGGAGTACACATGTCTTAGCCACTGCCTTATAATGTCAGTCCCTTTACATGTCATTCCTTCTAAAATAGAAAGTGAGTGTCTTTAGAGTAAAGACAAAGTCCCACCCAGGGTGTAAGTAGTGTAGAAGTAGAGAGTCAGAGGTCATGTTTGAAGACTGAGTAGTTACAGAAGAATCATGAGGGCGATAGTGTGAGCCCGGCCTCAGGGAGGATTTGCCTGAGGAGGAAAACATGTGCAATGGAATAGATGCTTAGCAAAACCGACTTTATGCAATTGTTTTAAATGCAAAGAAAATCCTGGTTTTGTTTGTTTACAAATAGGAACCATTTTATTTAGTTACATTTTGGTGGAGAATTTGACTTGTTTTCCAATCTTGTTGAGAAACAATTGACATCCATCACTGTATAAGTTTAAGGCATACAGCATGGTTTGAGAATGAGGATAAGACTCTTGAAGAAACAGATTTATGATAACACAATCATCCCTCTAATTAAACATGGCTTTACAGAGATGCATATTTTATGTTATAAAAGGAGAATGTAATTATTTGGAAATTATTGAATAGTGGGGAAATATGCAAAATTGTGGTACCTACTGTAACTGCACTTATGACTATACACTGAGTGGCCAGACTATTATGATTTCTGAACACATAATAATCTGGTCACTCAGTGTGTATATAGAAAGTGTGTGTGTGTGTGTGTGTGTGTGTGTGTGTGTGTGTGTGAAGCCTGGTGCATGAATTTGTGCATGGGTGGGGTTCAGCCAGCATTGCCAGGAGGGGGGGACATGAGAAGTTGGCTGGCCTGCCTGCTGGTCGAACTCCTGGTTGAGGGGACAATTTGCATATTAGCCTTCTTTTATATACACTGAGTGGTCAGATTATTATGCATTCAGAGATCATAATAATCTGGCCACTCAGTATATATGTGCATGTGTGTGTGTGCATGCACACACACATATGTATGTATTAAAAGGAGCTATAATCATTTGTATGCATGCACACACAGAAACACAATCTTGATGCCTGACAGGGCCCCTCCCTCTCACAATGTTCTGTACTTTGGAGCGATTAGATTCTGTCCCCTTGATAGTGTGGCTGAAGGTGGTGAGAATCCAAGCTGGTCTGGGTACTGGAAATGCTTCAGGATCTCTTCTCTAGCATCTATCAGCTCTTTAGGCCTCATTATCTCAATGACACAGCCTGGCCTCTCTCCAGCTAGTATATTGTTTATTGATTGATGTGAATAAGGTAGAGAGAGTAGACGATTCTCTGAAAGTTGTAAAAAACTGATGAAAGAGGTTCTGAATGTAGTATCTGTCTGAATCGTAACTGCCAAAGGATTCCATGAGATAGATTATCTTCCCCTCAGTTCCCAATCTCGGCTCCTTGGCAAAGAGCTGCTGGAGAAGGTTTCCTATTACAGTTGATTTCTACAGGGACCTTTTTCATACCAAAATCTCTGAACCTCTACTGTACAGATGATTCCTGTGAGTGAAACTGACATGCAACCATTTAACAGTCAGCCTATCATACAGGTCAAACTTGAGGAGGAGATGGGGCCAATATATGGGGATAGCATCAGAGAAGGTGGACATTTAGAAGCTGGTCAATTCATTAGAAAGACAAAGTCCATTGGACAAGGCACAGGTAATTAAAACAAACTGAGGGGAGAGAAAATGAAAAAGTACTTGTCATAATTGCTAAATCAAAAAAAAAAATCTCTTCTTATTCAAAAAAGAAGACAGTGTGCCCGGGGAATATTTCAGCAAGTTTCCTTATCAGCTGCAGTTTGGAAATATAATTAAGAACTGGGTATATAGCAATAATTAATCTCATCCTCTGGGGAGAAAAGGTACAGTGAAATGTTGTTTCAGGGAGGCAATGAAGAATGATACTTTGGAATCTGAACAGCTGGAAATAATGCTCAAGAAGAAGAAACTCCTAGGTCAGTGATGTCGTGGATTCAGATTGTATGATTCTTGGATGTCATCTGGGACAAGAGGTGAAGAAAGGGATGCTGGCTGCATACATACCCCAAAATCCTACAACAGCTCTGCTATGGGAGAAAGCAAAGCATCTACAGATGTCCCTGAAACCCTCTGAAATCACAAGTCAGGTAATTTTTCTCTTATTCAGAGGGCTTTGTGCTTAGATCACCAAAGCAAAATCCTCCCTCAGAAATCCCTGAGTAAACATTAGATATGAGGTCTACTGCCCAGTGGGAAAAGGTATTTCCATCTCAAAATCTATGAAGGGAAAGGTATGAATGGGAGAATTCTTGAAACTCTTCAAGAGGCAGATATATAGCTGCCCCTTTGCCTTTTATATCAGGATCAAATATTTGTAATATGTCATGGTTATTTTTTTTCCTGGTCTTCCCAAATCACAAGTTTTCAGATCTCCATACACTTGGTCTTAAACTCTTTGATCCGTTCCCTGGTTCTAGTATATACAGGTCCTTCCTCCTGCCTCATCCTTGGTGGATAACATAGACCTGATGCTAAAGCTACTGCCAGGTAGTGGGATAGGTTTGCTCAATAATTTCTCTCAGTCAGTTTTTGGGGGACAGGAAGGCATCTTCTCTCTCAGAGGTCGCTGCCCCAGGCTCCTAAGTCCTGACGCTGCCTCCACTCCTGCCCCCTCTCTGACTCTTCAAAGGAAATGTCTGATCAGGTCCATTTTTCTAACTAAAATTTCCAATGCATGTCTCTCTCTTTCAGCATGATGGTTAAACTCCTCATTACAATAAACAAAACTTTTTATGGTCTGTATCCTGCCTCCTTCAGTCTCATATAACTTTCTTTCCCCCATCCACAATTCTAACCCTTGGGAATTGCCTGATGCCTATAAGAGCTTTCTCGGTGCAGCAGACATATTTTCTTATCCTCCACACAAAGAGAAACTAATTCTTCTTTATTGTCTTAATTCCCCCGAGACATCACTTCCTTTGGAAAGCCCTCCCTAACCCTCTGCCTTCCTTAAATCTGGGTCAAGTGCTCCTCTCACGGGCTTTTCCTGCCTCCTGTGTGGCATAACAATTAGAAATTAAGTGTTCACTATGTAATATGCATTTTTCACTAGATCACAGACTATGGAGATGTATCCTGCCCATCACATTGCATACTTAGACTCGTGCCTCAGATAGCCTAAATGTTCAGTAAGTGTTGGCTGAGTCATAAAGATTATGGCTTTGTTCATGACAGGGCCGGGAACTTGGCTCAGGACCATAAAAGCTCTACAAATAGCACTGAGGGGCTTGAAGGCAATTGAAAATCATGTGGTAGGATTTGTCTCTGTCTTCCTTCTTCAAATATAGTTTATATTGCCCTTTCAAGGCCACCATTAGCATTTCTACCCCAGAGAAAGAACTGAGGTAAGTCATCAAGGCCAGTAGTGGAGGGATATGGGGTGACTATGGGCCATGTTCCATCTTCAAGAGATGGCTCTTATCCAACCTAGAAAAGCCACTGATGCACAGACTATTTCCGTGAATTCTGTCATCCATTTCATAGGCGGAAAAGGAGATGGAAGTAGGTATGAAAGGATGGTCCCTCTTGTTTTCTTTGTTTTTCATTCAGAAGGTACCCATTTCTTCTCTGCTGCATGGAATGCTGGATAACTCTACCCTAAAGATCCAATACGGAACTTCAGATAGAAATGTCACTCAAGCAAAACTGCATCCTCGAAAGTTTGGTTGAATAAAGGTAGAATTCCATTGGTGATGCATCAATGATAAGCAAATAACCACATCCACATCCGAAAGTGTTTTGAGATGGGAAAGGAAAGCCAAGCATGGAAAATTGAAGACATTTAAGAAGAATGAGATCCTTGTTAGAGAGATGCACAGGTTAGCAGGGGAGCTACTAGTTAAGAGGTCCACAGAGGTCCTTCACTTTCATAAGAAACTAATCAAAATGTAATTGTTTCAAATTAAGTCTTCATAAAACTTTCAATTTCTTTCTCACTTCAGATTTGAAAAGTCCCTTTTAAGAGCATAAAAACCTTAACAACAACCATTATGAGCAGACGACGGGCTGGTAGATATGATGTGCACTGACCACCAAAGGGCAGATTCTCAAGGCAGGAGCTGCCCCCTGGTGATCAGTGCACTCCCACAGCCAAACTCCTGAGGCTGGCCAACCTCCCTCTGTCCCTCCCCACAGCCAGCCATGGTCCCACCCCCTAGTCAGCAGGCCCAATTGGCCCCAACCAGGCTAAGGGATCCCATCTATGCAAGAATTCATGCACTGGGCCTCTAGTGTAGCTATAAGAAAGTATTTATCCAAGGACCCATTTTCCCATCAGTAAACAGAAGTCAGAAATGCAGCTTAGCCACACCAACAATATTTTGTATAAAACTATTATTCAATCAATAAAGAAGATACTTATCACTTATATACTGCAATTATTACAAAGAATAGTAATGCATTTGAAGTTCATTTAATGAAGAAAATAAAAAATACAGGATACTTTGTTTAATAAGGAACTTGGGATTATAATGCAATTTTGAATACCTTTTAAGTAAAATAAAAGGAGGAAAGGTTCCATTAGCTTCTAAAGATAAGATTCAGTTATCTAGAAACTCCACTTAAATAGAACACTGAAATCTCCTAGTAGGGTGTACCATCAAGCAATATTGAAATATGTGCATCTCTTAATGAACATATCATAATGAAGACACCTCCACCACCACCACCCCATGCACACACACAGAATTAAATCTGAGGTTCTGAGAAATAATCTCATTGTTTCTAAAAGATAGATAACTCATTATGGGATACAAGTGGGAAAAAAAAGGGGGGAGGTATTCATCTATATTTACTTTGGCAAACCAGCTCCTGGCCATTCAATATTTCTAGAATGACCTTTCATTGATGCCCAAAGATTTTATGCAAACTATAAATATGAAAAATTTAATTTCAAAGCCATTTGTATCAACCTCAGGATCCAATTGTCATAACCTTTTGAGCCCTCCTGAGCAGGGCAAATGGATGATTCCCCCAATACCTTCCAAAGGACTTAAAAAAGTGTTTTATTTCAATATATAGCATTTGAGTCCATTCTCTATACTCTCTTGCTAATGGACATAATAGCTGCAAATCAGACTAAAAAGATATTTGGAGATAACAAGCCAATTGATTAGATTAAAGGTTATTATCAAAAGAGTATCAGAAAAGCATGATAAAGAGGGTGTAGAACTACCCCACAGAGATTTGAAAGGATTAACTTCCTCCTTGATGAAGTATGTGCCTCATTTCTTAGAAGTCTTGAAATCTATTACCTTCAGGGCCCCCATGCAGAAAGCCAGCAGCTGCAGATTTTGACTTAGTTTGACAAAGCACAGGTCAAGTAAAGAGAGCAGATTGCAGTAGACATCAAAGAGCTAGAAAACATTAAGTAGAAAAGACCCCTGTAGCATTTATATGAGATCGGAAGGTTACTACTATCCATTGAACTCATTGAAAAACATAATCCTATGATGCTAAGTGTTTTATTCCCACCTGCCAGGAAGATTGAAGAAGTTGCCCAAGGCTACTTGGCCTGCCTGTTGACTGGCTTGTCATTCAGAATTCCCAATAAGGAACTAATTTATATGCTCATGTGGCATCTGGGGATGGCATTTATTCATGCTTTTTGTGTGTGTATTTTCTCTGGACACACACACACACACACACACACACACACACACACACACACATGAAAGTTATATGCATTTCACATTTCACAGTAATCGAAAGAAAATAGTGCTTCTTAAAGCAACCTCAACACGTGGGCATTCAGAACAATGCAGAAGCTACAAATTATACAGCGAGCAAAGTCCCGTGGGACTAGAGCCCATTTGATGGGAGAGGAAGCCTTTTAAGTAAAGAAGAAAACTCCACCTTTCCTATTACCCATGACAAATGCATAATTGCTTGGCTCTTTTCAACATCCTGTCCCCCTCACTTACTATCATGCTGTAAGTGGAGCTGCGCCTGTATTTTAATTTTCAGAGTCCTGAACAGAATAGCAATAAAGGCATGGGGGAAGAGCACATATGTTTACCATCCTACTTCTCTTGGAAATCCAGCACACTGAGATTAACTAGGGGGAACCCAACTCCTTCCTTATCCTTTTCATTCCTCCTCTTCCTTTAGATTACTTCTGTAGCACTGGGCTTGTTCTGTAATGTAGGTCAACGACACTATCAAAAGGTTTTCTGCTAACGTGACGGTCTGCTTTGGAGAAGGAAGAAAGGAAAGAGGCCAGGGAGTAAGGATTCCATCCATTACAAAGCAGGGCTGGATATTAAATATATAAATAGGTAGATAGATAGATAATAGATAGATAGATAGATAGATAGATAATAGATAGATAGATAAATTCTACGAATGTTCCTGTCCAAATAGAGATCAAATACTCACACAAAGGAGAAGCTATCCCTTCTAAAGATGTAAACTTCTGTTTAAATGGCACTTAAGACATGACATAATACTAGTAAACTGTCCCATTAGCTAAGCATTGGGTCTCTGGTTTCTATCTCTGCCCCCGGAGCCTGCAGGCGTACTTGTCTGCCCCTCCCCATTGGCCTCAGATACTGAGTTTGCCGATCTAAGCAAGAATAGTGAATTCTCTTGGCTGCTGCCGATATCTGGCTGTGGTTCCGCAGGCTTTTCACTGAGATGTAAAACAGAGGTCCTGACCACTCAGAGTCTTCAAGGCTCCCTGGAAACTTCCAGCAAGAGAAGTGCTATTAACAGCAACTGCTCTGGCCAGACTCCATTGCAAGTAATTGCATTGCACCAGGCGGTTTGAAACCAAAGCCTCTCCTCATGCTGTCTTCTTGTGCTCCTCTGCCAATTATATACCAGCTGCTGAGCTCCAACTACTTTGGGGTTGAAACAGTTTCTGGAGCTCAGTCATGTGGGGAGCATGCACAGTGAGCCCCCTTTGTCATCTGCAGTGATTCCCCCATTGGCTTGCCATGTCAAAGCCCTCTGTAAGTCTTTCCCCTTTTCCAAATCAAGTTTTAAACGTTTCTCTTCCACAGGGTCCTTCAAAATCCTATCCTGTAGGGTTGAATCACACCATCTGCCAGCTTCCTCCCCGAAATGCTGTGTGACAATATTGAGTTCCGCTCAATAAATATTCACCTTTTTGTCATGTGACTTCCTGGTCCCCACCCCCACGCAATGAGCCAATAAGATACCTGTTATTATTCCACCTTAGAGATGAAGAAATAGTGATGGCCAAGTCTGTGCGGCTTTGCATGAACTCAGAAAAGAGTATATTTAAGGCAAAGTGATGAATGATGATGTCTTGATGACTTTTGTTCAACGGAATGGTAATTAAATCAGAAGACTCTGTTGCCTTCATCCCAGTTAGGGATCTTTGCTTCTTCCGAAATTCCTCTGTTCTACAGGTTGCACTTTGCACATTTTGCAAAAACCAAGCATATATATGTAACTGCAAGGTTTCAGGCATCTTCTTCCTATCCCCCCTCCTCCCTCCACATACATGCTTCTTCATATCTCAACTAATGTGTTCTCCATACAAAGCATACCCTCTTGCCCCATGGTGACAATTTTCCAAAAAGTTGTCTTGGAAATAACTACAAAAAAACAAAACAAAACAAACAATGATCTTGTACATATGAAACTTAGTTTTTAAGTATTAACATAACTGTACGTACATGATTGCATTTTTCTCTTCTAGTATTCTTGGGAGGTGGGAAGATGAGTACTTTCCCCAGTTCCCAGACTGGTTCTGAAATGAAACATCCTAACTCAGAATAAGTGGTTCATATCCCTCTGGGCTTCCATTTCTCTAAGATGGGTCCCTTAGTCCAGCCCCCCTGCCCTAAAACAGCAGGTGTAGCCTACCTTCATGGCGAAGGGAAGGGTGAGGGGGGGATAGAAAAAAACCCTCCTACTTTGCCTTTGAACTATTGAACTTTGAGGTTTTTTTCCTATAAAAGGCATTCAAGAATGAAATATCCTATGGAATTTGAGTTCACAAAGGACAAACAAACCTGGAATCTTGGGAGGAAATCCATATTTAGTACACAATCAGTACTCAGAGGTACTGGCCAGATGCTTTGTGTGTCTTTTCATTTAATGTCCACCACCCACTCATCCATGTCATCATGCCTTTAGTACATCCTCAAGCACAACTCTCCCCCCACACACCTCCATAACTGTGGCTAAGATTGGGGTGGACACTGGCTGCCTCTAGGAGTCGCCCTCTTAATGGTTTTTTGCATCACCTACATGTAGGCGGGATGGAATTACTACATCCCCTGATTCATCTGCCCCGTCCCACTGCCACCTACAGTAGTCACACTGCTTCTTTCCGTTATCCTATAAAACTTTAGAGTTAAACCAGGATAGAAAAAGGAAGTAAAGTGGATATTAAACATGCTCAGGGGGAAAAAAAAAAAGCAGAGAGGGTTTAAAGCAGTTGTTCCTTTAACTGCCAGTAATAAAGAAAACAAGATATGGGCTTTGAGCCAAATAATCAGACTCTGATTCAGTCTTTGCATATTTTTTTTCTAGCCAAAGCATGCTTTCTCCCCTTCTCCCCTTATTTCCCTTCTTTATCCCCTAATTATTTCCTCCCTCCCTCCCTCCCTCCCTCCCTCCCTCCCTTCCTTCCTTCCTTCCTTCCTTCCTTCCTTCCTTCCTTCCCTTCTCTTTCTGTCTCTTTTGGTGGGAGAGGATGGGCTATGTAAGTATACCATTTTATTTTTTTTTAAGCCTCCCAGACAAAAAATCTCCTCCAAGTTCCTGGATATCGGAAATGAAACTTGACCTTAGGTTGGCACAGGGGCGGAAAGTGCGGGTTGGAGAAACTCACTCTTCTCTTGGCTGTGATGCCCTGCGGCCAGGATGCCCTTTGGAGGAGGCAGCAGAGTCCGACCTGCTGGTCTCCCAGGAAGGCCCTCTCTCGAGCTGCCGTCCCCCTGCTAGCCCTGCTCAATTCCACTTGTCACTGCAGGCACCAGAAAGGCATGGCAGCCACACTGCAGGATGGGGATGAGTGACAGCCAGGCTCTGGTCATGCAGGGGCAGAGGAAGGCCGAGCCGCTGAGTACAAAGGAAGGGCCTGGAAAAGGCACATCGGATGGTGTCTAACCATTTGTTCTCCCCTTCGTGCCCCAGCCTTTACAGACGCCCCTTCGCTCTGATCAAAACCTCGGAGTCTGTTTGGTAGGCTGACATGGCACCTCCTCTGCTGAAGTGAGAACCCTCTCTGTGCAGCCATGATTTCCTCTTTTCAAACAGGAGTCCTTTCTTGCTTTGTTTTTTTATTTCACTCAGCTGATGTTTACAGGTGAGGGGAAAGAGGCATCTTGCTTTCTTTTGAGAGGTGGAGAAGGGTTCAAGTTCAGTGATAAGGCCAGAGCTCATCTGTCCATGCCTTCCTAAAACTAGCATTTAATTGGCCTGAACTCAAACCAATGATACTCCTCCCCCCGCCATCATTCATCTTGCAGACCATGACTCATGTTAGAATTTATCCCCCAACCTGTTCTTCAAAAATATCTGCATTGCCAAACCGGTTTGGCTCAGTGGTAGAGCGTCGGTCTGGGGACTGAAAGGTCCCGGGTTCGATTCCGGTCAGGGGCATGTACATTGGTTGCGGGCACATCCCCGGTAGTGGGTGTGCAGGAGGCAGCTGGTCAGTGTTTCTCTCTCATCGATGTTTCTAGCTCTCTATCTCTCTCCCTTCCTCTCTGTAAAATATCAATAAAATATATTTTTTTAAAAATATCTGCATTTGTCCCAAGTCTCTCTCTTACAGAGTGTTTGAATGGCCCTTTGCATCTAATACGCCTGTGTGGGCTGCCCGTGTTCCATACCAAGACAGAGGCCCTTGCTGTGAAGAGAAATGAAGTCAGAACCCTGGAATAATGCGGTGGAATTCTCACAAAAAGTTTTTATTTCAAGAAGCACCCCTCCCTGAGCTCAACAAACGTATGTGGAAGCCTCCCACCACTCTGCAAAGTTAAATTGCTAGTTAGTAATCACCTCTTCGCCATGAAGTAATTGGGACTATTTTATCCCAGCCCCTACGTGTTTGATTCCCGGGTGGAAGAGCAGAAGGGGGGGAGGGGTATGGTGCCTGCACCCTGAGCTTCCCTGATTCACTCTTCAAGGCAGTGGCTAACCCGTGTCCTCAAACCTCAAACCCCAAAGATAACCTGAGTACATGCAGTATATGTGCCCTTGACCTTTAGCCCACCCAATAGTCAAACACATCATACAGTTGTCTTTCTGGGAGAGGAATCATGAACCTGTTTTAATGGTAGTCCAAGAAACAAATGGAAAAATTTCTATCAAAGTTTCCGTTGTCCAGTAGGGGGCAGCTGGTTCCAAACACACAACAATATTTTATACTTGCATCACCAACACCAAAAGATTGACTTATTTTATTTTTATAAAGAAAAATGAAACCAAGAAGTTCATTGGGGGGGGGGGGCGGGGAATAGATGGGAAGAGATCAACCAAAGAACTTGTATACTTACATAACCTATAGGCACAGACAATAGGGTGGTGAAGGCCTGGGGAGGGGGGAGTGGCGGGCTAGAAGGGGCCAATTGGGGAATAAAGAGGGCAGATGTAATACTTTCAACAATAAATATTTAATTAAAAAGTAAAAACAAAACCAATACCTACTGTGAGTATACCCCCCTTCTGTTCAGTAAAGTGCAGTCCTAGGTCTATATGTAGCAGAACTATGAGGGGATGGAGAGGTGGTACCTGCTTGTCAAAATACAGATTCTCGGAACTTCTGACCTAGCATTTCTGAGAAACAGATCCTCAGAATTTACATGCCAACAAGCTCTTTAGATGATGATTCTTTAAAAAAAATAATTTATTACTGATTTCAGAAGGGAAGAGTGAGGGAGAGAGAAACATCAATGATGAGAGAGAAACATCAATGATGAGAGAGAATCGGCTGCCTCCTATACATCGCCACACTGAGGATCAAGCCCACAACCAGAACATGTGCCATGACCGGGAATTGAACCATGACATCCTGGTTCATAGGTCGATGCTCAACCATTGAACTACACTAGCCAGAAGATTAGGAACCTCAGCACTGATATGGCCACTTCATTCCACCAATCCCTGAAAGGCAGGTGGACACATCTTCCAGAGGGAAATCCAAAGATATCAAATACTCAGGCCGTGGCGCTCTTCCATAAAGGGCTCACAGACAAATACCATTACTGCTCATTTCAGTGAGTGGACGCTATTCTCTCTCATGTGCCCTCAGGGGAAACATCTATGGCCCTAGGGAGATTATACTCTTTAGTTAATGTAGAAGAAGGGAGACTGTTAACCAAGAAGCTTGGGGAAATGCCCCGGTTGTCAAGTCCTTGTGCGGTTACCACCTACCCAACCTGGACCATTACAATGAGTTTAATATACTCACACTGCGGATTTGAGAGTTTTGTTTACTTTGGTTTCTGTATCAATTATCATCATATGTGAGACTCTTCTCAGTACATTTCACATATGCATATCTTACAGCTTCCATGTTTATTATCATCACTGACTTGAGAAGCAGGAAGCATTATTGTTCTATTTCTTTTTTGAAAAGTGTGAGTCTGGAATACTTTAAGCACTGATTAGCTCAAGAGCTCTGATTTAGACCTAGTTTATATAATTTCCTTCCTAACACTTCTCTTTACATCTCTCCCTCTAATAGTTTTAGTAATTTCCTTTATGCATATGGGGTAGAAAAAAAGTAAACAAGGAAGGGAAAGCATTATTCACAAGGGCCCACATGTCCAATCTTAAAGGATAAATGCAATTTCCTTTTTTTTTTACATTATTTTTAGTTTTATTTGGCTACTAATGCCACAGAGCAGAGGATCTGCTTCCTAAGAAACTGCAAGGGAGTAGTAATTCCTACAGAAAAAGCTGGTGCCTAGAGATTTCCTGGTGGTTGCTTCAGAGTAAAAGGCATGGCAGAGTCATGGATATAGTCAGAGCCCATGAATAAAGCTAATCCAGGGGAAGAACAAGACCTGCCCAGCATGGACAAGCTTCCACGGAGGAACCACTGCTCAGCTGAGATTCCTCCAAGGAGCATCATCTGGACAATGGGATCTACAATGGCCAAGCTTTCTTGCTCATGTCACTGACCATAGGTGTGATGACCAAGCTAGATGCATTTCTGATATGCACTACCTATCTTAAAAAATAACAGCCAGAGTACAGGAATACATATTGTGAGTAAGTAGAGGCAGCCTACTAGGCCACCAGGAAATCTCAGAGACAGGACAAGGGATAATGCCAGTTATAGGAATGACATGGCAGAGTTAAAAAGTACCAGGAGGGTCATTGTATCCATCCTCCTGCCTTAGAAAATCTGTCCTGGTTATTGCTGGCAACTCTCAATCTTGAAATACTGAGGAAGAAAAAGATTCTCAAGCTTTCTGTTATTCATTCATTGACTCATTCATTCATGAGCAAGTGTTTTCTGAGTTCTCATGGGGAGCCAGGACTGGGGTTAACATGAGGCTTCCTTCGGACCCTCTATGTGGGATCCTGTTCAGATTTGTAAGAGTGTCGGGCTTATCCTGCGAAGCTGCCAAGGCCCTTATCACAAAACGATAAGCAGGAGGCTGAACGGTTTTGTACAAGGTGACTGGAAATATGACATATGGGTTGCCTTCATATTTTCTCTGTGCTTTGCATTTTATCTGAAATTGTGCAATTTATATTTAAAACATTAACTTTATTAAAGGTCTATAGAGAAATCAGTCCTCGGCCTGGAGAACACTCATAAAAAGTAACCCTCCCAGACAAAAACACTGGGGCAATGTTTGGAAAATGGCAAACTGTGATAGGAGAAACAGGCCAGAATGCAAAGAACTGGGTTCTAATTAAAGATTACTTAATCACTAATTAGTTCTCAGGTATCAAATGCCATAAGCTCTCTTACCCACCTCACAGTATTTTTATAAAGAAGAGATAATTACACTCAGACATGCAAACACACACATACACACTTCCGTAAGCATTTTGAGAATATATTCCCTTTAAACATATAATAAGGTGATCTTGGTGCTCCCTCCTTCATATAAGTGAGCTTTGTGAGGGAGAGAAAGAAGGAATGAAAATAAAGAAGGAAGGATGGAGGGAGGGAAGAAGGAAGGGAGGGAAGGAGGAAATAAGAAAATGAAAGAAGAAACAAACTAAGTAGTTGTTGACAGGTAATATTCAATTTCAACACCATTCTCTCCCACATATCTATTTCTCTGTTATCCCCCAGAGTTGGGTTTATATGGGAGGAACATAATGAAACATAGGTGAAACTTGGTCTTTATGATAAATGGAGCCAAATGGCTTGGGTTTGATAATCTTCTGGGCTTCATCATCTGAGCTTAGCCGGTTTGCACTGGCTGCTGGGTAATGGAATGCTGACATGGATCTCCTGGGAGCCAGAGGACTCCCACTCTCTGCATTACATTCCCAGGCTGAAGCAAGACGGGTGGGTGGTAAATGCGAATGTTGTGGCTCTTGGGAAATTTGAAGCCCTCCTACAAGTATTACCTTCAGAAGTCTATAACATTTCAAATAGGGAAGAAGGGTAAAGGGGGGAGGATAATATTACTGCAGGAACCCTTTTCTCTGCAGACCAAAGAATGAGCTGTATTCTCTCAGCCAGGTTATGTGCAAGGGGAGGGCGGGAGGAAGAACAGTGCAGGGGGAGGGAGGGGAGAGGAAGAGAGGAAGAGGCTTTCTACAGGAGGACCGTGCTTTCCATCAACCTTTAACTTACTTAGAGCTGAAATTGTAAGCTAAACAGGGAAAGAAAGGCAAATTTCAAGCTCCATTGCCTCTTAGCAAATCAGGACTTCTCTCATTTGGAGTACAGCAGACTTATTCTTGGGTCATTGTGTTTACACTATGGTCATTGCTACTAAAAGTACAGGGTCAGCATTAAAATAGCAGCATTAGCATACCCCCAGATCAATTGAAGATGGGGAAAAGAGAAGTAGAGTAGAGTTTGTTTCCCTAAATTAGCACATTTTAAGAATACCGCTCTGGCAAAATATAGCAATCATTTTAAGATGAACATCTGAGATCACGGACAAACTGAAACAGGGATTTTGGGGGGTGAAAAAGACAGGTTTTAGGACATTTTAGAAATGAAGGGGACCTTGGAGGAAACACAGGACCACAGAGCAGCAGAAAGTATATTTCCACAGACTAGGGGAAGCTGAAAAGCTACAACAGGTACATTTCCATAGAAGGAGGGAGCTGGGAACAGCAAAAGGTCTACCTTTACAGAATAAAGAGAAGGAAGCCCTTCATCCAGAAGGAGAAGAAAATTTAAAGAGAATAGGAAAACAATAAGGAAGCTCAGGAGTTACTATGGTAACCAGTCTAAAGGAATAGTGACCAATCAGAGGGGACATCAAGGCACTAAGATCTGCAGCCTTTCTAAGCCATTGGGTGCAAGAACTCTGGGGGACCCTTTCCCTCCCTACATGGCAGTCCATTCTGTGGGACTCTTTTCCTCTCCCCATGCGGGAGTCTGTACTTGATCTTCAACAGATCTCCACCTTTGCTATACCACTTTCTGTCCGTGGATACACTCTTCGATTCCGGAGGACAAAGAATCCGGGTTCCAGTCCAAAAATTTCTTTTCAAAACTACTTCCAGCTCTAAAAGCCTTCATCTCAAATTCCATTATAGAGAGATTCTAGTGCGCTGGCCGGGTTGCTCAGTTGATTGGGGCAATGTCTCAATTCACCAGGGTTGCAGGCTCAATCCCTGGTCAGGAAATATACAGGAGTCAACCAACAGATACACAGATGGGGGGACAACAATTCTCTCTCTCTCTCTCTCTCTCTCTCTCTCTCTCTCTCTCTTTCTCTCTCTTCTCTCGCTCTCGCTCTCTCGCTCTCGCTCTCTCTCCCCTGTCTCTAAAAAAATCAATAAATATATGTAAAAAGAAAAATAGAAAGGAAAAAAAACCCCTCAAGTTTACCTAAAAGGCTACCATTCCAACACTGTACTAGTAATTCATATAATTTGAATGTGGGGGACCCATGCCTGACTCCCACTGTTTGGGACTTTGGTCTCTCTATCAGCTTGCAGAGGAGCAGGCCAGTTATGCATAGGGCAGAATGGCCTGCAGTTAGCAACAAATCCCCACCATGTTCTAATTGCTTTCCCGATAAGTGAATCTGGAATAAACTTGCAGACAATGTCCCAAATTTTGCATAATTCTTTTATTTACGTAAGTAGGGTCCCTTATTTTGTGTTGATCCAAGAGGTGATTTAACTAAAAACTGTTGTTAAGTCTGGCTGTCTGCTCCTTTCTCTTCCACAGAATGCATGCATTTCCATTTGCACTCTCTTCTTGTTTTAAAAGGAAAAATAAGCAGCTTAGGCCAAAGAGGAATGCAGCCCACCAGTTGGACTGGGCATCGAGCCAGAATTACAGCAAGCACCGCAGGAGTAAAAAGCAATAGATTTTAATTGGTGCCTAGGGGTGAAGGTCAGCTCTCTTGGAACAATGGGTGTCTATGGTGGTAATTAACTGAGTCCTCCTAGGGAGTTTGTAAATGTCAGTGATGTACTTCCAAATGGAAGCACAGAGGTCTAGGGCCCAAGAAACAAAGGCAGCATTAGCTAGTCCAGAAAATATGTAAATCTGCTGGTTAAATAATGCATTAATAAAACATAAGGGGTGGACACGCACAAACACACCACATAGTGAACATTCAAAAGAAAGTAGACGTTCCAATATCAGACAAAGGTCTTGCTAAGATCCAACATCTTTCTCCTAGCACCAGTTGGCTCTTGTACTGGACACGATCTGGAATTTAAACGCTCTAATTCTTTGAGTCAAGCCGGATGGGTGGTTTTGCTCCTCAAGCTACAGTCAACCCAGTAAAATTTGGGTTTGTTGAACGAGAAAGCATCACAATTTAATAAGTTCTAGCTATTCTATCTTTCAACAGAATCTGGACCACTTTTAGAAAGTGGTGGGGAAAAAAGATCAGCTGCTAGCCCCCTCCCCCATCCGGATCCCCCACAAGTTTGACGGATTCTTTTACTGTCATGTTTCACTCCACACTTCTCACTTCCCCATGATCCCTAATAGTTCTTACTTCCTTAATCTGGGCACTCTCCTAAATATTCAATACTAGAGGCCCAGTGCATGCCATCGTGCACTTGAGTGGGGGAGGGGGGTCTCTTCAGCCTGGTCTGCACCATTCAGCAGTCCAGGAGCCCTCAGAGCAGACCTAAGCCATCAGTTGGACATCCTTAGCACTGCCATGGAGGCGGGAGGGGCTTTCGCCACCACCACTGAGCTCACCAGCCATGAGCTGGCTTCCAGCTGAGCAGTGGTCCCCCTGTGGGAGCGCACTGACCACCACCGGCAGTTCTTACCCTGAGTGTCTTCCCACTGGTGGTCAGTGCGCCTCATAGCATCATAGCAACAGGTCATTCTGCCATTTGGTTGATTTGCATATTACTCTTTTACTATATAGGATGTTTTACGGGACCATACAGGGTACCACCGCAAAAATGAATGCACACTTATAGGTCAATTTTGAAAATGAAATATATTTTAACAAACACTTCCTTTATAAATATTCAAAGTAGGTGCATACATTTTGGGGACACTCTATATTTTCTAAATCAAAATTTAGAATAAACGTTCTGCCAAAGGAGCCCTTTTAGGATGCCAACAAGCAGGGCATAAAATACATATTACTAAATTATGGATAGTTCAGGAAATGAAAGGTACAGTACCTGTGCCAATGTGAACCCTATGCTTGTTTCTCCCATCATCTGCCTGTCTTTGCAGACAGGACTCTGTTTTATGCATGTTTGAATCTATTGCCTAGCACTCAATAAATATTGGTTCACTAAATCATATTTTTCTCTTGTGAACGTCATACCAGTTTGTTTCATTGGTCAACTGAAATCCTCCCATGCTGCTTTCCGGAATATTCCAGGCTACAGTCGTTGCTAAACCCTGGTCATTGATGATGCTGTGTCAATATCAAAAGGCAGTTGATGAGAAGAGCCAAAACAGGCCAAGAGCAGGCCTGACTCATTGCAATCACTGGAAAATGTGAGTCTCATTGCTATCATTATTATCTGTTTCAGATAGTATGGTCATGCCTCACTGACCCAAGATCAGCCAGTCTCTTCTATCTTACACTAGTCTTTAATTGCATCCCTGCACTGGATGGGAGACTACATAAGGGCAATGCAAGGGTCATGCTTTTTTAAAATATTCACCAATGTGCTCGCAAAAAAGCTCGGCACAGACAATGTGTTCCATGAAATATGTATCAGTTGAGCTCGGAAATTTCACCCCAAATCTTACCCATAGTTCTAACTGACCAAAAGTTATTTAAGATGTCGAAATCTGTTTGGCTCAGTGGTAGAGCATAGGTCTGTGGACTGAAAGGTCCCAGGTTTGATTCTGGTCAAGGGCATGTACATTGGTTGCGGGCACATCCCCGGTGGGGGGAGTGCAGGAGGCAGCTGATCGATGATTCTCTCTCATCGATGTACTAACTCTCTATCCCTTTCTCTTCCTCTCTGTAAAAAAATCAATAAAAAATATATTTTAAAAAAAGATAAATGATGAATATTGCAAATCCATAAGGTAAATTTAGTTTTATTAACTTAATATTAAGAATGTTGCCACTGCCCATTTATTGATTTTTATAGGCAACACAGAAAAAAAGTTTATAACAATTGAAAAGAAATTGTGTCATTATGTTAGAATTATAATATAATTGGATCATGGAGACTGAAATATTTTGGGGTCTAATTAGCCTGTTATGTTAGATATGAATGGAAATTGGCATGTTTTAAGAGTCAAAACAGGCACATGATTATTCATTTAATATTTGCAAATCAATCACAGCTATGTTATGCACCTCAGTCTGTGAACACTGGCTTCTCACAAGACATACACTGAAAAATAGTTTTCATTTGTTTCTCCTTCCCAAGTTGACAAATACCTGCTTCTCTGTGAGGCCTTCCTTGCGTCCCCAAAGACAGAGTCCTGTGTACACAGCTATTATGATACATAAGTTCTGTCCTGTAGTTGACTGTTTACACATTCATCTCCTCTCCCAGACTGCACATACTTAAAAGCAAAGACAATGCCTTATATTTCCATCCCACTCCCAAGATTTGCCACAATATACGCATTTATTAATTCTGGTTGAGTTGACATATGACAGCAAAAGGCATGGCCATATAATTTGAAAGAGATAATAACAATGATAATGAGACTGACATTTTTGAATGCTTGCTAAGAGTCAGGCACTGTTCTTGTCTTCTTTGAGTCCTCTCATAGCCACCTTTTGATATTGATGCAATCAATCATTATATTTTATAGATGAGGAAACTATCATGGAGAGGTAAATAACAAACTAACCTACAAAGAAACTTGTTTAAAGGCACATAGCTGGTATGTGGCTTAGCTGGAATTTAAAGCCAGGAAGACAGCTCTAGGATTCACTCTATTAACCATGACAGCACAGTTTGGGACTCTACCTGGAAAAAAATTCACAATGACCATCTTCAATGACAAAGTGCTGCCCGGCCAGTATGGCTCAGTGGTTGAGCACTGACCTATGAAACAAGAGGTCAACGTTTGATTCCAGGTCAGGGCACATGCCTGGGTGGTAGGCTCAATCCCCAATGGGGGGTGTGCAGGAGGAAGCTGATCAATGATTTGCTCTCATCACTAATGTTTCTATCACTCTCTCCTTCTCCCTTCTCTCTGAGAACAATGAAATATTTTTTAAAATGTAGTTCCATACTGACTGTCAATGGGTGCTGAGTTGGTACACATACTACACATAAATAGAAGAGGGCATTCCACAGAGGAGTGGGGAGAGAGAGCATCGAAAGGCACAAGTTCATTAACTGCAGACAGTGACACTTGAGTCTGCCCTTGGGGAGCTAGGGAACCCAGATCTAGGCCTGCCACTCCCCCACACTTGAGTCATAATTGTGCTTTCCTTCCTGACAAAACCACTTTCAGCTATAGCCATCAACATCCTTTACCCTCTGAAAGCACTCGGGAAGAACAGAGAGATAAGGGCAAACTGTAACTCCCTCAGAAAGTCTTAATAGGTTCCTGGGAGATTGGCCCTCCTCTCTCTCGGAGAAGTCTCAGGAGATTCTGCTGAAAATATTTATAATTTCATTATTTCTTTTTCTTCTGCTGATGTCTTCATTGTGCTCTTTGTATTAGCTTTCTCTCATCACTTTCTCTCATCACTTTCCATGCTCTGAGGCTATGTAGTCTGTAGCAATCTCTGTCATCTTCCCTCTTGGCTTAACAGCTTTGCCTTTCCTCCTATACCTCTCTTATCTGTAAGAGGTTGTGTATTCAGGGTGTATTACTAGTATTTTCCCTGTTCTTTACTTTTTTTGTATTCCCCCTCATGGTCCTTTTCTCCTCTCTAGGCATGCTCAGTTCCTGGTAGCAGATGCTGTCAGTCACAGAAACACTTAAGAGTTCTATTCCCCAAACACACACTGCCCCAAGCAGTCAAGGAAGAAGAAATCGCTCTTTCATTCTTCAAGCTGCACTTCCTATACTGTAGGCGTTTTTCCCCACAAATATCTAAGCCCACCCTATTGCCAACAAGCTGTAGTATTTTGTTCTGCAAAAGTTGTTTTACATCATTGACTTGGAGAGTCATGGGATGAGAAAGGCGTTAAGAGTCAGCGACCCAATCAGATGGGAGGCAGATGTCTAGAGGAACAGAGGGACATAAACCATCAAAAGAAGATTTGGTCAAGAGAGAGGTCAGGTCAGAGAAAGGAATGTTTACATGGAAATAATTGAGCCCCTGAGGCTGGTGGGACTCTTCTAATTTCTCCAGGGAAGGAAAAACAGTAGTTTTATTAAAGATTCATCAATATTAACTTTGTTTTCCAATGACAGCACCAAGAGAAAGCTTGGGCAGATCTGATCTATTGCAATGAAATGTCCCCACCCTAGTAAATATGGCAAATTTCCGGGAGCTGCTGGCATTCATCTCCATCCATCATGAGAGCAGCACGGGCTGTCCACTAGAAACAAATGTTCTAGATACAGTATGTCAAACAGCAGATGATGGAAACCTCTGAGAAACCACAGGGAGCATGCTGGAAGCAAACAGACCAGAATGTTGAAAAGACCTCTGACCATTTTTCCACGGCAGACTGTAACTTGGAATCAACCTGAAATAATGCATTTGACCTTCACAAAAGGGTAATGGATGGACAGTTAACATTAGGCCAAGCCAGGCTTCGGAGAATGCCGGCTCCAGCAAAGACAGATGATGAGGCAAACATAAATAAATATGTAGGTGGAGATATAACTGAATTTATAAGTCTGCTCACCACAGAAGGTTAAGCAGATAGTCTATAATGCTCATTTGAAGAAAGATCAGCCAGTTTGCAGGTTTCCATTCATTCCAGAGAACTTCTGCTCACGTGACCACAGAGCAACCTGCCTTATGAGACCCAGTCGGTGGTACAAGAAATATGCAATGTTCACATCAGTCTTACTTCATAACAATCTGGAGACTCATACAGGCTATCTCTATCCTATGAACTTCACTTGTTAAAAAGGAATGAAACCAAAAGACAGAGTTTTATTTTTCTTCTCCTTTATGATAAAGAAATAACTTTGTGAAGCCAACAAGAAGTCATATCTAAATGTATAAAACATTGATGTGTGGATCTATGTATCATCTTTCCACCTATTTTTCTAGCCACTATCTGTGTTTTTTTTTAATGAAAACAGTAAAACTCTGCATCATAACATCAACATCATATAAACTTGATCGTCTTACAAAGATAGTTTTTTAGATCAGAAATTCATGATTAACAATAAAATACTAGATGATATTATATGGAACATACTAGACACAACATCATTTAAAAAATATATTTTATTGATATTTTTATAGAGAAGAAGGGAGAGAGATAGAGAACTAGAAACGTCAAAAGGTGTGGCTGATGGTCAGGCCTGGAGCAAAAGAGAAAGGAAAGTGTTGATCAACAGCTGCCTTGGAGGCTACGGATCAGACTCTGCTTCTCTCTGCCCAGACCTCTCTCCAGGCCTGATCTGCAGCCCCCTCAGCAGTCAGTGCTAGGTCTGGGCTCTCCCAGCCCAGGCAGTCAGTATTGGGTTGCCAAATTCCCATTGGTTGAACCTCCAGTCACGGATGTTACAGACCCTGGGTTTTTATATATTAGGTTAAAAACCCAGGGGCTTGGATGACTACTGGAAAATTACCCAAAGAAAAAATAGAGATGTGGCATGCCTTCTTGGGTTTCAATTTCTTTTGGGATGCTGGAGAATAGAACAACACATAATGGACTGAAACAGTATAAACATTCAGCTGTACCTAGGAGGGATCTGTTCCTGTGGCCATCACTGCCCAGGTTAATTGTAGGGGGTTGTAAGCATTTGTTCACTAGCAAAGTCACTTGCACTGGAGTCTGGAAAATGCCACATCCACTACTTCTGAGTTTATGCAGCACACTTCTTTATGAATGAAACATACATTACTTTTAAAAGATTAGAGGCAAAGGCATGATCTTGTGTACAAAGAGGCAGATAAAAGAGTTGGGGTGGAATGAGCAAGTGTTGAGTGTCCCCACAGGGAATGTCAGGCACCCCCTTTGATGTATTATACAGTACGCTGATTCCCCGTGGCCTCACCAGTTAATGTCGGGTGAGTGCTCTGCAAAGTCTTGGCATTTTAAATATTAATCATGTTCTTTTTGGCTAGTAAAGATAAAATTATACCTCCTGGCCTAGACATGACTGAAACCTATAGGGATTTTTTTTTACTATCTTTGTTTATTCGCTTGAAAGAATTTTATAATTAGACAAAATAAATGAGTCAAAGCTGGTTTCATTATGTACTTTCTTTTTTAAGGCCCAGCTTAGAAGTCCAAAATCAAGCCACAGTTCAATTCAAATCCTCAGCCATAAGCTAGACACTCACTCGATACCACACCCATGCTTGGCATGTTAGGGGCTGCAAAACTGATCAAGGCACTTTATCCCATCTAAGGCTTTGCATTCCAAAGAGCAGAGATCAGATACAGTCAAAAAGACTATAATCATAAGTAAGAGAAAAGTGCTAGAAGAGAAAAGCAAAATCCTCAGAAATAAGAGTGGGGAAATCTCACTAGTGGAATTGATTAGATTTTATAGAACAGGTGGCATGTGAGGTTTGCTTTGAAGGTCTAATTGTCTTAGTTTTTCATTCAGCAGCTACATGCAACCTCACACAGGCAAGCCACTCAACTTTCCCTGACTTGGTTTCCATGCCTGTGAAGTGAAAAGGCAGAATCAGACTCAGTGACTCCATAATTTTCCCTAAGAGACGCTGGCAGACTCTATCAACCACTTCTTCCCTGTCCCCAACAGGCACATGCATGATACAGACCACCCAAGCAAATGATAAGGGGAATGAAGAAAGTCCAGGATAAAAAGAGAAGAAGGCAAGGAGTCAATAATTAAATGCTCATTTAGAAAGTGCCCCATAGGGTACAGTAGTGAAAACCCAAACATCTGGAGAAAAGGGTTTAATGTCGGCATGTACCAGGAGACCCAAAAGAATGAATGATGTGTTCTGGGGAGCTAGGGTCCTATTTATAGGATGAAAGTCTTGAGAGGCTCTCTCAGCAGGAATCACATTCATTAAGTGGCAATAACACAGAAAGCAGAAGGAACAGGAATGTGAAGGGGGCACAGCAAATATAAAGAACAAATACATCCTGGATATTTCCCTTGCTGGGAACATAAGGTGTAGAGAATACACGGATTTTTAACAACAAAATGATGGACTGTTGCACACGTTTAAAGAAAAACATTTTTGTTTCTTTTGTCTTCCAGTGAATTCTACTTTGGATTGTGTATTCTTTAATCCTTGGAGATGTTAACATCTCATGAAGGGAGAATGGCTAAGTTGGTTGGGGCTAATGGGAAAGTATTGCTGGCAGATACACACAGAGCATAAAGAAGGTTTTCTTTTTAGGCAGAATACCAATAAAGTCGGGGAGAATTTAACAAGGAGGCTGAGATTTCAGCATTGATTTTTTTTCTCTTTCTTTGCTACATTTGAATTGTTCTTCTCATTTATCCTCTATCCCCCAGCTGTTTATTTTGGGCATCGGTTAAATCATCTTTTCTCATAGAAGATGATATGTATCCAACAAACCACTGTTGGCACCAATAAGCACTGCGATTTACCATGAAGTGGGGGTAGGAGGATGCTCTCCCTTGGAGATACAGGACATACAGCTAAGCCTGCCTTCCTCTGCCATAGAATCCACCCCATCCTTGTTTCTTTGAGCTTGTCTTATGCATCAGAGGCCAGGCTCAGGATTCCTGCTGAAAGACAGTATAAGCTAGTACTGGGGGGATTGGAAGGAACTTAAGTGCCCTTGTCCTGCATAAGGGATAGAGTTTGCTTTTTTTCCCCTTTTCTATTCATCTTTCTCCTCCCCCTCCCCATTTTTAAACATATTTTATTGATTTCAGAGAGGAAGAGAGAGGGAGAGACAGAAACATCAATGATGAGAGAGAATCACTGATCGGCTGCCTCCTGCATGCCTGCACTGGGGGATCTAGCCTGCAACCTGGGCATGTGCCCTGACCTTGACTGGGAATTGAACTTTGACCTCCGGTTCATAGGTTGATGCGCAACCACTGAGCCATGCAGACTGGGCACTCACTCCCCCTCTCCCCCTTTTTATATAAATTCTCACTGATTGGGGAAATATATTCACACTTTAAGATGTTGTGCAGGGACTTTCTCTGGTCCAAGTATGTCCCTTCTGGGGAGGAAAATACATATTTCATGGTGATGAATTCACTTCATCAGTAGAAAAACTGTACAGAAATATACTGCTAGGATAATACCTGGCAGCAGCCTTTCTATGTTTCTGAATCAAGATTTCCTATCCTGACCTATGACGAGATTACAGTTTTCACGGTAACAGACCCATCCGGGGAGAGCCGCTGTAATTTACAGCAGGCTTGCAGCGGAACGGCCAGCGGACAATCATCAATTTAAACTGTAAATAAAGGCCTGCTTTGTTCTGGACTCTGATCGCAGGAATGCCCCTAACAAGCTGCCCGCAAAGCCAGGGCAGGCCGGCTGCCCAAAACTGAGTGACGGAAGAACCCCACTGGTCCCCAGAGCAGCTGAAAATAGCAACGAGAACAGGAAGGCAAAACAGGTTGCTGGGACCGCAATGCGGTGACCCTGATGTCAGTTTGATTCCAGTCGCTCCCACAGCTATGAAAAGCAAATAGAAATATCTGGTACAAAAGATGGTACCTGGTTTGGGAGCTCCCTAGAGAACTCAGAGAACCAACACAACCCTTTAAAGGAGCCTGCCTCTTCCCTGGAGGGTGCAGAAGTCCGTGGGGAATGGGAAGGAACTTAATTCAGTGCCTTCGTCCTGTATAATTCATACAGCCTGATCTTTTCCTTTCCTTTCCCTCTTTCTCCTCCCCTGCCTTGTTGGATCTAAATTCTCCCTGATTGGGGAAACATAGTCACACTTTAAAATGTTATGCAGGGACTATATCTCTAGTCCAAGTATGTCCCATTGGGGGAAGAAACACATATTTCACGGAGACAAATTCACTTATGTAAGAAAAAAAAACTGTACACAAATATACTGCTCTGTCAACTTTATCGATTTCTGAACCACTGGAAAGACCTTCATGGCCCTCCAATATTTCTTAAGTCTATCAACGTCTCGGAAAGTGGCCCTGCAGGCCTGGGTTATCTGGAGAGGAAGAGAGACAGAGGTCACTTCCCTTAGGTTCTCCCATACATACTGTGATTGCAATGGCTCGGGCCTGGCTCTGCTTCAGGAAGGGAGCTGCCCCAGAGGAAACCACAGTCTCACGGTCATGGGCAACCCCTGCTCTTTCTCTGGACTTAGGGTTGGCCAAGTCTTGTGTTCATCAAAACGCCCGTGGCCAAACGCCCTCTCTAAAGTCCTCCAGAAAGCTCTAGATTCAGGTGCAGCCAGAGTGAGACCGGGGGACTGGCATGAGTGGACTCCATGCTCCATGGCAGTGCACCTTGCTGTAAGCTGTCTAAGCTTGCCTTTCCTTCTCAGGAGCTACCTACCTCAGGACTTCAGAGTCTCTCTCCTGCTCCTGCAAACCATCTTGGAATCTCTAGGTTATCACCTATTCTGATGTTAATAAAAAGACTATGCTTACGTATGATATTTGACATCTTATATGTTTTTAAATATATTTTTATTGATTTCAGAGAGGAAGGGAGAAGGACAGAGAGATAAATACATCAATGATGACAGGATCATTGATTGGCTGACTCCTGTATGCCCCACAACTGGGGATCGAGCCACCAACCTGGGCATGTGCCCTGACCAGGAACTGAACCATGACCTCCCTGGTTCCTGAGTCATTGCTGAACCACTTAGCCACACCGGCTGGGCAACATCTTATAATTTTAAATCATGTTCTCTGCTGATGGCCATCATTAGATTAGAACAATTCTCAGGCCTCTTCTAGTAAATTTCTTTGTTTTTCCTATATCACTTTACAAAGGGGAAGTGTAAGTGACTCACACAGTCACCTGCAAGGTGGAAATATTCTCCAGGAACCTTTCAATGACAAAAATGTCATGTTCCATTTATTATGAAAATACAGGGCCTGGGAAGGCTGGCTTAGTTCTCTTTGCAGCCTATGTTGCTTACAGTTTGTTGATTGTTAAACAAAATTTACTAAAAATGTGAACTAGAGGAAAAATTGGGATTACAAGAATTGATTCAAAGCAAAGAAACATAACTAAAGCTCATCATAAAAATAAAGGATAGCCCAGCCAGTGTAGCTCTGTAGTTGAGTGTCGACCTGTGAACTAGGAGGTCACAGTTCGATTACGGTCAGGGCACATGCTAGGACTGTGGGCTGGATCTCCAGTGTGGGACATGCAGGAGATAGCCAATCAATGATTCTCTTTCTTTATTGATATTTCTTTATCTATTTATCTTTCTCTTCTTTCCTCTCTGAAATTGATAAAAATATTTTTAGAGAATATGTTTAGCTCCTCAATTCAGCTCTATCTACAGATCAAAATTGTTTACATCTAATTATTGATGATGGACCAATAATCAGCCAGTAAGGGAGTGATAGAAATGTCCAGGGTCCATCTCTCAATATTGAGGATGACATTATTGAACTGTGCTGTGTAATACTGTGGCCCTCAGCCACTTGTTGGTATTTGCATTTAAATTTATTAACATTACATAAAATGTAAAACCCATTTCCTAGATCATGCTAGCCATATTTCAAAATATTCAAAACCCTAAGTGGTTCCTTTTTACAGTACTGGGCAGTTTAGAGAAACAGTCCTATCACTGTAGAAAGTTCTAATGAACAGATATTTATAGAGGATAATCACTACTGTGACCTCCAATAATTATATGAAGGAGGAGGAAAAAGAAGGTATGAAAAGGAGAACAAAAGGAAGAGAAAACATTGATTAAACTTAACTAGTCTGTGCTAAACATTGGAAATGACTTATTTCATATAATATTCACAATTCTGCTCCTGGATATGTTCTATAATTATCCCCTATTTTACATTTGATGACACTGTGCTTGGAGGGAGTAAGAACATCACCATAGTTGCACACTTGCTAATTGGCTTAGCTGTGTTTTTAATCCAGCCATTGGACCAGCATCTATGGACACCTGGAAAGTTCTGCTACTCCTACTGAAAAATTTGACATGTTTAGAGCCACGGGGAACATTATACTTTGCGTAAGTGGTTCTTCATCCTAGACACACATCTGAAGCATCTAGGGAGTTTGCTCAACGTAAAGGTACCTGAGCCCTAATCCAGAGCAACAGGATGGGACTAGAGCTTGGACATTTGGGGATTTCTTAGTGCTTTGCATGTGCAGCCAGTGTTGAAAATAACTGTTTAGGGTTGTTCTCACCTACCTTGCACAGCCTGGGTGACAAAACGAAGACCCCACCCAAGGCCATTAACAGTCACTCCTGATATATCTGAAATTTTCTTCTTTAAAAGCAAACATTTTATTCCTAAGAAAATAACATCTCTGTTGGAAGAGTAATAGGAGCGGTATATTGTACTATGACTATCAACCAAGAGGCCTGAATTCTAGTCCCAACTGTGCCCATAACTGCCATGGGAGCAAACCACTTCCTTTCTTTAAACCTTAGTTTTCTCATGTGTAAAATTGTGGTGTGCTATATGATGATCTACCGGGTCATTCCAGCAGTAACCCCATCCTGGCATTTGTATGCATGTTGCATAAACTTTAGAAATAAACTTTCAACATGCTACAGGACAATGTACTCACTTCAATTCTAGTTCATCTATTTGCTCCATGTCAAAGGATAACAGGGGGACATCAGCTGAAAAATCCCATCTTTTTGTCAAGGCTCATTCTGGTTCTCATCACTGATTGGTCAGAGTTCTTAGGAGACAGTCAGCAGCCTCCATCTAACAAGACTCATTGCATGTTGTGGCCTCTTGAAAACGGTAATGACATACCTACAACCAGCCCTCCTACAGCCACAGCTGCTGATCTGAAAATTGCAATGTCAGACATTTCACAACCTTAACATTCATCAGCTCATCTATACATCTCTTAAAGCTTAAGGGTAATGGATTTTGAGGTGGTCAGAAAGGTTAGCCAACCAAAACAGAAATCATATCATGACTAAGTAGCATGCTGAATATATGTTTCTTACCTTACGCTTGTTGGTAGGACACACGTAGAGATAACTTAATATTGTTTTCAACCCAACTTTATCATTCAGCTTCTCATAGGTTGTCCCATAATCGGTTGACCTATAATTGAAAAGGAGCATTAATGAGGACAGAAGGATACGTTATTTGGCTGCTTGTCAGAATAATGTATGTTTTCCATAGTATAACAGTTCTAGGGAAGTTGCTAAATGATGGAGCATATAATGATGCTTAATTATGTACACAGTGGCATCATATGACGATTAACATTTGCATTTAAATTGAATTGGTAAAAACTAAAACTCCATCTCTCTACTGCTCCTTAACCCTTGATGCATGCACATTGCATAAAGGATGTGGTTAATTTTATAAGATTAAGAGATGACCATGCCCCTTGTATTAACCAAAGGATAAAGATATTTTTACTTAGATTTGGCATTTCCAAACTTATGCTTTCTATCTTTAGCACAATGGAAAAGAAGGTTCTCCTGATTTATCTACAAGTTGTGTTTTCTTCCATGAGTCATAGAATATATGGTGGGTCAGTCCTTTCAGAGGCCATTCAGTCTTTTCCTGTTTTTGAAGAGCAAGAAAATGTCTTCCAATGTGAAAATTCACCATCTTACTTGGTGGCCTTTTCCAAGGTTAAGCTACCTGGAGTTGAGAGGACATGGCTTCTTGGCACTGACCCTATCTCTGTGAGGATTCTTTCATATTTATGCAGCCATTGGTCAACAACTTATCAATTCAGACTGAATAAATAGGCCTTAACCACCTTCTCTGGGAAAAGCTATTATATACTTCAGAACTGTAATTGTATTAGACTATCATTACCACTGTGTGCAGTAGAGAATATTATCTGTATTTGAAGAAATTGGTTGAATAAACTCAAGTGACCTATTCAAAGAAAAGAGCTGATAGGTGGTCAGCTAGAATTTGAGTCTAGGGATTCTGGCCCTCAGTCCTATGTTACCAATATTATGCCATAGCTTTATTTATTATTATTTTTTAGTTAAAAAATGTATAAATAAAAGTTTCTTTCAGCCTACTAGGAGAGTCCTTATACCATTCATTCATTCATTTATATATGTTTATAGAGCTCCTAAAAATATACCAGGACACAATACATTGCTCCTACTCTCAAGAATCCATCAGCTTTGAATGCAAGGAAGACACATATCAAGTTATGTGTTAAGTGCAATGATACAGATAAGAATTAACAGAGCTTAGACAATAAAGTTGGTTTAATTAGAAGAATATAAAAATGTAATCACTTTAATTTGTTCCTAATACTGATAAAGTTACAAATTCCTACAGGTCAGAAAGGCTAAACAGAAGAAATTTGTACTTATAATCTCATCACCATGCATTAAGAGCTTACTCCAGAGCAGGCACAGCAGCATGAAAGCTGTGAAACATGTGATTCTGGAATTAAGGAAATGAGAATTTATTCTGGTTGAGGATCCAGAGTATTTGCATGCATATATATATATATATATATATATATATATATATATATATATATATAATATTGCATTCTTGCAATTATATATTGTAATACAACATGTAATATATTTGTATATGTTACAAATAGTAATTATTCATAGAATTTAGATGATACTTCAAATCACCAAAGATTGGAATATTATGCAAAGATTTTTGGAAGACCTATGGAAATTGAAAATGGAAAATGGGTAGGAATTTTAAAAAGAGAACTGGTAAGATCACTATAAACTAGAAGGTACCTTGTATAACCCAAGGATATATAACATGCTTTCCTCAAGACTATATGAAGGAAATCCAAAACTCTTTCATAGGAGATCTTACCTCTAAATCATATTCTCCCCAAACTCATGCTGATGTGAAATTTCCTTCTATCTCTGAGGAATCTCTGAGACTGATTTTCTAAGTTAGTGCAATCTCAGCATTTGTCCCCCATTCTTACCCTGGCCTTATTGGGGTATATGAGAAAAGTTTGAAAGGTAAGTGAGAAGAGAACTTTCGCTTCTTATAAAGACATATCTGTATTGTGAGAAGCAGTCAGACATCCCTCAAGGGGTCCCAGATTAGAAAGGGTGCAGGCTGGACTGAGGAACACCCCTCCCCCATGCATGACTTTGGTGCACTGGGCCTCTAGTTTGATTATAAGACCCATTCTTGAGGTATATGTAATGAGATCAGTGTTCTGAACATCATACATTGGGAACACAATATCAGTTTTAAAAAAGGAAAAGAAAGATTGTAGATCTTAGCTTTACAAGAAAAGGGTAACAAGAAAAATATTTAAAACCAAATTTGCAAACAGAAAGGCCAGTCCATGTGAACCATGTTACTATTTTGTAAAGGCAAAACACCACCACCAACAACAATACACAAGGAAATGATATTTAAAAATGATGCATCATACAAAGACACAGGCATATTTGAGATGCAATATAAATAGCCTTGAAGTCTCAATTTGTACCATTTTTTAAAACATTCCAAAACAGATTTTTTTTTCATGTTTTGTTGACAGGTTGACTTATCTACAGATGAAAAACAGAGCTCCTGTCAGCACCTATGCTCTAGTAGAAAAAGCTAAAAACTTAAAAAAAAATAAGCACTCCAGGAAAATACATATGCAAGTGATTTGATCAAAGCTGGAATGTGTTTGCTTTTGAGCTTTAATCCCTATTTTACCCTCTTTACAAACATATCTTAAACAGTGACTTTTAGAACATTTGAGAGTGTGTGTCTTTATTCATTTGCCATATGCACAGAGCTAAAATGAGTTGCTTCAAGGGGTGGGGGAACCACAGTAAAGGCATGGTACCTGCCTTCCAAGAACTTCTGATCACTCCCAGATAGCAGAGCGCCCCATCATGCTTGAAGGGATCAACACAGGATGTGACTAGTTTCCACAAAGAGCAGCAGAAATGAAATGTGGGATTGCATTTCCTCTACTATAATCTTATACCATCAAATGAGATAATAAATCAGCAACAAAACAATTGTCTATAAACTAAATTAGGCCATAAAAAGTGCCCAGCACAAAGGCTGGCATATAAGAAACAATATATAAATTATAGCCTCTGTCACTCATGTTATCACTTGTTTGCTTTTTCTTGATTATTTTTTTTAATCTTTGCCTAACACTTATTAAAATCCATAACATGAACCCTCAAGGTAAATCTCAACCTCTGAAAATGACTGAGATTTAGTTTTCTGAGAACAGAAGCTATTTGTAATTTAAAAGTATCATATTTATTTTAATTTTTTATTATATAAAATAAATAAAGCATATTATTTATGTTTTATTTATATAAATATATATACATTACATACATACATACACACACACACACACACACACACACACACATATATATATATATATATATATATATATATATATATATATAGAGAGAGAGAGAGAGAGAGAGAGAGAGAGAGAGAGAAACATCTATGGACTGCTTCCTGCATGCCCCCTACTGGGGACTGAACCCACAACCCTG
Organism: Vespertilio murinus; assembly: GCA_963924515.1. Classification (NCBI taxonomy): domain Eukaryota; kingdom Metazoa; phylum Chordata; class Mammalia; order Chiroptera; family Vespertilionidae; genus Vespertilio; species Vespertilio murinus. Next base: position 12,364,654 of record OZ004714.1, on the reverse strand, counting down.
GGCATGTGTCCTGATCGAGAATCTAACTGGTGACCTCTTGGTGCATGGGGTGACACTCAACCAATGGAACCACAATGGCTGGGCCATGCTGTCATGTTTTAAAAGGCATGCATTAGTTTTATGTGGGACTGGGATTGGTGAGGGATAAGAACTGAAATTTACAAGTTAAAGATTTACACTGCTTCTATAATAAATGCTCCAGGATTCCACTGCTTAATAAACTATTATGCTTCACAAAACGTACCATATAATAAAATTAAACATGACCTAAGTACCTCATGTGCAGATTCTTGTGAAATGAACATTGATATTAATTACATGTTACAGATAAGGAGGATCTAAAAGTATATCTAGCTTAGCCAAGGCCTCACAACTTGGAGCTTGCTCCACTTAACCCCATGGGGCGCTGCCACTCTCAAAGGCTAAGAGGTGAAGAGAATATATTTACACAATCTAGCCCTGTACTTCTTAGTAAAAGAAATATGAACTGAAACTGTTCAAAATTCCTACATGATGTAGATCAAAACTTGGGCTTTCTTCACATCAGGTTAAGGAGCAGATGGAGAATCAATTTTAAGTATAAGCAGAAACTCACCCAATGATCAAAGAGGAAAAGGACGCATGTCATTTATCTGGTCCACCCTGGCTTCTAGGATGGCTACGGGAGTGGGCCCACCTCTGAATGATCTCATGATGTCTCCTGCACCTCACCAAGATGCCCGGGTGCAGAGCACGTCTAACAGAATCAAACAGAATCGGGCGTAGGGCCTGTGTAACTAAGTAACCATTCAGCCCCCTGGTTCCCTCAACAAATAAATGCCAGATCTGCTATTTCCACATTTACTTTTGTTCCTGACGGTCTGCAATATAATAATCGTGGGATGCCCAACCCTTAATCCTTCTTTTTTTCTGCCTCACCCCTACCCCTGCCCACCCTATTCTTGCTAATCCCTAAACTTTGAAAACTCTTTCCCCAGATACTTCGACAGACGGCCTCTCACTTCTTTCTGGACAATGGTCAGGCTGTACGACATAGCAACCCCTCTCCTCCCCCCAGCACCCAGATTTCCCTTAGCCTCTTTCATTTCTCTTCATGCCATTTACCCCTGTCTGATAGATCAACTTGCTTTTTGTCATCTCTCTTCCCACACCAGATGTAAGCTCCATGAGAGCAGGAAAGATGTCCATTGTGTTCACTGCTGGCTTAGGAAGAGGACCCTGGACACTCACAGTGTGGTTCTGAATGACCTGACAGAAGCTTGCTCTTCTTGTGTGGCCCAATGGATTTCTGCTAAGGCGGTAAGAAGCTCACGCAGACACAATCAGCTATGTGGGCTGAAGTGAGATGAGAGGGCATGTTCCGTGTTCTTCTACCTTTTCACCAACATACCTCTGCCTGACATCCATGTCCTGGCCAAGACACTGACCTCAGAGGCAGTGACTATCTTTGTTCACCTTCTCCCCCCAAATCTCCATTCTACAGAGCAGTGTGGGCACAGAGCAGATGCCCGCTGCACATGGAGGGCACATGAATGCTTGATGAATAATGGACACAGTCTTTGAACCAAGGATGGCCCAGGATACTTCTTCTAAAGGTTTTAGAAAGTACCCAAACGCCCTGAGCTCCTCCTCCTCTGCCTTCAGTCCTCAGAAAGGGAAAATGCTCTACCCCAGACACATCAGCCACTTGGCTAAGGTCACAAAGCAAGCTACCGGGGAAACTCTGAGACAGGAAGCAACAGGGCGTTACTCAAATGGGCACCAAGGAGATGTCCTGAAATCAGAGCACCATTTGCCTCTAAATCGCAGCTGTGGCGTCTGAGTTTTGCTTCTTTTCTGACCTCATGAAGAGCAGCCCTATCATCGCTCCTGGTGCATTTGGCCTCGCAAAAGTAGCTTCCAAAGCCAAAGACACATGGGCTGCATCCCAGACTCCACTCTTTGATACCATGGGATGCATGAGGTTAAAGCCGAGGGAATAATTTAGGCTCAGAAAATGTGTGTGAGTCCACATCTAAATAACTTCATTATCGTTCATTGGCAGATTTGTTTAACCTGTCAGCCCAACTAATAATCTCTGCCCGTGTCATAACAAACCCCTGTACATTTTTAAACACAGTCACCGGATTCCAGTAGTCTGCCCACTGTCAAGCAAAGATCTCCAAATGCATTTCTTTTTAAAAAAATATATTTTATTGATTTTTTTTACAGTGAGAAAGGGAGAGAGAGAGCTAGAAATGTCGATGAGAGAGAAACATCTACCAGCTGCCTCTTGCACACCCCCTACGGGGGATGTGCCCGCAACCAAGGTACATGCCCTTGACTGGAATCAACCTGGGACCTTTCAGTCCGCAGACCGACGCTCTACCACTAAGCCAAACCGGTTTCGGCTCCAAATGCATTTCTGATAATACCTCGAGAATATAACAGGCAATCTATGTCAAAGGATGGACGATGGCAGGAAGCTGAAGGCAACTGTCTCCTGCTTTGAGTGGATTCTGCCCTGAAATTCGTTTGCCTGGCAGCCTAACCATGGAAGTTAAAGTGCTGATGAGACATTATGGTGCAGGCGAGTTGAATCAGCTTCCTTCTGCTTCTTGGATCCCCTGAACTTTTCAGGTTAAGTTGCAGAATTAGAGGGGGGTAGGTTAAACTGTGGGGTCGGGGGGCAGGCCATGTCAGTGGGATGCAAAAGAATGTCCACTCTGCCATATATCACAGAATTTGGAATTTTATTTTTCAGTGTAAGGTATGGTGAGTACCCGGGTGTTCAAAAGTTGTGAAAGTTCTCTCTCATCTTCCTGGGCCATCGTCCTTCTGTGGTGCTAATGTTTCCAGTCACACGGGGCAGCTGAGATAAGAAACTGAGTGTTATTTGCTTGTGACTGGGGGTGTACATTGCTCCACAGAAAATGAGGCGAGGTAGTATACAGCACACTGTCACATACATGCCATATATTTCTGCTGTAGATAAAATTAGAGATCTAAAATAATGGTAACAATAAAGATATGGGTTACCTTTATCCTTCCAGTTCATTGTTGAGTATGAAAGTAACCCAGCTGGTTGGCACTGATAACTGGATTCTCTGACTATTTTGCTTAAGAAAAGGAAGGTAAAGACCTAACTGGTTTGGCTCAGTGGGGAGAGTGTCAGCCTCTCCATTGAAGGGCTCTGGGTTCTATTCCAATCAAGGGCACATACCTAGGTTGTGGGCTCAATTCCTAGTAGGGGGCGTGCAGAAGGCAGCTGATTAATGATTCTCTCCCTGATGCTTCTCTCTTTCTCAATAAAAATATATTTTTTAAAAAGAAAGGAAGGCAAATTAGAGGTCTTCTGTTCAGCTTATTCAGAAACATATATAAGAAGAGAATTCTCCTTAACTACATGGACACACACACACACACACACACACACACGGACACACACGGACACACACACACACACACACACACACACACAAAAGCAGCACTGTCTGCTTCCAATGTCTCTCATTTGAACCTTCCACTTTTCCACTTCAGTTCAAGTTCCATAGGGCAAACCCCTACCATGTCTGTGGTGCCTGGGACTCACCTGTGTACAGTAGCACAGGGAAAACTACTGCTTGTTCTCTCTCACAGATGCAGCCTCTTTCATGCTTCTGTCTTTGCAGAGCCATACCCCCTGCTAACAGACACACGCTGGTGCTGGGGGCCAGGGCACATACTCCTTCTCATCTTTAGCGATGCTACTCCCCAGCCACCTTCTGGGGACCTGACAATGCCATCACCAGTACTCTTTCTTCTTTCTTCTTTTTTCTACGACATCGCAGACCCCTCTACATTGAAGCTGTGGATGTTCGGAGTTTCCTGTGCTAATAGACTATGTTCTCTAAAGGCAGGAAAAGCTCACATTTCTCCTTTCACCCTTCTTTCTCCCCATAAAAATCCATTTGTCTACTTCAAGGCTGCACGCATGTATCCCTTCCTCCACTGAGTTCCTTACATCACTCTACTAAGTGGAATGGCTCCTTTATAGCCCATGTTACACACTCAGTCTCTCCCACAGGCTTCTTATGCTCTGCCAGGTATTACCCCCATAGCAATCTGATGTTCCCTACCTGAGGACCATCCACTAGAGAGCAAGAATCCCTCTCTCCACCATTGTAGCTTTTGATACCATCCAAAAGGTGAGCAAACAATGTTACTGCTTGAACACACTGCTCTGAAATGTTCTCCTCTATTATCAAAAGATATAATTTGAGAAATTCCACATTTGGTCTTTGCCTTTCTTTTTAGAAGGTGAAGATGCAAAAAAAAATTAAAAAAATAAAAAATTCAGGATTCTCCGCTGAGTTTTTTGTGTCAGATGGTTAATCGTGACACAAATACAAGAGAAATCAAGTTCTTACTTAGGAAGAACTCATACAATGCATTAATTTATTAAAATATTCCATGTAAACATAGCAATGGGACACATAATATGTATTTATCATTTATATGGGTGAAGATACATTTAGAAAGGGGGGTATGTCTGTTCAACTATTTAAAGGATTCTCTCTTTTTGATATGACCCTAATTCCTAGACATTTCTGTCCCAACACTTCCATCTTCATGCAGAGTTCACCCATGAATAAACTACATTACCCTACACTCATAACCAGCCATGTCAAATGGTTTGTAAGTAATAACAGTGAACATCTACCAAATGCTCAAAATGCTTACTCTGGGCTAACAAGAGCTTTACAAGAATTGTCTCATTTAATTATCATAATACCCTACAAGTTCTGATATGACCTCCATGTTACAGATGCAGAGAAGGAGACTTAAAGAGGATGGCCAACTTGTCCAGTGCCAAACAACCATCATAGTGGGCCCTGGATTCAAACCCAGGCAGCTGATTTTTGAAGCCAGCATGCCTAACGTAGAGACAAGACAGCTCAGCCATTTATGTGTCCTGCTCTTTGTAGAAAGATAGAATCCTCTGTCTCGAAAGAAATGGACATTTTCAATGGAACTCCCAGAACGTAGATCACCTGCCTCCCAACAAGGAACCACCACTGTTCATAACATCTTCCAGTTATCCTAAAGTCCATTTTCTTTTTGAAAGTGAATCATTAGCCAAACATCTAATAAGTCAATTTGAGGGACTACTTCTTCAAAACCAGGCACAGTGTGTAGTCTCTCTGAAGCTCATTCATTCAAGAATTATGTATGTTGTCTCTCCCACGTTCCAGACCCACAGCTGAAATGGCATACACATACATCTTCCTTGTTTTAGAATCCTTGTCAGAAAATTAATTTGAGCTGGGGCTGCTCATTGTCCTGGGTTGTTTCTCCTCTCACATGGCATTTTGGTAGGCTAAAGGAACCCTGAGAATGCCTTGCTATGGAATAAGCAAAAATAAGTAAAACATTTATCAGATGAAGCCAATGTTACTTGGTCCTCCTAGCCCTTTGATCACACCATACAAATGAAAATTATACAAAATGTATTCCCGGAAGCATAATCAACTAAATATTTAGTGTTGCCTACAGGCTTTACTTAAGCCCCTGATATTAAAATGATATAATTATACTAAAATGTAAAAGGTGTTTTCTGAGTGTCATATCACCTTGCTACATTTTATCCCAGGGATGCTGGGAGCCTGAGCTTCACATGATGGTATATTAGTGAGAACTTGCTGACTTCCATTTACTAAGTTAACTGATGTGAGAAACGAGAAAATTGCCTCCTATATGTAATGGGAGAGGACTGGACAAGCTGATTTCCAGCCTTGACTGGAACATTCAATAATTCCCATAGCAGGAAAGGTCTACATTGACAGGCCTGCACAGACCTCTGAGATGTTGGGCTTAGAGATAAATCTCATTGTGCCATTGCAGGAGACATCAGGGGGTTGGAGTGTGAGAATGGAGGTACATACTCCCATCTGTTAAATCCTCTCTGTTTTCTACATAGCTTTTTAAAAGGTGAAGTGATTGAGCCTGGTTAGAAAACATGGTGTGTTCATTATTGCACATCATTATATCACCTTAAAATATCAGTTTTTTAGTTAGTTATTTTTTAATCTATTGGGATGGCATTGGCTAAGAGGATCCCATAGGTTTCCTGTGAACATTCCTGTGATGGAAGACCCATAACTTGCAGCTTTAAAAAAATTTAGTCCCTACCTATTACTTTGAAGAAAGCTAAACTTTCTAGAATGATAGAGCTTCAATAAGGTCTAGGATGATTTCACCTCAGTTCGATTAAAAGAAAAGAAGCAGTGGGAGAGTTTAAGCCCTAGTCTGATTATATATTAAACAGGTATGGATTTCTCCTCATTGAAACACCTGTCCTCCACCCCAACCTTCCCCTCCCGCATCCTTGTTTCCCCCTTTAGTAGCTATTTAACACTTTCACACGACCTCTTGGGATCAATAGAGCACAGTCTCCACAGAACAGACTAAGTGCAACCACGTGATTCTGCAGAAGAGGCTCAAACTCAGAGTAAGAGAGGCACATATTAGTTGGTGCCCCAGGGAAAAGAGAACTCGGGGCTTCTGACTCCTGTGCAATGACATTCCTCAAAATTACAAGTTATCAAATATGAAAGGGACCTTCATCTTCTCAAAGAAATTTAATAAATCCTAGCCATCTTGTCATCAATATTCTAAGAAAGGAATGTAATACTATATGCGAAAAAGGTCCTTCTCCTCCAATACAAAAGACAAACAAACAAAAAGCTAGAGCTTAGATGTGCTAGAAACAGCATGCAATCACCCTTGAGAATTACATCAACCAAACTGAAAATTATGGTCACATTTGGGAATGGGTTCAAGAGTAGGAATGATTGTCAGGCAAAGAGGATACTGACAATTAAATAAATGCATACAATGCTTACAGAGAATGTATCCCAGCATCCCTCATGGAATAGAGGAACACATTAGTCATCAATGAATCCTCATCCCCTCCAGTCTGCATGCAGTGATATCCAACCCACTCAAAGGTAACACTACCTGTTTCATAAAATATGGGCGGTACATCTGACTGGGGATGGAGTTCTAACTCACACTATTACTCCAGAACACTTGACATTTGTCCACAAGTACCCAGGAGAACTGCCAGGTCCCCGTACTCTCAGCTTTTCCAATTTTATTTAAAAAGCGAAGTAATCCAGGAAACACTGGCAGTCCCATTCACAATTGTACCCTAGTCCCTTCTCTGAATACTTAACTGCTTCATGATGAACATAGTATAAATGGAAACACTCCAGATACTTCCTGGCTTTCATCTCCCTGCAGCATCGGCGGCACCTGAATACCGGGTAATCGATGCTACAAAACGCTCTCCAAACACCAGAGACTGAATCTTCAAAACCAGACCTAGCATGTAGTTTCATTAAGCTAATTTAGTTGTTAGAAATACAGTGTAGCAACATAGTGTGATGTTCACTCATTCCACCATTATTTATGCTGCACTTCCCATGTTCCAGGCCTTCCTCTGGGCACTGGCAATAAAACACAGAAAGGAGAAATATAATACAAAACGTTTGTTTGTTTTTTTAAAAAACATATTTTATTGATTTTTTTACAGAGAGGAAGGGAGAGAGATAAAGAGTCAGAAATATCGATGAGAAAGAAACATCGATTCAGCTGCTTCTTGCACACTTTCCAATGGGGATGTGCCCGCAACCAAGGTGCATGCCTTGACCAGAATAGAACATGGAACCCTTCAGTCTGTAGGCTGATGCTCTATCCACTGAGCCAAACCAATTAGGGCAAAATTGCTGTTCTTAGGAAGTTCAAATTCTAGTGGAAAGAGGCAGATTGCAAACACATTAACGTACAGTTCTTAAGGTGATGGTGAACACCGCAAAGGAAAAGGAAAGAGTGAGGAGGGCCTACAATGAAGATGGCGTGTGTCACTTCATACAGTGTAGTCAGAGAAGGCCTCTTGGACATGGGATTTTACAGTAGATCTGAATGATAGTAGTGGGAGGTGCATATGTCCAGAAAAAGTGCCACAAGCAGGGGGGACAGCAAGTAGAAGGACACAACTTCAGGCCCAAGCTCAAGATGCCTGACTTATAGCAAGGAGGGGAGTATGCGGGGAACAAAGGCTATAACCAAAGAGGAACTTGTTAATAGTAGTTAGTCACTCACCCACACAACAGTGCCTAAACCACATGGAGTTTGCCTGCCTATTAAGTCTTTGGAAGATCCTGAGAAGGGAAAGAACTCACTGAGGTTTTGTAGAGCGGAGGTTCTGGGAGCTTAGTTTCCCTGTCTGTAAAATGGGGATCACAATAGTAATGGGCTCATGGGATTGCTGGGAGGGTTACATGAGATGCTCCCTCAAAAGTTCTTGGCATGTAGTACGTATTTGTTGGTGTAAGCAGTTATTGCTGAGGTTGATGGTTAGTTCAAGAGAATGTACTTCCAAGAAACAGAATTGGGGATCTAAATTGAAGATCCAAAGGCCCGAAATAATCTGGGACTTGATAAATCACTGACTTAGAACTACTTATAATAAATCCTAAAGGAAGAAAAAACACAGACAAAAATATGAATGTCAAGTGGGATGCAGCAAGATTTCTTAAAACTGAAATTGCTTTCCTTGATATATATTCCTAGAGGAGGCTTCACAAGACACGTTGGTAAGAGTGAGCCTGGGTAATAGGCACGGTGGGTTTCGAAGAATTGGAATGATATGTATTTGAAAATCAGATCTCATCCTCCCAAACCATCAGAAGACCCTGCTTAATGGAGGTGAGATGGTAGCATACTGTTTTGGAGTACTCAACTTATTTCCAAATAGAACTTATTTCTGATACCATGACCCAGATTTGTCCTAAAATAGTTTTGTCCTATAACTTAATATTTCTCATCCCCACACAGTACTCACATTTATTTTCTACATACCTCCTGCATTTTACAATTTTATTTTTTTCAAACTCCATTTCTCTCGTCTTCTCAAAAATAACACGTCCTCCAATTCACTCCCATGATGCAGCACTTTCCATTTTCAATAGCTGGCTCCCATTTCTAATTGCAACACTGACTCCTTCAACTCAAGGCCTCCCCACTTCTCTCCCTCCAGAACATTTAGTGTTTATATGCCTACCTTACAAGAAAAGGGATTAGGGGCTCACCCTTTCAAGGGGACTCGACACCAGGGCTTGTCCCAGTAATGGGCTCTGAAGGTGCCAGTGCAGGCTTTGCCAATGAATGACCTGCTGAGTGACCTTGGGCAAGTTGCCCAACCTCTCTGAGCTGTTCTTTAATAATGCTGATTGGCCTTACAAGGCTGCTGGGAGGAATCATTAATCAATCTGATTGTGAAACATTTTGTCAATACAGAGTGCTTTATAAATATTTACTAATACACAATGAGCTCACTGCGTAATGAGATCTGCATAATCACAGAGAACTCTGTCTGGACCCCAGAATCACAGTCAACATGATGCCTAAAATAGTTCTTTTCTCATCACATTTATAAATACCTTTCTTCTGAGATGGGGTAGGGTTCTTCTCCTGAGTTAGGGGAATGAGTCAGATCAGTGAAGTTTTAGTTATCTACAACAGCATGTATTTTAGCATGAAAGACAAGCTATCCCACCCATAAGACTATCTGATATTTTCAGATGAAAACAAAGGAGAGTATTGTTGTAAAAAGTGACAGTGTGGTGGCTACTTTGGACGGAATGGCCTTAGAAGGTCTCTCTGAGCCAGTGGCTTAGGCTGAGGAGGGGGTGAGTGTGCACCAGAAGCAGAGTACAGTACACGTAAAATGGCCTTAAGGTGTACTTGAGGAGCCACAAGAAAGGCCGTGCTTACAGCTTAGTGAGTGATGAATAGAGAAAAACAGGTAGGGGCTAAATCACATAGGCTTCCTCCTGAGTACAGGGTAAGAAGCTTAAATTTTCTTGCATGTGAGATGGAAAAGGCATGGGAAGGATTCTATCAAAGGTGTGTTAAAAACTGACAACCTTTTTAAAGATAATTTTGGCTGCTAAGTGGGGGATACACTAGAGAACAGCAGAAGTGGATGAAAGCAGTGAGACTGGTAAGGTCAGTGGTTGGCAAACTCATTAGTCACCAGAGCCAAATATCAACAGCACAATGACTGAAGTTTATTTTGAGAGCCAAATTTTTTAAACTTATACTTCTTCTAATGCCACTTCTTCAAAATAGACTTGCCCAGGCTGTGGTATTTTGTGGAAGACCCACACTCAAGGGGCCAAAGAGCCGCATGTGACTCAAGAACCTCGATTTGCTGACCTCTGGGTTAGGTGATAAGCTTGGCTTGGACTAGGGATGTGGGCCGGAAGTCATTCATTCCTGAGCGAGGCTGGTCAGTGAGGAATACTTGGAAGTTATCATGGCTTTATCATTTGCACCAGAGCACAGTAATCTAGAATTATTTATATTAACAACATAATCATTTCTATTTATAAAATTTCTTATTTTAATTTATAGAGATTTCTTCAATGTAGGCTCTTCTTTGGCATAGTCTTTCATTAAATATCCCTCTACTTATTTTCTTTTATATTTCAGTTACAGTTTACATTCACTATTATTTGGTATTAGTTTCAGTGTATAGTACAGTGATTAGACAATAATATACTTTGCAAAGTGATATCCCCCCCCAGTACTATTACAATATTAGTGACTATGTTCCCTATGCTGTACTTTATATCCCCAAGACTATTTTGTAACTACCAGCTTATAATTCTTAGCACAACTTGATTTCATGCCTGATCCTCCTGTTCCCTTAGGACAGGGCAATTCCTAAGACACTATGGTTACTGATATACTGTAAGGAGTGGTTTTTATAATCAACATAAATAATTCAGCCGTGTATTAGCTGTGCTTTATTGTTATCATTTACTTCAACTTGAACTATAGTTTAGGAGTTATGGACATTTTTTTTTAATTAATAGAAGCTCATCCATCACCCGGCATCCCCAGGATCTACCAGGTTGGAAAACTTGCTATTCATAGCAACGGTCCTGATTCAAAATGAGAATCAATATTTTGTTCCCCTGACATCAAACTTTAGGTCAAGCACAGGATCTGCAGATGGATTTTACAGGAAGTGGTCTTAAAGCACGTCCCTGGAGATTATGCCAGCGCGAGGGCTCAAGGCGATGCACTCTCTGTCTGCTGACCGGAAGGATGATGGTTGGTAGTGTGGGTTGTATGTGGAAGACGCACAAAGGGGTGGCAGAGAAAAGACAGATAGAATGCCCGGATGTTTCCATACCAAGGTGTTTGAGCCTAAATCTCTCAAAATGAAGTAGGATCTCCCCGGATCCTTGAAAACCAACTGAATCAGTCTTTCCATCCTGGTACCCAAAGATGTGGCATATGCATGTCATGAAGGAGTTTTTCTAGAACAAACTGGCGTACAGAGTCCAGCCCTGTACAGTCTCCTTGGTAAAGTGCCTAGCATATGGTCTTAAGTAATCAGGCATTTACCAAATGTGCCTGATAATACTGTGGCTAATGAGACTCAATTGCTATTTTCATATCTCCAAAAGCATTTCAGTCCTCTTCGCTCAAACTATTTCTGAAAATCTGGAGGCAGACCTTTTCTTTTTGCCACAGCTGGGTTTTTATACAAATTATGAATAATAATCAATCGTCCTTAAAATTCAGGAAACAAATCTCAGGCTGCTTAATGGGCTTTAAGAGAGAATTAGAGCATCAATGTGTTTTTTGAAAAGGGAGAACTTGGTTCCAAAAACGGTCACAGTCCTCAGCAAAAAAAAAACCAAAAACACGGGCAAAGTTTGGTGACCAGTAAAAAATAAAATAAAGATTTGACAGAATTCCAGGACCTGTTGGCAGTATTCTGGAGAGTGACCTGGTGGTAATTTTCAGATTCTGGAAGAGCACTGTCCATTTAGGAATCCAATCTCACTGTGCAGATTCCACAAGCACCTCCCCCCTAAAAATAAGTCCATGCAATATGCAGAACCCCCACTCCGGTGCCAGTGTGCAGAGAAGAGAAGCCATGGGAGAGGGCATGGCTGAAAAAAGCAGAGGGTTATTCCACAGCACATGGCAAGGGATTCTTATAATAGTAGATATTTTCCCCTATTTTATAGATGGTGAGAACAAGGCTCCTAGAACGGAGGGAGTTTGTCCATGCTCACACAACTGATAATAGGTAGAATTTGGTGTCAAAGGTCAGTCTGTCTGAGCCCAAAGTCTGTATCTGAAATCTCTTGCTTATACTGTCTCCCAAACATGCTACCCAGGAATGAACTGAATACTACAATTCTCCCTGCCAATACTCCCTACCAATTCTATGTCCTCCTAGAATAAATGATCAGCTCATGTGTGAATTTGTTTGAGGCAACTTAGTAAACATTTATGAGCAGGCCAAGAACAGACAGGGCTTCGTTTAAAGATCTAGATAGAACCAACCAATACTTCCAAGCTGGAAAATTTCCCTAAAGTGTCTCACACTTCAGCCACATTGTAGTTAAAAGTACTGACTAGAGTATCTTTGGAACTAAAGAACTAGAAAATATCTCTTTATGTTTAAAAAAAATAAAAACATAATTTGGAAAACATTTCTAAGTTGAATAGTTCCTAAATCTTAGGTCATCAAACTATATCAAGGGTCCAGCTCTCTATAGGAAAGTCTCCCTGAGATTTATGATGGGGCTTGTAGAGAGGAAGAAAGCTTGTTATAAATTCAGATTCCTGGGTCTCTTCCTCAGAGCTTCTAATCCAACAGGCACATGATGTCCTCAGGAATCTACAACGTCCTGGATTTAGAACAATCCATTTTGAGAACAGGTTTAGAGTGTCTGAAACCCTTAGGACGAACAAGGAGTAGGCTAACAAATGGGTAGAAGCAAGAAAATGGTCTGTTATTATCTTGGTGTGTTAGAAAAAAGAGAGTAGAACAAAAATAGAATTCTGCTCTGTACTACCTTGTTTCCCCGAAAATAAGGCATCCTCCGAAAATAAGACCTACTTCATGGAAACATAATACATCCCCTGAAAATAAGACCTAGCGCATCTTTGGGAGCAAAAATTAATATAAGACACTGTCTTATTTTCGGGGAAACAGGGCAGTATGAAGAATCAGGTGCTACCCTAAGAACCAAGCACTACCAACCTTTCAATAGCACATTGACTCTCTTTAAAGAGGACAAAAAAGAACGATGACTTTACAACAGAAAGGCTACACTGATCCAGTGAGAAGACCTTGACTTTGGAGACAGCTAGACCTTCATCCGGGCCCTGACCGGTCCATTCACAAGGTAACTACAAGCAGTTTCTGCATCTTCTCTAAGTTTTAGTGTCTTTGTCTGCAAAATAAGAACAGTACCTAACACTTCCAGTGTGGTGAAAATTAAAATAACTACTATGGTTTTGGCTTGTTTAATAAATATCTATTCGTCTGGGTGCTCCTCGTTTGAAACGAAAGTTCCAAGGGTGACAAATACATTCTAAGTTACTAATCCCGCCCCTGGTCTTTAACCTTTTCAGAGAGATGAGCTCGCATCCCATTATATTTTAAAGGCCAGAAAAGGAAATTCATTAACATCTCGTAGTCATTTGTTCCAGTAACATCATTTATACCAGCAATGCCTTCTTCAAATTCCACTTAATAAAACTGAAGCCTATTATCGATCTACAATATGTACTTACAGAGAGGAGAAAAGATGAAAATGAGGCATTAAGGTGGTTCAAGACCAATGGGCTTAACAGCAAGAGACGAGAAACTGAAAATCTGTTGCCATCCTAATCCACTATCCTTGGAACAGACCTCTTACTGGTATCCTCTCAATTGCCCGAAGCTTGCAATAATTATGGTGCCAGTCATCCTTTAGTAGTCTTGTATTTATTCAGGCAAGATGTATTTACCATGTTTTATTGTATGCCACAGGCCCTGTAAATACCTTGGACACTGAATGAATATGAATTGATCCATTGCCCACTGGCACCTCTGAGGGCAAGCTCACCTGAAGTGAAATCGGAGTTACTATCTCTTTCAGATGCCCTATGGAGACAAGTAAATACCTAAATCCCCTGCCTCTAGATTTACCCTGCCTGCTCTTGGGTTGTCTATGCATCATCCTCATCTTCACCAAGATACCTGCAGAATGACATGCAATTCACCTGTTTCTACCAACCTGATACCGGGGCATTCATACTGTTGGCAATATGATCTAGATCAGGCTTTGGGAAACTTTTCTATAAATGGCTAAATGCTAAGTATTCACATCTGTCATGCAATTATTTAGCTCTGCCACTGTAGCAGGAAAGTAGTCAGAGACAATGTGTAAACAGATGGGCATGGCTGCGTTCCAATAAAACTTTATTTATCAAAACAGGTGGTAGGCAGATTTTGACTATAGCTTGCTGACTCTGTTCTAGATTCTAGATTCTTTGGACCAGAATTCCTAGTTGCTGGCCTTACCTTCTTATCCTGAGATTACTTAAGTGCAAGTGTGTGTACGCACGCACACAATCTAAGGCAGGGCATGGGGGTAAAAAAGAAGAAAGAAGAAAAAAAGGCTGAGGTTCTTCATACAGAGGACTTTCCTAAAGACTTTTAATAAGAATAGAGCAAAAATCAATTACATTGTCTAGAGATATAGCCTGGGCCTACATTCAAAGCTCTGCTAAATTATCCCCAAAATGAATAAACAAAAACTCAGCAAAACCTTCATAGACTCAAGTTCCATTCTGATCATACTGAACAACTATCACCAGTTACACATTAGAATTTATATCACTCTCTCCGCCAAAGCCAGGTGATATGTAGGAATAATTGTTGAAAGACCCAAGGGGTTTGGCATAAGCCGTCCCAGGCATGCGTGGGAGATATCCACTCAGTCTGTTCTCCTTGCCATTTGTAGAAAATCATTGAAATTTCAGAGCAAGCATATGTCTTTCAATTTGATTTGATTTCAGAAGAGCCACTTGCCACAAACCAGAGAGATGTGTCTGATCTGCATAAGCATGTTATGAGCCCCCAGAGTACCTCTGAATGAGGGGTGAAATTCATACGTTTGGAATATATTATCAGAAATGTGAATAATATCTTCACATTTTCATCCTTTGGAACGGTTTCATTTCTTTTTCATCTTATAGATTCTATGTCTTTTTCAAAGACTGAATGGGAGACAAATGAGCTAACGTGCAGTCATAAAAAAAATAATTAGCAAATCTGTTAACTCAGGGTCCAGGTTGTATCTCTGTGGCTCTCTCCTCATTTCTTTGACTTACACTTTTCTGACTCACCAGGGTAATGGAAAAAAGAAAATCATCCTATGTCTGACCTTGAACGGGTAAGCTGACCTTTCACAAAGTCTCTGGCTTGTTCAGTTTTTATATGCTGGCATCTCTAATCAAGATAGGAATTCATGCTCAAACTTGATAATACACCCATAGCTAGAGCTCTGAGCCAATCAATTATTATGTGTTTTTTTTTCTGCTGAGAACATCAGTTATTTCTCAGGTCACATCTCTATAACATCATTTCCTCCTTTTTAATTCTGTGAGCTGGGAAAGTTGTCAAAACGTATTCTTCTCTCCCTTAATCCTTTTCTTCCTCTCTCCTTTCTTCTTTCATTTTCTCATTCCCACCATGCATGATAGGATGTGGAGTGTTTGGAATCCAGCAATATGAAAAACATAACGTTCTGTGCCTTTGGAGATTCTGAATAATGCAGCCACAGCCTGCTGTGGAATGAACACTTTCTTTCCTTCAAATAGAGTTCTGAGATTCTGAGATAAGATTATCCACTTGGAGGATGAGGCACCTTAACCTTCACATCCTTTTTTTTTTCCTCTTTCCCTTTTAAATTTATGACACCATTTAGGGCGATTTCAATTCCCATTAATAATATGTGCAATTGATCTACATTTAAGAGAATTTAATCATGTCTTGGTGACAAATTTAGCTTAAAGCAGAGCCTCACTTAGGACTTCCAAGTAAATTCCTGTTGAAAAGGTCAATCTCTAACATTTGTCAGTTAAAGCCCATACCAGACAAATTAAATTTCCCTCCACTTGTCTGGAGCACAAAGACTGTCAATGCCAAATCTTACCTGCGGTTGTCAATTAGGAAACCCACCCAGAACAACAGAAACCCAAAACATTTTTTAAGAAAACACCTTGAATGTGCATTTATTCAAGAGTTAAAATTGTTGTACACACTGAAAAGCTAAAATGGTAATGGAAAAACAAAACGTGAACTTACTGAATAATTGCAATCATGTCAATGGCACAAGCATCTGAACCTCTATTGTTGAGGAAGGAAGAGGGGGGGGGAGGCTTTAAGCCCTCACTGAAGCAAATGCATCTCCCGGGGGAAACGAAAGCACCTGAACCATGGAAATTAACATGTAATCATCATCAAGGACAAAGCTTGAAAAAAATAATGGTGCCCATGTGGTGCTGAAGACAGAATGTGTTTCGGAGAGGTGAAAGTCCATGTTGATTTGGATTTCTGTGAAAAGGTTCATGGAACAGAAAGGATATAAATAGTCAATATAGACAGGCAGTGCCTTAGAGATCTGATCATAGGTGTGTTTCGTTTTGTTTTCTCTTTTCACCTCTATGTTTTCTCATTTTCTACATGAATTATGATGCTAAAAAATAATTTAAAATATTTGAAGAGAGAGCTTGGACAAAAGAGAAAATAAAAGGATTATTCTACAATTTCCATAGGTCAATCTCCAATCAAACAAGATTGGATGCTCTGGTTTTTCTGCCACTTGGCCCACAATTAGTAAATCGCTCGTCATTTACTGTGAAGAAAAGGTCTTATGGCCATATATCTACAGATGTTTTTGTTTTTTTTCCCCTTTGGCAGGAGCAGCAAAGGACTGAGATTTGGCAGATCTTACAAAAAAGACTGTATTCATTGTTCCAGCAAATCAGGCTATCTCTGAGTACCAGGGGGTCGGAGTGGGGGAGTGGGGACACAGGGAGGAAGGAAAGAACACCTTCAGGAGAGGGAAAGCTGGGATGGGTGCCCACTGTTTTATTTACATGCCTATCTTCTTTTTTTTAATAAAAAAGATATGTTTTTATTGATTTTAGTGAGGAGGGGAGAGGGAGAGAAAGAGAGAAACATCAAAGATTAGAATCATTGATTGGCCGCCTCCTGCATGACCTACACTGGTGATAGAGCCTGCATATGCCTTGACTGAGAATCAAACCATGACCTCCTGGTTGATAGGTCAATGCTCAACCACTGAGCAATACAGTGCATGCTTATTTCCTAATAACTAGGAAGACCTGGCGTGTTGTTTTTATAAATCCTTAGTTTCAAATATTACACACACTTACTCACACACGTCCTCATCTTGGATTGAGTGACAACCCTAACTAAGCTGTCCCAAGATTACAGAGGAGGCAGTCTTTCCAAGCACCCTGCGATTACTATCGATCTGTTCAGCTCCTTGAAACTCAACATTATCAGGCTGGTCATGAAAGAAGGATGGATGTTATTAAGGATCCTGAGTAGCTGCTCTGCAGGTATCATTTGTTAGAGGTAAACTAAATATACTGACTTTCAAGCATACAGAAGGATTTTGCAGCAGATTCAATGCCTTTCCAGAATCTTGAACCTCAACTGTCCAAGAGTACAGACATGATTGAGTGTAAGCACCCACGCTCTCCAAGTGTGATATGGAAGCTCAACTTTATTAGATAATACAAATAACTGAGCAAAGCTAAGACTGCAATAGTGGGACTCAATAACCAGCAGTTATTTATTAAGCTATCATATATCCAGGGCTATGCCAGCCACTAACCAGAGAACATTCAGAAAGAGAAGACCAGAAACATAGGAGAGGCCTATTTCTCTGAAACATAGTGGTCTTTATAGACCAGAGAGTAAAAGTCTTCTGAAATACCAGTTCCAAAAGATTCACAAACATTAATGAAGTACCAATGGATACATGTCAATTACATAAGATAGTATTAATTCATAAATTATAATTAATATTAAGATTAATTAATAACTGCTCATGATGAAAACATTTCAATAAATCCAGTACAATTCAGTAAGTTGTTAAGCCTAAAAGTTGACACGGTAAAATAAAATTTTTAAATGTGTTAACTGAGAGGGCAATGGGGGAAAAGGACATATATAATACTTTCAAAAATAATTTTTAAATGTGTTAATTTACACTATTTTGAGATTTGATCTCAGCAATAATTCATACAATCTTCCTTATAGTATTTTTGGATAAAAAGAGTAGAGATTAAGATGGCAAAATTGCACCTGACATTCAATAACCTTGGATTAAAGGGTTATTGGAAAATGAAAAATGCTATTACTGTGGCACAGAGTTAAAATGCTAAATTTCAGTATAAACTCTCAATAAAAAAGGAGATAGAAAGTGCATGGCACATAGTAGGCTTCTAAAAAGTGGTAACTGTCATTAGTAGGACAAATAATTAGCTTACAAAAAAACTTGACCAGTGACACATAATCACCTTAAATAAGAAATCTAGTGTTGAGCACTTCAGAGATTTCCTTTTATAAGCTACAGTTTTTAATGCTTAAATGACTATAATTTTCACTACAAATGCATTGTTTCCTAAAGTGTGGGCAATTTACTGAACACCCTGTATTTTTGTTTTCTTTATCGCCCATACAGAGACACTATATTTGAAGATAAAGTATCTGTGTAGAAAAAGTCACAAAACTGTGTGCTCACCAGGTTAGGTTTCTACTTTTTCCTCTGTCACTAACTTACAGGGTGATATGAAGCAAGTCCCCAACCTTTTGGACCTTGGTTTTAGCAACTATAAGTGGGAAGATGTCTGGTTTTCTCTGCCTTCCATGGACTCAAGGAAAATTCTACATGGTAAAGAGAATCTGAGACTGTTCTTCCAATTCTTAGAGGGGGAAAAAACACAGAACATAAACCTTTTTCCATTTGTCAAAAGCAAAAGCATTATATATTTTTATAGACTGAATGAAAATAATAAAATATTAGGGATCTAATAAAGAGAAAATTCTCCAGCTTTCTAACTTTATAGCCTCTTGAGTAAGTTCAGAGTGACCAAGGCCTGCTCAAAATTATAAGGTATTTGAGGCTATCCTGTTTATTAAAGAGATTAGAACCTTTTCTTTTCTTTCTTCTTTTTTTTTTTTAAATACTAGAAAATGCATTGAAAGTAAGTCAAAAGATGAAGCTGTGAGCAATATTGGGGAAGTCATCAAGACTATAGAATCTCAGAAGGAAGATGGGGTGGGTAGGTGGTTGGGTAGGGAAAGATTAACCAAAGAGCTTATATGCTTATTTGCATAAACTATGGACACAGACAAGAGTGTGGTGAAGGACTGGGAGGGGGGCAGGGGACCTAGAAGGGGTCAATGGGGAATAAAGGAGACACTTGTAATACTTTGAACAATAAAGATAATAAAAAAAAGTCTGCCTTGTTTTCTAAGGATGAAGTGTTAGGGTTTTTCTTAAGTACCCAGAAATGGTAGATAACCAACAAGTATTTCTTGAATGCAAGTTTTCTGTCCTTTTACTCTTGAGAAATCAATGAGCCTTGGTTACATGACATAAAATGAGGGTAACACTATTTTGCTTTGTTGGCCTCAGAAGTTTCTATCCCATGTCCATTCAAGTGTAACTTCAGTGGCCCTCTCAGATAAAAATAAACCTACTGGCCACTGAACTGAATATCCTATTTGAATGTAAAAAAAATAAAAAAATACAGCCAATCATACAATATATGAAACCAGGTCGTATTTCCTTAAGAAAATAAGGTTGTAAGTTCTTATGATTTTATAGAAGAACCCAAATCCTAGCCCTCACCATGTTGTGTCAGACACTGAAGGAATGGAACAAAAGTGTAGTCAATAAATTAATTAACAAAAAGGTGAAAGAATCTGGAAAATTTAAAAGCATTTCAAGTTGCAAGGTGCTGATTTTAGGGAGAGGCCTATGTGGCCAGGACCTGCTGGAGAAAAAAAATTTCACAAAACATGGAGGTCATTCCAGTAAACCCTTTCTTTCAATGGGTGCTTGATTAAAAAGAACAGAATGCGCCGAAACCGGTTTGGCTCAGCGGTAGAGCGTCGATCTGCGGACTAGAAGGTCCCGGGTTTGATTCCGGTCTGGGGCATGTACATTGGTTGCGGGCACATCCCCGGTAGGGGGTGTGCAAGAGGCAGCTGGTCGATGTTTCTCTCTCATCGACGTTTCTAGCTCTCTATCTCTCTCCCTTTCTCTCTGTAAAATATCAATAACATATATTTTTAAAAAAAGAACAGAATGCCTATCTTGTGTTATGCATTCATATAATAGATATAATTCTTCTATAGCTTCAGAGGATGATTGAAAGAGTCAAGATGTTCCTTTCTGAGATGGCTGGCTGAGGCATCCTGGGACTCATCTATATTCTCTGGTTCTCCAGGCAGCCCCGACATTGGCCGAGAGCCAGACCTCTTGTCTTAGGACTTTTACAAGTAGTAGCTCTAGTGGGCAGACAATCCGACCACTGCCCCTGCCAACTTTCCTGCAGGCAAAGCACTGGAGAACCAAGATTCCAAGGCCTTGCCACCCCAAGAACATTCCACTGCCAAATGCAGCGGCACCATCACCTGTGAGCTTGTTAGAGCAGTGTCACACCACACACACAGGTAATGACATAGAGCCCAGGTAAGTGGTGCACACAGTAAAGCACAAGAAGCAGTGCCCTAGGCCAGTGTTTCCCAAACTTCTGACATATGTGTACCCCTTCTATAATTTTCGTAATGCTGAGTACCCCTCGTCAAAAAAAATGGATGTATTTTAATAACAATCAAAATATATTTGTTTTTTTTTCTTTTTTTGGTACATACACAAAATAATAATAAACGAAAAATAAAAGTATTCATAATAAAATATAAATAAAAAGTTATATTATAAATAACATTTATTTGCACACCGGACCATCTCACGCCTCACAAGACTGTTTTGACTTGACTCATGAGAACGTAGAATTAGGCGCAGCTAAGCACGGTGCAGTGCATATCCCCACCAAACTCTGGTGCAATGCGTACCCCCACCAGACTCTTCCCGGACCCCTGGGGGTACGCGCACCACACTTTGGGAAACACTGCCTAGGCCAAGGTGATACAGTAGGTCCTTGGGTTATGTCTGAGATCCACTTAACTCGAATTTCACTGTAAGGGAATCCACCTACATAAGCACCTACATCACTCACAGGAAGACAGACACAGCAGTAATGAAGTGAAACAGTAAAAATAAACAAATAAATAACAGAAAGATAACAATTCCTGACCTTTACTTGTGATAAGTAAACAATAAAAACCATAAAGCACATATGTACATAGGTCGAAATGGCGGAACTTTTTAAAAATAAATAAATGGGAGATGGCCATGTAACCATGAAAAGACATAGCCTGAGGACCATCTGCATTAGGAAACCCTGTTCTTGCCATTATCTTTACACCAATGTTTCTCAAAGTGCATTGTATCAAGGACCAGCATCTGGGGTGAATCCTCTGGGGTGTTTGTAAAAATACAGATTTCTGAGCTCTATCATATATCTACTGAGTTGACTGGTGTGGGGAGAAGCAATCTGAACTTTTAATTAATCAGTCCAGGTAATTCTGATGCTCACAGCCTTATTCTTGGAAGGAGGCTGACTCTGAAAACCTTGGGTGCATGTCTCTCTCACCTTCTCCCTCACGCATTCAGAACTCTGACACTTCAGGTTGACTTTCTATTTCCCTCTATTTATACAGATTGACCCTTTTCCTTATCTCTAAACCATCTGAGGACTGTTTTCCTTTAATAAAATGGTTACACTCCTGACTAAGGAATGTGATAAACCTACTGCCAATTACCTAATTGATCTGACAATCTGATTAGACTCGGAGAGGGGAAGGTCTCCTCAGTGCAGCCTCATAGGAAAGGAGAAAGCCACACAAAGGCCCATGTAATTAAAATGTGATCGCTGGTGAGGAGTATGTAAGATCAGCCCTGAGAGGCATCAGGGATGGGAGCTCTTTTCTAAATGACATCTGAGGGAAGACAAAGGAACACAGGTCAGTCAAATAATCAGAGCACTACTAGGGGAGAGCGCTCAACGGAAACATGGGGCACTTGGCTCCATTGCAGCTCACCAGGGACTCTGAAATTAACAAAACACACTCATGACTTTTAGTGGGGAAAACTTAGTTACTGGCCCCATCTGCTGGGACACTGTAAACAGCCCCCCCCTTCCCCCACTTACCACCCCCCACCCCGTAGAAGCCACTTACTGGCACCATTTGTGATTATACAAATTATATTTTCTGTACAACTATGCTGAAAGGAAAATCGTGGGTACATAGTTCAACAGGAATTGAATACACAGTCATATGGAGCAGAGTTCAGAGCACTGACGCCGCCATGTCATCCTAGTAACCATGCTTATTCCAGCAACAAAGTCAGCACTCAGCATGTGCTCTGGTTTCAAGGATTATTCCTTTACTATTAATTCATGATCTGCTTTCTTCTCTGGCTCCCTTTCAGTAGAGCACATCTTCTGAACTTGGGTACCCCCCAGGCCTTCAAGAACAGAACGGCAACATGGCAACTCCGTTATTTTACACAACCAAAGTATCTAGGTCTCAAGAGTATGCTGCGAGATAGAATATTATTAGCTAATTAAGATAAACTGTCACACTGGAGTGTTTGATTAAATTAATTAATCAAACTGATGATGGGTCTGGAGGGATTAGGGAGCTGTTTTTATAGTGCACCTGGTAAAGTGTGCTATTAGGCAGCGGCCCCTTAGAAATTTAAAGAAAAGGTATTTTTAGAGGAGAGATAACTATGTTAGCATATAGTAGACAGAGTGAGTGGAATGGATGACAATGCCTATGTAGAGTAGATACCAAATACATGAATGAGTGGACAGATTTGACTCTAGAGTTCCCTTGACCACATCAATACACTAAAGTGATCAGGAGTGTCCATTCAGATCTTTTTTAAAATGAATGCAGTGATTCCCTCTTTGACA
This sequence comes from Vespertilio murinus, assembly GCA_963924515.1. Taxonomy (NCBI): domain Eukaryota; kingdom Metazoa; phylum Chordata; class Mammalia; order Chiroptera; family Vespertilionidae; genus Vespertilio; species Vespertilio murinus. The sequence goes on along the minus strand of OZ004714.1, from coordinate 12,341,674 downwards.
ATTATACAAGGCTAGGGGCTGGATGCACAAAATTCATGCAAGAGGAGGCGTACCTTGTGCTGGCTGCCAGCACCGGCTCCCCTCTGGCACCAGGGACCTGGGCTTCCCTTGCAACTCTGGGAGGTCGTCCAGAAGGACATCTGGTCTAATTAGCATATCATGCTTTTATTATTATAGATAACAAATTGAAATAGACCAAACAACAATCAACATTACAGACTTTCATTTTAATTTAAGACTCAATGAACCAACTCATCCCTCCATTCTTTTTATTTTTTAATTTTATTGAGTATTTACAGAGGAAGGGAAAGGGATAGAGAGTTAGAAACATCATTGTGAGAGAAACATTGATCAGCTTCCCTCTGCACACCCCCTACTAGGGATGTGCCCGCAATTAAGGTACATGCCTTGACCAGAATCCAACCTGGAACCCTTCAGTCTACAGGCCAATGCTCTATCCACTGAGCCAAACCAGTTAGGGCTCTTTTTAAAATACATCAAAGAGAATTTAAAGACCTCTACCTTAATTTGACAATCTACTCCCATGCATAACTCACTGTAAGGATTATAAAGTTCTTTCATTTCCTTCTGTGTAGGGGATAGACCATTCCTTCCACTATAGCTTTCTCAATTTGGTAAGCTTCAACAGTGCCATAATTCCAAGCCTACCATTCTATGCCAAACTACATGTATATGTCACCCTGACTATGCATGATACATAGCCTTCTCCATATCTGTGAGCCAAGTCTCTAGGCATTGCATACCCTGTATGAATTTGCTTCTAGGTTGATGTGCAGATGTGAAATTAATTGAACAGACCAAGATTTTCCCAATAGTCAAATTGACTGGGCTACCTATCAACAGGTCACCAACACTCCTTAGTGACCCTAGAATTAAGCAACTTTTCAAATAGGATTGCAAATGCATTCTATTCCTCTGATTCAAAAATAAACTTTTAGTCTAAATTCCCTAGAATTTGACTTATTTTAAACAGATGTGGCTGTTTACCCATTTCAAGTAGTCCCTAGACCAGCCATGGGCAAACTACTGCTCACAGGCCGGATCTGGCCCATTCGGCTATTCTATCCGGCTCGTGGAGCCCAAAGAGCGGAGGGTTCTCTTGCTCTCCCCTCCGCTCCGTCACCAACAGCCCAAGATGAGAGTGCCAGCATGGTCAGGTTGCTTTTGTTCCGGCCCTCCGGTCCAGTTTAAGAACCCATGTGGCCCTCGAGTCAAAAAGTTTGCCCACCCCTGCCCTAGACAAAGCCCTCAAACAGAGCAGAGTGTCAGTTGGGGAAGCTCAATGACTATGCCATTCTTATGCTCTATAGAACACCTGGTATGTTTCACTATCCTAGGCGAGTATTTACCAAAGGATTCTTACAGTTCAAAGCCTTTAAACTTAAATAAAAAATCTTGTAAGCACATATGTTGGGACCTAATCAAAGGCCCGTAATGTATTCATTCATTTACTCACTCATCCATTCCAAGAATAGTCCACAAGATTTCAAGGAGTCTCCCTCAGATAAGATATATTTATATAAACATATAAATAAGTATTGTTCCTACTCATTTATAGTTCACAGTGTGTACGAAAGGAATATACATAAATAAAACCTCATATATTACCTATACAATTCCATGTTTCAGATGGAAAAAAAAATAGTACGGTCTTTTTTATAGTTTCTAAAAAGCCCTCAAGAAATCACAGTGCTGGGGAAGATCCTTTTGAAAATTTTATCAACTGTCCCCTACTCTCACCCAAGGATTGAGTTATTGTTACCACATGCTTTGTCTAATCTAGTTTAAAATAATAAGTAGAAAATTACTACAGATAATTTTAAAAGTCCAGGAAAGGTAATATCCTTTGTGTTTTGTTTGTTTGTTTTTATTTCTAGAAGATGCACAGGGGGAAATGTGAGTAAAAAGAAATAGGAGGAAAAGAGTAAAGGAAGAATTCAGCTCAAATGCCAAAATAAACATTTTTATTCAATACTTCATGGTCTTCAAAAATAGATAATTACGTGCCCAGCTTTGCAGGCCAGCGGCATGAGGCTGAATACATCATCAGTTCTGCTATCAAGCATGAGTCTGCAAGTAAACAGGAAGTTTGTCTCAGAAAATGAAGCTTTTTGTTTTCATAGAAGTTCTTTATTAATAACAGAGATGGACTTGCAACTACTCACTACAGCTGTGGCTCTCTCCCTGACATACGGAGCTCCTTAAAGGAGGAAAACAAAATACAAGTCTGAGATCTCTTTGCAAATTCAATTCTGTTTATTTTCCGGAGGGGCGGGAGTGAAGCAGCAGGTGGCAAAATCATTTTTATCCAATAATGTTTGATCATGTGACATATTGTCTTTCTAGTTACTAGTAATATAGCTCAATGAAAAGAAAATTGAGAAAACTTGCCAGCACGTGAGGAGTGTGTGTGTGTGTGTGTGTGTGTGTGTGTGTGTATGTGTGGTGTAAACAGGAAGGTGTTTACAGTAAAGGTGAGGGAAGAACTTGGTCTAGTCCAGCAATGGGCAAACTATGGCCCATTCGGCTGTTCTATCCGGCCCGCAGAGCTGAAAGAGTGGAAGATTCTCTTGCTCTCCCCTCCGCTCCCTCACCAGCAGCCCAAGATGACAGTGCCAGCATGGTCAGGTTGCTTTTGTTCCGGCCCTGCGGTCTAGTTTAAGAACCCATTGTGGCCCTCGAGTCAAAAGGTTTGCCTGTTACATGCCCCCCATAGGAAAACTTTGAAGCCACTAGTCCCAATGCAGGTGGAGAGCAGTTTGAGGCAATTGTGTAGGCTGTGGATACCGTCTTTATCAAATGAGGCCTGCTGATCTCAGGCCAGGTACTTAGAAGAATGACCTTACAAAAATTACCCCGAGACTGACAGTAGCAATCCTGGGGACCTCCAAAGTGGGATGACAAAGACTGTGTGGAATAAACCCGTGTAGCCTATGAAGGAAGAAAAGGAATTGAGGGAGCCAGCTGTCAGCCCACCAGGAAAAGCAGTTGCTCAAGAGTGTCAAAGGTATAGCTAGTTTTCAATGCATGGAATACCAGGAACACAAAGCTTTGCAACAGGTAAAACAAAAAGTGACTTGTTATTTTTTCTGACATGATTGACATGACGAAGGATCCCAAACTCTGGAAGAAGAGCCAGGGATGTACCTTTTCTAACAATTTGGCAACCTTGGTCTGAAGTATTAGTATTTGACGATCCCACTATAAAAAAGCAATTTTTGTAATTAGACTTTTCTACCACCTCCATATTGCTTCCACAGTGAAAACTTGCCTGGCTGCCTGTCTATGTGTGTGTGACCAAAAATATATTATTCCTTTCCAACATTCAAATTCCTTATAGGGAATCCCCTCTCCACCACTGATAAGGGTAATGGGTGGAATGGTCAAAAACAAGCATCTCCTTCTCTTTTTTAAAATATATATTTTATTGATTTTTTTACAGAGAGGAATATAGAGTTAGAAACATCAATGAGAAAGAATCATTGATCAGCTGCCTCTTGCACACCCCCTACTGGGGATGTGCCCACAACAAGGTACACGCCCTTGACTGGAATCGAACCTGGTACCTTTCAGTCCACAGGCCAACACTCTATCCACTGAGCCAATCCGGTTTCGGCAAGCATTTCCTTCTCATTGTGGAATTCTAAGGGGGTGGAATACTCTTCCTTTTACTTTTAGGGTCGCAGAATGATCCTATAACCAAAGCTTAGCCAACGGGGCCCACTAGCCCAGGATTTTGAATGTTAAGTGAGAACATAAGCATGGAAAAAACATGGGGGTTTAGACATTTGCTACCAGCATCCTGGCCTGATGGTTACTGAAGCCCCTGTTTTCTAGTTCTTTAATATTACTTAAATCCATCCTGCCACCAGGGAGTCCTACCTTTTGCTAACATTTCTATAGTTGTTACAGAACTGCTATCCTTGCTTCCAGGATCACATTTCCATAAAGCATTTTCTGAACAGCATATTCAAAGAGCTCTCTATGCAGTCTTTTGATGACTCCCAAGGTTTTCAGGAGATCCTCCACAGTGTCCACCTGACACCAGCATGGTTCTCTAGACTCAACAATTACCACTTGACCAAATAAACCCTCCCTGCTAGATATATGGAAATATTTTTCAATACCAGGATACCTCTTTTTATTTCACCAACACATGCATTTTGTCCATTATATCACATATATTTTTCTCATTGGGACGTCACTTCCTTTCTTGAAAGGCATCACCTACTCACCCTATCTAATAAAAGGGCAATATGCAAATTAACTGTCACTCCATCACAAAGATGATGGGACCCACAGCCACAATATGGGGCACCCAATCCTCTTAGCCCTGCTGGAGTCCACCAGTCCCAGAGGGCTGCTGCTGAGAGCCGGCAGTGTGAGCGGCCTAGCAGAATCCTTCTTTGTCAACTTAGAAATGAGGCAAGCGTTCCACATCCAGCTGTGGATGGACCTCTGGACCACAGAGAGCCTCTGATTAGTGCACAGGGCTCCTAGTACCTTATAAGGTCCCATCTTTTGGAAGCCCCCCCCCCCACACACACACACCCAAATTGTGGCTTCCCATCCACCTTGAGTTCTCATGGTTGTCTCTCTTATGAGTTTCCATTGCACTTTGTTTTTGAAACTGAAACTGTTTTTTGACTCTGGAATGTGAAACTGTGTACTTTCATCACACTGTTGACTTATTCCTCTGTTTGTAACAAGATTGTGAGTTACTTGAGTTCAGAAACCATGTTTTAGTTTCAGTTAGACAAGGGCTTTCACAGTGTCTAACAACAACGTCTGCTGAGTAGAATTGAAATCAGAAGTCATATTGCTTATTTGAGATAAGGCATGACAGTCATAGCCATGTTCAGATATGATATATCCGGGGATCTGTAGTGTCTCTACTATTGGAATAGTAGCTAAGCTGCCAGTCCTTTCCCCAGGTCTCCTTGGCCTCACCACTACAATGTACTTAAATCTACTCCCAACTTCCTGTGGCTTTTCTCTAGATACATGGCCACTTCTTCTCCTTCAGTGCCTTCAGGCAGAAGGTGTCAAAGAATTATCCCATGCAGCAGTCCTCAACCAATGACAGATAAGAGTTGAGGTATAAATAATCAAATTCTAACACCGTTAATATCCGCTAAGAAAGGAGTGTAAGTTATATACTCATCGACTTTCCCAGTGAGATTAAGCTCCAATCATTCACAGTATTGACGAGATGGAAAATGTGCCCAGTGTTGGCTGACTTTCTATGCCTGCCTCACTTTCTCACTCTCCAAATGTTGATTCCAAGGATCATCTCATGAATAAATAACTTGCTCCAGAATCCTACTTTCAGACTCTTTTTCCAGGGAACTCAACCAAGTTTAAAAACAGTTATGTAACTCTATGAAGTAGGAACTAATATTACCTTAGTTGTACATATGAAGAAACTGAGGTACAAAAAGGTTAAACTTTCATTAAGTTGAGATTGTGTAATTGAAGGACAATCAACCACAAGTAGGACTGTATGGGGGTTTTCGCCACCAGCTTGGATTGTCTACTGGTCCTTTTCCCATCTTTAATTAAGATGCCAGTTGTTAATGGTGTCCTCCATTCAAAACGCTGACTTTCTATTTTTTTAAATGAAAACCAGACAAGTTAGAATGATATGCAAGAGACAAATGTATCTACAACATGAGAGACAAGAAGAGCAGATTAAAATGCTTCTGGGCAAGGTTTATAGCCTAGCACCTAACACAGGTGAGCTTGGTAACTCAGTAAAGATGCAAGCGAAACTCCATCCCTAAGAAAACATTAAGGCCAAACTAGAGACCATTCCTGAGTCTTGGAAACAGTATCACCATCATGATGGTCACCCAGGATCTGAGGGATTCATTAACAAGAACTACAAAACAGACCAACATAAAGCACAAAGCAAAAATACATAGCTATAGTTTTATTTTTTTTAAAAAATGAAAACCAGACAAGTTAGAATGATATGCAAGAGACAAATGTATCTACAACATGAGAGACAAGAGCAGATTAAAATGCTCAACTTCTTAAGCAATCATAGCATTCAACTTTGAAAAATTATATGTTCACTATTATATTACAAAATTAACAAAGATTAATTTGAAATGATGTATAAATCTTATGTAACTTTAGAAAAATAGGGAATTGATAAATTTTCAGTGGGAGTATAATTTGGTGGAAAATAATTAAAAATTTATTTGAATCTCAGCTGGGTGGCCCAGTTGGTTGAAGCATTGTCCCACACCAAGAAGTATGCCGGTTTAAATTCCTATCAGGGCACATACCTAGGTTGTGGGTTTGATTCCTGGTCAGGGAACACACTGGAGACAAACAATCGATGTTTCTCTCTCTACCTCTCTCTGCCCTTCCCCTCTTTTTAAAAATAAATTTGAAATTTTATAATAGAAAGCTTACTTAATATAGACCTTACAATCTGATGCAGTGATTTTTAAAATGATCCCTGAAGTTTAATCCAGTATTTTTTTTCTGTAGATTTGCCTTAAGAATATAATCCACACCTGCATATATGTATATATAACAAAATTATTTAAGGAAAATTATCACAATATTTTTATTAGAGTCAACTAAAATAAATCACCTAAATGCCAACTATGAGAAAAAAGTTATTCAACCATTTTTTAAAATACTTAAATGTCAAAATTTTAACTTTTGAAAGCTACAAATGGCATGGAAAATAATACATAAAGCTTTAAGAGATGTATTGTTTATATTTTTATAATATAAGATACAAAATTTCTTTTTAAAATGTTCATAAACCCAGAAAAGACAAGAAAAAATGCTTCAAGTTATTAAGACTTATTAGCCTATATAATAAAAGGCTAATATGCAAATCAACTGAAAGGTGGAACAACCAGTCGCTATGATGCTCACTGACCGCCAGGAGGCAGACACTCAACACTGATGGGCTCATGGCTGGCTCCGCAGCAGCCCTAAGCTATCAGTCAGACATCTCCTGAGGGCTCCCAGACTATGAAAGGGTGCAGACCTGGCTGAGGGACACCCCCTGCCCACCCCAACAAGTGCATAAATTTCATGCACAGGGCCTCTGGTAATTGATAATTAGATTATGGGTGACTTGTTTTCTTATTTACATTTATGACACTTCCAAACTTTCTGCAAGACACACATAATTTTTACATTCAGGTGAAGAGATTTTTAAAATATGTATTGACTATGCCCGGGAAGTGAATCTATGGGTGGTTATTCCTGCATAACGGGATACCAGGCATTGAATCAAGAATAAACACCAGCAGGTGAAATAAACACAATAATGTATGTAGTATTTCCTTTGCCTGATGCATCCTCCAAATCTAGATGGTGCATGCCTCCTTGCCCATTCCATTTTAATGTTTTCAGTCATAACACCCACTACTGGAGAGTCTTGTGGTGGTTAATGGGTATATGTTAATTTTAAGGGCTCATGGAACTTATGAAGGCATTTGTTTCTACATTTCCGATTAGGGTGGCAACTGACAAGCATAAAAAGTACCAAAGCCAAAGCTATGCATCTGGTAATGAACTACATTCTGAATTGAGATAAATGAGGTTGACTGTGCGTGCCAGTTGCTCCTTGTCATCTACCAAGATTTCCAGCAGAATAACTTTTAAAAAATAAAAAATGCAATCCAAGACACTCCTGTTTTGTGTTGGCCCTGTGTTGATTTATCACACCACGGTTTCTTAATTTTCTCTAAAATTTTGTAAATTAATGAACTTTGTTTATTTTGGAAGCTCAAACTGACTCAGCAGGGCTTTCTCAGAGACCAGAAAGAGTGAAGATTTCAAAGGGAAAGCAACAACTAAACCAAATGTATTTTTAATTACCTTTAAATTACATCAATAACAACATTCTCAGCGGGACAAAGAAATCAAATCCTACTTACTATGAGACATCTCATTAGCTTGGGCAAAGGTTTCCCTCCCTCATTTGTTTGGTTTTGTTTTGGGGACCTGACTGCAGATATTTGCAAATTTCATTAATGATGTCCATTGTTGTATGCATAGGACTAGTCAGGGGTGGGCAAACTTTTAGTTCTTAAACTAGACCGGAGGGCAGGAACAAAAGCATGGATGGAGTGTTTGTGTGAACTAATATAAATTCAAAGTAAACATCATTACATAAAAGGGTACGGGCTTTTTGGTGTTTTTTTTTTAATTCAATAGTTTTATTCACCGGATCTGGCCCACGGGCCTTGGTTTGCCCAGCCCTGGATCATTGACTTAGTTTTTGGTTTGTGCCTATTTATTGTGGTCTCTCTGAGTCAAGTGATAGGCTTACATGTAATAACATAAAGATCATCTTTCTTCTTCCAGCCTGGAGGAGACAAAAAGAAATCAAGACTCTTAGTTCAAGGAAAACATGGATTCTTCTTGCTTACAGAGGAAGCAGAGAGAAGTTAGTTGGCATTGCCTAAGTTCACCTATTTGCTACTGGAATCATGGATACCATCCAGCTCCTTTAAATTTCTCCTGAGCACATTTTCAATGTCAACACCAAGGGAATCGTCTATATAGTAAAGATAGAGCTCTGCGTATTCCCACCAATCTCATAGGCAGACATGTTACCTGCTAACTCACACAGATTTACATTGTTTCAAATTTAAACTTGATCTCAACATTTACTTGAAAAAAACACACAAAACTTTCTTTAGTGCTTATGTGCATGGTGTACGCTCAGGGATATATCAAATGATAAGAACCCAGAATGGTCTTCTAGGAGCTCCTCTTCTAAAGGAAAAGAGGAGATCCATAAGTCAATGCCTCAGGCCCAGAGAGAAGAAAAGCACAAAGTGCCACAGGAAAGAGGGCATCTGAGGATCAAAGAAACAAAAAAATCACACCCCCAGGCTAGATGGAAGACAAGTACCCTGGATGCTTACACTAATCCTTCAAATAGACCATCAGCTGTTCTTGATGGAACTTCAGCGTTTTAATGGCATCCAGAGGCGCCCTCCTGTCTCTAGAATAAACCCAGGAAGCCACAGAAAGATGTTCAGCAAGAGGTGATAAAGTAAGATTACAGATAAATTATGCCACGTTTGGAAAAATCCTACCTAGTAATTCCACAGATGGTGCCAAGGAATAGACTCTTGTTGGCCAACTTATATTTAGACATCTGGTCTAGAAAAAGGGAGGGAAGTTGGTGAGCCACATAATTTGCTAAGTGCAAGAAGTAAACACAGCCTTAGCTGGTTTGGCTCAGTGGATAGAGCATTGGCTTATGAAGTGTCCCAGGTTCAATTCCAGTCAAGGGCACATGCCTGGGTTGCAAGCTCAATCCCCAGTAGGGTGTGTGCAAGAGGCAGCTGATCAATGATTCCCTCTCATCATTGATGTTTCTCTCTCTCTCTCTCTCTCTCTCTCTCTCTCTCTCTCTCTCTCTCCCCTCCCTCTCCCTCTCCATCTCCCTCTCCTTTCTTCTCCAAAATCAATAAAAATATATTTAAAAATTAAACATAAAAGTAAACATAGATTATTAAGCAATTTTTAGATAAAAGTGGCATTATACTAAGAAATCAAAAACAATCTCCAAAAAGAAGTATTGAGTAAAAGGAGAAATAGCAACTACAATTACAGTCTAATTAGAAAGTAATGAAAATACAAACACTATCAAAACAAGGAGTCTACTATAACTCCACCAAGCAGATAAAATAAATGTTTAAACTCAAATGTTTTAATAATTCAATAGTTAAAACGAAAGTAAAAACGGCAAAAATTAAACTTAAGAAGCTACAACAAATAATCACAACCCTTACAAAATCAGGATATAGAAATTAATACAGATAAAAACAGAAAAGGATGACTTAAGAGAGGAGAAAAAAAAAGAAAAACATTAAAATTGCTTAATAAATCTAGATGCTGTTTCCTAGGGAAGCAAACTTAGTATATTAATAGTAAGCATTTATATGAATCTGGTGAATATAATAAAGGAAAATAAATAAATAAGTTAAAAAGGAAAATATAAGCATATATAAATTTCTCTATTTAACTTGATGTTAATATATTTGAAAAATCTAGGTGAAATATATGCATTTATAAGAAAACAGATATTATCAAAATATAATAAAGAACTTGAAAAAATTATCAGAATTACGGGAAAAGATTATTAAAAATTAAACTATTAGTCATTCCCTACCTCTCCTTTTACCCCAAAAAGGCTCTAGTGTAAGGCTGTTTTGGCATAATTTAAACACAACCATAGGTACATGTGTGTGCATGTGTGTGTGTGTGTGTGTGTGTGTGTTTTCAAATGTCACAAAAGTGAATTATAGTAGATGTTAACCAACTCTACTATGAATCAAGGAAACGCTGAAGTTTAACTTAGGAAGCTCTAGGGTGCTTTAAAACAATCTCACAATTTATTGCCAGTCTCTCCTACAATCTATTGAGAACTCTGTACTATTTCTGATTTTATAACTAAGTCAGTTTCTATCCTCTTATAACCCCAATCTCATCTATCTCATACCAACACTTTTCTCTCCTTTGGAGAAGCATTTAGGTTCAACAATTATCCTATATACTAGTAATGAAAAACTAATATGCAAATTGTCCCCTCAACTAGGAGTTCCACTGGGAGTTTGAACCTAGAGTTCCACCAGGGGGCAGGCCAACCAGATAACCACCAGAGGCCCCTCCCCCAGGCCAGCCTCCCCACCCAGATCTGGGAAGGGACTGGCTGGCCAACCTTCTGTATCCCCTTTGCCCAGCTGGGCCCAGCTTGATCAGCGATCAATCAGGGTGGGCCAACTGGACCCCACCTGTGCACTAATTCATGCACTGGGCCTCTGATAAGTTATAATAACAGGTGAGTCTGGCTTAAATCCATACTTGTTCTGCAAGCATCTCTAGGCATTAGAGTGTGGAAGGTTTAGTTGTAACACCCTGGGGAAGGAGCTAAGTGTGCGATTGAGGCTTGTGCCAAACGACCAATTTGCCATAATATAAAAGAATCAGCCTCCAGACGCTAAGGTCATATGGACCCAGAAATGCTATTTCACCATGCCTCCTTTCCAAGCCAGCAGACGGACACAGACTGGAAAAGAATGATGATACCCACTTCTGCCAAGTGTGTGTGAAAGCAGGCGCTTGAATAACTTTGCCAGTAGGAGTACATTCGGTGCACCTATTCGAGAAAACAATTCACTACAGTTTGTGTGAACTTTTGCAATTCCTTGTTAGGAATTACTAGGTCAGAGGACTATATCCCCAGTATTACGTACAACAGTTACACATATGAAATGACTTAATGTCCTATACTGGGGGCACTGAAAACAAATAAATATCATCACATATTAAACCAGTAATGTGCATTGCTACTTACTGACATGGAATTGTGATTAGTACACACTGCTACTAGAAAAAAATAAAGTATACAGATTAAATGTATTATGATTAAACTAGCTATCTCTTTGTGTCTATACATACAGAAGTAAAGATGCAACATATACCATTATCTTAGGGTGCTGGGATCGTGGTGCACAATACATGCGCAGGTATTATTTGATGTGGTGGCTGGTTTGGAGGAAGAATGAGGTCTCCAGAGCTGGGCACAGTGGGGAGGAATCCATGTTATATGGCACAGCAGGAAAGTGACTTTCAAGTTCTCTAGCAATTTTCAGTCCTTCTTGGCATTCCCCTCCTCCCCTATCCATCCATTCCTTTTTCTGCCCCTATCCATGCAAAACCACTCATCTACATGCATTACTGGGACAACTCTGTTCTCCGTGACTCCTACATCTGAACTTAGATGCACTCAGCCCCGCTTTGCATGTGCAGTAGTTGAAACTGGGCTCTGGATATCAGGAGGCTGATTTTCTACTAGGGCAGTGGTCAGCAAACTGCAGCTCGCGAGCCACATGCAGCTCTTAGGCCCCTTGAGTGTGCCTCTTCCACAAAATACCACAGCTGGCCGAGTCTATTTTGAAGAAGTGGCATTAGAAGAAGTCTAAGTTTTAAAAACTTGGCTCTCAATAAAAATTTCAATCATTGTACTGTTGATATTTGGCTCTGTTGACTGATGAGTTTGCCAACCACTGTACCAGGGTAACTTTTTTCGGATAAGCTACATCACAATTCTGTGCCTCTGTTTTTTTTAATACATAAAATGTGGCTAAGGACAAAAATGACTCCTGGGGCTTCATGAGTTGACAAAGGAAAGGTGTTCACCAGATGCCCGGCACAGAGGAAACTCTAAGTGCTCCCCAGAGGCAGAAGGTCACACACAAGTTCCCATCCCATCTCTCTCCCCCATCCGCCACAGCAAGAAGTGTACAGTGTGTGGATTTATTATTACCAGTGACGGTAATTGATCCAAGTGTCTCCCGTGAAAGACAAATGAAGCTCTAGGGAGTTGTTTTGATACTGCCTCCATTTTCTCCACTCCACCTAGCCAGTGATCATTATATATTGAGTGTCTACGCACATACTCCGATGGTAATACCCCAGTTTTGGTCACTTGTATGCCACCGCCTCGGGTTCCACCTGGTCCCTGGATCACTCCATGTGCTGTCATTCATGTCACTTGATCTAATATAATAACCATGACCTCATAGGGCTGGTGTGCTGTTAATCATCACTTAATATGCACAAAATAAGTGGTAAAACCTAGCATTGTAAACATATCCATTCATGTTTCAACTATGAACATTGCCTGCATTTAAAGCAGAATCCTAAGACTTGAATTATTGTCCCAGAGTATTGGCTAATATAATCTTTTTTATTTTTTAATTACAGTTGACATTTGGTATGATGTTATATTAATTTCGGGTGTGCAATACAGACAATGATTTAATTTACAAAGTTACTTATAGTTATACAATTTCAGATTAGACATTATGTAATTTACAAAGTGTTTGTCTGATAATTCCAGTACCCACCTGGCTGTCTACATAGTTATTACAATATTATTGACTATATTCCCTATGCTGTACTTTATATCCCCATGACGACTTTGTAACTACCAATGTGTACGTCTTAATCCCTTTCCATTTTCACCAAAGCCTCCCAAACACCCGTCTCCTCCTCGGCCCCATCTTTGGGCAATGCATTCTTGAGGTTTGCCCTTGGATAAATCACTTAAACACTAGACCCCCTTTACCTCATTTGGTCCAGTTCCCGGGTGTCTTGCAAAAGTCCAGGGAGAAAAATATGCATGAAAGTGTTTTGTAAACTGCATTGCACAAGTGGGTGGTGTTAATTTTCAGGAGTTGTCCAAGAACTATCTGCTGCTGCTGATACGTACAGATTTAGCCTCAACAACCAACAAGCTGGCTTTTCAAAGAGACAAGAGCTTCCTTCATCCCTCAGCTCCCTGGTGGATGAGTCACTCAGGACCCCAGAATGGCGTGCACCCCCGCCAGGGGCACACCGGGGTTCCCTACTGTAGCAGCACAGATTGTCAACATCCCCCACAGAGTCCAGGAAAGTGAACAAAATCTCCAAATGCCATTTTATAATTTCTCTTGACATTTCTTCCCCAGTCACACAGCCTCAGTTCTATTTCCTCTGCAGATTATCTTTATGCCATCGGCATCAGGAAGACAGGATCCCGAACTCAGTGTTGAGCAGTGAGGTCCCCAGGGACAGGAGACCTGACCCCACTCATCACTGTCACTACCCGCAGCCATGGCACCTGACCCCTTGTCTGTCTCTGCCAATCCCAGCATTCCTGAGGCTGTTCACGTTTCTCTGGGCCAGTGGTTCTCAATCCTGGTTGCACAGGACAGTCACATGGGGGAAATGTTAAAAAACACTGACCTGGACCCCAGCCCAAAGCAATTGAATTAGGATCTCTTGGTGGGAGTGGGGGCTCAGGCAGCAGCTTATATTAAAAGCTTCTCAAATACGAACATTGCATGGGAATCACTGCTCTAGGTTAGCTGCGGCCAGATGGTAAGGCTGCACCTACTGAGCATGGAGAGAAATAGGAATACAATTTAATTAATAAGCTTCAGTTGGCTAAATCCCATACGGCAGAATAACCAGGTCAGGAATGAAAGGAAACAAGAAAAACATGATAGCAACAATTCCTGACAGTCCGCCCGCACCACTTTTTCTCATGAGATGATCTTTTCATTTCTTGCACAACAAGGTTTTGTTAAGTTGCAGATACCTGGTCTTCACCCCCAAATCTATAAGAACCAATCTCTGGGGGGCAGAAAATCTGCAATTTACGGGCTCCCCAGAGCATCTAAATCCACAGAACGTTAGGGCCACTGCTTGCTCTGCATGCAGGTACATTAGTTAGAGATTGTGCAATCCTGTTGACAGTGGAATTGTTTTGGTTGTGTGAGAAGAACTGAGCTATTGGAGCTTTAGAATATAAGCACCCAGAAGCTTCTGTAGGTGGCCAGGTGTGGGACCGGCATTGCTAATTTTTTAAAAACTTGCTAAGTAAAGGTGAGCCATGGATGGGAGGCAGTCCTAGGTGGGTATCTTCTTTGAGAAAAGTCAACCTTTACCTTAAGTGAGCCTGTTACCTTTTTGCATCTATAATTACATACCTTTGGAATGTCAGAGTAATTCCTTTACTCCAGGAAGGGATTTCATGTAATGGTGGTGGTGTTTACATCTTCAAAGCCTAGGTCTACCGCCTTCTCAGTAATGCCGGCCAATGGGATTCAGAGAACGACCACAGGATGCAATACAACTTAATTCTGTCTGTTAAGGAGAGAGGAGCTCACCCTGCTGGGTGCTGTGGGTGCTGAAGTAGCTCCTATGGCTGGAACCAATGGACACCCACGCCTATCACCACTTCAGCTGCCTGGTTTGCTTTTCAGTGGGGCTTTGAGTCAGACAGATAGATGGCGAGCTGGTTCTGCTCTGAGTTCATGGCTTAGCACAGAAAAATGAGTTGTTCTGTAAGTGTTAAAGGCAGGACAGGACGGACCCCCAGATCAGGTCCTCTATTTCCACTCTGCGGGGGACTATGGAACTGAGCACTTGGGGGACAGCACCATAAGAAGTGACCTGGTCAGACCACGTTCTTTTAGGCGACAAAGGGACAAACAAGAGCCACCTGGCACGGAGAAAAGACAATCATATCTCATCCCTGCTTTGCTCTTAAGCTTCCTCAAACCAAGACAATCAGCATGTACACCCAGTCAGAGGGAAGACCACAGTGACTCCCTATGTCCCCCAACTCTGTGATTGGCTTCAAAACACTGTCCTCAGTTATCTCAATACGGACTTAGACAGTAACTCAGAGCCTATCAAAACACCTCTGATTGAGCTTGCTCCCTCGAGCAAACCATAAACTCCCAGAATTTATAAGATTTTCTGGGGTGAAGGAGGAAGATATGGGGTTTTAAAAATCAAAGTTATTAACTTGCTATTAATACTGTTTTCCCCCGTTCTCCCATTGGAATAGTGATAAACTAAAACTTCCAGAAACTGTAAGAACCTGCTAAATGTTAAGGTGCATATCATTAGATGAACTCTCCTGGACTTTTGTGGAGTGACTTGTAAGTGTGTTCTAACAAAAAGCCATGGGACACTTTTCCCTAAGGGCCTCAGGCTGTGTGATCAACATTTATACTCACAGTGCAGAGCAGTGAGATAATACTGTGTGTCACTCTCTTCATAATGAAAATTCTGGGGGACAGACCAAGTAAGTCAGTGAGATAGATGGGGACCAAAGGCAGCCACACCATCATTAATAAGTAGAGGAAACTTGGATAAGACCTGTATCCTCTCCAGACCTCAATTTCATCAACAACTGTAAGAGGCATGGGTTGATCTAGACAACTTTGAGGATCCCTTTCTAAAAGGCAATCCTATCATCCTATTAGCACATTAGCCAGCAGAGCATTCATCAGCTACTTCTAGGCTTATGTGACTGGCTAATGTGAGACCCAATTCCCTTTTCTGCAAGTTACATGGGGCGGAAGTGTGCCCCTCTTAGGCTTGACCCGATGTCTGACCCTTCACCGTCCTCTTCCCCTCAACACAAGCTCATAATAGATCTTGGCTTTAAACCAGTTGTGGGCAAACTACAGATCAAGGGCTGAAACCGGCCCATTCGGCTGTTCTATCCAGCCAGAGGAGCCGAAAGAGCAGAGGGTTCTCTTGCTCTCCCCTCTGCTCCTTCACCAGCAGCCCAAGATGAGAGTGCCAGCATGGTCAGGTTGCTTTTGTTCCAGCCCTCTGGTCCAGTTTAAGAACCCATTGTGGCCCTTGAGTCAAAAAGTTTGCCCACCCCTGCTTTAAACTCTCTTTGGCTCTTTGCTTAGTTTCAGATTAGCAGTGCTGTGCGCTGGCAGGGGTGGGCCACACCATTTCCAAGCCGGCAGATAAACGAAGATGTGACTATGAGGAGATGGAACTGTGATGGGGGCAAGGAGCCAGTCTCTGCAGAGGAAAGTGTCAGCTTTTAATTAAGCAGGAGCCCAGTGCTGCTTATCTGCAGCCCAGACCTGCATTTGGAAACTCTTGGAAATCTCAAACCAATCTCAAAGTCATCCTTTCTAAGTCTGAACTTGTAATCTCCCAAATGGGTCCCCTGCCAGTTTCCTCTCTCAGGGAAGGGTTCTGTTATCTGTCCTGTTAGGCGCTCCAGACACCTGGCCTTCACCCTTGACACCCCCATCTCCCTTATCTGGTTGATCCCCAAGTCTTATCTTTTACCCCTTGAGAATTTCTTAAAATGAACGAACCAATGCATTTCACCCCAATAGGACCTTAACCTATGCAGTCTTTATCTCCTGATTTCCTGCAGTATTTTCCTACATGATTTGGCAGCATTTCATCTTGAACCTTTAGAAATGCATGTTTGATTATTGCTTTCCCTCCCCAGAGGACTCCACTCCCATCAATCCTCCCTTTTCTCCTACTCTCCCCACCATTTCACACCCTTCCCATTCCAGTCCCCCAGGAGGTCCCAGTTCTCTCTTCCTGCCAGGATTCTTCCCTCCACAGGCCAATACCCCTTCCAGAAGCGCCGATCCCCCTCCTCAACCCACCCCATTTCCTGGGTCAGCTTCTACATACCTCTTCTTCATTCCTTTCTCAAAAAAATCCTACTTGTCCCTCTTGTCTTGCTTGAATCCTCTAGTCATAGGTTTTTAAATATATTTTTATTGATTTCAGAGAGGAAGGGAGAAGGAGAGAGAAATAGAAACATCAATGATGAGAGAGAATCATTGATCAGCTGCCTCCTACACATCCCACACTGGGGGATCGAACCCCCAACCTGGGCATGTGACCTGACCTGGGAATTGAACCATGATCTCCTGGTTCATAGGTTGATGTTTAACCACTTAGCCACATTAGAACCTGGGCAGGCTCTAATCAGACCTTTTTATAAGTACAAATATCCATACCGCTCAGTGTTTAACTATGAATACATATTTATTTTTTTATTTTAGTGCAAGTCTGTCCTGAACTTCATGTGATTCAAAAATAATGTTTATTTTGCTCTCCCAAAATGTCCTCTGGTACATCTAACACTCTCCAATATATTTACTAAGGGAATGAAGCAGACAGTTGCAATAGGTTTTATTTTTCCCCATCCCACCATCAGACATCCCAGGTCCAAGTCCTTGCATTTAACCTTATGATTTTCCCTGCCAGAGACTTCCTCCACACAAAGTTGCCTGTACCCATCCCTTTACTAAGAAGTGTCTACTTTTCCAAAATGTCCACTTTTGTTCCATCACTACACAAGGTGTCACCAAAGCAAGGGCCCCATTTCGTTGGTGAACACTGACATTTCTTTCTCTCAGATTGATCTTTCGACCAGCTGCCTCTTGCACACACACACACACACACCCCCACCGCAACCAAGGTACATGACCTTGACCAGAATGGAACCCAGGACCTTTCAGTCCGCAGGCCAACACTCTATCCACTGAGCCAAACCGGTTTCAGCTGGGCCCAGTTTCCTGATGTCATATACTGGGTGAGTCCCTTCAGCCATCTGCCATCCCAAACCTGCTGGGCCAGAAGAGCGGGAGCCTTCCCCTGTATAAACCAGACGTGCTTATCTCTCTCGGAACTGTCCCCATTCCCACATCACCCCCCAAATCCCTATTTCTTCCCCTAAATTTCCTTGTGAGCCTTATGTCTACTTATTTCTCTTTCTCTGAATCGTTACTAGGTTTATTGGCTTGACTACCCCCTGCCTATATACACCTCATAGCCACCCAATTATACAAGGCACACACTTTTTTCTGCCTTGGAGCTGGAAGCCACATGGCTTCCTCTGCTTGCCTTAGTCTTCCTTCACTCCTCACCTGGCCAACTTTTCTCAGTTTACAGGTCCTTCCTGACCAGCCAACCCAGAGAAAGCCTTCCTGTTCTGCCCACTCTGGGCAGCACTGGTTTTCCCTTCCAAACAGGACCTAGCCCAGCATGCAGTGAGTTCTGTGTTTTCCTTTTTAACATGTGTCCTCCTAAGCCCCTTGTGGACAGGTATCACCACCGCTACAAACAACACTAAAACCTTGCAGAGTCCCTGGCACATAGGAAGTGCTCAGGAAATACTGCGGGATGTGGAATTATTTCAAGTAACGAATGAGTGTTTTACACTGGCCGCTGAGTTCTAGCTCTAAATCTCTTGAGGGCAGAGGTCCTATTTCTTGTGGTTTTGTGTTCTCTGCAGTGCTAAATCCGCAGTGAGGTTAGGCCAGGGTTTGTCAAGTCTGAATTCCATCAATGAATTGCAAACTGCCTTGGCAATCTCTGGGTCCTACAGGCCCTCAAACTCTACCAGGAGTTGTTCCATTGCAGTCAAGGAAGAGAACAAATATTTCAAAATACCTGACCGCTCCTGTGAGTGGCGCACACTTCAAATGTTAGGAACAGAAGCCAAATTGGCTGAGAGCCCGCGCTAACTTCTTCCTCAGCAATTGTTTTCTTAGTAGCTGCAGCTCATTCGGGACATCTTTGGAACACAGATGAATTTATATCTTAGGTACTATTCCCTGAACTCACCAATTAAGTTTTCATCGCTGTGACGATTTTTTTTTTACCTTCCTGTCCGCTCCATCCTCCTGTGGAGGGAGAACCTGCACGTGTTTTATTTTATTGCAGGGCCTTCTGCCAGACACAAGAGCCCTGAGCAAGGTGGCTTCCTAATAACACATATTTGGTTGGACTCTTCCATTCAGGGGAGAGGGGGGGAGGAAGAGGAGGAAAAGGGACAGGGAAAGGGGAAGGGAGCGGGGGAGGAGGGAGGGAAAGGAAGAGAATATGAACAGTGTGTCAGTATGTTATGGCCAAGAGTAAAACACACACACACACACACACACACACACTTAAAAAAAAAAAAAAAAAAAAAAAACACCAAGTAATTATCTTCTACATCTGGATTCAGATGCAGAGAGAGAAAACCCAGGCTGAAAAAGTTTTCTACTCAATTTTAATGGTAAATAAACATTACATTGTGATAACTGTGTATAGTGTCAGATGGGTACTAGACTTACCAGGTGATCACTTCATAAGGTATGTAAACATCTAATCACTGTGTTGTACACCTGAACTGATAGAAAAATATTAGTGTGTGTGTGTGTGTGTGTGTGTGTGTGTGTGTGTGTGTGTGTGTTAAAAAGAACAGGAGCTTTCATAATGACTGCCATGGGCATTGTAGAACCTAGAATGAACGTTAATGTTCTCATTGGTTCCGACCTCTTAAGCACCTCTTTGTGCAGAGGGCATGGTCTGATAGCAATGACCTTTTCACTGGGAGGAGTTAAATATTTGATAAATCTTTCAAAGTGCAGGAGGGATGGACTCCAATCCAGGTCTCCTGCTTTTAAATCTTAGATACTTCCCCTCCCTGGCCCCACCAGTTCTTAAAAGGAGCAAACTAATTGGAACCCCCCATCTCCTGTGCTCACAGTAGCGGTCATTTGTTCTCTCTTACTCCTGAACGTGGTCTGCCTTGGGGAAGAGTATGGGCTGGGACCTCTAACCTGGAGCCTGTGAGGATCCCGGGGAAATACACTGCTTCCTAATAAGATATCTCGGTTCAAGTGCTTGGCTGGAGCAAGTGTGAGAGCCACAGTGCCATCAAGCATGAAGTGAGCAAACAGTAAATTCCCAGAGCCACTTGGTTCAGGGGTTGTGTAATAGTGTTGCACAGTGGATGGCATGAAGCTGCACAGAAGCAGGGGATGAGTTTATCTCTCGCTTCAGCTTCCAGCAAATAAAATAAAATGAAATAATTCTATTGAGTGCAAGCAGCGGAATGTGAGTGGAATGCTCACATCTGTCCTGGTTTGCTGAGGACAACCCCAGAGTATTCCCGTTATCTCAACACGATGATTCTCAGTGCCTCCTCTCCAAAGAGTCCCAATTTGAAAACTAAATCAGATAGCCATTCTAAACATGGCTCCAGTTTCACAGAGGATGTGATTCGTTTAGATTAAGTTTCATGTATAAACCCATGTACAACGGTCATGGGTTTCATCCCAAAACTGCTCATGGTTTCAGATAGTTTGAGGGAGTGGCTGACAATCCTCCACCTTCTTCAGAGGCTACAATATTAAATCCCCCCTAAATGACTTTTACACTCATATTACTGGTACCCCATCACCACCATTGGCCAAACACAGGGACCAGGGCAAGGAGAAGCAAGTGCAGAGAAGGAGCTACATGGCAGGGCCCCCGTCCCCCCAACAGATGGATGCAGGACCCACATCCACATTCCCTTTACTTTATCTTGGATCTCTTTGTAAGGATGCCAAACTTTAAAATTATCTCATCCTCTTGACCTCTTTGTATATCCTCTATCCGACTCCTCTGTTTGATTGAAAGCTGTCAGCATCCTGACAGGTTACAGAAATCATCTGCCTTACAAATCAGTACTCTGGAGGCCGGGGCTGAGGAGGAAGGGAAGCCTCCATCTCACACTTGACCTGAGAATCATAACATGTGTAGCACTGGTACCTCAGTAGAAACTATACAGACTCAGTAGACACTGTAAGAAACTATAGACCCTCTGTACGTATTAGCATACAGAGTCTGGTGCCAGGAAGACCAAACCAGGTAAGCAGGGTGGTATCCCTCCCCTGCCCATTACAAATGCAATCTGAACAATGCTTATTTCTTTCCCCTGTTGGCTAGGTTTCCAGGAAAACTAAACTCTCTCAAGGGTCCTACCTCATACAACCCAAGCATCTTACTCCCTCAAGGGAAATCTAAGAAATTGCCTTCTTGTGTATGGTATTGTTTACAGAGTTAAGAAATCCCCTCTGATCTGCTGAACTTTGGAAGTCCCAGACGTTAAAACCACCATGAAATACATAAAAAGGTCAAGAATCTGGAAATGCCACTTGTAAGTGGACAGTCTTATTGAGTAGACAGGTCTCCTCAGGTGGTGAGCAGCAGAGCTTAAGAAAGAATGAAAGGGATAAGTTATTTTAGGCTCTTTAATTCGGAGCCAAGGACAAATTTTTATTTCCTTGGAGCATTTTCCACATGTCATGTGTTCAACAGACAGCCACCACTGAGCATGAATGAAAAATGTCAACAGAGTAAGAGATTATAGGGTTGCCTTGTTGGGGATATGGTGGGAATGAGACTACCTAAACCTCAGCTCAACAGGAAGACTACAGCGGGCTAGGTTACCTGGACAAATCCCCAGTTCCCTTTTGAGGGACTTATAAGGCTAAACAAATAATACATACATGTAAAACTGCTGATCAGACGTCAAAGCATAGAAATCATAAAGAGTAGAATTGTTCAAAGACTTTCGTGTATGTTCTTTTTTACAGACTTTATTTCTTAGAGCAGTTTTAGATTCATAGCAAAACTAAATGAAATTTATGGAGAGTCCCCATATCCCTTTGGCCTCCAAACACACATAGTCTTCCCCTCTACCAACATTTGTACCCATGTAAACTTGTTATAATGGATGGGCCTACACTGGCCCATCAATCATCACTCAAAGTCCATAGTTTACATTAGGGCTCATCCTTGGTGTTGTACATCCTGTAGGTTTTGACAAACATACATATAATTTCATGTATCCAGAATTAGAGTATCTCACAGTATAGTTTCACTGCCCTAAATACCTCTCCCTCCCCCGTATTTTGTTTTGTTCTACCTATTGGTTAATTCCTCACCCCCCACCCAAACCCTAGCAACCACTGAGTCCTTTTTAGTCTTCACATTTTACCTTTTCCTGAATGTCATATAGTTAGAATCACGTAGCCTTTTCAGATTGGCTTATTTCATTTAATAATATGTATTTGAGGTTTTGCCCTGTCTTTATATGGCTTGATACCTCATTTCAGTCTAAATAATATTTCATTGTCTGGATGTACCACAGATTATGTACCTATTCGCCCACTAAAGCACATTTTGGTTGAATACACACTTTTGCACAAAAAAAAAAAATGAAGACACTATAAACATCATATGCAGGTCTTTTGTGTGGACATGTTTTCAACTTATTTGAGTAAATACCAAGAAGTAAGACTGCTGGATCATAAGGTAAGGTTATGTTTAGTATTGTAAGAATCTATCAAAGTGCCCTAACCAGTTTGGCTCAGTGGAAAGAGTCTGCCTGTGGACTGAAAGGTCCCAGGTTTGATTTCGGTCAAGGGCATGTTCCTTGGTTGTGGGCACATCCCCAGTTCAGGAGGTTGTGTTTGCTGATTGATGTTTCTCTCTCATGAATATTTCTAACTCTCTATCCCTCTCTCTTTCTCTCTGTAAAAAAAAAAAAAATCAATAAAATATTTTATTGCAGGGCCTGAGCAAGATATTTTAAAACAATAAGAATCTGCCAAAGCATCTTCCAAATGGCTGTACCATTTTGCATTCCCAACAGCAATGAATGATAGTTTGAATTGCTCCACATTCTCCCTACCATTTTGTTTGCCTGTGTTTTGGGTTTTAGAAATTCTAAAAAGTTTGTAGTATAAGACTATTGTTTTAATTTGCATTTCTCTTATATGATGTTGAACATCATTTCATATTCTTATTTTCTACCTCATTATCTTATTTGGTAAGGTATTTGTTCATGCCTTTAACCTGTATTTTTTGTTGTTATTGTAATTATTTGTTTTGTTTTGTTTTTTAATGAGTTATTTCCTTACTGTTGGGTTTTTATTTTGGATCACAATCCTCTATTAAATATGTCTTTATCAAATATTTTCTCTCAGTCTGTGTTCTGACTTCTCTTTTTAAAAAGTTCTTTAAATCATTTACTTCTTCATTTTAAATACCTTGTTCTAGTGAGAAATATATGATGACATGGGTGTGTGATAAATTACTCAATGATTGAAAGAAATGTTTTAGCCAAGTGGATATGATACAACTACCCATTCTGGTAAAAAAAAAAAAAAGTAAAACAAATCAACAATAAAAGCTCCAATATTCGATAATATTATAAAATTATACAAATTTCACTATATTACTGCTACATAAATATAGGCATATTTTCAGAAGCTATTTTGAAATGTATGCAAAAGGCTAAAAAAAGAAAGAAAGAAAAGAAAGGGAAGTGTAAGAGCTAGAGGATTTGGTGGTATGGAAGGATTTTGTTGAAAGAGTTGCCCCATCATCCTCTCTATCTCTGCAGATGTTCATGACCCTGCTGACATCACTAAGCGGCAGATAAGTAGGAACCCCTGCTCAATTAAGGTAACATAATTGTAATATGAATTCAGTTTTCTCTACAAAAACAGTCACCAAAATGCATTCCTTGTGTAATTTTTGTAAGTACACAGGGCTTTATAAGTGTCTATGCTGCTTTCAACAAACATCAGATATTCTGATCTAAACAAAATAATTATTTTGTTCATTCAGGACATACATGTATAATACAGAAATACATGCATTCTTTCTAAAACATAGCTACTTCAAAAATTACTAACATTATATTCTAATTCTTTGAACGTACATTATACATTATACAACAAAAGGGTGGGGCACAAGTAGATTTACAGTTGTAAGTACACAGAGTTTATTTTAGTATTATTACTACTAATTGTTATATTATGTCCCATGTGAACAACTGTAATCCTACTTTTGAACCACCCTGTATGCACTGAATATATCCATTTGTAATCACTGAGTTCTCACAAATTAAAAATGTCAAGACGCTGGCAGTAGTGCTCATGGGAAGAAGGCAGAGCCTCAAGATTCGGGATATGTACTTGTCTTCCATAGGATTTCTGATGAGTAGCACAAAGGTCCCTGCCCCTATCCCATCTTCCTCTGCAGCCAAGGAGCTTCAAAATCCCCCAGAGACCCTTGCAGCCAGTCAGGTCACACCTCCCCCTCTGCATGATTAGCTTTCCACCAGGCAGACTGTGCACACTCTGCCTTGAACTCCTGGGTGGGCCCACCACCACACTCAACTGGCAGTCCCTACAGCAGCAATTTCACACCCAAATTACATTGGCTCCCTGCTTAGCATGAAATTGACTTGAAATGCCATGCTAAGTGACAACCCCTCTAGATAACCCCAAGCTCCCTACTGATAGGTAACCCATTGAGACCCCAGGATAACAGCCTGAGTTTCTCGGATCCTGAAGAGCAATTTCCCCGCTCACACAGTGCCTCTATTTGACAATTGCTTGAAAGAAGGAAGGATGTTTCAGGTTAAGACAACCAGGTTTTCCTTTTATGTCTAGATAACCCGAAAATTGCTCATGCAGCTTTTCACACATAATGTGTCCAGTCTACTTCTGTGTTTTTATGGTAAAAATTGTCCCTTCCCGGCAAAACCACACAATAGAAAACCGCTGTCCTGTATCTGAGGGGGTAACACCAGAGTCCAAGGGGCAGTAGGTTCCAGGGAGGAGTGAAGGCAATGTTTTTGTTAAGCTTTTCTTGATGGAAAAAAAAAGGATCTGCAGTTGCAAGTGTAGCAGGCTCTCTACAATAGCTGGGTTCCTGGAAATTTGGGCACAGACTAAATGTTTTATATAAACACACTACCAGGGTTCTGCCATTAAATAGATTCTAAAATAAAACACTTTGAAAGTGAAAAGTGACTTAAAAAATAGAGAGAGAACTTGCTTATTGACAAATCTGGAGGCTCATGTTAGATATTGCCCTACTTTGGATAGCATGGGAGGAGATCAGAAGACAGCAAATTCATTTATACCCAGCTAAAACATACAGGTTATTAAGTAAACTAAGAGTGAAGCCCATCACGGCATTCATTGTAGCAATGAGAGAGTAAAATCAATGCAAATTTTAATCAGGGGATTTAATATTTTTATACTAAAATAAGATAAAAAATACTAAAGTAAGATCAGTTCAATAAGCCACTAAGAATAGTTATTTTTACCCATGGACACCGACACTGGGGTAGTGGGGGCTTCCCTGGCTTAGGAATGGCTGGGATAGGAGGTCAATAAGGAAAAAGGAGACATATGTAAAACTTTAGACAATTAAAAATAAAAGAATTGTATTATCAAAAACAGGAAATCATAGACACATACATAAATAAAAACACATCTGCTTTTCACTATACATTATATAGAGGTCTTGCTATGGGCATTAACAGAACAATTCAAATAATAAAGAATGAAGAAAAAGGCCTGGGATAGCAGACTAGAAAAAGATATGAACTGGCCCATTTGGGAAGAGTGAGGTCACATAGTAGGGCTTGCGTTTACTTTTCCTCCTGAGAAAGAGGGCCTTATCGTAAAAGAAACCACACTGTCTCTTTCCTTGCTTTCCTGTATCAAATAGTGAAGCCTCACTGAGACACACCATCGCCCTCATCAGTGTCTCAAAAAAGCAGATCACCCAAGAAAGGTTGTATTGCAGGCTCTCTGGTTCATTTCCCTTCCCTCACTTCAATATCCCGAATACACGGAAAATCAAACTTTGTCACTGAAGCTTCTGTTCTTGACTAAATGTCAAGAACTGTCGGCAAGGTTTTATAACACACACGCTGCTGAGGGTCTATGCATCCACGTATGCACACTCCTACACAGAATCATCAGAACACGCTGCTGTTGAGATCCCAACCAGAAAAATGAAAAGAAATGACGCACAGTCATTGAAATTCCCAAACTAATCATTTTGAGTAGGTGTCAAATGAGCGATTGCACAGAGAGAAGGAATGGGAAAGCCCCCTTTTGCTGAAGCAAAGAGATTAATTAAAGGGTTACGACCTATTGGCTAGAAAATTGCCAGGAAAGGTCACTCCTAGCAGAGCCCTTCTGCTGCAAGTCACCAGGCATCAGCTTACCCTGCAAAGCAGGGGCAGGGCTGCCGCACATCAGAATACAAATTGTTTGCAGAACCCTCCACTGGCCTTGCCGCATGCTGCCACTGGGGATGTGCGGGAGCTGGCGTGCGCGGGTTTATGCATTAGGTGTGCATTAGTGCATCTCATTATAAATGACTGTCCTTGTATTAAAGAAAACAGCCGCCCACAGGCCTGACACCCACGCAGGAGAGCGCTGTCTGTACTGCACGTGCTTCAATCAGCTACATCTTGTTTTATGCTTTTCCCTTTCTAATCCTCACCCGAGGATATGTGTTTTTCTTTCTTACTTTTTTTTTCTCTTTTGAGGGCAACAGAATTATCAATGGGAGAAACATCGATCAGCTGCCTCCTGTACATGCACTGATCTGGAATCTAACCCACAACCTTTCTGATGTACTGGACGGCACTCCTACCAACCAACTCACCCAGCCAGGCATGTTTTGTTTTTACTTAAAAGAATCTGGGAAGGCAGAAACCGGTTTGGCTCAGTGGATAGAGCATCAGCCTGTGGACTGAAAGGTCCCGGGTTCAATTCCGATCAAGGGCATGTACCTTGGTTGCGGGCACATCCCCAGTGGAGGGTGTGCAAGAGGCAGCTGATCGAGGATTCTCTCTCATCGATGTTTCTAACTCTCTATCCCTCTCCCTTCCTCTCTGTAAAATAATCAATAAAATATATTTTTTTAAAAAAATAATCTGGGATGACATAGTGGTTCTTAGGAATCACATTGTGTGTGTGTGTGTGTGTGTGTGTGTGTGTGTGTGTGTGTATGTGTGTGTTAAAGTTAAATTTATTGGGGTGGCATTGGTTAATAAAATTCTATAGCTTCCAAGAGTACAAGTCTATGATACACGATGTCTATATTGCACCCAAGGTCCAGTCTCCTTCTGTTACCACCTATTTGACCATCTTCACCCTTTACTACCCCACACTCTCCTTCCCTCTGGTAGCCACCAGGCTGTTCTGTGTCTATGAGTTTTGTGTATCTTGTGTGTTCATTTGTTGCTTTCAGTTTTTATCTCACACATGAGTGGAATCATATGGTTCTTTACTTTTGTGAGTGTTATCTGTTTAAATCACACTGTCAGGGAAGGTTCCTAAGTGCAATTTCTGCCATAAATGTAGGAAGCCTCCAACGACCTCCTCCACAAACCACACCTGCTCAAAAGCTGTCGTAACCAACACCATTCTGCAGGAAATCTGCCTTCCAGAGGAAGGATGGCCTGAGCCGATTACAAAGGAGCTCCGCCATCAGAATGTCCTAGAGCTGAACTGTGACACCTAGGAGGCATATGGATGCAGATACTGTGACCTTGGGATCTCCACAAATTATAGGGGGACATCCTCGCCCTGCCTTCCTCTCCCGGCAGACCCAGAGGGTTCAATGACATTTAGGAGGAGGTTTGATTTAGATCCTACCTAGAGAGTCCCAGAAATACCCTTTGGATCTTTATTCATTGGTCATTCATTTAATTAATTTTAATGAACCTACCTAATGTGCGGGGCACTTCAGTGGGTGAGGGACATACAAAGAAACCTTGTCCTACCATCAAAGGGTTGACAGCAGAGGCAAGACAGAAAAGTAATAAAATGCATTCAACATGGTGGAGCTAAAAGCAGCTACTAGAACGGGGTCCCAGAACTCGTGGGGGAGAGCATGGAAGGGGTTTGAGGAAAGATTCAGTAATGAGAGCAGAAAACTCTGTCTTCTCCTGCTGGACTCCACTGCAACGTTCTTTCTCTGAAAGGTGGCAATGTCCCCAAATGCGCAAATATAGATGTTTGCTTGTTTCTGACTCCAGAGCTGGAGACCCACCAGCTCAGAGGCATCATCACAGGACAGCCTCCTGTAGTTTGCATGACTCACGCCTGATGAATAATGGAAACGTTCGAGAATGATTTTGGTTTAAGATCAGGGATAATTCCTTCTTGCGGGGCTGTGTATGCCAGCACTCTGCCCTGGTAAATTATCTGCAGACAGCACGGTCTATCACAATGAGCACACCACTGTTTGTTTTATCCTGCCCGCCAGGCTGTTTTATTAACTGCTATCCATTATTTTAAAAACACTTCTGGAATCAAAGGGAAGAACAAAAAGAGAAACAAAAGGGTGGACAGAGATAAATGCGCCACAAATCCTAGGCATTTGCCTATGAGATAGGAAAAATCTCTGGGGCCAGAGGGAGCTATATGATCAGATTCTTCCAGAGCAGCAGGAATTGTCATAGACATGCGTGGTCCCAGGAGGCTTGGGGACACTGAGAATTGTGCTCTGGGGGTGTCCTTATGGGGAATGGTGCTTCAAACAGATCAGCTGTCCACCTGATGATCTCTCTTTCTGCAGCAGTGACATGATGCGAATTTTCACCACCTCCATGCTCAACATATACTATGGTATCCATATGGTCTGCAAGTATATTATTATGTTGGAGAATGTATGAAATTTTTGAAATACCTGGAGATACCCCAAAACAGAGCAGAAATCACTACCTTGAGTGAAAATAGTTTCACATTTGCCTGCTGATAGCTCCCTGGATACCATTCATTTGGCATCTAATCACCCTCCCTTGAAGCATCTCAGAGCATCCTGTCACCAGGGTTACTATTGGGACCTTGAGTTGTTATTTCATGGTGTCACTGGGTCACTGGGTGACAAAGCAAAGGTACATGTTGTCACCTTAGAGTGATAGTGATTTTCCCCTAAGCCCGCGCCACTCGTGGGCATGCCTGTCTACAGTTTGACTGATGTTTGCTCTTTACACAAAATCACACTTTCATGGGACTCAGGAACTAAAGAAGAATGAAAATGTTAACCATCTTTAAAAAAAAAAGGTAACAATTGCAATGAATCCAGACACAGGTTGTTCTGAAGACATCCTCAGCAAACATGCAAAGTGAGCCCATCTGGTCTTCTCTCATCAGAATCACCTTCAAGGTGGCAATTTCTAGCTTGTTTGTGCCAACAGAGTTGCAAACCAAACAAAGAGGAATTAGCTTCCAATTCACACCACCTTGCAGGCACTGCCTCCTCATTTCACACTGTCATAGAGTAATTACAGTTGTTGTGATTCTGAAACAGGTCTGAGGCCCAGGCCTCAGCAATTCACAACATATCAGGGATCTCTGTCAACCTTAACATGCTCCATCTTGGTTTATGTGTTTTCTTTCATGTGACAAAGCAGTCTAAATTTATCATTGACATGGACATCATGCCTGTGTTTCTTCCGGACCAGATGCAGAAGAGATTACACTGCTAATGTGGATGATGACTTTGCATCCTTGACGATGTGGAAGACTTAAGCTATGACAAATGGCATGATGCGAGACCATGTTCCCTGAAAGCTGGACACCCAGAAGTAATTGGCAACATTAGCAAGCAGCCCAGTCAGGCAAATCCCAGGAAACAATGAATCAACAGTTCATTGATTCTATGTCCCTCGCACATGAAAGTCAGTTGGGTAGCTTTTAAACCAGCTATGTCTGGGCTCAGTCACAGAGATTCTGATTCAATCAGTTTTCGCTGGGGCCACATGTAAAATATTTTTAAAAGCTCCCCAGGAGAATCTAATGTGCCCAGGATTAAGAGCCCCTGAGTATAAAATATACTTAATATACTGCCAGGCATATGATCAATAGAACATAAAGTAAAATAAAATCAGTAACTTATTCATTCAACATTTCACTAAAGAGATTGGCACTGAGAACTCGTGATGTGGCAGGCACTGTTCTCTGCTCCCATGCTACAAGACAAACATTTGCAAACTAAACACTTTCAAGGAGTCTTTTATCCTGTGAGCCACAATGACTGGACAGCTGCACCCAGCATGCCCCCCACCCTAATGGAGGAAAGGACAAAGGTCAAGTTCTTCCTGTTTCCACTCCCAACTGAAGATAATTAACGCCCACATGGCAATTTACAACCTGCAGAGCACATGGGCCATCTTGATATCTGATGATCAGACAGCAGTAGCAACCTTAAAGAAAGGAAGAATTTTTGGAATGCCATTTTACAGATGAGGAAACTGAGGCTCACAGAGGCTTTTCAGTAAACAACAGCAACTCTTTCCCCTTTGCAACCAGAAGGCCTGAGTTTCAGTTAAGTTTCTATCTCTCATAACTTAAAATGTGCCAGACAAGTTCCTAAAATTTTTTAATTTATCCTTTATAGTAAGTAACTTGGTTGGTGGGATTATTATCCCCAATATATGAGATGGAAATCAAGGTTCAAAGACAGAAGTGAACTTCCTTAATGTAATTCTCCAGTTTCTATTATTTCAACCTAGGGCACGGGTGCTCTGTGTCAGCGGCCATGAAAACTGAAAGGTTATCCCCCCTCCCAAACTGGTGGGTGGAGCAAAAACATGACTGGCACCTGCCACAGGGACATCTCCAAGACAGTGAACCACCAATCAACATGGGCCAGAGTGGCCTTGGGGCCCATCCTTTCCTGTTCCACCCTAGGCCCAACCCCCTCCCTTTCTGTCCTTTAAGAAGGACCCCAAGCAAGGTGCGTGCCACTTTTGGATGTTGACTGCCATCAGCCCGACTGGGTCCGATTTCCTGCCCCATCTCCCCCCAATTCTAATCTTTACCTAGGTGATGGCTTCCGCCCATTACCAGGGAATAAACTCTACTTTAAAACTCCCTGTTGTTCTGTTTCCTGTTTCCTTTCAAACCTAACAAAAACCAGGCTTCCTAACCTTCAAAACCACAGCTTCCTAACCTGCCTCTGTCCACCTCTCATCATCTACTCAAGAGTTTTACTGTGTACATTTGAAGAAAAAAAACATCCTAGGAGGACTAGGGGTACTAATGTTTTCCTATTACAGTTCTAAAATGTATGAGGACATCTGCTTCAAGCAAGGCAAATACTGGGGACAACATTCTTAGAAATTGGAATGTAAAAGCTAGGTTGAAAATTGGAGCCCCTCTAGTATACACTTGCCTTCTTATAAATGAGGAGCCCAAGACTCTATGAAATAAAATAGTTAGTCTAAGATCCCACAATTAGTGGCAGTGTTCAGACTGCATCAAGATGTCTCACACTAACTCTTGGACAGGCACGGGGCATACTGTTCACTTTGCATAAAACTCAACAAAGCAGCGATCTCTCCAGTGGATGTAGTATTTTAATCATATTTGCAAGAGTTTGAGGAAAATTCAAGTTGATGAGCCATTCAATTTTCATTTAGAATTTCTAACATTTCTAGAAAGTACTTAGAAATTTCAGAATTAAGTTTTAAGGGCTGGCAGCCTGTATGCTTCATTCTTTCGAATACAAAACCTCTTATCACCCTCTGATTAGGGCGCATTTGAATGCTAAGTATTCTTTAGTACCTCCTGAAAATATGCAAAAGTGATCTTTGCAGCATAGTGCAGGAAGATATTCTTAAATACTGATTAACTAATAAACATCTCAGTTTCCCTTTTTTCTAACTTTCAACTTGGCCCCAAGCCATCAGTTGTGACATAAGGACTCACAAGGACATCCTGGAGTCTTTTCCTTCCTATTTCCACTTGACTTATAAGTAATACATAGTGAGAACTAGTTGCATGATTTTCTTAGTCAAAACTACAGGATGGTTACTAACTCTCTTGATCAGATCCTACACCCAGCAAACAGCACAAAACAGATGAAATGTAGTGAAGAGCCACTCACATAAAAGACAGGAGCTTAGATTTCTGTTTGCTGACCTAAGAGCAGGCTTTCATTTACCCCCAGTACATCTTTGGTGGATCAATACCAGCCCCTTCAGGCACAAAGAAAGGAAGAATGTTTGGAAAATGCTATGAATAGAGGAAACTCATATTTAATGAGACCCACTGCCAGAAGCCAATTCCAGCATGTCATAATTGCAAGAGTTTCATCAAAAGGTCAATGGAACTTAGGGATGCAACAAGGGCTGAGTCACATATGTTATCACCTGTTGGAATGGCTAAAGGCATTTCTCCCAAACCTGACTAGGATGATTGTTCACTGCCAGACAACTCAGGCTTCTTGATCTGCATGTTGTTGCTTCCTGTTGGCCAAACACCTGAACAGCTACAGGCTATTCCCCAATCTGACAATGCTTCCGTACACAAATCCTGCTTTTTGAAATGTATATCTCTACTTTGCCTTAGGACAATTTGTGTTAATAAAAAGCAAGGGGTCCTGAAACAAGGAGAACTAGAATTTAGCTCCTTCAGCTAGGCTCCTCTGACCCCCAATGCCTTTCAAAATTATCTTTCATCTTTGGACTCCTACATAATATACACACAGCCTTTCTCCAGGTTGCTGAACACTTCTTAATGCTGGAACAAGAACCTCGGCATTAACCCACTATGTATCTGAGGCTTCACATACATTTCTCCTGAACATAAATCTGTATGCGATGTACTTATGGGGCAATTAGGTTTTCATGGATACTGGAAAGCTGAAAGCGAATATATTGTTCAAGGATCTATTGATTTATTCTGCAGATCAAATGTGGTCTTGATGATGATAAATTTCTCCCTACCCCTAGAGGAAAATTATATCTCCATTTCCTTAATAGGAAATATTAACTGAAAAAAAATGTTCTTGAATATAATGCAAGCCTCAGCTATAATAGCATTGTAGAAAATCAAAACAGTAGACTTATCAGATATGGCAGAGCAATACTCTACCCTGATAAAAATACTAGTTCCTTGGGACCACCTTCTTTTTTATTAGTTTCTGCCCTTAGGTAATACAATGGACGGTCAATCTAATCTTAAATTAGCATAAGTGTGCTCCCTTGAGTCTGAAATGCTGAAGTATTACTGATCCAATTTACCAGATGAAGAAAATGGGATCAGAGAGAATAACATTAAGTTTTTAATAGATTAAGTAACCAACTCAACAGTATTTATTCCATAAAGATAAAAAATCCACAAAAAAAGGAAGGTCAGTTTTATTTCAGTGGGTAGGTATAAAGGACTACTGATGGTCAAAAGTGTCTATCAATGAAGAAAAAGGGCCTAGGAAGTGGAGGGAAGAGGACCCAAAATTCACAATCTTGGTCTGCTCTCTCTTTCTTCAAGCCTTTTTCAAGGGTTTAACACAACATACCCATCATCTTGATGTTCGCCATTATAACTGCACCTTGATCTCTGTCCTGCTACAGTGGGTCTTTGGAATAAGAACTGGTCCTAAATTTCAGTCTGAATATATCCTACAGAGTTATACCTGGGGAAGATGAGGTGATGGGAAAAGGAGACTTTTTTTTTTTTTTTGGGGGGGGGGGGACTAGCAATATGAATCTGTGCCAGTAACCTAATGTACATTCTTTGATAGCCTATAATTAAGTCAACACTCCTTTCTCCACAATCTGGTCTTACGATCTGTTTACCTAAGTACTCCCATTTTACAGAGACCATAAGCCATGAACAATGCCCAGATGGGGTTATTAGTACTGGCACCAGGCTAGGCCTTTAGGTAGGTCTAACGGCCTCCATCCCAACACCTGGGGCTTTTTTGCAAAGCCCGTGAAAGTCCCATCCCATATTTGGGGGACAAATAAATCAAAGGGTATAAAGGAAAAGCTTCCTCCATATTGGTTTGCCCAGGATTTGGAGAGAAACAGTCTCCCCTGAGTCACTGTACCAGTACATGTGAAACATCTGAAAATAAATGGGTTTTTCCTGTACTCCTGCGTATTTTTTGGCCACCTGGTAACAGAGGAACATGAGTAAATTCTGTAACAGAGGAACATGAATAAATTCAGACCCAAGAGCAAAGGTGGCGATTTGATGTAGTTCAGGATGTCATAGTGGCTGGTGAACTTGAGCTAATCAGGGCTTTATGGAACAGCCACTTCAGCTATTCCCTGCTGCCTGGAGCACTGATAATAGCTGACTTCATTGCCCACTTTCCTCATCCTACATGCTTCCTGGTGATTGAAGGAACAATTGCATCATGTGCTTTGACTGCCCAATGAATAAGTAAGCATGGTCCTTTTGCACAAGAGTTTTACAGGTTTTAGATTTTTTAAAAATATATTTTTATTGATTTTAGGAAAGAAGGGAGAGGGAGAGACAGAAACATCAATGAGGAAAGAGAATATTGATTGGCTGCCTCCTGCATGCCCCCTACTGGGGATCAACCCTGCAACCTGAGCATATGCCCTGAAGGAGAATTAAACCATGACCTCCTGGTTCATAGATAGATGTTCAACCAATGAGCCACATTGGCCAGCAAGGATCTTATAGTTTTATAGATATTGAAAAAAAACTGACACAAATGTAAAAAGTGGTGGGTACAGGAAGAGTGCAGAGATTCATATGTCATCTCAGCATCTGAGCATTGGCCTCTGACTTCTGCAGAGTTGCCAAGAAGGGGAACTCTAAGGCCGGACTTCCATCAAGCATGCAGCAGGCATTAGAAGCACTTGGTATCAGTAAAAGTCTGACTGCCAAGGCTGTTACAGGCTGGGACTCACTGGAATCTAGGAAAAGGATTGTCTCCATGTTATAACATTTGTTGGTTAAATTTTGAAGAGACAGTCACTGGGATTGCTTTCTGTAACCCAGAAAGAGGAACTTCCCCATGCAATGTAGAAGGAAGATTGGAGTTTAAAATTTCAACACTTGTTTTTGTTTGTTTGTTTTTTGTTGACTTCAGAGAGGAAGGGAGAGAAATAGAGAGATAAAAACATCAAAGAGGCCAAGACTGGTTTGGCTCAGTGGATAGAGCGTCAGTCTGTGGACTGAAAGGTCCCAGGTTCGATTTCAGTCAAGGGCATGTACCTTGGTTGCGGGCACATCCCCAGGAGGGGGTGTGCAAGAGGCAGCTGATGGATGATTCTCTCTCATTGATGTTTCTCACTCTCTATCCCTCTCTCTTCCTCTCTGTAAAATATCAATAAAATATATTTTTTTAAAAAACATCAAAGAGGAGAGAGAATCATTGATTGGTTGCCTCCTGCCCACACTGGGGAATGAGTTCACAACCTGGGCATATGCTTCCACTAACCTGGAATCAAACTGTGACCTCCTGGTTCATACTCCTTAGAGGTTAGAAGTCATACATTCTCAACAAGGAGAGTGACAATAAATGGAGAAAGGCTGATCCACAAAGTTAGGAAATGATGGCAATGTAAGAAAAAACAAACAGACAAAAAACCCTGATATTCCAATAGATGGGAATCAAGGGCTAAGGGTTTTCAAACAAAAAATCTCCTTGCCCCTCCACAAAACGAACTTATTTATCAAACTGGAGGCATGGCTAATCCAAGTCCCCAAAAGCATCAAAAGGTACGTGTTTGGCACATTGCAATGACTACACATTTCCCAATTAGTGTGGGTCAGATACGGGGTTGGGAAAAGACAGACTTTTGTGAAGTCATCTTATTTCTTTCAAACTCCCAGAGTCAAAGCTAAGTTCACACTGGCCTGACTCAGTGTTCTTATTTGAAAGGCGTGATAAAGCAGAACATTCAAAGATCAATTCTTTTCAAATGCTTTGTTAAGTCTTAGTCCCCAGAAATGCTGGCAGGAAAAAAAATATACATTTTTTTAAAAGAAAAATAAAATAAGTCCTGTGCCTTTCATGAATTGATTGCATTCCGGGCTTCTGGCTTCTGCAAGCTTAGCTAAGAAGTCATAATCCTCCACAATCACAGACTGTTTGAAACCAATAAAGCAAAGGTGATGACCTTGCTAATACATCCCAGCAGGAGAAAGAAATAAAGCTGTGCTGAGGAATAACTCTCCGGCACGCCATTTCCCTTTGGAAAGAGGAGAACAGAGCTGAATGTGCCCTGGCTTGATTCATGGATGAACAGTGTCTAGGAAACCTCACCGGAAAGAAGGAACAGGGTTTTCTAAAATTCCCTACTTGCATTCCCCTTGTCCTGGATGCCAGCTTTGGTGACATGCATGACTCCCTGGTCACTGATCTCAGCTGAGCCTGATCTCAACAGTGTCCCCTATCCCCCTGCCTAAAGTGAATTCTCTGGTGACAGCACAGTGTGTCATGCTCAGGATTGATTCCAAGAGCTCCACATGACATTCGTTTTTAAGCAGCATGTAATGTGAACATAAGGAAAACAAACGAAGGGACACTCACAGAAACTCACTCATCCCCACTTAACCATCCTATCAGTTTCCAACACTCACAGGTCCCCCATTGCAGACATGCAACACAACATGTTGCTTGACATGCTGAAGTCAAACTAATATTTGTCACCTCCTTGATGGGTGATGACAATAAATTAGAGCCAGACCTGACATGTGAGTAAACTAGCTCCCACTAACCTAGGATTGCCTGTGAGACATAGCATGGAACAAGCTTTGCACTAGTTAATTAAGTCCACAGATGATACGGAGAATTGTTGTTGTTTTTTTAATCTTCTTTCCCCAATACATGTGTCTTGGTGCTCCTTTGCAGGGAACATGTATGGGCAAAGAATTGGACTTGCTCCTGAGGATGCAAAGGTGAAGAAGATAACAAGCAACCTTTAAAATAGTCCCAGTAAGGATAATAGAAATACAGAAAGTGCTTACAACTCAAAAGGATACATTTGAAAGGGAGAAGATGGCAAAAGTAACAGCACAAGCGCAGTTATGTATTCTGTGTGGAAGAAGGCAGTCAGGGCAGGGATCACACAGGAGATGGTCTGTGTGGGTTTCAAAGCCTGGGCTATGGAGACAGACTGCCTGGATTCCAGTCTCATCTCTACTGCCCAGCATTCTTTTGACCATGTGTACAAGTTTCCTCATCTTTGAAATGGGTATAAAGATGGTACCAAACTCACAGGGTTATTGTGAGGATTAATGTAGTTGATATGCATAAAGTGCGTAGGGGAATGCCTTGTACATTAGGAAATCATCAAAATTAATGTCTATCATTACTTATTAGGTAAGCCAAATCAAAGGGAAAATGTGTTTCCAGCAAAGACTAGAAAAATACAAGATCCGAGGTTTTTGTTTTGTATTGCCGATGCATATTTAACTCAAGTGTCACCATAATCCAAAGAGACAAATGCTATTACAGTGGTTTTTCTGATGAGGAAATGAAGCAGAGAAATAAAGGAACCTCCCCACCCTCTCAGAGGAAGTGGGCAGACCCTGGATTCACCCCCAGGAAGTCCAATGCCAAAGCCCCAGTGCTGGCCTGAGGATGGAACGGCCTTCCAAGAGCACCACCTGTTTGGCTGATCCTACAAGTGGCTCGCCGTCCCTGGGAGCAGATAATGATCATTTTTATCAAGAATTCTAGTAAGTGGGGTGGTCGAAGCCAAGAAATATGAATACCCAATAGAAGAGAAATAGGAGACGCCAAAGGCAAGGTCAATTAAGTGTCCACAAAATTAAACTAAAACAAACAAACAAAAAGGATGTTTAGATATAAATGGGGCACATTTTAAGCAAGAGCTCCAGAGCAAATTGTATTTAGAAAAAATAAAATACTACTTTAAAAACAAACAAACAAACAAACAAACAGTGACCAGAAAGGAAATTAACATCACGCCCATGTGATATCTGGGGCGCTCCCCCCACTACTACCACCCTCCAGACTGTGGGATGTGGTTAATATGCAGGTCTTAAGTCTTGGCTTGGAGCTGCCTGGAGAAAATCTACCGTAACCAGAAGAGAGAAGGCTGCTCAGGGTTCCTCTAAGGTACAGGGGTGAGCTGTCACATGTTGGGGGCCTGAAAGCAGATCCAGCTGCCCCCACACATGCAGAAACACAGCAGTGCCTTCTCCGTGGAACTCAGTGGATTTCTAACCAGAAGCTTTAATGAAACGCTCTTCTGATTACCACCACCTGCCATGACCAGTCCCTTTCCCTCAGTCCCCTGGGGGCTACATATGTTGTAAGTTTAATGTGAAAAGTCACACTTCTCTGCGTATTATTCTTAAGTGTTTCTTAGGCTTTAAAACATGATCCGATTGATGGTCCTGCTATTTCACTGTTTGTCTGACCCCAAACGCCAGTTTCTCTTTCCCCCCCTTTTTAGCCCAGACCCCATCATCCACCGTGACCACCCACTCAGTCCTTTTGCCCTCTGGTGCTTTCTCAATGCCTCTCCCAAATCCATAGCCGGCTGCCTCCTTGATTATTACTCAAGGCCCACGGGGGGAAGCACAGCCCTCCGCTGGGACCCAGGCATTGCCTGCACAGCACTTGTGTGTCCCTGAGCCGCTAGTCCCTCTCCATGTCCGCTCAGCAGCTTGCCAAGCCTCTTCTGAGGTCCGTTCGCCATTGACCTGACACCCAATGGCAGGAGTTCCCTCAGCTTTGGGTTTTTCCCTCAGAAAAGCTGCTCTATATGAGAGACCCCTCTGGCTTCCCTGATTGGTGAGAGGGATGACCCCCCCCCCCCACCTCTGCCCAGCCTCCTCTCCACCCTGCTCTACCACAGCTGGATAATTCCTCTGTGTAATTTCCAAATTCATATCCTCTCTGCCACCTAATTTTGTACCAACTTTCTCGCCCCCTAAGTTTTCCTACATTTTCACCCTCTTCCCACTTTGCTCATTCTACAAACTATGGTCAGGGTTGTCCTCATTTAAAGAAAGTCCCTTTAGTCTATGACCTCTCTTATGCAACATCATGTTCCTTCATGTATTTCCCTTTACAGCTTCTTCCATCGAAGAATTGTTTTACAGACAATAGTGCAGTGAAGGCTGGGAAGGAAGCAAAAGTGGGGGTCGGGGAATGAGTCAGTGTGGGTAAAGGGGAGACATCTGTAATACTTTCAACAATAAAGTTAAGTTTTAAAAAATAAGAATAATAAAAGTAAAAACTCTATAAGGAGATTAAAAATATAAAAGAATTGTCTCCATACCCTTTTCTCACTCAGTAGACCATGACAGTAGAGCAGATGTGTGCATTACATACCTCACTGTCAACTCTACTCTCCAAGACAAAGCATGAAGCCACTAAGATATGTTTCCCCCTCACCTTGCCACTCACCCAATTGCCCTGTTCATTTTCACTTTATAAGATCAATTGGAATGACTGCCACCCCCATATTTCACTCTACATCCTCCATGCCCACAAAGTCAGCTCCCTTCCATCTCTTACTTCTTACCTCAGTGGCCACTGTCCTCATGATCAGCAGTTTTGCTCTTTTCCATGTGAATTCTCAACATGAGGCCAAGGTCATTTCCCCCTTTCAATTCACCTTTCATCAAGTGTTTCCCTTGCCCCAAACCTTTCTACGGTGCATCACTTCCTCTGGGAACACACAGTACGGAAAACTATGCATTTCTGTGTAAAACTAGCCATTGCTATTCTCCCCAAATCATCTCAAGTGCTCTTCCCACACAAAGACTGTATGGCAATCTTGGGCAGTTTCCTCACTATGCCATGCTATCAGCCCCTAAAGGTGCTTAGAATACAGTGCAAACACAACCAAATATCTATCTGATAAGCACTGTAAGACAAAGTCACATGATACACGACAGGTTTACTGAGGAATGAACAACTACCTTTGCTTGTGGTGTAGGGAAGAAGGTCAACCTTGCCACACACCAATGAACATATGCTCAGTATCAGGAATAGTCAGGGAAACACCCCTTAAAACACACAGATGAGGCCACCATTTTCACCCCAAAACTAGTAAAATTTTAAGTACTGAAAATACCCAGTGCTGGCGAAATCATTGGGAGGTGTACAATCTGTCCTTGCTCAGGGGTACGTAAACTGCTCCAACCTTCGTAGGAAGTGATCGCAGGTACCTACCGACATTATAAACACATGTATGTCGCTACAGCAGTATCACCTTTGGCACTCTGGAGTACTCCACGGAGCGAAAATTACCAAAACGCAAGAACCTGCTTACAGATATGTTTATTGAAGCACTCTAAGTAATAGCAAATATTGTGGGAAATTAGCCTGAGATTCGTTTAAAAGGCAATGGAGAGGCAGGGTGGCACAGACATTAAGAGAACCGCCTGGGAAGCAGCTCTGCCAGCTTACTGCGGTGTGACCACGGGGCACATCCCTTGCTCTCTCTAAGCTTCATTTCTCCGAGATGTAAGCCCGGGCCACTGGTACTGCCCGGTCTATAGGGTTGTTATGAGGATTAAAAACCCTGAGGACACCTGAAGCGCTGAAGTTAATCAAGTGTGCAATCGCTTAGTGCAGTGCACAACACCCACACTATTGGATGCTCAGAGACCTGACCCATTTTTTTGAATTTATTCCTCTGGACAGCCACGCATAACTCATTAAGTGAAATAAGCAGGTCGTCAGAGTCCTATGAATAGTCACTCCTATTTTCTCACACACGAATGTGACCTGATATCAGTATATATCTGTTGGCATTTTCGAGTCGGGTCATAAAAATATGAACAGACTCACCCAAAACTCTAAGCCTCACACCCCTTAGGGAAGCAGGATTGGAGTGGGAATTAAGATTCTATTCACTTTTTTTGTTGTTGTTGCTGCTGTTGTCTCTTCAATGTTTGGCTCATCGTAATAGGCATGCATTCTATCTTGTGTTCTGAAAATAGCAACACGGTTTAATAAAGTAAATGTGTAATTCCAGGAACCACAAGGCGCTCCGTGTGACACAGTTATGGAGATGGGAGAGGGATTTATGATGCTTGACAGAATCCAAAGGACCAGATCCAAAGCACCTCCTCATCCTGCTGGGAGGTGGGTCTCAGGGGGCCCCTGGGGCTGCAGAAAACATTGGGAAGCCCGGGATGAATAGCAGGCCGTGTAACACGAACAATTCTCCTGCAGGGAAATGACCCTAACTTTAGCTTTATTCTCTTCCTTTTTCAGGGTGGCTATTTCTGTTCTAGCCTTGTTTTCACAGTAGACAGAAAGCTGGGTTTCATAGCAAAATTTCCTTTAGGGCAGGGATTAATAATCTGTTCAAGCTGCCCTTTGCTTTTCCCTGGATGAGGAATAGGAAGGGAAAATAGATCGCTACCTAATGGGAACCACCACGGGGCTGGCAGAGTCACAGACTTCAGGTCAGCTTCTGTCAGCCTGAACCCTGGGCACTCTCCAGAGAATACTGCCAGAGCCGTGCCATCCTCTCCACAAACATGCCTCTGGGACACGTCTCAATAGTCACGGTGTGTCACACCCGGAATGGGTCAAAGTGGCTCCTGGAGTAAGGACACTGGTCTGGCTCCCAGTGCAGAATCAAACAGACAACCTAACCCACTCTCTCTACTTGAACTCTATGTTCCTTTGTCCCACTGAGAACAAGAACTGCTGTTTGACTGGTGCATAACGTTGGAGATCTGCTCAGGAGATTGTGTGCGTTTCATGTGGATCTGAAAATAAGACGCCACTGCCATTGAAAAGAAGTCAGCTGTGTCAGGCAGGCTCTGTCACAGAGAGGCACTGGCGGTTGTGCGGCCCCTTTAAGACAGCACGCTTTGGTCCTTCCAGAATTGCCTAGGGCTCTTTCACCAGCTAAGCCTCTGTCAGCACCTCCTTGATTATTATCCTGGCACCAGACTGGAAAAGGATGAATAGATTTCTGCTCAGAAATACTGTATCCAGATTTTGATGTTTTATTTATCTCAGCCCGAAAGCTGATCTTGCTTCAATATGGTTAAACCACCAGCTCTACCACATCTCAAAGCTTAATCCACTGTAAGGTGAAGAAGATTCTGAGGGGCAGTTCATTGTTCTGTGTTGGCTCATACTCCTTCCTTCTCAGGTTGACTCCCCCGAGTGAAGCACAGCACAACACAAAACCAAATCAACAGCATGCTCCAGGATTAAGGTGCAATCAATGACAACTCCAACAGGGAGCGAAAGCTCATTCATTCAGTACACAGGCCTCTCACTCTGCCATCCAGGGCTCAATGAGCCAGTGAGGTCAAAGACCTAGGACTTCTACCACAAGGTCAGCCACCCCTTGATCTCTCTCCTATTCTAACACCCCAGAG
This sequence comes from Vespertilio murinus, assembly GCA_963924515.1. NCBI lineage: Eukaryota > Metazoa > Chordata > Mammalia > Chiroptera > Vespertilionidae > Vespertilio > Vespertilio murinus. Next base: position 12,299,573 of record OZ004714.1, on the reverse strand, counting down.
GCATTTGCCACTTGCCCCCTGTTAATGATCCGCTGGTCAAAGCTGGGAAGAATAAGGTTTCCATTGAAAAGTTCACGTATCTATTTGTTGAACAAGAAGCCATTTCCCATGGCCCCGTATTTTTCAAGAACAGGGCAAATGCTGCTCAGAATGTCATAGTTCTTTGGAAAACAAATACATAGAAGATTAAAATTTTATTTGCGCGGCTCTGGCCAGGTAGCTCAGTTGGTTAGAGCATCGTCCCTATTCACCAAGATGGCAGGTTGGATCCCATTCAGGGCACGAACAAGAACCAATCAATGGACGCATACATACGTGGAACAACCAATTGGTGTTTCTCTCTCTCTTTCTAACACCAGTTTTTGAGAAGTTTAACATTTAATTTGCTTACTTGCTTAGGTATAGAATGATCAACCATAAGGCAGATAGGACTCCCAGATGACAGATAAGCAGTGGAGTGATTAAAATTTATTAACTAGCATCCTTGTAACTGTGTGGGCTATTATTTACTAACTGTGTGACACTGAAGACACTGTATGAGTAAATTGAGAGGATGCATATCTGGCGCTCAGCATCATGCCTGAGACATAATGATTATTCGGTAAGAGCTAGGTTCTATCATTGTTGTCATTATTAGCGGCTTGGTTGCTATTATCCTTAAGTAGGCAAAGTGCTGTGTTTAAGGGCTTAAAGTCTAGCTGAGAAGAGTAAATATACACATCAGCAAAGTAAAGAAGCAACACTTACATTTTTGTCACAACATGTATGGTTGTATGACAGTTTTTAGTTTATATATTAGATGTGTCTCCTTCTGGGATCTGGCAGTTCTGGGTGGCTGCTTAAATACCTTCCCCATACAATGACATATGGCAAGTTACATGCAAGTTCACGGACCTCTCTCGCTTTGTCCATAGACCTTGACCCTAAACAATGAACACCTGGAGGACAAAGCCTACATGTTGTTATGGATGTACCCACCCATGTCCCCTCTCCTGGACAGAACCATAAGACTAAAGGAGTTTAACAATTCATCTATGTTGAATAAGTGAAAGAGAAACAGAATGACATATTGATGACCCATGCAGAAGAGAGAGAATTGTAGTGTTCACTGGTCTGTTCAAAAACAGATACTTGGTGGGCATCATCTACGTGCTAAGTCTTGCACTCAGTGCTGGGGTGCCATGTGCCTCTACCAAGCCCCCCAAATTGGGGCATAGGCAGATATTCTGAGAAGAAAGCACAGCTGGTGTGGGAGAAAAATGAGTCAGTACTACCAGTCTGCTGTCCTTCAAGGAAGGCTGTACTAGGTGACTAGAAACGCGAGGAACTCTAGTCCCAATTCCCATCCTTGACCCCCCCAGGCCTGCCCTAGTCTCCTCTGTATGAGCACCCCCAAACTTGTTCCCCAAAGACCAGATGGGCATTGTGAACTGCCTGAAAATGCAAGATCTCTGAAGCACTTGTGAGTATTCTAAATATTAGTCCTTCTTCTCCTTTTTCTTTTCTAAACTATATTTTCACTGAGGCTTGTGCTCATCTATCAAAGCATTGTAATAAGTAGTTCTAATAGTAGAGAAAACCCACAATAGCCATTTGCCACATATGACATATATGGAAAATGACTATTGTGGATATGCTAGAAAAATAAAAACATGTGGGAGTAGTATGTGTGTCTGTACATATGGATATATTAGTGAAACTGATTCTAAGGTTGAAAAGTCAATGGGTCATTCTTGCCACACTCACCCAATCTTAAAACCCTGGGGTTGTTCCCTTGGAAAAAGTCCTAATATTACAGAAATATTATGTCATTTTTATGTCCTCCTCCCTTAAGATCAGAAAAGTGCATTCTTCCCTGACTGGGGAATGAGAAAGGAGCCCTAGAACATGAGCTTCCGTTGTCTAGGACAAGCTGCTCCTCACGTCCTTCCGGCATGCCCTTCCCACTCTTCAGGTGGAGAGATACAGCTGCTAAAAGCCTGTCCCACGGAGACAGAATTGCACACCTTTTAATTTTCTAATATGCCGACTACACTTTATGTGGCAGGTGCACTGCAGTATAAAAGCCGGCTTTTACTTTCATATATTTAAATACATTAGAGAAATCTATCAACGAAGCGTAAGCTTACTCAGAGTGGCTGAGATTCTGATGAACGGGGACTGAATTTAAACAATACAGCAGGTGTCAGGCTCTTAATGATTTAAATAATGCTACTTTTTGAGGCTCTACCAAACTTCCCACATTTTAATTCCATTACAAAATGTCCAGGTGGTATAAACTCTGCATAATTGACCTCCTTAGTTGGGGAAGGAGTTCAATGACCTTAATGCCTGACAACAAGTGAAAGAACAGAATCTAGCCTTCTCCTTGGTCTGCTAGAGTCCTCCTGAGGCGAGAACAATTGACCTGGGGCTGCCTGGATTTCCTGTCAAACCTCATGGAGGTAGATATCAGGAGAAAATGAACTTCTATGAACAATCCCCTGGCAGGATATGATCGATTCCTTTGGGGTGTGTCTATCCAATCCATGATCCTCCTCTTGTATGACAACTACATTCCCCAACATATGCAGGCTCTGTAATCAAATCACTAATATGTAAATCAACCTTCCCTTCCCAGTTATTGTGGACTAGACCACGGTTGGAACGTGACACAGATGCGGGGAGGGGGAGCGTCTTGACCTCTGGACCCTAGCTCTGAGACTGAGAGCAGGTAACCATTCTTCCCGGTCATAGGAAAGGTGAGATAGAATGCCCATTGATCTTAAGCAGTGGACACTCACTAGTTTTGTCTGCTCCAAGAAGTGGATGAAAAGTGGCCACACGCTAACCTGACAAGCTCAGGGAAGGCCTGCATGGAGGCCTGGCAGATGCAGAGACCTAAAATAACCACAAAGAATGGTCTGAAATTAATAATTTAACTAAAAGTAGTTTATAATGGGTAGTTATGTACTACAGCAATATCTTCCCTGGCAAAGATTAACTTTGACCTTAACAGAGCCTATTGTCTTTTTGCATACTTATGTTACTTGTTGGCTGTTAACTCTCTTGTACCCACCTACATGTAAGAGAAGCATGTGGCTATCATTTTACCTTTTATCTAATCTTAGAGGTTTCCCAGCTTTGCTCCCCCTTTCCCTCCCTCCAACCTCTCTAATCTATCACCAATGGATTTCATGGAACCCACTTACTTCTCCTCCTTTGATTGTAAGGTTTAAAACCAGGTAAAAAACTGTCATTCTCAAGAGCATTATCTCAGTTCTTTTGAGATTCTGCTTCCCAGCTCAAATAAAATCACACACACAAATTCTTCACATGTTTGAATGTTTCTTATATTAACAAAGACCATTCCCCTCTTTTCTTTGTATAACCACTCCCATTTAGTGTGTGTGTGTGTGTGTGTGTGTGTGTGTGTGTGTGTGTGTTCGGGATGGGTGATCAAAAATGATATCAGAAGTTAGCCATTGTTATGATAAGGGCCCTGACAAATCAGAATAATATAGGAGAGCGAATGAGAACTATATAAATTAACTGAAGTCAAACAAAGTTAAGCCAATGGCCTGTCACCTGCTGCCTGGCGTTGAACTGGGCTGACCTGAGATGCAAGCAGATGGCAAGGTGCCTCTAGAACAAAGAAACTTCCAGCAAAGATGGATTAATAGCTCCTCACTAATACCTTATGGTTGGTTTACCCATACCGTTAAGGGAAAACAATTCACAAAATAGACCTTGTAAAGGAAAGCTTACCCCCAACTTTTCCATGCTCTACTTCCTTATACCAGTAATTTTCCACAGGAACTACAAATAGAGATTGCTCAATCTCTAGAGAGATTCTTCTGTTGTGAGGAGAGTCCATCACTCTCTATGGAGTGGCTTTCCTGCTTCTCCTCTCTACTCAGTATACTTGCTTCTGCTTTAACCTCTTGTCTGGCTCACATCTAGAATTCTTTCCTGCATGCAGCCAAGAATTCCCAGCTAGGGACTCCAGTCTCCCTTAGGGACTTGCCCCTCCAGCATTTGGAACAGACTCAGAGCTTGACCCCAAGCCAGTGATCCCGGCATATTATCTCTGAAGTAGTTTTCATCCTCTCAGAGATTATCATATGACCCAGGAGTGACCAATCAGAGGCAGTGCTCTACTGGCCTTCAGAGACTGGTTCAGGCATGGGCCCATGACAGACTGCTCTATTAAGCTCACAGGTCAGTGAGAACTGTGGGGACCAAAACTCCTAAGGACAACCTAATGAACAGTTTAGCACAAAGATCAGACTGTGACCAAAAGGGGGATTGTATAAAGAAGTAAGGATCTGGCCTGCCTGCAGATAAACCCCAACCTGACAAGCTCAGGGAAGGCCTGCATGGAGGCCTGGCAGATGCAGAGACCTAAAATAACCACAAAGAATGGTCTGAAATTAATAATTTAACTAAAAGTAGTTTATAATGGGTAGTTATGTACTACAGCAATATCTTCCCTGGCAAAGATTAACTTTGACCTTAACAGAGCCTATTGTCTTTTTGCATACTTATGTTACTTGTTGGCTGTTAACTCTCTTGTACCCACCTACATGTAAGAGAAGCATGGGAACAGAGAGCAGAGGAAGGAAGGGTAAAATAACCAGAGATCTCACCTGGGAAAAGGGGGTGGGGGAGAGCAGGGATGGGCATGATTAATTAATACAGCAATCATTAGCTCCGTTTATCTACTTACCTCCAAAGTGAGCTCTCAGTGATGCTCCCCAGGTTATAGTCGTAGAGCTTTGTCAAAATGAGAATCACCTGAAGGCAAAAGAAGAAATCACGGTTAGTCTCAAACAATTACAATCTCACAGAAGCGAAATGGCCCAAGGGAGGGTTTAGGATTCCTTTAATGGGTGCTTAACATAATTGAATGAATTGTTACTATGCTCCCTCATGCTGACTGGGGAAGGGTTTGCCAGTACCTTCCATGAAACTGCTCAAGCCTGATCCCTTCCCCAACTTTCTCCCTTCCACTCCCATAGCCAGTCACCTGACAGTCCCAGACCTTTCTTACCCTGGTGAGCTTAACCCTTTCCGGGAAGACTTGCAAAGCTCTGAAATATGCATTCTGCAAGGTAGCCACCCAGCTGATGGTTTGGAGAGTGGAAGGTCCTAGAAACTGTACCTCATGGACAGGTTACTTAGCGTCTCGGAATCTCACTATGCTATCCTCCAGAAAGCATTGCTGTGAGGAATTCAATTAGGTAAGAAATGCAAGTTATCCTGGTTTAACATGAAGTTCTTAAATGTTAGTTCCTCTCTTTCTTCTCTGCAGGCCTGGCTCTATCAGTTTCTTCTCATCTCCCAATACAGGGGAAAGCCACTGGATGGAAGAAGACCTGTGGGCTAAGCCACAGCATTTGGACAGGCTCCCCTCTATGTTTTATGGGGTCCTGAAGCCTATGGAATTTGGGGAGCCCTCCATAAGAAGCAGGACATAAGATTATGATTCCAAACTCAAGGGCGGGTCCTGCAAAGGGACACGTCCAATGAGGGGCACTGAAATGCAAGCTTCATTCATGTCACAGCGAGTCTTCCTCTGATTCTAACCTACTGCTCACTCAGAGAAGCCCGAACATTGCCTTTCATTCTTTCAGAATTCGACAAACACTTACTACCCATTTATTAGGAGCCTGGAATGTTGCCTAATGCCAGCGGAAAATACAAATACAGATGAGGCCCGGGGGTCCTTTAAAACAGGAACGAACCTGGCTGGTATGGCTCGTTGGTTGAACATGAACCTATGAACCAAAAGGTCACCTTGTGATTCCCTGTCAGCACACATGCCTGAGTGCGGGCTCAATTCTCTCTCATCATTGGTGTCTCTCTAGCCATCTCCATGAAATAAAAACATATGTATTAAAACACACACACACACATACACACACACACACACACACACACACACACACACACACACACAGTTTCAGAGAGCTGGTATACCTCTTCTCAGCCTTACTGAAACTCAGACCCAGCCTGGCTGCCTGTTTGGGCACCCGCAGCAATGACCAGGGTCCACCTGGTGACAGGAGGTCCATGAGCACCGGGAAGCTTGGGAAGACTGAAGAGAGCAGTGTGTTCCTAAGCACTGACACCCTTACCTCTTCTTACATAAGGAAAAGAACCAAATGGGGCTGCTCCGTTTTCTGTTGAGGTTAGTATTCCTTGCCAGATAAAGTATCACCTAGGACAGTGTTTCCCAAAGTGTGGTGTGCACACCCCTAGGGGTACAGGAGGAGTTTGGTGGAGATATGCACTGCACCGTGCTTAGCTGTGCCTAATTCTACGTTCTCATGAGTCAAGTCAAGACAGTCTTGTGAGGTGTGAGATGGTCTGGTGGGCAAATAAGTGTTATTTATAATATAACTTTTATTTCTATTTTATTATGACTAATTTTATTTTTCGTTATTTTGTGTATGTATCAAAAAATAAAAATAAATAAATATATTTTGATTGTTATTAAAATACATCCTTTTTTTGACGAGGAGTAATCAGCGTTAGGAAAATTATAGAAGGTAACACCTATGTCAAAAGTTTGGGAATCACTGACCTAGAACATCTGGCCCAGGACTGCTGTTTCCAACTCAGGAGAAAAATGGTGACACTGATTTCCAGGATTGTGTCTGCAGGCCAAGGGATGAGTTCCAGCCTCAGTGAGCAGGGAACATTCTACATTCTAACCTGGATTTTCAGGGCAGCGCGCTGCCAGGAGTGCTGAACCCTTCCAAGCTGCCCTCCGCTAGCACTGGCCTCGATTTACTTAAGCATCAGGGAGAGATTCTGAAGGCTTCTTTCTCAACAAGCGAACCAGAACTCCAGGGCTTAGGTTTGTTCCAAGTTCAGGGGAATGCCGAGGATCTGGTGACCTGGGCTCCAGGGCCTCCCGTCTCTTACACCACCACACAGGCTTCCTTCAAGGAGCTGTTCAAAACTTGCTTCTTTAGCAAAATGGGAGCATGTGCGAGGTGCGAGGCACCCTGTGGGCACATCAGATGGCATGCCCGCGGTTGGGGCATATGTTTAACAGATCCGGGTGCCAATTAAACTGCTCTAAGTGCTAAATTTCAATCACCGCCATCCCAGGAACACTGATCAGTGGCAGCGGGGTGGCCGTTTGTTTGAAGACACGGAGTGATGTTGCTGTTCCACCTCGAAGAGGCCTATAAATCCCCCGCGGAGGAAATGGGAGCAGGGAGGGCATAAAGCATCTCCAGGTAGTTGCTCTCTTGATGCAATCTAGCGGCCAACAAAAGAATGATGTTCAGGCTGGGCCTCCCATCCATCTGACAAGGGGATTCAGAGGAACCCCAGAGAAGAAACCCTTTAATCCAGCATGCAATGAGGTGGGGAACCCCACCCACATGAACAGCAATCAGAGAAGCAATTTGCAGGCATGTGGTACCGGTGACTCTTCTGTCTGGTCTAGGAAAACAAAAATGCCAGCGATACACTCTGGCAGGTCATCAGTACCGCACCACAGAGGCATCCTTCATGGCATTTCAAAGTGTATCAGCTCGAGTCAACCTGATCTCTGTCTTCAGAATGATTACAGCAAGAAAGAACTTTTCCTTATGTTTTCAGTTGAAGCCTTGAAATCTCTCTCCCCCTCTTCTGTCCCTTTATTGTGTATGTGTGTTAGTTAGTGTATCACTGTCCATGTGTGATATTTAGCACATTACTCCTGGATAGTGATGCGCCATTATATGAGTTCTGCTTTGCTGTTGTTTGCTTCTTTTCTGTCCTGGTTTATTAGTAATACTACTGAACAGAACTAGCACCACCATAAGATGAAAAAATGGGGGAAATGCAATTGCCTGCTTGTTCTGGTTCTACTGTCTACCATGTGTTGTGTAGTTTTCAAGCTTAAAAAAAAATCAATGGAACTCTTTAAGCAAGCAAATGTTGTATGTATTGAAATGACATAAATGGCCATTATTTTATTCCATCAGCAAAAAGTTGCATGTAGTACAGAGTTAGTTCAATGTATCCAAGTCCAAATGCATAGTAATTAATTATAAGCCTAATCAGTGAGAGCAAGGCTGTCTAGATAAACACCTACACACAAAACGGAATCTCCATCAGCATCTCATTTCTCTGTACCTTGTTTACACTGGTACCAAAGTTTCCCTGATTCAAAACAATAAGTGGTGCGCCATATGGTCACAGCTTTTTGGGGTTCTTCTCTCAATCATAGGCCATTTTAAATAGCTATCATCCAAATATCCTTGGCTTGACAATGTCTACCGACATGGCACCAGACTTCAGTGCCCAGGTATTTCTAGGTTCTTTCCCAATTACATCTCCAGGTAAGCCCCGGCCAGTCTAGGAGCCCCTGTCATCACAGGCCATCTGTGCTGTTCCAATGCTGTGGCTCCATACTCATTGCTTACAAAGGCTCCAGGGAAAGCTTCCCTCTGTCCATAGTTATAAGAAACACAGCACCCAACGAGCCGCTATGCAAGGCACCCATTCCTGAAAGAGTGGAAGAGAGCCGGAAACGGTGCCAGGCTCTGTGCAGGGACCAAGGAAGGTCTTCAAGGGAGTGAGCCTGGGCAGCCTCCCCAGCGCTGAGTCCAACTATCACCAGCTGTGCTCACCCGTCTGTCATCCTTCTCCCCCAGGTCTTCCACAGCTCCTACTAATCACTACCGACGCCAGCCTCTCCCCCCTCACCTCTGTGCATAGGTGTGAATCGACCAGCACATCAAGAAAGCTCTCATTATATTTCAGACCCAATGGAATATTATTCAGCCACAAAAGGAAGGAAATCCTGCCATCAGCAACAAGATAGGTAAAGCGTATTTCTAAGGGAAATAAACTGGATGAAGACAAATACTGTAGAGTTCCTCTTAAACGTGGAATCTTAACAAAAGACAAATAACAAACAAAATATGATTCTGTAGAAACAGAACAGAATGGTGGCTGCTCGGGGTTGGCAGAAGGATAAATGGGGAGATGTAGGACAAAGGGTGCAAACTTTCAGTTATAGAAAGAATACGTTCTGAGGAGCTAATGTATAGCATGGTACCTACAGTTAATATGATACTGCATATTTGATAAGAGGAGATCTTAAACATTTTCAGTTAAAAAACAAAACAAAAATAAATAAATAAACCCTCACAGCTTTGGCTGGGTAGCTGGATTGGTTAGACCAGTGGTCAGCAAACTCATTAGTCAACAGAGCCAAATATCAACAGTACAACAATTGAAATTTCTTTTGAGAGCCAAATCTTTTAAACTTAATCTTCCTCTAACAACACTTCATCAAAATAGATTCGCCCAGGCCATGGTATTTTGTGGAAGAGCCACACTCAAGGGACCAAAAAGCTGCATGTGGCTCGTGAGCCGCAGTTTGTTGACCTCGAGGTTAGGGCATTGTCTCCATGTGCCAACCTGCAGGTTTGATGCCTACTCGGGGCACATACAAGATCAACTAATGAATGTATAAGTGGAAAAACAAATCCATGTCTCTCTTTCTTGCTGTCTTTATTTCTCCAGAGTTAACAATGTGAGGTGATAGATCTGTTAATATCTTGAACATGACTATCATCCCACAATGTGTATGCATAGCAAATCATCACATTGTACACTTTAAATATATATCATTATACCTGTCAATGACTCCTTAATAAAGTTTTCAAAGAAAAAAAGACCATCACAGAGAACCCTGGGATTGGGGGGAGGGTGGAAAGGGAAATGTCAATCCTCTCCTGTGTTCTGTGCTCTGTGCCAGAAAAGAGCATCCACAAAGATGAAGATGCCAGTATGTAGAAGACTCATAAGAGTGTTCTAGTATAAAAGAGCAAAAGCCAGTGGAAAATCGTTCTCTGGTATCGAAAGGCAGGCAAGCCCTATGTTCAGCAATGCACTAGAATGCATCTATGGGGCAGCACACCAAGGTCCTATCTTGCACTTCCCATTCTGCCAAGTATTTAGACATGTGACAACTATGAATGCAACAGTAGGGCTTTATTTTTAATGAAAATAAGGCCAAAATTTTGGGGGGAAAATCCATACATTTAAGGGAATCCCTGAAACACCTTACCAGTAACCATATGCTGCACAGTCTGCTTCTGAAAACATCTGCATTAATCAGTAGACTGTAAGAACCAAAATTGATTCCACACTTTGAAAGTAACAGCATCGAGATCCTCCCTTTATTTTCTCAAGGAAAAAGCAGAGTGTCTTGACTCTTTCCTTAGAGAACTTAAAAGGAATCACCTCAGAGGAGGGAGGGCCAATGGAGGGTTGAGGGGTGAGTAAATGTATTTTCCATTCCCTCCATCCCCTAAGAAGGAATGCACATATCCCCCTATGAATGTTCTCTCCTAATCCTTTTGCTTAGGAGTAGCTATATGGTTGGAAACAGAGGGTTAATGAGAATCTTTCATGAAGGAGGACTTGACTAGCAAACTGACTATTCTTCCAAGCTATGGGTTTAGGGTAGTTCTGGACAGTGGTCGGCAAAGAGAGCCAAATATCAACAGTACAACAATTGAAATTTCTTTTGACAGCCAAATTTTTTAAACTTAAACTTCTTCTAATGCCACTTCTTCAAAATAGACTTACCCAGGCCGTGGTATTTTGTGGAAGAGCCATACTCAAGGGGCCAAAGATCCGCATGTGGCTCTTGAGACAAAGTTTGCCGACCACTGCTCTAGGAGATCTACTGGACATTGAAGGAAATTTGAGTTCCTCCAGGACACTTGGCCTGGCCACTGCCCTTCACCTCATCTCCACTCCATGGAAGGAAAATCTTGGAAAAGTAGTCCACGTCTTCTCATTTTTCAATTGATAATGATATGCAGTCATTTCTGTTCCCTCTCTGCCTTCAATTGAGGAAGTGGAATCTAATCACAGAGGAAACAAAAGAGTGACCTTGGGTTTCTTGGCAATGCAGGCTTCAGAGACAGGATCCCAGAGTCCCTTTCATTCTGTCTGCACTTCCAAACCCCAAATAATGAGGAGGGAAAAAGGAGGCTTAGTCTATAAAACAAGACATGTCCTTTTGTATTACTCTGTATTACTCACAGACACTTGTGATTCAGGGACTGCTTGGCAGGGGTTCTGTCATTGTCACACATGGGGGCTCCACAGCTCAACCAGGTTATCCCTCATAATCCCACTTCTGGGGGGGGCACAGTCTGGCTGAAAATGCCAGCAGGCTGGGACAGGGGATGAAGCTGGCCACCTCCATCCTCCCCACACCACTTCCAGCAGGTGGGGTGTCCTCATCGCCCAGAGGCCAATGTCAGCCTCATGCTTCCAGAATCCACTCCGGTGGACATGTTTACAGATGTGCACGGAAGTGAATATGGGGATGGAGAATTAGAAGGGGACTGAAGAGACCTGGGACCATCTTTCAGGGGAATTGAAGAATTGGATAAAATATAAGGGGGCGTGTCCAACAGCCAGAAATTTGGTGGGTGTTTTTTTGTTTTTTGTTTTTGTTTTTTTGTTTTTTGTTTTCTTTGCACTCCTGTTTTAGGGAAAAGAGGCAAACCCACACAATGGTTTTCCAAAAAATATTCTTGTTCCATATTGTGTCTATAGTGCACTGCGCATTTATTCAACTTGCTGACTTAAACGGAAGTTCTCCTTTAGAGAAGCCGCATATTCTTTAACAATCTGATCAAATATATGCTATGCACATAAAACAATGATATAGCTTTAATGATATTACTGATCTCCTGAATCCTAGAGGGGTCATGAATCCAAGATTAAGAAGCTTCTCTAATTCCCAGAAAATGAGAGCTTTGTTCAGAAGAAAGATTTTTTCAGCTCTAAAATTCTTCACATTTAATTCAATAAACATGCATTAAGCCTTCTTAAGAGGCAGGAATAAAAAAAATATGTGCTGCGAGGACACAAAGGGAGCCTGAGACTAGGCACCAGTCCCCGGAAGCTCACGGTCAAAATGAAGAGGCACACGTGATGGTTATAAAAGGAGGGGGAAAGGTATGCAGCAAGAGGAAACGTGTTTCTATCTTCGAAAGAGCAAGGAAGAAGAGTATAATCAGGAATAGGTTCTTATAAAGGATGCATTGAAGACAAGTCCTAGAGGACTTGTGTGATTCCGATGGAGAAGAGAGTATATAGAAATGTTAGTATTTTTTAAAATGTATTTTTATTTATTTCAGAGAGAGCAAGAAACAGAAAGACAGAAACATCAATGATGACAGAGAATCATTGATTGGCTGCCTCATTCACACCCTCTACTGGGGATTGAGCCAACAACCCGGGCATGTGCCCAGAACTGTGATCTCCCAGTTCACAGGCCGATGATCAACCACTGAGCTACACTGTTGGGGCTATAGAGATGGTATTCTAAAGCAAATAAGCATGAGAATAGACATCCATACTGTGACAGTTCCCGGAACAGTCAGAAGAGAGCAAGTCCTCAGGTTTAGCTACACCTTGGAGTTCCAAGCATGTCAAACTCCCGGCCAGCAGGAGGCATGCGGCCCAAGGGCCATGAGTCTTACATGCTTGCCTGGGCTTAGACTGAGTGAGGACACACAGAATATCAGACTAGAGGAGATATCTGGCACTCTGGCGGAGACCCTTAATATTAGGACGGCAGGGTGCTCTACAAAGAATAAAGTCTTCAGAATCAGACCAGATTTTGAGTTGGGGTTTAGCCACCCTGTCTGTGAGAATGCCTTTTGCAGCAAGAAATAGAACAGGAAAAGTAACACACAATTTAAGAGGTGTATTATCATTTAGAGCAGAAGGCCCAGACTTTACATAGTTCCAGGCTAGTTTGGCCAAGCGATGCCAATCAGACCCACACCACAGAGTCAACATTGGCGCTGCATGTCCTCATGTTCACAAGGCGGCCCTAACACTTCTCTGCAGCACAAGCAGACATAGCTCCACGCAGCTAAGGAAACAAGAGCCTCTTGAGAAGGCCTGCTTTTGTTTACTTTGCTTTTAAATGAGAAGAAAAAAAAAGCACACACACACACACACACACACACACACCAAAAACAACAACAACAACAACAACAAAAACCCAACACCTCTTTTCCAAGAGCTCTCCAGTGGACTCTGTGTTCTCAAGATCAGGAATCAGCCACATGGCCACCTTGGCTGCAATGAAAGCAGAGTAAAGGAATCGCTGGTGTTTTCACTTGGTACTTTCTATGGTAAGAAGTGGGCTCTGCCAACAACACCACCTTTGGAGTGCTTGGTAGGTAACCATGAACAGTATCTGCAATGCTGGGAGCTTGAATAAGTCAACACTGAATAAATTTATCTTATGCTAAAAAATAAATAAAAGACGTCATCTATCTCTCACCTTAGTCTTCTAGAACTGTGGAAAAGAAACCGAATAGGAAGTGGAAGGACCCTGAGTAAATGTTAAATGAATAAACGAATGCAAGGAGTTGCTATTGTTAACAATATTTATTGGATGCCTACTCTGTGAGCCAGCCAAATTTCATTATTAAAGATATTTCAAGTAATGAACTTTTTTTTTCTAATGAGAAAATTGAGTCCCACAGAGATTAACTTAAATTACTCAGTTTGTGAGTGGTGGACAAGCTTAATTTACATTATATACAGCCTCTTAATCACGGTGCTTCACTATCCCCAACCTATAATGCCTGCATCTGCCTATAACTAGAGGCTGGGCAGAACCCCTGAGGATCCACACTTGCTGTTCAATTCCAAAGTGCTGGGCATCTGTTATCCATCACCTGCGGTGCTGGCCTCAACCTCCTTCTCTCTCCCTCCACCTTCTTCCTGCCAGTCCTAGAATATATTTTCCTTATCATAGACAAACTTCATTTTTAGCTCATTACTGACCTCATGTCAACACCATTTAGACTGGTCATTTCTTCATTTATTTTTAAAATGTTTGAACTTTGGTGAAATCCATTTTTAGGAACTGACCCTTCCACTTAATTCACTACAGAATGTGCCTGTCCCCAGATTGAGGATTCTTGATTTCCATCGAGGGGTTTACAGTGTCATCATTTTCAGAAGATGGAAGTGAATGCATAATAGTGCTCCATTTGAGTCATCAAAGAGAAGAGAAATCAATAATTACTAAACTGGATTAATAAATCCCAGAGGGGAGATGAAAGGTTGGTTATGATGGCAAGTGCACACACAACCACATGCATGCACTGGAAGTTGTAAGACCAAAGATCCAGGAAATGCAAACATCAATTGAAATAGAAATCCAGTAAAAAGAATGGGGTGGAGCCAGCCAGAAAGCAGTTAGATTTCTCCAAAGACTTTCTCCCTCCTTCTGTAGGAGCCCACACATAATGTAATGCCATGTTTGTTTATGTAGAATCCTCTGCATGACACTGACATGGTGTGAGCTACACAGCCACTGGGCCTCCCTGGAGAGCTTACTGGTGTACAAGACCAGCCAGCCAACAGTGATGATGCAGACAGAAACAGAGGCATCCAGATAACCTAATCAGCGCTGGGCACAGAGCAAATTGTAGCGCAGGAAAGAACCTTTGTGGGAATGTTTTAGTAAAATTTGCTGTCCTTCCGAATCTGTTTCTCCGTAGGGGTCATTTGCTGCTGAGATGCAAGGCCGAGAGCAGCAAGACCAGCACCCAACCTCCGGAGTGTTACAGAGTTCCCGAACAATCAAACAATGCAGGAAGAGAGTTTGGAGAGACTCTATTCATCGCGCGATGGGCTTAGAGAAAATGAATTCAAATTCTAAGCAAGCTACAAGCAGAACTTCCCTTTTTATTAGAGCCAGCCCTATGTGCATTTAGTGGTTATCTCCATGCTGTCCTTGAAAACAATACAGTTCTATCCAATTAAAAAATGCACCTGGCATGGCATTGAGATTATGGGCATATCTAGTCTCCGGCCTACAAGGTCATACAGCTAAGTGTATCTTCATCATTCTTCAAACAGGCTAAAGCAGACTAGAAAGCAACATTTTATCTAAGAAAAACAGCAGAAAATTTCAAACAGCAGTTTGTTACTGTAAGGTCCCAAGACCCCCGGTGAGTCCGACGGAGGGGGCGACGACCCCATGTCAAACGCCGAGACTGAAACTTGATGCAAAAAGCATGAGGTTTTAATAGTACAAGCGCAGGGGCTTCTCAGGCAGACAGCATCAGTGCTGGCTGACTGGGAGCGCCGAGTAATTGCAGGACATGAGTTTATAAAGGCTAAAACCACACGCAGGTGGTCTGTAAATCAGGGAACTATGTTAACAGATAATATTTGGCTCATAATAGTTGACAGTTGACTCATTTCCCGAGGAGGCCGGATGGTCTGTTTTAGCAGGCGATCCCAGAAACAGATAAAATACAGCGATAGTCCTCCCAGAAACAGATAAGATAGCTATAGCACTGCGGTTAAGGAGGCTGGATGGTCTCTTCCTGACAGATGCATTCCGAGGTGGTCAGCTCAGTTCCCAGGGGGAGAATTCCACAGCGGTCAACCTCCCTCAGGACCCAGCCCTGCTTTAATATTTGTCATAAAATATTGCATTCTGGCTTTTTGCATTTCAGGGTAGGGAGTTTCTGGGGACTGATTTCATTCTTGCCTAATCTTCAACCGTAAAGAACTGACTTCATTCCTATCTAATCTTTAACCGTAAAGGTCACATCCTGGAACTGGCAGTGGGGGAGGCCAATTCCTCAATCTTGGGATCCTTACATTACAAATAAAGGTTTCCTTCTCAGGAGCACTGTTTCAGGAGCTCCCAAATGAAAAAACAAAAAGAAAAAAAAGCAGGTCTCATTCTATCTCTTCCCCTCTGTCTGCTGAAAGCCAACTCCTTTCCTGTTAGTAATGAGCAAGAAAGCACTTGCACCACAAGGCCATCACTTGTATACTCTAATCCTGGAGCCAGGTCACTGCAAACAAACCCAAGATCGTCAAATCCAAGAGACCTAGGTTGCTTTTTCATGCATATCTTGAAAGTAGAACTTGCTTTCTTCTTCCCCAAGGGGAGGGATACTATCAACTAAAAGAAAAATTATATTAACTTCACAATACCAAACCAAGCAGGCTAATGACAATGCATTCCTCTGTATCTTTCTTCTTTTTCCTCATCCTCCCTTTTTTGAATGATTAAAAAGAGGACAATGGCCAAAACATACATCCATATGGACTGGTTAATGTTGACAGGTTCATAGGCTTCAGCTTTTATGTAAATTACTCAACCATAAGTTACGATGTATTTTAAGCTTCTGCCTCACACCAGGGGAAGTAGGTAGATCCTAAATTAAATGTTGTTAGGTTTTGGGTTTTTTCTAGAAAAGAGCCAGATATCAGCACCAAAGTAATAAAAAAAAAGCACCCAGATAAAATGGTTGTATAAAATATGATGAACACACATAGACAAGACTTATCTGTGTAGGGATAATAAAATGGAAGATTAAACAGACCCGGAGACTTATAGTCAAAGCTTCAAGCCAGGAAAGCAGCTGAGGCTAAGAAATGGGGGGCAGAGCAGGAGACCCAAAGGGTTGTTTGGAAAGAGAGCTGCAGTTCAAGGAAAGCGAGTAGAGTATCTATGGAAGTCCACTGTTTCACAGCTAAATAAGCAGCTATCCACCACGTTTCCCGCATTCCCCTTCACAGTGCTCAGAAGGGGTTGGAAATAACAAGCAACCTTCCTGCTTCAGATCAGTCCCTATTCCAATTAGGTCACCTGGGACTTAGAATCACAGAAGATGCAGAGAACTGTTAGTTCAGAGTTACAAAACAATAAGAAAGCATTCCTTGCATTATCCTTCCCCTCTGGAAATCTAGAAAACAAAGAGGAAACCTGCTATAGGATTCAGTACCAGAGGTACAACCTGAGTTTGGTAGGGAAGAGAGAGAAAGGATCTGAGGAAGGGAGAGATTCCCTTTCAACTTCCTTGATGCACTGGTCCAAGAAAGGGAGATGCCCAAGCTCCAAAATGACTATCTGTCTGAATGATAGACACCATCTCAATATTAAGGCTCTTCCTGTGTGAGAACCCGCACACAGAGTGAACACACCATTAAGCAGCAAACTGCCCGAGAGGGATGAGGCACCCTTCTGCTCATATGCTTCCTTATAATAAACTGAAATGCAGAGAAATGAACCAGGACTTTCCCTTTCCTACTTCTTCATCTTGGTTTTATTCATGGGTCTGAAGAGGTTAACTCAATTTTTAAAACATTATTTTTCAAGGTTAACACATCATACTTAGAGGAAGCTAATAAAGAAGGATATGCATAGTATGGTAAACCACGTGTCAGAACTTGAACCTCCACAAGGCACTGGAATGGAAAATGAAAAAAATATATATGAGCTTTTATATACAATATATATATATATATATATATATATATATATATATATATATATTTCTTTTCATTTTCTCTTCTCATTTACCATACAGTGCAACTAACAAAAGCAACAAGAATAAAACACCAGAGATAGTCAGGTGCTAAGTTCAAAGTTTTTCCATTACTCTGAGAAAGTCTTAAAGTAGGCCAGGGAGGAAGAGAAACATCTTACTGTCTTAAAAAAAAAAAAAGAAAAGAAAAACAATAACTGACTCTTCTATTAGCACACCTTTTGTTTCCATTGTCTAAGTGCTAAGGTTTGATGGAACACAATTTGCCTGAAAGAAAATTCAAAGTTTAAAAAAAGCTGGCTTGAAAGTGAAATTTACTTGAAATCCCAAGTAAATCATATCTATATATATAAAAGCCTAATGTGCTAATTGTCCCTCCAACCATTTGACCAGTCACTATGACACGCACTGACCACCAGAGGCAGATGCTCTGACCTATAGGTTAGTATGTTGCTGCAGTCTGCCCAAGTGGAACTGGGCAAGAAGAACTGGACACACCCTTGAGCCCTCCTGTGGTCCCTCCACAGACTCCTCAGCATGGCATGAACCCTGTCATAATCCAGGACCCTCAGAGGATGTCGGAGAGCCGGTTTCAGCCCAGTCCCTGCAGGCCATGCCAAGGGACTCCACCAGTGCATGAATCTGTGCACTGGGCCTCTGGTTAATAAATAATGATGGTTTCTGTCAGAGGGGAAATAAAACTATCACGGCTAAGTGATTGTTATATATCTCTTGTCATTTAATCACAGAACCAAAATGCTTCTACATGATTCCAATTCTAATCCTTTATAATGGCATCTAGAAGTGAGTGCGTAGCTAAAATAAACTTGTCCTTTGGCCACTCTTTTAAAAGAAACTTAGGGCAAAATTGAAAAGTACTTGAAAGACCATCTAACTCCAGCCACCTCCTTTGACACAAGGTGTATGTAGGTTATACTTTTATTTTTTTTAATATATTTTATCAGTTTTTTTTACAGAGAGGAAGGGAAAGAAATAGAGTTAGAAATATCTATGAGAATTATTGATCAGCTGCCTCTTGCACGCCCCCTACTGGGATGTGCCCGCAACCAAGGTATATGCCCTTGACTGGAATTGAACCTGGGACCCTTGAGTCTGCAGGCTGAAGTTCTATCTGCTGAGCCAAACAGGTTTCAGCAGTAAGTTATACTTTTAGAAGAATCAGTTCTTGAACAAGCTTTGGAGAGCAAACTGTGTGCCATTTTGGTACATGAAGCAGGAGTTCCTGTGTGTAGAAGGGAGGACTGAATGTGGCCAGTTCTGTGATGGGGATTTGGAAGAGGTAGACTGAGGATTGCACCAGTAGGATCTGACATAGATCCAGGTTTAGATAGAATGAGAGTCATAAGATTTGGGGGCTTCTCTTTTTTTAAAAAAAATGATGCAAAATTATTCCCCAAAAAATGAGTCTTCAAAGTGAATATTTATTAGACTGGGAAATAGACTACATAAATTGCCAGTGTCAGAAATTCACATATATGTTTCTTCTGAGATATTTTCAGGCAGGTTAGCAGGAATGAAGACAAATGTCTTCTGATCAAAACCTGGCTTCCTCTCTCTGGCAGGAACAATCTATACCTTCTCCAAACTCCCAGAAGTCATAGAATCTCATACCTATAAGGGCTCTGAATCTTTTTGTGAAAAAATATTTTTTGTTGATTTCAGAGAGAAAGAGAGAGGGGAAGAGAGATAGAAACATCAATGATGAGAGAGAAACATTGATCAGCTCTTACACAGCCCCACTGGGGATCAAGTCTGCAATCTGGACATGTGCCCTGACTAAGAATCAAACTAAGAACCCCTGGTTCATAATTCTATGCTCAACCACTGGGCCAGGCCAGCTGAGAAAACAACTCTGAATCTTAAGCTTCATTAGCTTCAATGTAACTCAGCCTTCAAGTGGGATTCCACTTTAAAAGCTCATCAAATCTCTCTTTCAAAAAAATATTTATTGTTGAAAGTATTACATCTGTACCCTTCCCCCCCAATGACCCCTTCTAGCCCACCCCAGTCCCCTGCCCCTGCCCTTCACCATCCTATTGCCTGTGTCCATGATTTATACATGTATGCATACAAGTTCTTAAGTTGATTTCTACTTACCCCCTCCTTTTTTAATATTTTTAAAATATATTTTATTGATTTTTTTTTTACAGAGAGGAAGAGAGAGGGACAGAGAGCTAGAAGCATCAATGAGAGAGAAACATCGACCAGCTGCCTCCTGCACACCCCCTACTGGGGATGTGCCTGCAACCAAGGTACATGCCCTTGACCAGAATCGAACCTGGGACTTCTCAGTCTGCAGGCCAACACTCTATCCACTGAGCCAAACCGGTTCCGGCTAACCCCTCCTTCTTTCTGAGATTATTTTGTCCATCAGTTTATTTTGTTTATTAAACCTCTTAAGTGGAGAGATCCATTTCAGCAGATGTGGGCTATGAGTCAGAAGACATGAACTTGAGCCTGGACTCCGCTGCTAACACACTGAGACCCTGAGGAGGAAGCCAACGCACCTCTTTTGGCTCCAGTCTTCTCTGCGGTTACTTACATTACATGTGTGTGGATCACTAGCCATTAAACTACCATTCAATGATGCTTACCTGGACCACTCAATCTTCAGTGTCGCCAGGCTTAGTGAATGCTATGTATATCCCTAAAGCTAGACCTCTAAGTCTTCCTTGCAACTATCCTTTTTTTTTCTTCCCAAATCTAATTAGTCACTAAGTCCTGCACACTTCTCCCCTCTAACCTCACCTCACCCTGGTATGGCTCACACCAGCTCTCACCTAGGAGAATCCAATGCCTCTGACAATGGTCAGCATCTCCCGTTACTTCTCCCAAAGTCGCCCTCTACACTTCTACCCCTATAATATTTTACTAAATAGCAATCATGTCATTTCCTCCCCTCTTTAAACATTTCCTCGGCCTCCTATTGATCTTAAGATAAAATTTAAATTTCATAATAGGACCTACAAGGTCATGATATGATATGGCTCTTATGCTCATCGTCAAATCAACGTCATATCAATGCTCCCGTTACTCTCACAACTCCCTGTCAACTCAGACATACTGTGCTCCTGCTAACCTAGAAAATGTCAGTATCTGCTGATGGTCTGACTCAGTATGGTAATATGAGAGATACACTTTGCTAGGCATAAATAACATGTTCCGTTACACGAGCAATTATTGCAGAATACCTCTTGAGTACAGTGGGATCACAATAGTCTGAGTATGTTCAGACCCAAGTGCCTTGTCATGTCATCAAATTCCAGTCTTGGGAATGATCTTCTAAACACTTTCCATTTCCTCCTGAAAGGTTAGGCTAATGACAGGGATTAAATGCTACAGAAAATTCAATGCTGTATCTCCTTGGGGAGGGCTGAGTAGATGTAAAACATGTCTATGAGCCAATGCAAAGGTTTATTGATTTTCTTGTCCTTTCATTCAAAGGTCCTTGCTTTCATGCACAGACGGCTGAGGCACCTGAAGGTTGGCCAGGATACTGCAGAGACCCACTGCGCCTTCTGTGAATTTCTAGAAATGGACAGCCCTGGAAAAATGCACGTTCGACAGGGTACAGATCTGAAATCGAAGTCTAATTCAAGGTACCGTATTTGCCGGCGTATAAGACGATTTTTTGTCCCTGAAAAATATGCCTCCAAGTGGGGGGTAGTCTTATACGGCGAGTATATAACAAACTCTGTATTTTTAGTGGAAATGTTAGGGGGTCGTCTTATACGCCCAATCTCTTATACGCCGGCAAATACGGTATTTTTCAGGGCCAAAAAATCATCTTATACGCCGGCAAATACGGTATATTACCTATTTCTAATGAGACCCTCAAAATCACTCCCGCTCTACAGTGGGGGGAAACCCAAATAGAAGCTGTATGGGCGTCAGAGTCGGGGCCTAAAACTCAGAGTTGAGAGTCCTGGATCAGGTACAGAACCCATTTTAATTCCTTATATGACCTTAGTCAATTCGTTTAATTTTTTTCATTTCCCTATTATATGGGATAAAATTAGAATTCCATTTTTTAACTGGATTATTATCACCAATTTACTTAATTGAGCACTTTTACAATTTCTGTCACTTGGCTAAGCATTTTACATATATATATATATATATATATATATATATATATATTCTTAACAATCCTATAAAGCTAATGCTTATTTTCTTCCATCCTTTACTCTTTCCTTCCTTCCTGCCTCCTCCCTTCTTTTCTGCCCCCCCCCCCACCCTTCTACCATTTTCCAGATGGCAGATTGGACAGTTTAAGAAATTTGCCCAAGATCAGCTAGTGCTTAAGTAGAAAAGCTGCTGTTTGACTCCAGATAAACTGAACCTAGTGCTGAGGTACTTAACCATCACTCTGCACGGCCTTTATGGAGAGGGAAAGATAAGAGCTTCAAAGAATTTCAAAGCTTATACTTCTTGCTTTCTATTAGCTGGGTGCTAGGCTCTGCCTGTCCATTTGTTTATCTACCTATCTATCATCTATCTATCTATCTATCTATTTATCATCTATCTATCTATCTATCTATCTTTCATCTATCCAACTGACAACAATGTGTTTGTTTTTTTTTTCCTGAATCCCATCCAGGATGCAAAAAAGAGAAAACAGACACTCACTATGCATTATAGCTAGGAGAACATCATTGAGCTGAGAGGTTAGAAGGGAATGCTTTAGGAAGGAATGCTGTGGCAATCAGGAGCCAGCCCCTTCCAATGTACATTGCGCCTGTTGAAGCTCTTATAACTGGATGCTTTCCACACAGCACGCTATTTAATTCACTTCCGCATCCTGGTGGGAGGGTCCATGTTGAGAGGGTTCCTCTCACTGAGCAAGTGGGCTGGGATGGATGCAGGTCGCACATAGTTAAGCCTCGAACTTCTTGGCTGCTGAGCTGGAGTAGGGGTCTTGAGGATGGGCTGAGTTAGCTCTTCCACCATCATGGGCTGATGGGTCATGTTTACTGCCCCCTCACTGGGACCTCTGCAGATTCTGGGCCAGAGAGCCTCACCTCTCTTTGCCCTCCAGCAGGTGTAAAGTATGGAGGGGTCAAGTTCAGAAGAGTGGAGAGAAATGTCCCAAGAATCCACAAGACCATCAATCTGCTCTTCTGCTAATGAAGGACTCAAACGCTGAAAGTCCTTCCAATCCAAACATGCCACTACCTCAAAACAGGAAGTGAGGCTCCTGTTAAGGAAGGATAAACAGGCTGGAAAAGAATGCTATCTCTATTCCGAGTGGGAAATCAGTTAGAAAATGGCTATGTGTAGCACTGCTGCCTTCTCTCACTTTTTAATCCTTTCAATTCTAAATCCAGACACCAGTGAAATTTAGAAACCCAGCACCCTGCCTGCCCAAGGAAATGCAAATCTCCCAGGAAAGAACCGAATTCCTGGCACCACGACAGGAACTGGCCATCAAGAGTCTCTCTCTCTGCAGAGGAAAGGAGCCACACATTCCCAATGCTGGACTGGGGTATGTGGAGGTCCCTGGGCCCACTCGGGGGGCTTCTGTAAGTAACAGAGAATGGCTGGGGGGCGGGGAAGCCGGAACTCTCCAGGGATGCTGTGGGAGGCAGCAGGGCAAAAAGAAATCTGTTTTCCTGAAAGTGGAACCTCTTCTTTAAATTTCCTCCTTTTTCCCCCTCTCTTTAAATTGTCCAAGATTAATGTGGCAAAAGTAAAATGCCCACGGGCTGCTTATTTTGACGCTTACGAAAGCACATAAAAGTGAGGAATTAGCATGGAATGAATAATTTATGTAGAGCCGTACTGTTGTTTTAAACAAATCACTTCCACGAAAGCAATGTGTATTCAGGCAATAAATCATTGTTTAGCACTCCGTCTCCAGGAAAAGATACCACTCCGCAATTATTGAAAGGCAGTGCCCGGCAGGGGAGGCAGGCAAACTAAAGATAAAGGTGATGTCCTGGCATGATGGGTTGCCACTGGATCTGGAGGAGGCCAGGTTTGCGTGAGATTCCGTATGGAGACCCTTGCCTTCGCTCACAAGGTTTCAATGAGCATCTACTTGTGCCCATGCATCAGCTATTACCTAGCATAGTACAGCTTAGTAGGTCATGGCTATGTTTATTATTTATCACCATGACTATGGGCCAAATACAGAGCCTTGATGCTTGGGACACACCGATGGAAACAAAACAATGATTCTGGGAGTTGATCACTATCCCAGGGGCTTCATGCCACTTTATACAGTATGACAGGTATTATGGCAATGCTGCATGCAAAGTGCTATGAGGACTTGACTGGTAGGGGGTGGGGGGAAATCTGGAAAGATTTCACAGAGGTGGTGTCATTGGATCCAGACCTTGGTTTAGTCAAGGAGCTAGAGAAAGGAAAAGAACATTCCCCGAAGATGGCTTTGTGGGAGCAGATGAATGCAAGAATGAAGCCCATGTGACGTTTGGGTGGACAGAGTATGCCGATGTGGCACAACTCAGTGAGGATGGAGAAGGCAATGAGCAGTGGGAGACAGGAGAAGGGGTTTCAATGGGAACCAGCAGCCCAGCCAGCATGGCTCAGTGGTCAAATATTGACTTATGAACCAAGAGATCATGGTTTGATTTCCAATCAGGGCATATACCCAGGTTGCGTGCTCAATCTCCAGTGTGGGGCATGTAGGAGGCAGCTGATCAATGATTCTCTCTCATCCTTGATATCTCTCTCTCTCTCTCTCCCCCCTCTCCCTTCCTCTCTGAAATCAATAAAAACATATTTAAAATAAATAAAACAAAACAAAAGGGAACCAACAGAGGCAGGATGACCTTTGAGGGCCATACGCACACTGCGTCCTGGATAAAATGGCCCCGGAGACCAGAAAGCCCAACCAGCTTCTGTGTGCGAGGAAAGGCTCTGATGTTCTTCTTCCCCAGCCTTGCTGTTTACCAAACCCATGTGCAACAAAACAACAGCAAGAGCAAGTGTTTCAGATCAAAAAGCAGAATGACCCTGATCCTCTCTGTATAGTCCAGTCAGATGGGTTACTCTGCTATTGCACTGTTTGGCCAAGTTCTCAGAATGAAATCATAATCCTAGTTGTTGTTTTTTAAGTGTTTTTTAATTGACTTCAGAGATGAAAAGAGAGGAAGAGGGAGACTGAATCGCCAATGATGAGACAGAATCATTGATCGGTTGCCCCCTGCTCATCTCCTACTCGGGATCCAGCTGGTAACCCGGGCATGTGCCCTTGGCAGAAATTGAACCTGGGACCCTTCATTCCACAGGCCAATACTCTATCTGCAGAACCAAACTGGCTAGGGCCATGATCTTGGTTTTTACTGGGGGGGAGAAACAAAGCAGCTTCCACAGGGCTACACTATCCCAGGTTAAAATTTCAAAGTGTCTTCTTAAAAGTCAATGCCTCAGCTGAAACCGGTTTGGCTCAGTGGTGGAGTGTTGGTCTGCGGACTGAAAGGTCCCAGGTTCGATTCCTGTCAAGGGCATGTACATTGGTTGCGGGCACATCCCCAGTAGGGGGTGTGCAGGAGGCAGCTGGTCAATGTTTCTCTCTCATCGATGTTTCTAGCTCTCTATCTCTCTCCCTTTCTCTCTGTAAAATATCAATAAAATATATTTTTTTAAAAAGTCAATGCCTCAGACCTGGCCTGAAGTATGACACTCTAAGCTGTGAGGCCTCCCTGAAACTGGTGACAATGAGAGCAGGCTGGGCATTCTTGTCACTCACACACAGCAGGCTGAGTGCTTGGTGTCCAACATCTGGAGGAAGAGAGAAACCTTCCTAGTCTATCATCTGCATCCAAGGTTCCTGAATGATCTCATTTCTCTCTGGCTTACCTACTACTAAATAAAAGCATGGCACCCAGGAAGAGTACAGAGAACCAGTACTTCCCAGCTCTATTGTAAGTGGTTTGAGGAAGAAGGAACGTCCAGCCCCTCCTATATAGTTTCAACTTTGCCAAAATTATGCTGAAAGCTGAAAACATCTCTGGCGACAAGAGTGAAGGTGACAGGCACTGAGAAATGTCATGAATTGGATGCTTCTCATCACCTTCATGATATTTGCTGCCTTAAAAAAAAAAGAAAGAAAGAAAACTATCTTGGTGTCAGCATTTTATCAAGCTCAGAGAAAACGCAAACGTTTCTGGCTTCCAGCCAGCCCGAAATGTTTCACCCTCAGGAAGAAATTAATCAATGAACAACTCTCTATTCAATGTTCACTATGTTCAAGGCAGAGCTGGCAGACCCCAAGGGAGACACACACACACACACACACACACACACACACACACACACAAAATGCAATTCCTGCCATCCAGGAATTCACAATCTAAGTAGAATCTGATTGGCACTCACTTGTGTAGAAACACTCAGGTGTCCCTTGCCTTGATAGGATCAACTTCCTGTTCTTCAATAAGACACCCAAGGTTCATTCTCTATAGCTCCGGTCACTAATCTTTCGGACCTCATGGACCACCATAAGTCCGAGGACCACCAGTTCGCAACCTCTGCCCTATAGCATGCTTCTCCTTTCTAGTTGTAACTGTTGCCACTTCTTGCAATCTTCCAATCCTGATCTCCTTGCTATTCTTTGAACTGCCATGAATTTTCAGGCCTATGGGACTCTCTCAATTTATAATACCCAGCTCAACTGTCACCTCTTCCATGAAGCCATCCTAACCTCGGGGCTGAGTTTCTTGCTTCACCTTTGCTTCTTTAGAATTTTGTTTCTACGCACATCATTTTTTATTACTTTTTTTACCTGTATTTTCCATTAGATTGTGATCGGATTGTTGTATTATTTTTATGTCATTTCTTTCAAGCCGGACATGAAAGAAGCTCCAGTATATGGTCAATGAATAGAAAAGCATGTTTAAAAATGTAAGTCTATATGGGACAAATGAAATTATATGTGCAAGCCTACTGCCATTCTTGATACGTAGTTGGTTCTCAGCAAGCAGCTTTATTAGAATCATAAATGTCCACTAAACATCATTCTTCAGAGAATGATGGCTGCAAATCTATTGCATATTGGTGCTAGCACATTATCAGAAGTTCAGATTTAGGGTGAGCATGGAGTGTTTGTGATTCATCATGTAAAACACCCTTGTCAGAGATCACAGTGACATTGAGCATACATAGCTGGAAAAATTGATGAGGGTCATTTTTGGACGGAGTCTGATGCCAGGCTGAGCACTCTCTACAATTCAATGTATGTGGTGAGCAATGAAAGGCTTTTGAGCTCAGAGATGATCATACAATATTGGAAATGCAACGTGAAATCTCACAGCTATGTAAGAAATGAATAGCAGGGATCACCCAACTTATTCTTAAAGGACAAGAGAGTAAACCTTTTAGGCTTGTGGACCATACAATGCATGTCACAAATACTCAGTTCCACAGCTGCACCATGAGAGCCACCACAGACACTATGCCTGCAAATGGGTGAGCCGTGTTCCACAACACCTGCATTTACAGAAACAGTGGACAGCCCATATTTGACCCTCAGGTTGTAGTGGGCCAACTCCTGCATTAGAGCAATAAGTGGCCGGAAGTTAAGAAGACATTTAAGAGTCTAATTAAATGTGCTGTTGTAAAATTGTGGAGGTTTATACCAGTGAGGTGGGGTTAATTACAGGATTAAATAATTACAGGATTCAAAAGAGGGTATACTGTAGGGAAAATGAGGAAGAATCAAAGATAATATTTTAAGGTTTTGAAAAGACTAGGATAATAGAGGAAGAGTCAACCTAACAGGGTTTTTAATACCTGGGGGAAATTCTCCTAAATTTTTTTTGAAAAAAATTTTTTGAAAAGATGCACATATGGAAACCAGAAACTTGAGAGAATCAAAGAATTAAAGAGAATCTGGGTGCTGGTGGAACTGAGAGAGTTTAATCCAGATTTGTCTTTTTTTTTTTTCTTTTTTTTTTTTTTTTACTGTAGCAGGGTGGATTGTGTTTAAATCTGATCAGTAAGCAGATGATTGTCACACCACAGGGTTCCCAAATCCTATCTGGTTTGTCTAATACAATATTGGCTCTCAATGTGTTTAAAAACAAAGTGAATTAGTTGCCAGCATTAAAAATTCAGAAGTAGACCTAACCAGTTTGGCTCAATGGATAGTCAAAGTTCCCAGGTTTGATTCCGGTCAGGGTCATGTGCCTGGGTTGCAGGCACATCCCCAGTGGGAGGTGTGCAGGAGGCAGCTGATTGATGTTTCTCTCTCATAGATGTTTCTAACTCTCTATCCCTCTCCTTTCCTCTCTGGAAAAGATCAATGAAATATATTTTTTAAATAATAAAATAAAATTCAGAAGTTTCGACCGGCTGACGGGGCTTAGTGTTTGAGCATGGACCTATGAACCAGGAGGTCAGGGTTTGATTCCTGGTCAGGGCACATGCCCAGGTTGCAGGCTCGATCCCCAGTGTGGGGCGTGCAGGAGGCAGCCCGTTAATAATTTTCTCTCCTCCTTGATGTTTCTATCTCAATTTTGCTCAGTTTGTTCATTAAATCCCACGTGTGAGTGAAATCATATGGGACTTGTCTTTCTCTGACTGGCTTATTTCACTTCTGTCTGTTTCAAAAGTGGATGAGAAAAAGTGCCAAGTCAACCCAACTTTGGCTAATTAGTTTTTTTCTACTTGGTGACTGTAAATCAATGACAAGCAAACTTCTAATACTTTCACTCTGGCGGGGGAGTTTGCTGCCACTCGCCATCCATCACTTCTGCCTGTGAGTGGCCTTGCTGAGCTCTGTCTAAATGGCATCATGTTCTCCCGTTACATGCAATCCCTCTGTTCTGCAGCCTATGGGTAAACGGCTTTTTGTAAAAAGCTGCATGCTGGGTGAGACCAATTGTAATGCATAGTTTGTATTTTCTAACCTGTTTATAGATTGCGATTTGTAAGGTTATAATGTCATATGCTGTCAATAATTCAAGATGGAGGATTACAACTGTTAATGGGTAAATTCGTCATTCTTCCTCAACACTCATTCCCTTAAGAGATGTAATTTGTTTTATTGAAGTGTCGATTCCCTGAACTTTGAACTAAAGGTTTCATTTATTTATGGGGGATGGGGAGGGAGGACACGGGGTGGGACACTGTAGTTTCTTCACAAGTTCCAAGGGATGTGAACCAATCAAAAGACCAGAGTTCAGAAAAGAAAGATTTTTAAAAGTCTATTTTCAAGAGTCCCAGTGATCTGAAAAACGTGTTTGTGCTGTCAGTATACAAGAGGCTTGGGACCATTCCCTGGACTCCGTCCACCAAAAAAAAAAAGTAACTAAATAAAAGGGGAGGCAAATGTTCCTGGAATGCACCAAATACTGGAAACTAAAGGGATTACAACATGTTTGTAAGAATGTGCTTGCAACAATTGTGCACTGCCAGGATTCTGTCCACATGCTTTATTTGGGAGAATAGTTAAATCTGAAATCCAGCGAAATGGTGATTGCTGAGCTTGTAGCTGAGTTTTTAGGAGGTTATAAAGTCCTTTGGGTACTTGATGGCAGCTATGGACACACTACACACACCACTTCTAATAGACAGTGGCTCTCAACAGCATTCTGGGGCAACCTTCTGAAGCTCACTTATTTCACTCTGGGTAATGAACTCTGGTCATAGAAAGGCAGGTGATCTTTCTCATTCTACCAATGTACTCTTTTTTTTCTCCAAAATAGAGCATAGACAGACAACATAACCACTTCTTTTGGGTGCTTTCTAAGCTCAGAGGATTCAAAAGAATAAATTATTTTAAATCTTTGAGAATGATTTCCCTGTCTCCAACTTTAGGCCCAGGCATATGAAACTGGCAGTGCTCAGGGAAATAATGTTATAGAAAGAGAAGACAAGTAGGACAGGGCCCCTCATCACAGTACCAGGGGCATTACGAGGCTGATTGGCTGGCTGGTTGTTCTTCCTGTCACCGTCTTCCCTGTAAACTCACTCCCAACTACTTGATTCTTCTATGTCCATTAGTTTTGCAACTCTCATGGAACTCTTGTGAAAAGCTAAGAAAATATCATAAGCACCCATTCAAACTCATTGGTTTCTACCAATTTTCTAAATCCCAGATCATCATAAATCAGACTCCCATACATTAAACAAAACATAGCAATTATTTATGTAAAGATTTTGGTACATGGAGGTGATAAAAAATAAATAAGAGAGTTACAACATAGTCTTGGATTAGATTGTCCATAAGAAGCTGAATTGCAGTCTTTAACCGTTAAGAAAGGCCATCACTGAAATGTGATCAAAGGAAATACAATCTTAGGCCCAACCATGACCTAATGCCTATAATCCTCACTGTGATGGCTTATAAGAATAATATTAATATATATTCATAAATGTTAATATATAAAAACATAGTATATTAATATGCCTACATATGTTTGGGAGATATCCTATAAAATAAAACCCTATTATGCAAATCGACCGAATTGTGGAACGACTGGTCGCTATATTGCGCACTGACCACCAGGAGGTAGACCCTCCATGCAGGAGCTGCCCCCTGGTGGTCAGTGTGCTCCCACAGGGGGAGCACCACTCATCCAGAAGCTGGTCTTGCTGCTTCTTAGCATTGCCTCGGAGGCCAGAAAGGTCGGAAAGGTTCCCGCCACTTCTGCTGCACTTGCCAACCAGCAGCCTCTCCCACCTTCACTGCAAGAGGGTGGTAAGGAGCAAGGTCTCTGGGACTGTGAGAGCCCTGGATTATGAGAAAGATGTCTGATTGTTAGCCCAAGGGAATCGGCCCTGAGCAGGCAGGCGGACATCCCCCGAGGGGTCCCAGACTGTGAGAGGGCACAGGCTGGGCTGAGGGACCTCCCCCCTGCCCTCATGAATTTGTGCATGGGCCCTCTGGGAGGTATATAACTAGAATTAAATAAATATTGATATAAAAGACTCACTAACAAAATTATGCTCTGCCTGCCAAGGTGAGGATCATGCTTCTTCAACATACTGTGTGTTAGCTAAAACACCTAAGGTTACAATTTCACAGTGCTATATTATTATCATTTCCAGAAATCTATCTGAACTCAACAGTTAAGAAAAATATTTTTTCAAGTAATCAATTGGTAAGCGGAACTCTCTGCTGTCTGTTGCCTTTTCTATCCTTTTTTTTATTTTTTATTAATCCTCACCTCAGGATATTTTTCCCATTGATTTTTTTTTAGAAAGAGAGAGTGGAAGGGAAGGAAGGGGAAGGTAGAGAGAGAGAAAGAGAGAGAAACAGAGGGAAACATTGATGTGAGAGAGACACATGTATCAGTTGCCTCCCACAGGAACCCCAACCAGGCCAGGGATTAAAGCTGCAATCTAGGTACATGCCCTGGACCAGGAATTGAACCCACAACCCTTTGGTGCATGAGCCTGCGCTCTAGCCACTGAGTAACACTGGTCAGGGCACCTTCTCTTCCTCTATGGGTTTGATTTTGCTCTCAGTTTCTTAAAGGAATCAGAAGCACTGGTGAACGCTGCAACCAGGATAACTGAACATCCTAGAAAAGACCAAGCGCTAGCTAGCTGATCCCGGCTTACTGGGACTGCATTTAATGATGATACTGAAATATCATCAGAGTTTGGGTAAAATTCTCCCATTCATATGTTCTTCTCCCTTGTGTTATTTTTTTAAGGATAGGAAATAACCAGATAAAGAACATTTGATTAGTTCTAAAAGCTCTTTGATATTAGAGACCTTATGATATTTGTCTTATACCATGTGTCCCTAACTTCCTGGCATGGGGTATTCTAACTGGCTGGCTCATTAATTAAACACCAAAGCTGCTCAAAAAGGACAGTCAAACTAGAGCTAACTTTCAAATATTCGTTTTGGCAACAACATTCAGTTTACTGCCTGGCTAACTCAGAATACTTATGCATACCGTTGCACTGCGATAGTATTTTCTTACAGAATCTAAGTTATAGACAGTGGACAATCCAATGGATAGAAGTCTAAGAACAAAGTGTGGCTCTCCTCTTTTAGGAGAGGATGGGGGTCCCCCACCAAAACCAGCACTGTTTTTTCCCCGTAATGTCATTCAAGTTAAACGTAATTCCTGCCGAAACCGGTTTGGCTCAGTGGATAGAGAATCGGCCTGTGGACTGAAAGGTCCTGGGCTCGATTTCAGTCAAGGACATGTACCTTGGTTGCGGGCACATCCCCAGTGGGGGATTTGCAAGAGGCAGCTGATCGGTGATTCTCTCTCATCGATGTTTCTAACTCTCTATCCCTCTCTCTTCCTCTCTGTAAAAATAAATAAAATATATATTTTTAAAAAGTAATTCCTGCTTCCCAAGGCTTTATCTGCCTTTTGTCACTACTAGAGTTTCCATCAGCCACACACCCCAGGGTCTTTGAAACCAGATTGTGCCCACATTCACAGCCATCCTTATGAACAGTAATCGCTGGTAAACCATCATTAAAATTCAGAGAGCGCATCACCCTCTTGGGGTTGGATTTGACCACAACATTTCAAATCAAAGAATTCAGTACAGAACAGCGGGAGCAAAACAGGAGCCCAATCACCCAACAAAAACTGGGAGGAATGTTCCAGCAGGGGAATCGAGGGCATAATTCTGGTTGTCCATCCTGTAAAGGTCGCATCAAACTTGGTATGCATAAGTAGAGGGATAATTAATAAGGAAGAAAATGACAACACCTATTTTTTTAAAAGGCAAGTTAAGAAATTTTAAATGTAAGAGCAAATGACTTTCCCCAATTTCTGGGCTAATGGAAATTACCAATGCACTTAGTCTAACAGAGGGACTGGAGTGTTCATATGTTAATGAGGGATGACATACTTAAACAGGCTGATACATTTTAATCAGTTATAAAAGAGAATCATAAAACTTCTTTCAGTGGGAAAGAGAGTCCCATGGAAGCATTATTTTTATAATCAAATGGTGTGATTTCAAGAGGGTAGAAAGATAATTAATAGGGGAGAGTTGTCAGTTGATCCCTTTTACCAATTTAGAAATACTTCCAGTGACACATACTTTATTTACTAACACGTAAATGGCCTAACCAGTGTCTCAAGTATTTCTCAAGTTGCCCTGAAGAGCTTTTGGCATAGCGAAGACTATTTAATTTTTCACAAATGAAATAATGCTTACCATCCTTAATTGTATGAATTACCCTTCTCACCACCATCCATGCGGTACTACAAGGCATGGCAGTGAATTTTCTCTCTCTGAGCACACACTATGGACACATTTCAGAGATGCTTTCATCCTGAAACCTCATGGACACACGAATACCATGAAAACGTTAGCAAACATGAACTGTTACTAAGTTGCTTAAAAACACAGATGAGCACGTTTTCAGAGTCCTATGTTTCCCAGGCGGGTCCTGCAAAGCCTTGCAAGTGGGTAGAATATACAAACTCCTTTAAAAACCAAGTTAAAATTGCCAAGGGCCATTGACTTAGAATTAGAAAGTGGATTTTTCTCTCTCATAAAACATACCTCATGTCTTCTATCACAGAAGCACCAGAATCATTTATATTCAAAGGCGCTCTAAAGGCCCGGAAAGAAGAAAGGAAAGGAGGAAGGAAGTGAGCATAATGCCTCCTATGTGGCATTACATTAAGTCTGCGCATGTACCGTTATCTCATTCAGCCTTCACAACAGCCCCATGGGGTACCTATGGTTACTGGCAATCTTACAGAGGACGAAATGTGGCACAGAGTGCCCCTTTCTCCAAGGGCTCAGTCATTAAGCATCAGAGCAAGAATTCAAACCCTGGTCTGTTCATAGGTCTAGCATGTTCCTTCTGTATCCTTGGATTCTACTGCTGATCATGATGTAACAATTAATGTGTGTGTGTGTGTGTGTGTGTGTGTGTGTGTGTGTGTGTGTTAAAATTGACTCCATATGAGACCACAGCCTTGTCTAAAGTGAATTTTGAAGCACAATGTTGTTGTTTAGCAGCTTGACTATGATTGCAAAGTGTGGTTTTCTTTGCATCTATTCTACTTGGGGTATTCTGAGCTTCTTAGATATTTTAAAAATTTAAATAGTATTTCAGAATGTGGAGGATAGATAAATGAATAGATTTGTTTTTACCCCATGCCTCTCTCCTCTCTTTGTGGTTCTGTACATACACAGATTTTAAATTGCTTGAGGATTTTCTCACAAGTCACTTTGTTCAAGGTAGATTCCTTCAGGGCCAACTTCAACAAGAAGAGATAAAAAGGGAAATATATCCACATGTATTTTTTTTAAAGAAAGGGATCCATCTACATACTCCCCAAGATCTGAAAATCTGGTGGTTTAATTTTTTTTTCAGAGAGGTGCCAGAGGCCAATCATTTCCCATATCTCAGATGACAAGGAGGGTGGTGGATAAAAAATATATTATCTCTGCTTACCACTGGCTAACGTAAGGCTGCTTAGTACAGTGTGGAGCTAGAGGGTTGAGAATTACGCCAATGGCTCTCCTGGACTTCTCAGTATCCAGGAAAATCCCTGTCTACTTCTAGAGAAAAACCCATTTCTAAAGAGCCACTGTTTTGAAAAGTGGGTTAATCATCTTAATTTTTTTAGACTTCTCGGAAAGAGGGCAGCCTGTTAAGAGTAAAGTAGGGCAGCTCGTCGGCAGCGTTTGCCTGCTTTTCCAGAATTATGCACTCGCGTGATGCCTGGGAATCAGCAGAGTAGGAAAGAAACACATGAATATTTAACACCCATATTGAAGTTTAAACGCTTGCAATGCCCTACAGTAAATACATGCGGGTCTTGAAACGCGCCTTTTAACACAATCGTAGCACAGAAATATCTTTAGATTTGTAATAACTTCCCAGGGGAAAGCAGCCACAAGTCCCATCACGTAAAACTATAGCATGCGGAGCAAAGCGGAGGAGGTGGTTCTATAAAACATGATCTTGTACTGATGAGACGAGGATCAAATGTCCCTAGGAGGGGCTCTCTCCTCTAATTGAAATGATGTTAGAACACTGCCAGTGCCTTCCCTAAAACTCCCCGTCACGCTGTCCATCTCCCGTGGCAGTACCCCCATTCTGTCAAGTTCACTAATAGTGAGCGGTAACCTGGATGTATGGGGAGCAGACGCTCTTGCACTCTTCCTCTCTTACCATCCATCTTCAAGCCCGCTCTATTTCCTGTCCCCATTCAGCGGGACACTGCTGATAACTTAAAGCTCATCATTCAGCTTCCCGGCAGAGCCTTTAGCCAGGATCCCCCATCCCTGTCCTCTCTCCCCTATTGCATGGACTTCCCCAGTTGAAGCAATCGATCCTGGGTATGGCCCTTTATGAATACAATCCACCCTAGAGCACAGCTTCTCTTTAGGTGCGCCTTCATCTGGCTCCATCCATGTTGCTGTTAATAGTAAGGGTCTTGCATTGAATAGGCACAGAAAAGGGTCACCTTGTTAAAAATTCTCTTCCCATGGAGACAGCCCTGAAATAGCATGTAGCTTCCTTTCTTTTTTTAAAAAAATATATATTTTATTGATATTTTACAGAGAGGAGGGGAGAGAGATAGAGAGCTAGAAATGTCAATGAGAGAGAAACATCAACCAGCTGCCTCATGCACACCCCCTACTGGGGATGTGCCCGCAACCAATGTACATGCCCTTGACCGGAATAGAACCCAGGACCTCTCAATCCATCCGAAGTCCGATGCTCTACCACTGAGCCAAACCGGTTTTGGCAGCATGTAGCTTCCTTTCTAACGTTATCTGCTCAGAAGCAAGTAGTAGAGGAGAGAGTCTCTCTGGGTCCCTTCAAACCTAACACATCTTACCTGGTCAAGCAAGCGTTCATCCTCCTCTGAAAACTCAAATCCTTCACACACTGCACAGCTCTGGAAGTACACTTCACATTTGCAAACTGCTCTTCCTTCAGAATGAATGTCGCTACTGATGTCACGTTGTATGCCAGGGTGTATGATAGGACAGAGCACATGGCACATGGGGACCAAATGATTGCAATGAAGAATATCAGAATTTAAGGAGACTGGAGAGAGCCTAAGCCCTTCTCTGCCATTTCTACCTCTACCCCTATCCTATTCATTTTTTCATGCGCGCATACAGTTAATACAATATGCCTACATTTAAAAGACTGTAAGTAAATCGGATGCTAACATAAAATAGGCAAACAAATACAACCAATTAAAAGGCAAAAAATGATTATGAATCCATTAACAGACTATATAATTTAAAGATATTCATAGACACTGCTCTTAATTGAGGTGAATTACCCTTTTGCAAAGTGAATAATGCCCTTTTAATGTATGCTTTTCATAGTTGAAAAGCGTTGACAAAATTGGCTTTCTTAAACGGAGTCTCCTCCACAGCCACTGATTACTGAGCTCAGTTATTCTCCATCGTGTGGAAGAAAGCCGTTACCTCCTCACCTGCTCAGCATTCCATGAGCCCAACTAATCTGCCTTATGCTTATGTTCGGCCATTTGTCAAACACCAGCCACAGCACAGAACTTTATGTCCCGCTACCTTTGACTTACATTTTATATTTGACATGTCAGGCCCTTGGGATACAAGTGAGCTTTCCACCCAAACCAATGCCGACTCAGCATCTGTTCTAGAAGCCCGAGTGTTATTTTAGCTTCCCTGTTTCCTGCTTGCAGAAGTCAAATGGCTCAATAATTCTCATTGGACAGGCTGGATGGGGACATGACACGCTCATCCTGGCCTGTTCCCTCCTCGAATATATGAAACCCAAACCTGAAACAGCGCGAACACACGTCCAGCTGGATTTAACTGGTGAGTTGAGCTGGAAGGTTTTAAAGGGCACAGATCTTAATTGGAGTGGGTAATTCCAACCTGAAAATTGATTTTCTCCGAACAGATCTTCTAGGTGTGAGTTCGCAACATATGCCTGCCAGTGTCACTGACGAAAGTAGGTATGCCTTGTCAATAGATCCAGCGAAAGGTGAATCCATGATTTTCCTCCTTGCACATCACTAATAATTATCTGTCTTTGATTAAAAAATCATCACCCCAGGGGCAGAGCTGGATCTGAAGTCCCTCACATATTAGAGAAAACACTAGAAGGGGTAAGGGGGAAAGAATACACAGGGAGAAAGAAAAGCAGACAAAGAGAAAGAGAGGAGGACAGGAAAAGAAAGCATGAAGTTGAGGCTGCAGAAAGTCATTTTTGCATTTTTTCTTTGCAGTTTCATTTCAAAGCTATACAAACGTCTCATTAATTTCTACATTTGGAATCTGATCCTGATGGTAAAAGTAAATTACTCTTTGGGGCCATTTTATCTCCACTTGTACCAGTGACAGATCTGAAAGAGATGAAATGTTTTTTTTATGCAATTAAATGTCGTATGTGACAGCGCCGATACCGTCTCAATAACTTAAGAGGAGAGCACAGGAAATGAAAAGGTAAAGACCGGGCGATCCACACAGGATCACAATGCACAGGCTGTGGGAAGCTTGTTAGTAATTTGCCTCTGGGTACATCCGTGAAGAACAAGAGCCCGCATGGGCTCAAAAGCATGGGCACTGACAAAGGAGCCCCTGGCTTCCTTCTATGCTTCATAACGCTCATGGGGCTCAGTCTTCCTTCCCCGTCATGATAATGAGGAGCTGGAGTGGTCGTGTGTATGGGCTCAAGCCAGGAAAATAGAGGCTGATTTTAGACACAGTAGAAATGGACTACAATGGAGTAGAAAATAAAGATTTACCATAACTTCTTCCAAGTTGAGAAAACTATAGAGGTTTCTAATGACGTGCATTGCAGGCCCCTCAGCTATACTTTCTTGTCCAGATTATAATGGTTAATTTCTTACAGGCCTTTCATGGCAGGTCTCTGTACTACATCTGGGGCCAAGGTTCTGAGCACCCCGTTCCCCAAATGGGGCTCAACACTCTTCCCACCTGTCCCTCTTTGAAAGGCCTTCATGTATACACTGGGGCAGCAGATTGCTCACTCACTTGCTTTGGTTGGTGACACCAGCTTGACATGGCGGTCCACTGGTCATTTTGATTATGGTTGAGGGCAAACTACACTCCCAGTTTAAGCCTCAAAGCATGCCTTTTGCTAAGTACCATTTTCTTTTCAAGGTTAGAAAATTGAGGTTCAAGTAAGTAAAGGTTTAACTATGTAAGATGTAAATAAAGCAAGTGCTGAGTGCTAAACTTTGAATTAAAATCTTTGGCAACTAGAGGTGTGCATTTAAAAAATAATGTTCTTCAAGCTAGAAAAATAGAAAATATTTATTCATTCTGAAACAAGTATAAGTACCAATTAGGCATGGTATCATGTCCCAATTTTCACAGCTGAAACTATCAGCAGGTTATTAGAATGTACATATGAGAAAAAAGTATTCATTTTAGAAAATATATATCTTATTGATTTTTTTACAGAGAGGAAGAGAGAGGGATAGAGAGTTAGAAACATTGATGAAAGAGAATCATTGATCAGCTGCCTCTTGCACACCCCCTTGCCCAAAACCAAGGTACATGCCCTTGACCAGAATCAACCCGGGACCTTTCAGTCAAACCGGTTTCGGCAAAAAAAGTATTTTTTAGGAAGTTAATACTAATCAACAAAGTAAATTTTATCCACCCATGGATGTGATATGAAAAGTGAGAAATAATATATATATAAAAGAAAATTAGAAATAAAAATATTTTAATTCATAATCCTGATAAGAAAAATAAACTCAACTTGCTATTCATATAACCCTATTAGAACTCTAATGAAACAGTCCCAAGGAATTTCAGAGAACCTGTGTGATACTGAAATTCTCCTACCTAGAGAACTGATTTGTTTTTTAAGTCAGCTCCTTATGACTACAGCAAGACAAAAATCCTTAGGAAACATGCTGAATGTCTTAAAAAATAGGCATCAGAGAAAAAATACTATAATCAGATATCTGTTTCTCTATCAGTATGTTATTATAAGTCATCAGGGGACAAAAATAGGATTATATCATATAAATAGCCCATAAAGATTACAGAGATACAATTATATTAATTTAGCCATATTTAAGCTAGCAGACACTTTGGGAAAAGATTCTGAAACGATTTTTCTTACAAATGCTACAAATTGACGTGGTGGTTTTGATTTTAGCAGCGGATTAAAACTATGTTGGACAGAACTATATGCCGACTGAGCAGTTTTTGCCCTGAAGTAAAAGTAATAGTTCAGATTCAATTTAAATGTTCCTGGCAAATATGCTACTTAACATTCCCTGAATATGAAAATGCTGGTGATGGCTGAACAAGTCAGGATATCACAATCAGATATGGTGCTGACTATTTTTGAGGACAAGGGTGAGATGAAGATGCAATAGCTCAGTGACAGCAACCTGGCTAAGAGCTGACAGATACCCTAGAGGCAGACACCACGATGTGATCTGCCTCCTCTCCACCCTTTGTGCACAGAAAGCAAAGGGAACCTACCCGTCTACCTCATGAAATTAAATGGAAATACAATAGAATGACTACTAATTATCACAGGAAGGATTATACAATACACGTGGGAGGGTGGATATTAGGAGTTAGAAAGTGAAATCAGCCCTGGCCGGGTGGCTCAGTGTGGTTAGAGCATCACCCGCACACCAAAGGGTCTCAGGTTTGATTCTCAGTCAAGGGCAAGTACCTGGGTTGCAAGTTAGATCCCTGTGGCTGGTCTGGGGGATAACAGAATTTAAGGAGCTTTTATTTTCAGGTAGATGGTGGTCCTCCCTCCCTCCTTTCCACTCTATCTAAAAATGCATGGGGGGAAAAAAAACAAATCCTTGGGTGAGGATTAACAAGACCTTGGTGGACAGAAAAATGAATGAGATTCATTCATTCTGTTGTATTATTTCTATGTTCTGGGGAGGATTCCCAGAGGAAGCTATGCCTGGTTACCCTGTAGGTTGGGAATGGGTAGGGGCGAAGGTCTGTGCAGGTATGGACTTTCCTCTTGGCTTTGCCAGGTGAAGCATGTGAATTCAAGTTTCCTGAAGTGGTGCTTTTCTGGGCCATTACATTATTCTTCCTAAGCTAGGGTTACATGGGCATTGGGCACTAATACAGAGGTCATTCACATTCCAATACAGGATCATTCAAAGCAGCCAAACAATAGTAGGAGCATTGATAGTAGTCACAACGGTATCAAGGATGATAATGATACAGCACTGAAAGGTAATTTTCAAAAACCAGTAAAACCATGGCTCCTACAGATATCAAAACAGCACAGGCTAATGATTTTTTTTCAACTCACAATGAGGAAACCTGGCAGTTGTTGCAAGTGGTCCAAGGAGAAGTCCAAAACAAAACCAATTTGCCTGGATTAAAAGAATGCTGAAATGGGGGTGCAAATGGAGACAAAACTGCCTTCAGAAGATCGGGGGAGTCAATGGACCCTCCACAGCTGGGGACAGGATTTGCTTGTCTGCAGACACAAATTGTTTCTCACAGCTATCATTTCCCTGCCCCTTAAGGAACTGCAAAGTAGCTCGCATGAACTCAGCATCAGATGAC
Source organism: Vespertilio murinus (assembly GCA_963924515.1). NCBI lineage: Eukaryota > Metazoa > Chordata > Mammalia > Chiroptera > Vespertilionidae > Vespertilio > Vespertilio murinus. The sequence continues at coordinate 12,259,749 of OZ004714.1, read as the reverse complement.
TACCAGAAGGGTGTGCTGTAGACAATGTTTACTTTGTCACTGAGGCCCAGCTTTTTTTCCTAGAACAGTAAAGTATTTGTGCTAAAACTGGAAATCCAGGATCCCTAGAAATCAGAATTCCACTTCCAATCTGAGGCTTAACTTCCTTGCAGGCATTACCCCAACCACCGCCCACCTTTCTTAGCACTAACAAACCGGAAGCATATTGGTTCCAGGGTTACAGCTTTCCATCAGCAAATGAGGGGTCCCAACAGCAAAGAAACAATGAGGGGATAGTTCCCTGTGACGTGACCAGGGCCTGTCACCCATTTAATATGATTGATCAGTGTGGAGAGTCTTGGGGGAAATGATAAAGGCCGATTTGTAAGGAACTTACACTCAGTATCTCTAACACTCAGGGAACCTTGCCCGGTGCCCATATGGCAGTTATAAAGGAATGTCCATGGTGTTTTCTAAAAATGAAAGGAAACACGTTTAACATTACAAGAGAAGCATATGGGGCTCCATTTCCAAGGCTATTTTTTCCCCTTGGGTTTTCTTTTCATTTAAGAAAAGGGAAAGAGTAGGAGGATTGCGTGACCATGTTTTTACATCCCTTCTTTCTTTATAAAACAGCACCAGAATAGCCCAGTATCTTCAAGTCGCTGGGTATAGTGTGGCCACCACAGAGCTGGTACCACGAAGAGTCGGATATTCTTTGCCCCGTAGTTCTAACTGCCCTGAGGGCAAGAGCTGGGCATTAACTACCTTTATTTCTGTGTGCCCTGCACACAGTAGTTGCAAGATATATGGTTGTGCAACTCAGCCTTCAGCTTGTCCTCAGTCTTCATTGGGAGCTGCTCACTGTGTGCCCCCCCCCCTGGGTCCTGCTGTTCATGCTGTCGGGCTCTGACCCATGGTCCACGCTCACAGCTGTGCCGGGCTCCTAGCACCTCACTGCTGGCACTGACCCCCTCAATCTGACCCACGGCCTTTCTCTTCCACTGTGGCTGGACTATGCTGTGATGAATATGCTACTGCAAAACGATCCTTCAACTCATCCCCCAGCAAAATAACAGTCCCAGATCATCACCTTCTCCTACACCATCGCATTTACACTCATATTAAGCAGAGGATATGTTCCAAGTTGCCGGAAGAAAAATGATAACCAAGACATAGAATGTCCTTATATAGGAAACTTGGCAAAGGACATCAAATGTCAGACAAACACAAGTAAATGTTATTGTGCTATGAAGGTTCCTCCCCAATGTCTACATAGACTAGTACACTGTGGTTTAAAGTGTGAAAATATGACTTTGCCATTTCTGCAGTAAAAAAAAGAAAAACTATACATAAATTCCAAGCTGTCCCTCCCTCCTCCACTTAAGAGCACTCATTCCCCACGGCATCTCATGGTACCCCCTTCACAGCTGCAGAGTGGGGAGAGGAGAGAGAGAACTTGGCATCGGCAACCAGTCATTCTGGTCACTTCTCCGAGATTCGGCTGCGACTTTCATTACTGTTTTTAATCTAGGGGGAGCTAGCACTTAAATGCAACAGATGAACAGCCTCACAAATAAGAGAAGGGAAGACTAAGGTATAAAACCTTCTTATACCAATGATGTTATAAGACCTACAATGCTGCCCAGGCCGGGTAGCTCAGTTGGTTAGAGCATTGTTTCAAGATGCCAAGGTTGTGTGTTAGATCCCCAGCCAGGGCACATACAATAATCAATCAATGAATGCAAAATGGGATAAACAACAAATCTCTCTCTCTCTCTCTCTCTCTCTCGCTCTCGCTCTCGCTCTTGCTCTATCATCATCATCATCATCATCATCATCATCATCATCATCTCTCCCTCACTCCCTTTCTCCTTCACTCCCTCCTTCACTCCCTGTGGGAGCACAATGACCACCAGGGGTAGCTTCTGCATTGATCATCTGCCCCCGATGGCCAGTGGGTATCATAGCAACCGGTCATTCTGCTGTTCGATCGATTTGCATATGAGCCTTTTATTATATAGGATGCCTGAATCCGGGGGTATAAAATTTTCTGTGCAAAATGTCAGCCATGAGAAGCAGCTCAGCTTCTGAAAGCCCGCACCTGTGCTGGGTCAGCACGACAGCACTAACAAGGCCGGCGTGGTTACCTAAACTACTGGGGTCACCCAAGTCATCCTTTCTTGTCATCAGGAATCGCAACCTCTGGCTTCTTTCACATCTTTAATGATCAATTAAGATACACATTTTGTTTTTTTGCGAGGGGACCTGGGTAGGAGTGGGGTGAAGGAGCAATTGAGCACAATTTCATCTCAGACTCCTTTTATGTTTGAAAGTGCACTTTAATATGACAGCCAATCTTAAACTACTTTTAAAGGCTGATGAATTGACCTGGAATAAAAATACGCTGTATTAGATCCTCTCAGCTACACCGTTAAAGCAAAACGGCCATTATCTTTTTTACATTAAGGGAAGGGCAGCCCGCCATCGCCTTTCATTTCTCCCGCAGATCAAATTGAATTATTCATTAGCGCTAAATGCTTCCAAACTCCCTCCCCCACACACGTACCATTACCTCATTTTAACAACGAGCCGTTTCATCTCTTCCAAAAATAACCTCTCTGATACATGGAACTCCTGAAGTTTTGCACTTCACAAAAATTAATTCCTGCGGTTCGTAAAGCAACAGGCTCTAGAGTGGAATCAGACAGTAGAGACAATAAACGAGCAATTAAAAAGCAGCTCCCTGTCTTGTTTCCCGGGCCTCCCATTTGTCACTGACTCCAGCACCTCCGTGCTGAATAATCACCGGATCTGAGCTGGGCGGGGAATGACTCCAAGTAAAACCCTAAGCAACAACTGGTCACAGACTTCTAAAGTTCTCCATCGGGTCAAAAGAAGGCAGGCCCTCAGCCGCCTTCCCAAGAGCTTGTGTCAACGGACAGCTTTAGATGTACAGTATTCAGGCTTAATGGAAACACAAGTAATGTCCAGGACCTTCAGACCAGTGAATATGCACGTATACACACATGTCTTATCAAACACATACATACATACTTTCACATATACACTGCCAAACACACACACATCATATACACATATTCACTGCCCACACACGAACACATCATACACACACATACACTGCCACACACACATGCATGCACCCATCAAGTACACACCCTGACAAACACACACATGCATCCCCTTATATACACAGAACTTTCCAGGCATAAGCACATATATCATACTTCCAATCATATAGACACCACCCCATGCATAGACACTGATACACAGATACACAATACCAAACACAAATCCCACAAAATACACATACACACATACATATTCCATCAAACACTCACACACACACACACACACACACACACACACACGCAGGCGCGCACCCCACCACCACCACCACCACCACACACTAATACATGCAGACCCATAGACAAACCTACTTATCCCCTAAGATCTGATTTCCAGGCACCAGGGTGTATATTTCAGATGGAACCCCATATCCCATCTTCTGCTATGACCACTCCGCACCTGCTGTGTCCTGTTTCATTAACACAGCTCCTCAGAGACACCCCAGAAGGTGGGAATGCATTGCTCCTATTACCAGAGATAGCCCCATTTATTTCAGTTAAGAAAATATGTTTAGTCACTGGCCTTCGATTACACTGCTGACACACGACCCAGAGTTCGGGGTACATATTTCTTTTTTCCCACCTCTTCACTTTGTCGGAGAGAAATCCCTGAGTTGACTTCTAAGATGAACATTCATTTGCAGCAGCGAAAGCTGGGCCCCATCCAACAGCATCTCAGCCCCCGAGACTTCTGGGCCATTCTCCTCCGCTCGGGCAGCCATGGCCTCGACTCCCTCCCCCTCCCCCAAGCCTTCCTCATCCAGCCCAGGGCTGTGCTCGGATGTGACCTCTGCAGGGCGCGAATGAGATGTCTCCAGTATAACAATGTCTTGAACACAGAGGTTCCTTGAAATTATGTGAAATGGAGTCCCAGGCTGAGGTGCAGCATAAACAGAAGCAGGGAAGCAGGAAGAAGCAAGGTGTAGGCAGTAAATTTCAAAAGTTTGTCTGGAATTCAAGTTGAGTAAGGTAGAGCACAGCATGAAAATGTGGCTCTGTTAGAGATGCATGTGTCTGGAGGACCAGATGTGGAGGTAGCTAAAACCAAGTTCCATTGTTGTTTTTAGGCAGCGAGCAGTGGGATGGAACTGGTCTTGGTCAAGAAAATAGGGCACATGTCAGAGTAATGAGGCCAAAGTCAAATGTAGAACATAGTAGGGACAAGTCTGTTGATGGGAAGCCCAGAAGAAGGCATTTCATAGTCTAATTAAAAGCAAAGCTATAATCCTGACTGGTGTTGCTAAGTGGTTAGAGTGTCAACAGGCACACCAAAGGGTTGTGGGTTGATGCCTGGCACAGTAAAGGGCACAGAGCTGGCAGGTTTGATCCCTGGCGCATGCAGGTGGTGATCAATTGATGTTTCTCTCTCTTATCCCCATCTTCCCTTCCTTCACTCTCTATAAAAATCAAGGAAAAGCAAAAATAACAAAGGCAAAGCCATGGAGTTTCCAGAGAGGACTGCAGTCATAGAAATGAAAAGGAGTGAAACAGTGTAGGGGACAGAATTAGGCTCTTTATATCAGGGGATTTCTTCATGTCAGCTTAGCAACTGTTTAGTGAGCACCTCCTGGGAGCTCTAGTGAAGGCAGTTAAACTCTAAATTCATGCCACAGTGTCATCCATTGGTTATAATTAAGATTTGAGTTGGGCCGAAACCGGATTGGCTCAGTGGATAGAGCGTCAGCCTGCAGACTGAAGGGTTCCGGGTTCGATTCCTGTTGGGGGCATGTACCTTGGTTACTGGCACATCCCTAGTAGGGGGGCGTGCATGAGGCAGCTGATGGATGTAGTTCTCATGGCTGTTTCTAACTCTCTATCTCTCTCCCTTCCTCTCTGTAAAAAAAATCAATAAAAATATATTTTTTTAAATATTTGATTTGGGGGGAAATTTTTTAAAAATTTCATGTGTTAAAAAATCTGAAGGAAAAGTTCCTAAGATACATAATTTTGTGAAATGTTACACAGCCAAGGAACACAGCACAGGCCACAGGATTTGTCTGCCAAATCGGGGGAAAGCACAGCCCCGAGAGAATGAAAAATCATCTTCTCATTATTAAAGCAGGCCCCGCGGCACCACCACAAAAGGTGTTAAGCCATTAGTGGATGGTTTTGAATAGAGCCCCAAGTAATAAAGCCATGTTTCAATTTAAAATGTTACATTTTTCATGCTTCTCATTAAGCCAAACTCATATCTCTCCCAACAATTCTAAATGAGGACGGTCAGACTATCTAGGAACTAAAAAGTAATTACGGAGTGAGTGCATCTTCCCAGTCTCCTTTAATTACTCCGTGAGACCCGGGCCCTGGGAGAGCGCCTACCTGTGACTGAGGCAGGAGGCTCTGACAGTCACTCTTTGAGGCCGTTAGAAGCTGTCTGTCTCCCAGTATGTAACTCCTTCCAATCCACAAGCTGAAGCAGAAACTGGAGCTAATGAGTCCCCATTTCTACAGCTACAAAAACCTGGGAGAATTTAACAAAACACAGGGTAACTTTCCTGCGTATGCCCCGGCACATGAACTGTGTGTACATTGGAGTTGCTACGCAGGAGCTGGGATAATTATCTCTACAAATCCGGGCTGCATTCTGCACAGAGAACTCATCAGTATCTATCCAGAATTCAACCAGGAGTTTCCACTGTTGTCTCTTCATCACTAAACACCTCAGATTGTCAACCCCAGCAGAAAGAACCTAGGTCATGGTTATTTTTAAACAAAATGTAACATGCCACTTGACCTCTGTCCCACTATTTGCTGAATACATCATTCCATGCGAGGGGGCAGACATTCTGACAGAAATCAGCTTAGGGCTGTATAGCTGGGCCCACTCATTACTATAAAAAGTTGTTCTACAAAAAGTACCTAGCTCCATCAATAAAATATTTGCACCTTGCATTTCTCTAATGGGGTAACAATACAAGAACATGTAAGTTTATGTAAAGCTAAAGTATATATATATATATATATATATATATATATATATATATATGCTGACCTATCAGATCCATCTCCTGGAGACATGCTATTCAATATTTAAATAAATGAATGCCCATGGGAGAATAATAGCTCTGGTGCCTTCTTGGGTGTTTCTTCCAGATCTAAAATTCTAGCCATTAAAATGTGCCATTCCGTTGCACTGTAAGCCTCAGTGTAAGGCAGTTATCAGTGATAACTGTGTAAGTGAACGGGGTCTCTGGCCCACAGTGAGGGGAGATGTATGACATGGAGACCATGTGTCAAAGAAGGTCCTACGTCTGTCTCAGGACCACTGTGCCCTCACTATATGATTAATAGGGCCCTGGATATTTGGGTGGAAGGAAGGGAGGTAGGAAGGGAGAGAGACAGGAAGGAAGAGATAGGAGGAAGGGGGAGGAAGGGAAGTTTTAAGACTAGAAACTCACAACTAAAAAGCAATCCATAAAACGGTAGTTAATAATTCAGTATTGTATACTACTTGCAAGTTGGCAAGATTGTTTGTTTGTTTGTTTGTTTGTCTTTTACTAAATTCACCATGGGAAATTTTTTTCCACCTGTAGAAAGAATGGAAGGGAGCAAGGGAAAGAGAGAAAGAAACATCAATGTGAGACAAATGGATTGGTTGCCTCCCACACTGGGATTGAACCTAAAACACAGGTCCAACTGCTCTTCACCACTGAGCCCCACCAGCCAGGGCAAGGGAATAGATATTAAGCATTCTCACCAAACACACAGAAAAAAAAATAATTGTATGAGGTGATGAAGGTTTAATTATTTTGATCTTAGCAATCATTCTACAATGCATATGTATCTCTCTTCATTTTTCTTATTTGGGTAAGTTGTGATCAGACAAAGATAATAGGAAGATTTATTATTTCTTTAAATGTTTCTGTAATTACGCAACAAAAGCTCTTAAGGGTCTCAATACACTTTTTAAAATTATGATTCAGTCAAATTGGCTGTGGACAGAAAAAAGTAATAAAGATTGAAATAAATTTGTACATAATCCAAGAATAATTTTGTACCTGGGTTGTTTGATTTGTGAGTTAAAGTGCTTTTTCCATTCTAAAGCCAAATATAGATACTACAGATTATATATATGGTATGAGCTATTTAAAAAAGAGCCGAAACTGGTTTGGCTCAGTGGATAGAGTGTTGGCCTGCGGACTGAAAGGTCCCAGGTTCAATTCTGGTCAAGGGCATGTACATTGGTTGCAGGCACATCCCAGATAGGGGGTGTGCAGGAGGCAGGAGGCAGGAGGCAACTGGTCGGTGTTTCTCTCTCATCGACTTTTCTAGCTCTCTATCCTTCTCTGTGGAAAATCAATAAAATATATATTTTTTTAAAATAAAAAATAAATTTAAAAAAGAGGGAGACAGGATTCCAATATGGGGTTAAAGCTCACTTGGGGGCCTCAACTATATATACAATTAGCAAGAAATATTTAAGTTAAAATATGTTTAAGGTTTGCTTAGTATATATATGAATTGTAATGATCTCTGCTTTATGGAACTTTCTAAAAGTATTTTTATTGATTTGAGAGAGAGAGGAAAGGAGAGGGAGGGAGAGAGAAAGAAACATCAATCTGTTGCCTCTTGTATGAACCCCTACTGGGGATCAAAGCTGAAACTCGAGCATGTACCATGACTGGGAATTGAACAGAACACCTTTCAGTTCATGAGAAGATTCTCAACCGGGCGAGGCACACCAGCCAGGGCTAGCCAACTTTTTTGATTGACCATTTTACTTATCCTGAGCATGTCAGATAAGGAGTTGTTACTTGAAATTCCTTGGTTTGGGTACTTGTTATGTGCCATAACCTCTGCAAAATTCTAATGTATAATCATATAATTCATACAAGAACCTCCTAGAGTATTCTTTGATCCAGCAAAAGGTATAAATCACCCATTTTGTACCAAACACTATTCCAGGCGCTGGAGGTCTGTCTTGGTGAGCAGGAGAGGCCAGGTCCCTGCTCTCAAGGAGCTTTGTGTTGGGGAGGGGAATCAGAATATACACAGTCAACATAGATTTCCCATTTGGTTCAATTATTCAATATTTACATAACAGAAACTTTTAAGGGTTTCTATCAGTTTTGTTTTTTTTAACATACAAGGCAGTAAAGCAAAAATGGACTTTCATGTGTATAGAAGCTGAGAAAATAACAACAGGAAAAATGAAAATGCCCTGGCCCTCATCAAGGCTAGTCCCCAAATGAGTCCGTGTAGTCTTTGTATCTTGCATGGCGCAGCACCACTTTTGAAGACGTCATCTTCTATCATTAAGACTGTATTAGGTAAAACCTTGTGTACTGTTCACTAGATTGCAGCCCTTTTTCAATTATCTGGGCAATGAGTTCCAGCTTTAATTTTTTCACTGAAGTTCTTCAGCTCTTCTGATCAATGCAAGGCACACATGTGAACGTAGCAAATGAGACAAGAAATCACTCCTTTCATGCTTGTTTCTCTCTAAAACAGCCTATAGTTGCAACAAGATGCTTGTGAATTTAGTAAGCAGAACACACTCAATTTTGGCAGTGCAGGGAACAATGTTATTATGCTTACAACCATGGGGGAAGTGACTGGAATTAAATGGAAATTTAAAGTTTGTACTCAGTGTGCAAAGCAAAATAAAATTCCCCATTTTGAAATGTTAATTGAGTCACTGAGAAAAGTACAAAAATATACAAGATTTTAAAAATATGATGGAAAGTATCACAACCCCATAATATAAATAAGCATCTTTTTTTCTAACAAATAACAATTTAAATGTACTGAAAGACCTAATTTATTTTACTGCCTTTAAATTAGTATTCCATCTATTGAGAAATACAAATAAAGTATCAAATGATGGTTGCAATTCAATCCACTCAACGGATTCAACTGGAAAGAACACCAGTAGGAAAACCAAAGGCTATTTTGAAATTGAGATATGAATTGTTGAAAGTCGTTTTAATGTAAAACTACTTAACTATGAGAACCAGTGTATTCTCATTTCTGAAACACTAAACTAGCATAAAGACCATGGCATCAAACATATTTCTAAAAAGCAGGATTCATCATCCATAACACCTGTTTTAAAGTTTTTATTCATCAAAATAACCTTGTGGCTAAAGTTACGGGTTTTATAAGTACATGTTAATCTGAACATATCAATTAGTTCAATGAAATGCAGTTTCAATCTCTTTTGAAAGGGTAGATGAAGGGAGATCTTACAAAAGGGTCGCCTTTATAAAATAGGTTCCCAGCTAAATATGTTTGAAAACCCAGTGAGCCAGAAACATTTTCAAGCAGTTGCTCTACAGGACAGAAGGGAAGAAAACCCCACATCCTTGATCATGCTCCACTGATCTGAGGCCTGGTTACTCACTCAGATGAAAGCGTTCCCCCCCTCCTCCCCCCCGCCCTCCCAGTTTTCTCTTAATGACTCTTGAAAAGAAAATGCCATTCAGTTCAACACCCTGCGTTGGTGAACATTCATCACACTCAGCTCATCTCTCCTGCAGATGTTTATCCACAGCTCTGAGATGTCAAGTACTGCGCCATCAGCTCCCATCCTTTAGCCGCTGATCACAGAACTGGGAAAATCAGCCAGGCTCGAGAAACTGAGTGAGAATGGACGGTATAATTTCAGTTTACCTCAGGGCTGTGGTCATTCATGGAGGGCTTGCATCTCTGAACAAGCCAGCCCTCTCTTGTCCTTTCTAAGACTGAACTCAAAGCTCTGATGGCCCAAACAGGCTAGGCCATCTATGGCAGAGCTGTACCAGAATCATCTCCCCTCCACACCCTCCTCCTAACCCTTCCACACTCCCCCCACTATAATGAACATGGCTGGCAGATAATTTTAGCTTCTCTCACCTAGGAGCTTTCAAATCAGATAGCCCAACAAAGACAAGAGCACAGTAATTTTTTTTCCCACACCCCACCTAAAAAAGCTAAAGGAACCATATGGCTGTGAGACTTGTTATTCTGTGAAGCACTCTCAAGATCTGCCTAGAGCAGGGGTGGGCAAACTTTTTGACTCGAGGGCCACAATGGGTTCTTAAACTGGACTGGAGGGCCGGAACAAAAGCATAGATGGAGTGTTTGTGTGAACTAATATAAATTAAAAGTAAACATCATTACATAAAAAGGGTAAGGTCTTTTTTTATTTAATTTTAATAGTTTAGAACAGCCAAAATGGCCGGATCCGGCCCTCGGGCCTTAGTTTGCCCACGGCTGGCCTAGAGCGACAGGGGCAATGCCTGCATGCTGGGCTGAGCAGAGAGACAAGCCTTGGAAGGGAAGAAAAAAATAATAATTCTGTTCTAATTACCAAGTAGTGTGGACCGGTTCCCAATGAACAGCAGCTCCTTTTGGGGACCTCCCCACTTTGCTGGCCGTGGACAACGTGAGGTCCCCATTCTGGATCTGGTTTAGTCCCATTCTCACTCTTACTGAGCACCATCAACCATGGGAAAAACTTGGCCAGTTCTTATTTCTCAAACCACCTTTCACTCCTTATTCAAAGGATGCCTGGTGCAGGAAGAATGGGCTCACTGGAAGTCTGAGAGGCAACCGAGAGGTGGAAGTCACCAAGAGCAGATGACAAGAGACAAGCCCTTCCCAATATAAAATAAATAAAATATTTATTTATCTATAAAATAAATAAAATAAATAAAAGCATGTCCTTGTGCTCTTAATGGAAATCAATGCATGCCTCAAACAACTAGCCTCTCTTTGTGTGTGTGTGTGTGCGTGTGTGTGTGTGTGTGTGTGTGTGTCTATCTCCCTCTCTCCCTTAATTTCTCCCTCAAATGTTGCATCCTTGCTTCTTCCCTGTAAGCAGCCTAATGATGGCTCTTTCAGATGCTATGTGGACCTTAACCAATCTTTATAAGCACACCCTTTACCTTGCAAGCCAGCCACAACCTCTTGAAGAAACCCATTCTCTGGGGATCTTGACAAGTCCCCACCTCTGAGAAACATGGGCCATGGAGGAGTTAGAAGATCTGTCAGATGACCCAAAGAAACACTAAGAGAACACACAACAGAATTTCCCTACTTCTCCCTACACAACCCACCTGGGCTATTTGGGGTTAGAAGACACTGAATTGAAAAGGCAAACGTGTTCAAACTCTGCGATTTCACAATTTCATTTTTACAGTGAGATAAGGAGCCCCTTATTTCAAATAGGAAAAATAAAACCACAACATATATTTAATATTTTATCTTTGTTTGTTGGTTGCTAATTTTTAATATCAGAAGCCATTGCCTGAGGATGACATGCCCACCATATGGGTTTGGTCAGGAATCAGATCGCTAACAACTTGCACCCACCCCTTCCAAGCTGGATTCCTGGTTCCGCCCCTATAATTCCTCAAATACCTTTTCATGTCTCTGCCATCATCTGTCACTGTGTCCAATTTCCTCCCTTAATTGAGCTCCTGAAGCGCAGGGAAATAGCATCCACTTCCATATCCACCAGGAGCCTGTGGAGTACCTAGTACACAGTAGGTGGCTAATTAATGTTCAATTAGTGAACAAAAAGAAAGCTAGGCACTGCCTCATGGCACCTGGTGGTCTCCCTACACAAAACTAAACTACATCTGCCCCAAGTAAGCTTGGAAGAGAGTAAGGAATCAAACTTGCATGAAAAGTTGGGTAACTTGGGTGGCATTTAACCCAGAGCCCAGGTCTCATTGAAATTCATCAAGAAGCCTTGCAGAAGTTAAAGTAAATGGCATGAAAAGGTTTCAGCTCTGGCCAGGGACTCCACAGAGCTCTGCAATGAAACCTGCCACCAAGAGGAAGGTAATTAGTCATGAGGTAAGTGCAAATCGCAGGTCACCGGCAGGAGACTCGCTCTTCCTTTGGGTGAGCTAATAAGGTCACTGCCCACCCACACTCTGTTTCACTGCTGTCCTCTCCCTTCCAGCATTAGACCCGAGGTTAGCATTCATAATGGCTGTCTGCATATTTACACACTGTAATTAAGCCTAGGTGAAGCTCAAAGAGCTCTTTAGGGATATTTATTAGAATGCAGAGCCACCTCAGCTTGTAGCTACCATTTGCCAGCAGGTGGAGGATAGAATTCAATAAAACACGGATTGCAATGACACTATAAATTCCCTCCAGGCCTTCTCCTGCCCACCTGCCTGACCTCTTCGTTGTAAAGATGTAGGTCTATGTGGCTGAAGATTTTGTTTCTAATGAGCGTACCAGGGCTAAAACGTCGGTAAAAATGTGTAACTCTCACACATCCTGCTGGTCCAGAATCTCTCCATTCCCACAGAGAAGGTCCACTCAGTTATATCCAGTCATCCTTGGAGGTGGCTCCAATGTGATGGTTAATAGGAAGAAAAGAAGGAAAGAAAGAATGAAGGAAAAAGGAAGGAAGGAAGAGCGGGAGGGAGGAAGGAGAAGGAAAGGAAGTGAGAAAGGAAGAAAAAGAAGGGGAGAGAGGAAACATCACTGATTATGTGGCATCTCTTATTTTCCTTCACTCTTTTTCTGTCCCTTGCTTAGTGATGCAGGGCACCCTTCTTAGGGGTGCTACTGTCTACTTCAGTGCAAGTTTTCTGCAGCACATAAAGTGAGGGACTATGGAATGCTCAAATGCTTTTTTCTTCCTTGCAATCTCACCCCAAGATACACTGAAACCTAACTTCTTTGCTGTTACCTTGCTTTGTTTTCTTAATTACGTTTTTATTGATTTCAGAGAGGAAGAGAGAGATAGAAACATCAATGATGAGAGAGAATAGTTGATCAGCTACCTTCTTCATGCACCACACTGGGGATCAAGCTCACAACCGCGGAATGTGTCCCAACCCGGAATTGAACCATCATCTCCTGGTTCATAGGTGGATGCTCAACCACTGAGCCATGCCAGCCAGGCATTTCTGTTACCTTGTAACAATGGTTCTCCAAGTGTGGAGCCTGGACTAAGGACTTGTGTCTGCATAAATTTTAACTTAAAAATGTGTTTTGGAGACTAGCTCTCTGTAATTTAGCAAGTCCTTGAAATGATCCTGATGCACATTCAAGATTAAGAACCTCTATTTTACAGAATTTCTATAGAAAGAAAAAGTTTCACTTCATGGTGAACCTGCATTTTCTTCACTCTAGGCTACAGACATAGGTTTCTGAAACACTGGAGTGTGGTGAGCACCAGCTTTTCCCTGCTACAACGAAGACAAGGCCTTGCTATATAAAACATCACGTTCAAGACAAAGATCAGTTCTTTCCACAAAGCTCCTCAGATCCTCTCTAACTTCTCTCAGGCAGCCATGCCCTCTCACTAGGGCATCCCCTATATCTCCAAAATCGCAGGTAGAAGTGCATTAAGCTTAAGAGGGAAACCTTTCAATCATTCAATTCATTCTATACATACTGGTTGAGCACCTGCTCTGTGCAAGGTACTATTATTGCTTTGCAGAATATTAGCCAACACAGCCTGGGCAAAGACAGGCAACAGATGGATCCCAATCGGAATGTACATTAGATGATATGCCAGAAAGTGGCAAGTGTTACAGTAATCACACACACATAAGTAGAACAGGGCAAGGGTGTTAGAAGCTACAACTCGAACTAGAATTAGTTAAATTTGATTTCGGTTTCAGTGAGGACGTAGTATTTAAACCAGGTCTAGAAGAAGGTGAGGGAGTTAGGCATGCCAGTAACTAGGGGGAAAGGCCGAAGCAACCTAGGATAAGGACAGTTTCCCCAGAATCAACATACGAAGAACTGATATGCTATATTTGAAAATAATACCTAGATTCTGAACTGATTATAAAATAATGTCTAGAATAATATAGTAACACGTGACACAGGGCTCCCTGGCTCTCTAAATGAACTGGGTCTTAACAATGAGGACAGATGTTTTGTGTGGAATCACCCCCATTTCCTTCTTGCAAGCAGGAAGAGTAAGAGTTTCAGTCCTATCATTTCTGATTGCAGGTGACAAACTTGTAAAAGTCTCAAAGAAATACCTTTGGACTAGAAAACTCTTAAGTCAAAATTAGACTATTAGTAGGTGATTATAAAATAACAGGGAAACACAACTGGCCATGCAGAACTAAGAATATTATAAACAGAAAGACATGAAAGAGGACTTACACTGTGGGCTATTAGTGTGTCTATAAATCTACAGCAAGTAAGGCAGTATGAAAGGTTAAACCAATAGTAAAGAACAGAAATTTCAGAAACAGGCTCCTAGTGCTAGAAACATGTGATTTACGACAAGGTTACACAGAAAAATAGTGGAGAAGAGATGGTATTTTCAATAAATTGTTTTGGGTCAACCGGATATATCCATATGGAGAAATATAAATACTGACCCTTAACTTGCACCGTGCTCAGAAATCAATTCTAGGGGAATTATATATCTAAATGTGGAAGGCAACACACACAAAAAAAATGTTTCCAGAAGATGATAGAAGAGGATATCTTCGTGACCTTAGATTAGACAAGGGTTTTTAAAATAGAACACAAATCTCACACTAGAAAGGCAACAAACAGTAAATTGGATATTTTAAAATCAGAAACTTCTACTTATCAAAAGAAATGTTTAACTGAGTAAACAGAGAAGGCCTTGAGAGGGAGAAGATATTTGCAATACATATAGCTTATAAAGGTCTTATATACTGAATATATAAAAAAATATTTCAATACAAAGAAAAAAGTACCTAACGGGGGGAAAAAACAACTGTGAACAAGGAATTCAAAAAAGAGGAGAACCACGTGGCTAATAGATATTTGAAACAATTTCAAATTTCATTATTTTTTAGGGAAATGCAAATAAAAACCATATCAATATACCTGAACATACTGGAATAGTTAAGACTATAAAGATACGAATACATTGCATTGGTGAAATGTGGAGCCTCTGAAACTCTCACACACTGCTGGTGGGAATATGGTTATCAGTTCCAATACTTTGGAAAACTCCTTGGCAGTGTCTATTAAAAGTAAACAGTGCTTATGCCATGATCCAGGAATCCATTTCTGGAGATATCCAACAAAAACACATACGGGTGTGCAAGAATGTTCATTTCTGCAATATTTGTAGCAACCAAAAACTAGAAAAAAAATAATGTGTCCATAAACAGTGAAAATGATACACTAAGGGTAGAACAGTTATACAATAGATTACTATAAAGCAGAGAAATGAGAATATACTGCTACATGAAACAAACACAGATAAATCTCAGAACTACTGAACAAAAGATACCAGAGAAGACATATTACAGATGGTATAAATCTTTTTCAGAGAGGACAAAAAAAAAAAAACAGGCAAAATCTAAAGCACTCAATCCATTAAATTAGGAGTCAGCAGTGCGGTAAGCTCTGAAGGAGGAAGGCAGGGATATGACAGGGGTACCTGGGATGCTGGCAACATTTTGCCTGTTCACAAGGGTGATGATTCTATAGGCACATTTTCTTTGTGATAATTCATTTGGCAGTGAATTAATGATTTCTGCCTTTATGTACATAAGCTATCTATACATATAAAAGCCTAAGGGACCAAACCACCCAACAACCAGTAGATCGGTCCCTATGATGCCAACTGACCATCAGGGGGCATACACTCCACACAAGAGCTGCCGCCTGGTGGTTAGCGTGCTCTCATAGTAGGAGTGCCGCTCTGCTGACCGACCTGTCCTGGCGGCCTACCAGCCCAGCAGTAGCCACTTATTCCCTCGGTAGTCCTGCAAGTCCAATCTTTGGAGAATGGGCCAGGCACCAACAGCACAGCACCCCTGGCCTTCTGGAAGTCAGCCTCTGGCACTGCACCTGCTTCCCCTCCCTCAATATACAAGCTGCCATCAGGTGGCTCCTGACAAACAGTGTGTCAGTGGGATCTGGATCCCAGGACTGCAAGGACACCCTACCATCTGCCCAGAGAACTCATTATGTCCCACCCTCCAGAAATGGCACCGGTCACAGGGCTCAAGGCTGGCAAGCCCTGCTGCAGCGGGTGCAAGCCTCTCCCTATCGGGACTGACTGAGCATGAGCCTGCAGCAGGCACAGCAAGGCCAGGATGGGCCAGCATTGGACTGTGGGTTTTGGCCGATCCCCGCAGGCCATCCCAAGGGACCCAACCTGTGGACAAATTTGTGCACCAGGCCTCTAGCACTTTAATAAGAAAATGCATTTTTAAAAACTGAAAAAGTAGCATTGGGACAAAGTAGTTTGGTGGAGTGAACACCCAATTAAAAATCTGGGAGTTTTGGGTTCTAGTCCCAGTTCTATTACTTAATAACGCTATAATATTGAGTAACACTCTTCACTGATCTGAATCCCGGGTTTTGCATAATTTCACAGGGTAGTTACAAATATTAAATGAGACAATAATTATAAACTGTTTTTATAAACTCTTAAGCACAATATAAATCTATGATGCACACTGGGCAATTAGCTGTAGATTCAGAATGTATATCTACATGGCAACTACCAACTTTCTATCAATAAATGAAACTTTTTAAAAATTAGGAGATCTGTCATTATAAACACTGAATTCAGATTATTATTTTTAGCACTGAAAGTTCTTTCAATGCTCAGCCCAAATCCTGGATAGTGACACACATGAAGCTGAGTAGCAAACTGCTCCTGCCTCAATGGACCATATATTGCTCACTAATCTTCACCAATTCATTCCTATTGCCAGCCTGGTTATTATAGAAATACAAATTTAGGATCCACACAAAAAATTTTATTTAAAAAATTAAACTTGTCTAATCAGATGGCAGAGCTCCAACTGAACCAAGAGCTCTGGTACATGGAGCCATCTCTCTGCCTTTCCTGCCCTGGTGTACATACTTCAGTCTCCTCAGACTCTTTCTAGAAGCCCTGATAGCTCAAGTGCAGAAAGTGCCATTCCCTCCAAATGGAGCTCTGCAATGTCTTAAACACCAAAGGCATGTACAGATGGGCTGTGCATTTGGTTTCAACAGCAGGTACCGGCCGGACGTGCCCCACATGTGGTGCACCATGCAGTGTCCAGCGGGGCGTGACTCTGCCCTTTCGGAACTTACAGCCTACTCAGAGAGGCAGCTCGAGCCCAGGAAATCTGTTGGCCTGACAAGGAAAGTAAAATGCCATGACAAGAGCTGCAAGCAGAGTACGTGCTCTGGGTTTCAGGAGGGAGCCATCACTGGACTGCAGAAAACCGGAGAAGGCTTTTAGAAGGAATGACGTCCTTGAGGTATGGACCTAATGGTTAAGGACCCAAGGCCATTCTGCCCTCTCTTCCTGGGGAGAGTCATCCCATGTCCCCTGTGGCATGGCCAATGGATTGGAGTCAATTTGGGATGAATGATTTTGATCATAATTATACAAGTCACTTTGCCCAGACAAGAATGACTAAGAGAAGGTAGGAACAGGACCGATGCCTTAACTTTTATGCTAAATAAATGCACAACCTCTAATCTCAGGAATTCACTAATGGACTTTTTTTTAAAGCTCCTTTTGTTAGAATTACATGTAGTAAATAGAGCGTAATATGGAATTAGAACAATCCCCAAATGACTTCGGCCAGCAGTATTTTGTTAAACACTAATACCCTGATGTGTGCTCTGGAATCTAGAGCCTGGATTATTGTCCTCTGAGGTGCGTGGGGTGTCAGAGAGGGAAAAAGTCTAGCGTCTAGTTGAAGAGTTAAAACTTTTGTTTCTATTGACTTTAGCATATTAAAGATCCAAAACAATGCTTCAATGAGGAAACCTATTGAAAAGCTGACATTCCTAAATATTGCTGTGATTAACATCATCTATTAGCGCTAATGGGATCAATTCCTTCAAATGGTATTTTTAATACATGTAAAAATATAGTAATTCCTAAATATCATTAAATATTCTGGAAGGATCTGAACAAGCAGGGAAGAAGATTCTATTTTGGAAGAATCTTCAGAGATTAAACTAGCCTGCTTGGAGCTGTTCTTCTTCTCAGCACTGGGGAATTGTAAAGCTGGATAATGCTCACTAAGTTACCTGATGTGAAGCAGAACATGTTACTAATAATAAGGCCAAGTGACTTTTGTCAGGTGTTGTATAAGGGAGCCACAAGACTGAAATCAAAAGCCAAGGAGGGGTGCACGGTTATAAATGGCTTTCCAGGAAGTAAAAGGAACTAAAAATGTTAATACAAAGGAACCAAAAAAGCCGGAATAATTAGGCTATTGAGAAAACTAAATTTATAACACCCCAGCTGAAAACTCCAGTTACAACACAGAGATTTAGAACTATCAGCACGCCAACATCTGTCTAACGGAGGGGATCAGCCCCACGAAATGCCAGCTGGGGTAGTCACAGTTCTTGAAGGTTCAAGCAGACCCTGGATGCGTGGCTAAAACTTGTAGAAAGATTTGTAATATCGGGTAGCTTTTGAGGACAATGCCACTTAGTGAATTAGATGACTCAAATCACAACACAAGGTCTCACCATGAAGTGAACTACTCTAAGCTCTTTGTCAAGAGAGGCGAGATAGTATCTAGTTTCATAATGTCTTGTATATTTAAATGTAGACAAGATAAAGAATATCACATATGCTGGAAACAAGACCACAAACAAACCCAAATGATTACAGAATATGACAAAATGGTTCCATTTCTGTGTCTCAAGGGTAGTCCAAGGGGAATGCGAAAATCAGGCGCATGGAAGGAAGATAAATTTGGACAGAGGAAGGTTAATTTCTGAAGGACCCCAGGTGTCAGGCTGAAGAGCTGGAACTTAATTCCACAGGCAGTGGGAAGCCCCAGGGGCCTTTGATGGGATAAAAACAGCTCTTCCGGAAGGTGTATCTGACAACAGCAGTAAGCAAGAGCCGGAGCCTAGAAGTGGGAGGGCCAGTGAGGGGATTGCTGAAATAATCCTGGCATGAAGAGATAAGCCCTGGGATGGTTCAAGAAGGTCAATTGAATGTCAGCCTTGAGAGTTACATCGCTGGACTTCACAAATTTCAAGTTCTTCTCGCTCCTACTCAGGACCCCACAATCCCCAACCTAAAAATCCACCACTGGCACACACCGGAGTGTGGCCAGGGCATTAGGAGGGAGTCTGGAGCATCCTTGAAAGGGATGCAGGACTCCACACCTCCACCGACTTTCAGATGGTTTGAGTGAAACTTCCTTTACAAACTGGAATGTTTCTCAAAGGTTTAATGAGATGAAGAAGAATGTATTCATTCACTTGAATTTCTTTAACAACAGGCATTTCTTCAGTTGAATAGAGCAATGGATTTATGTGGATGGGATGTGTTGATGAAAGCTTGAAGCAGAGGCTACTCCTAAAACAGTGTTTTATTTTGTGGGTTTTTTTTTCGAGGAAGAGAGACCCCAAAAAAACAAGCCTGGGAGATGGTGCCCCGTGAGATGAGATATCTCCCCATTGCAGTCAAGTTACTAAATTGATGTGTGTGGACCTGTATGTCCCCAGGTATAAACCAATTGGAAAGCTGAGAGTCAGCAAACCTGAAGTCCAGCTTACGTGTGCTATTAAACTTCTATGAAGTATGAGGTGAGAGCATCTTTTAAAGGATCTCTCTAATGAGTCCTTTGACACAATGAATAACTCAAGTCGGTGCCTGACTATCCGATTTCCTTATCCTGACTTGGTCCTGTAACCCCTCCCCGAAGGCATGCCAGCCAGAGGAAGCTGGGTCACGTGACTTTGCAAAATACGTACTGTTTAAAAATGGGCTGGGGATGCAGAAGGCAGGCTCGAAAGCCTGCCAGGATCTGGGTGAGCGATGCGCCTCCTCTCACCTTGATAATGATGTTGTCAGGGCCCAGCTGAGGGATGAGCAGGGTGACGGTGGTTCTACATTCCCCACTAATGTCCCCATCCAAGCATCCGTTTTCTCTCTTCCGCTCTCCTTGACATCGCCTCTATTTACATGGCATGGGGATTAATCAGCCAGGAGTTTCTCAGCTGCAGGCACCTGGCAACCCGTGTAACTCAGCGTGGCAGCGTGACATGATCACCGACTAAGCACTACGCATCCCGTATGATCCCCACCCCCAGGGAAGCTGCTGTGCGATGGGACTTCGGGTCCTGAAGTCATAAACCATCACCCTCAGCCCCGAGCGGCTGCATGACACCTTCCCTCAAGGACAGCACAGAGAGCCACGTGGTGCATCCGCCTGATTCATCAGCGGGATTGGCAAGGGCACTGCAGGAGTTTTAATCACAGGCTGCCACAAGGAAAGGTACCCACCGCCACTCCTCTGGCAGGTCCTTATGTGCAGAATTCCCTGAGACCTGAACAACACAACACATGGGCTCCGTGCAACCGCATTTCTGTCAAGGTACCCACACCACTGCATCTCAATGATCTGCCGGCCTGCCGTCATCCCCAGTGACAATGTGGATGCTCCCACGGCAGGAGCAGAGACCCGTCTATAACCCTGTATCTGCCCTCCCCCCAGTGTCTGGTACAGAATAACTTCCCAAGCGATGTTTGGTGAGTGACTAAAAGAATGAATAAATGTGTTTCCGGTGACCAAGGTGATGGTTATTTTACCAAAGAAAACACGAAGTTGGGGTTTAATCTGCTTGGCTTATACCTTTTTAAAATTTTATCTCCCACAAGTTGAGCCATTTAATCAGTTAATGATGGGGAAGGAGGTGCTTTTTAGGTCAACTGACACCTGCCGGGTGGAATGAGTGGTCACTGTATTATTTATTATCTGGTAAAACCACTCAGTTCAAAAGGAATTTAGAGGGTTGGGTTAAAATATGCCAGGAGGCTGTGGTACATAAATGTTCATCGGACTTTCCCTAAATGTTGAGTTTCCTAATTTGAAATAGCAGACAGGGAACCGAAAGTGGTTCATATGCAGACAGATCTGGGTTCCGCTCCCATCCCTATCAATGCCCATCTCTGTAACTTTAGCAAAGTACTGATTTCCCGGTAGCCTCAGTTTCCTTACCTGTGACATCAGTCTAGCACATAGGCAATCGAAGTGACTACTATAACTCAGAAGACCTAATGAACATAAAGCTTGTGCTGCCTAGGACTCAGCAGGTGCTCATTAAGTGGAAGGCTCCACCGTTAAGCAATCCAACCTCTTGACAGAGAGAGATTAGCAGTAGTCGGTTTGTGTTTGTGGTTGCCTGCGGTGACTGAGTCCTTAGGAAACCCAGCACAATTGAGCTCAGCAGCGTTAGAGAAAACAACCAACGGAACAGCCAGCAAACCATGAGAAACTGGAACCGGGACTCTGGCAACCCTCTGCCACATCTGCTGACGTAGCCCCAAGGTTCGCTTCTCGAATTGACCCACACTCTTTCCCCCCTGATTTTCTTGCTTTTTTTAAAAGCACCCAGTTCCTGCCCTAACCAGTTTGGCTCAGTGGATAGAGCATGAGCCTGTGGGCTGAAGGGTCCCAGGTTCCCTTCTGGTCAAGGGCATGTACCTTGGTTGCAGGCACATCCGCCAGTAGGGAGTGTGCAGGAGGCAGCTGATCGATGTTTTTAACTCTCTATTCCTCTCCCTTCCTCTCTGTAAAAATCAATTTAAAACACCCACTTCTGCCGAAACCGGTTTGGCTCAGTGGTAGAGCATCGGTCTGCAGACTAAAAGGTCCCAGGTTCGATTCAGGTCAAGGGCATGTACCTTGGTTGCGGGCATATCCCCAGTAGGGGGTGTGCAAGAGGCAGCTGGTCGATGTTTCTCTCTTATCAACGTTTCTAGCTCTCTATCTCTCTCCCTTCCTCTCTGTAAAATATCAATAAAATATATTTTTTAAAAACACAAAAAACCCCACCCACTTCCTTGCACATTTTCATGCTTTCTCCTAGAATTTTTTTTAAAGACATGTTTTTATTGATTTGAGAGAGGAAGGGAGAGGGAGAGACAGACACATCAATGATGAGAGAGAAACATTGATCAGCTGCCTTCTGCACACTCCCTACCAGGGATTAGCCTGCAACCGGGGCATGTGCCCTGACCCAGAATTGACCATGAATCAATGCTCAACCACTGAGCCACACTGGTCGGGCTCTCTCCCCTTCTTTTCACTGCAGTGGCATAACAGATGACATATATTACTCCTAAATCAAAGAAGCAGATGTGTGACCTTTGTCAAGTCACTTAACCTCTATTGGCTTCTCTTTGCTCATTGTTAGCATGAGTCAGTGGGATCAGATGATCTCTAAAGTCTTTCTGCTAACAAGCTGTGATGCTAGGAAATGAATCCTCATAGTTCCTACATAACAAATCAAGAAGTCAGCCCCGTTTAAGATCTGAAGCCAAAAGAAGCCCTATAATTCTCTTAACTTTGCTCTAATGGAAAGAAGATTAATATGTATTAAGCCCATAGGATATACAGGCACCGTGCTAGATGCTCTCATATGGGATTTCAATCAATAGCTAAACCTCATTAAAGCAAATTTCCGAAGGCAAGTCTGACTTTATGTGTGTGTTTTTTGAGGATGTTTTGGTCACTCACTGACAAATTGGCATCTTTCTGTAATTCTAGGAGAGTACCACGAAGGCATTTGCATTATGGTCAATATTCCCTTCCGCAGTCAGGAGGGTGGGTTTATAGATTTGGGAGCACATTAGTCAGAAAAAGTTGCACTAAATCTACCTGTCACAGGGGAGCTCACAGCCTCCTGACCCTACAGCATTCAGACATTCAAGTGCAAACATCAGTCTTGCTGTTCCCCTTCCTGCAATTCCCCAAACCACAGTATGCAGTGAGCATAGTAAATGTGAGCTGACTCACTCCCAACAAAACCCCAATGCTGAAAGGGGAGCCTTTCTGTGTTACACCCATTGCCTAAATTCTCAACAGATCATTCCATTAATCCAATAAATATGCATTAAAATATTATTTTGTGTCATGTCAGAGGTAGGTACTCAGGATACAGGAGGAGGAAAAGAAATCAGGCCCTGATTTCACAGACATTACAATTCAGGTTGGGAAACAGACATTCATCACATACAGGTGCAGACAGTTGTGATGTATGTATATAAACACATATGTCTTTACCCAACTCTTTACCAAGTTCTAGGTTGGTAGGTAGGTCCATTAGCTACTCTTGACTTACTACATATTAAAAGCATAAGCTGCATTCTTGGCAAATAGCCTGTGTAACATCTCTAAAGCAAGAGGGAATGACACGGCAATTGGAAGGGTTGATAGAAGGAAGGTGTGCTTGAAGTGCAGGGAATGGATACTAGTTCTCCTGAGGTGAGCTGAGGAGGGGTATGCAAATTCAGAAGAACTGACAGATTTTAACATTCTTTTAATCATTCTATCCATTGAAAAATTTAAACGCATCAAGAGCGGTTACTCTGTGTTGCTACTTTTTGCTAAGAACATATCTTTTATTGGTCAAGTACCAGGTGACCTCAGATGAGTCTAGTGGCACTATTAATAGTAATGACAATTATTTATTGAGAATGCCCAGAGACCTGGGCTAACAACTCTACCTACATCACACAGTACTTCAACCTTCTATTCAGAAAAGCGAGGAAGGTATTACTTTTACCTCTAGGGGGCAGGTAAGAAAAATGAGATTAAATATATTTAGATTTAATTTAATGTGCTTGAAGTCACATTAAATAATTAAACCCAGCCAAATCCAGAATTTGTACTATTTGAAATCCCTCTGTGCTTTAACCTCATCCTGCATTTTGTGTCTCAGTTCTCCACACCTATGGAGACAAAGAGAAATCACAAATTTGACAGGTATAGATATATATTTATAAGATGCTTTTCAAATCTAATTTCACAGATGTGAAAGAACAACTTTAATTACTCAGTGCTTTTCTTTCTTTCTTTCTTTTTTTTTTTTTTTTGAATAGGAAAAAGTCAAGATAAAAGTATATGCATGACCAAAACCACCTAATTTTGAACAGAAACAGAACTTTCCCAATTAATATAATAATCATTTTAAGAGCAAAATATTTTACATTATACTGAAAATATTTTAAAATATAGGTAAATGGATACTAGGGGGGAAAACAATATAAGAGAGAAGGAAGGAGGGCTATTGAAAAACTAAAGGAAAAGGTCACAAAATCACAAACACAAAAATGGAAGTGGCGAAACACCAACAGAGGGAGTGCAAAGGGCCACACACAATGTGAGGGGGTCTACAATATTTGTGCAATTCCCCTGAATCTCAGAATTTCTTCCCTCTCACTGCTGTCCTTAGAAAAACAATTAGGCATATAAACACTGTGTGTGTTTTTTTGTTTGTTTGTTTCTCAGTGTTCTTTGCCCAGAAACTAGTTTGTTTCCCAATGGAAAAGCGGAGCTAACCTGGGGGCATTATGGCCTGTGCTACAGCAGATTCTACACAGCTGAAATCACGCCAAAAGTCACAAGTTTCCCAAAACTGTTTGAACTATTGACACAAACTCTCCTTCTCCTGACCCTTGAAATCACTGGAGACCATGAGAACTATTAGGTATGTCAATATTTTTTTCTTCCATGTATGGCTAGGCTGCCTCATTGGATTTCATTAAAAAGTTGCTTTCCACTGATCCTTTCTAACACCGGCCAGGTTTTCTCCAGTATTTCTAATGCCATTTTTCTAGCCATGGGCTATAATACTCATCAAATTAGCAATCTGAAAGCAATTGATCACATCCATCGTCATTTCAGGAATCAATGCCCACGGCCTGGAGGCACAGAGTAACAGCATCTGGCAAACTGCCTCGAATAACTTGATTTCCATTCTTGTTGAAAATGACTCACTTTTTAAAACAGTTTCTATTAGGTTGGTTGGAAAGAACTCGGCATTAACAGCTCCCAAATGGAAATGACGGCCAGTCCACACTCACCCCTGGCTTCCAGGCCTTTCTCATGGCTTCGGAGCATCCTGCCTGGGCCTCCCTCTGACACTGCAGAGCATATCTGTGTCCCACACTCAACTCAGCATCCTCACTGCTTCCCTTCGGTCCCCTTTCCCAATGTCTCCACACTGGGACCCTGTGTTTCTGCTTTCCAGAGTCAGAAATTTGGACCAACTGATGCATTATTCTTCCCATGAGTTGTCTTATCATGTTCAAAATCTCAGACACATACACAATCTTGGCGGAGCCAATGGAAAGAAAGGACAGCTAAGTGGCATCATTGGCATCCTTCTGATGGTCCCACTCAAGAGCAGAGCCTCCCTGCTTCTCTGTGGGACCGAGATCCTCAGGGTTTGCAATCTGAATCGGATCTATTACCTAAAGCTGCACTCAAGACACATAAATACACGTAAGACACTCAGACATACGTCCATTAGTAAAGACTCCTGAAGTTGCATCAATTAACAGACACCAGCTGGTACCAGCTTAAGCAAGAAAGAGAACACAGAAGAATTTATACCATTAATTATGAAGGTACCATTAATACCTTCATAAAGATTTGTGGCATGGCTGAAATCAGACACAACAACCAGGATGATGCTCCTTGTCCATAATTTTTGTTGATTTCTCTGCTAATTTACATCCCCCCTTTCTTGCTCCTCAGTCTACATGCTGGGTGGCAAATGCACCTCCCAGAACTCTGATTCCACCAGTTCTAGAACCTATCGCTTGCTCTCAGTCAATTCCAGATTCCTGGGAGGGGAAGTCAGGTTGATGTCAACCGGCTGTAAGTTAGGAGAGATGAGGCACTTACCCTAAACAAGCCTGCTGGGAACCCCCCTCTCGTCCACAGACAGATGGAGATTCTCCAGGAAAGAGGGGTCTTGTGAATTGGGTCATTTCTCACAGTGTCCAATGCCAAAGGGACATGACCACAGAGCTGGATTAATCACGTAAGCTCCTTCCCCACATTCCTTCTCTCAGCACAACATCACACCTTCAAACTCACTGCTGCAGCCATCAATCCAGGAATAAAACGTTGATCCCCAGAAGGGCTTTTCCCATGATCACAACACCTGTCCACCCTACAACCTATTAGCAGAAGAAGCTGGCCCTCTTCCTTTTTAAAGGAGACATGATTCCAACAACCAATGCAGCGTGCTATCTCTTCCCCCACTTCCATTTCCCATGGAGCCTAGACCCCACAGACAGAAGGGCAAGGGCTTGGTTCTTGTCTGGGGCATGGCACATGTGGTCAACGTGTCTGGTCGCCATAGCCAATAGGTGATGATGAAGACCCTGAATAAAAACACCAACTTATCTCAAAGTGCACACGAACCTCTATGTGCCAGGAACTATGTGAAGCTCTTAATGAATTAGTAACTATCATGTAACAATTAAATAAGGTGGGGAATCTCTCGTGTTATAGACTTAAAAACCAGGCAAGAGACATGTAATACTCCTATTAATAACATAATAGGAGTTCAGCTGGTTGTTTTTCCCTCCTGAAGGTTTAAGAAGTTTTTGCTGCTTTTCTTAAATCCTCACCCCACTCCCTTATGTTCCCAGTTCTTTTGTCTACAGTGCAACTGGGCTTTCTCTGCTTCCAAGAGAACTTTTCAGCCCTGGGGAGTTAGGGCGCCCGGAGCCGGTGAGCCTCCCAGAAGATGAAAGGCCGAGTGAGGGAAGGCAGCTGCAGGTGGCACACTAATCACTCCTGATGCTTGGGGAGAAGTGAGATACAGTTTTAAGTCCCTTAATCCCCCCGTTCTCTGGTCATGGGCTGGGAAAACTGTTAATCAGCTTCATAAACACATTTGGAAGGAGATTTTCACAGAGCAGCTCGGTGAGAAGGCAGGCAGGCAGACCACTTTAACAGGAAAAGCTCTTCGTCACATCTGGAAGCACACTGGTTTAGTCTTGGATGTGCAGTAAAGAAGATCTCATAAACAGAAGTGGTGGGAGGGGAGGGAGGGAGCTCAAGGCTGTTGAGTCAATAACTTGGCCGTGTTTCTAGAATCAGAGAAGAGTAGAGAGTGAGGAGCACAGAGGCTGTTTGAGGAAGTGTTAGTGAGAAGCAATTGTAAGCTTGTTTCCATTCCTTCAATGCACACTTCCTTTTAAAACAGCACTAGCGAGAGAAAACAGAGCATCTCCCCAGCTCCAACCAGAACCTGAAGGATGGAAGACATACCTGTCTCTTCAAGGGAGATGGGCTGTTAGGACATTGACGCCTATCTTTTTTTTTTTTTCCTACCAGAATTCCTTTCACAATTTCCTCCCAGAAACACCAGGTGTTATTCTTTCTTCTTTTTAATATAGAGTGAGTTATCTCTTTACCCACTGTTATTAATTAAATATACCAAAACGCTCCCCTGACCTGGAATCACTTTGAGGTAATCAATATAATCCTCATGGCGTTGAAGGAGTATCAGCCAGCGGCTGATTGATTCAGCTGTTCTACATAATTAAGGACACGTCAATACGGGTACAATTTTTGGTTGGGCATTTGTAATATCAAAAAAAAGCTTTGGATATTGATGACCACATTTTTTATTCCAAAACAATCTCCACAGGATGGAAGATGTGGCTGCATAGGAACTCCGGGTTCTCTACAGCTCTACAGACCTAGAGACTTAGACTCTGTCCCAGGATTCCTGTCAGGCGTCTTAGAGTACCTTGCTTCAGTGAATGCTTCCAGAAACAAAATCTTCACACACAACATTAGGCAGGGCTACTCTTTATGGGAAAAGCACCGGGAGGTCAGGGGCTCTGCTTCCCTCCCAGAAAGTCTCCTCCCATTGACAACAATAAGTACCTTCCACTGATCCCAGGGACCTGGAACCCTACCCTTCAGCCAACGTCATAGGAGCAGAACCATGAAGAATGAAGGGAATGCCTCATATTTATCATTAGTAATGGATTCAAAGTTAATGGTGATATTCTGCATGATGTTCAGTCATGGGGACCCATTGCCCATGAGGTTTTCCACAGAGGATGGCACAGGCTCAATGATTGATTGCAAGCACCACCTATAATTTGGGCTTTTCCTCCTTTCATTTGTTTTTGCCTGTCAAGGGTAAATCTCACATCTCCATTAAAAGGCATTGCTACCTGAGGATCATTAACTCTCTAATGTGATTTAGAACAGACTGGTTGTTAAAGGAATAACACTCCGAGATTTCTGACCCTCCTAGAGCTCTCCTGGATGGTCTCCCTTAATCCTCATAAACTTCCTATGAAATCTACACTTCATATCTGGAAGTTCTTAGCTACATTTCATATCTGGAAGTCGTATTTATTATAAGTGGCCAAACTAGGATTTGAACCCAGATAGTGATTCCTGTGCCCAGTCATATTTATTATAATGGGCCATGATGTTATATCTGCTAGGGACAGTGTGACGTTAAAGCCTGCCCTACAAGCACATAATTTGCCAGGATGAAGGGAGACATCTTTGGTACTTTGGTAATAAGAAATGCTGAGTCTTAGGTCCTTTCATTTTAGACAAAAGGTAGAGAGTGCATCGATGAGAGACAAAAAAGGAACTTGAACCAGTGTTAGCATATTTCTTGTTTGCAAATATGTAAGGTATATACACATGCATGGTATATTGAGGAGGGAGTTACTGATTGATATACTAGTATAAGTGAACTGAAATTCTCTGACCCACCACACCTGTAGGTGACATCATCAAGCTATTTAGGTTGCATCGCCCATAGATTCATTGTATCCCTCTCTCTGACCTGGTTCTACACGAACCATTACTAACGGTGATTTTAACAGGAGTGAGAATGATAGATGTCAGAATCAGTCATCGTTTCAGATCTAAGATTCTGGACCTCCTTAGATAGCGTGTCCTCCTAAACATTTCCTGTTGAAATATCTACACTCACATGACCCAACTCTCATCTGGGTAAAGGGAATCTCTTGGTAAAGAAAATGTCAAGCTCTAAAATATTTAATTTGGCACTGGAATCACCTGCCTTTATTATTCAGGGTTCCATTTAAGGAGAAGGCTCCATTTTTGCTGGATATCTCTCTGGTCATGTATGTTTTAAATTAGGAACTAAATAAATGATGCTCCTAGAGAGGATGCAGAGGTCCCTGTGCTCGTTTCAAGGTCATACACAGCGCTGGTGGGAGCTCAGAAAGAATTAAGCAACCACAATATGTTTGCATTTCTATCCGGCCTCTGGATCCAAAGAGGCTTGAATAAATATTGGCATATTTTCTAAATGAGCTGTGGGAATAGAGGAAAAGCCAATGTCTTTTTCAGATAAAATCGTTTCCGCACAAAATCACAGGGAAACTTGGTGCAATCCTCAAAATACTGAATATTATAGTGTTATTCTTACACACAACTAATCCAATTCTGGTAACATCCCTGTGAGGTAAACACCAGCAAAGGATCATTAGTCCCAGCCCAGCTGGCTCGCGGCGGTTGTGAGGTCTGTGATATCTTTTCACCTCACTTTTCACTGCAGAGCTGGGTTTCTATGTTGGGCTCTTATGGAAAAAAAATTATATTTGAATGTAGGGCTAAAATGTCTAGAAGTCAATGGTGTAAAGAAAGGAGAAATGAGCTGGGAGTCTGAGTGTATTTCATCTGCAAGTGAAAACTGGGACTCACACTGACTTCCTGTCAGAGGGGGATTACATCTCCTGTGACTTCAGGGTCAAGGCGGAGCCCTGGCTGCAGGCCCCCTGGGTCCTGGTGCTTCTAGTCATCAGAAATCTTTCCACTCTAACCGGTGTTGCTCAGTGGATAGAGCGTCGGCCTGTGGACTGAAAGGTCCCAGGTTCGATTCCGGTCAAGGGCATGTGCCTTGGTTGCGGGCACATCCCCAGTAGGGGGTGTGCAAGAGGCAGCTGATCGATGTTTCTCTCTCACTGATGTTTCTAACCCTCTCTCTCTCCCTTCTTCTCTGTAAAAAAATCAATAAAATATATTTTTAAAAGGAAGAAAGAAGTCTACCTTCCCATCTTTCATCCCATTTTTCTCAAAACAGGTGTCCTTCTTGTCCAAGCTCTTTCAGTAGTGACAGCAATAGTATGTATTGTTATGTAATAGAAAAAAATAGTCAACAGTCATGAAATCCTTCATCTACAATAGATGAAGAGACCCTTTTTTTCCAATGGCCTTTGCCAGAATCTGTGGCTGCCTCTCACTGCATTAGACAGGGCCATGTGCTCTCTTGGAGAAGCTGCCATGTAAGAATACATGTATTTTAGTTTTTTCTCAATGAATGCAAAATATATCATACTACACATCTGTTCTGAATGTGCTTTTTTTCTATCACATAACAATACATACTGCAGATATTTTTGTGTGTATATATATATATATAGAGAGAGAGAGAGAGCGAGAGATTTAATTCATTCAGCTGTTGCATAGTTTACACTATACACATAAAATATTGATTATTTAACAATTTTACCAATCATGGAAATTTACTTGTTTTTAAAAATATATATATTTTATTGATTTTTTTACAGAAAGGGAGAGAGAGTGATAGAGAGTTAGAAACATTAATGAGAGAGAATCATAGATCAGATGCCTCTTGCCCACCCCCTACTGGGGATGTGCCTGCAACCAAGGTACATGCCCTCGACCAGAATCGACCTGGAACCTTTCAGTCCACAGGCCAACGTTCTATCCACTGAGCCAAACCAGTTTCAGCTGGATTTTTTTGTTTGTTTGGTTGGTTTTTACTCCTCATCAGAGAACATTTTCACTGACTTTAGAGAAAGAGGAAGGGAGAAAGAGAGAGAGAAACATTGATGTAAAAGAAAAAATGTACCTTAAATGTACCTTAATGTACCTTAAATGGGAGATCAAACCTGCAACTTTTGGTATATAACCAACTGAGGAACATAACCACCATAAAAATTTAAAGCTTTAAAAAATTAAAATCATTGTTCCAGTTTCAAATATGAGTCCATAATAAAGATTTGTTAACCTTAGAATGCACCTTCTCAAGCAAAGAGATGAAAGTCTTCAAAATTTCACATTGCTACTAACCCCAAAGTACAGCAAATGTCTTAAGTACATTCTTGTAATTATGCTTCAACAGCCACACTAAATAAAAAGTCCAAACAAACCAGACAGCCCCAGGTCTCCTGATGTGATTGAGAACATGGGCCTGTAGATTTTGCTGTCTTTGGGTCCGCTCTAATCATTTCTGGCCTTGTTCTGGGAAAAACCCTCCAGTAGCTCAACAGAAACAAGAACTGTGAACAGGAATAATAATAATGAATGACTCTAAGCTGGCAGGAAGGGGCCTGCAATTTAGACAAAGACCTCAGGGGGATTCACTTACTCTGCAATTATAAAGGAACTTGAATATGATATACAACAAAGCTGGCATATGAATCTTCTCTCTTACGCTAATTCAAACGTGTTGCTAGTAAGTTCTTCTTCTCTAAAATTACAGTTTGCATTCAATATTATTTTGTATTACCTTCAGGTGTACAGCACAATGATTAGATAGTCATATACTTTACCAAGTGATGCCCCAGATAGTTCCAGTACTCACCTGGCACCACATATCGTTATGACAATACTGTTGACTATATTTCCTATGCTGTACTTTACATCTGTGACTAGTTTGTAACTACCAACCTGCGCTTCTCAGTCCCTTTTGGAGGCCATCCCGGGCCTGTCGATGCATTGGGACAGATCCTCAGTATCTGCAGTTGGCAAGGGAAGGCAGAGTTGCAGCTCTCAAGCTGTGTTGGGAAATCCCTAGTTTAGCTCCCACTTCCATTTTCCCAGTGGGGGAGCGATAACTGGCCACTAAACAGCGATGCTGCTGGGGGGAGGGGGGGGATGAACTGAATGCCACGTGAGAGATTCTCCAGCTCTCCCAAAATAAAATCTACTTGTTAAAATACTTCAGGTAGATTTCCCGACCTATGGTATCCAAGGCTTCTAACCCATTCCTCTTTGTTTCCTGTCACCCTTTGAATGTAGAATTATATTAAACAACAAACAAACAAACAAAAACATTTTCCAGGAGAAGAAAAAGAAAAAGAATACTCCAAGTCAAGGCGATTCGATAGCCAGAAAACAACACATTTCCAGGAAAATACTGAAACCTCTCGATTCTCAGTTATTAAAAATCTAGTCTAGCTAAGAGCAGAAAAACATCTAAGAAGAAGGAAAAATCCTTTATGCCTGTCTTCAGGGGGCAGGAATTAGGAATGCGTTCTGTAATAGGTCCTTTCTATCACAGGTTTTTTCAACCTGTGGGTTTTATATTGGAAAGGAAGTCTCATAACATTGATTTTGCCATTTGAATGGTTCATGTTCCCCCTCGCTGGGTAAAATGATGCTCTTTCCATGAGGCATAAGGGAAACAGAAAATAGCTGCGCTGAGTTTATAGGAAGAAGAGGCTCTCCAAACACATAAAGCAACAGTATTTCTGATTTTCTTTAAAATTATTAAGAAATTAATGACTCCTTTTAGTGTGTGGTGGGAGTTTCCCTTCCTTCCATGCCCAGACAGTTGCTAGGTGTCTATTTCCTCCCTTGCTTTAAAATGTTCTAAGTTATCACAGTCTTCAAGCCATCCTCCTCCCTGCCCAAATCTGGCCTCATCTTTTTTAAAAAAATATATATATATATATTATTGATTTTACACAGAGAGGAATTGAGAGGGATAGAGAGTTGGAAACATCGATGAGAGAGAAACATCAACCAGCTGCCTCTTGCACATCCCCCACTGGGGATGTGCCCTCAACTAAGGTACATGCCCTTGACCGGAATCGAACCCGGGACCTTTCAGTCCGCAGGCTGACACTCTATCCACTGAGCCAAACCAGTTTCAGCGTGGCCCCATCTTAATTAACCCTTCACCTCGTGCTTCATCACCACCCCT
The DNA here is from genome assembly GCA_963924515.1 of Vespertilio murinus. Lineage (NCBI taxonomy): Eukaryota > Metazoa > Chordata > Mammalia > Chiroptera > Vespertilionidae > Vespertilio > Vespertilio murinus. Next base: position 12,226,972 of record OZ004714.1, on the reverse strand, counting down.
CTTTGGCCAGCCCTTCCATAGGAAATTGCCTATAGAGCTTGCCAGGGTTGTCAGTTACATTTTTAATTGTAGGATTTGATGTTTAATGTCTGTCTACCTTCCAAACTAACAAGGTCCATGAGGGAAGATGTCTGGCACTGTGTGGTTCAATAAATACTCAATGAATTGAACTAAATTGTTCCTCCAAAAGCCCTATGATTTGTCTCTGGTTCTTTGATAATACTGTCTGCACTAGACTATGAGTTTTAGGAACTCCATAAAAATAGAGATTACATAGCTTATTCAATGTTATATTCTCCCAAAAAGCACTCACACCTTTCCCCCGTCAGCTTCCCCACCCTTGCTCACAGCAGCATCCAACCACCTACAGCAGTCAATGCTGGTTCCTTTCTAGTTCTCTTCTCCTTCTTGCTGAAAAAAAATAAATAGAAGACCTGCGATGAAGCCAGGAGATCTTTCATTTTTAATCGTTTGCCTTCAACATTTTTCAGGTGATTTTCACCTTGCTTCCAAATCTCAATTTTTACCTAACCAAAGGCATGCCTTGGCGGGGGGGGGGGGGGGGGGGGGTGTTGAGGAGAGAAGGGCCAGGAAGAAGAAGAGGAAGAAGGGGAGGAGGAAGGGGAGGGGGACCAAGGGGGGAAGAGAGAGGAGGGGAGGGGAAGAGGGGAAGGAGAGAGAGAAGGGGAAGGAGGGGGAGAAGGAAAAGAAGGAGGAGAAAGATAAGAAATAAAAATAACTTACCCTGCATGTCTAACATTAGCTAGATGCTTTGTTTAGCACCAAGGATTCACAATATGAACAAACATAAATAAACAAGCAAACAAACTTACACACATATACATATTCATACACAAGTATACAGAAAGCGAAAATAAGAAATGTACTTTGCCTTTAAGAAATGAGCATCATAATTTGTAAAAGACAAATAAGAATAGGCCCTGTTTTAAAAAAACAAACAACAACAAATATTCTAACTTATAAGGGAAAAGTCACAACTAAACAAATACAAACTTCTCATAGATGGTATATCAGGTATGTGGCACACAAAAAAAAATGGAGCCAATTTTATACCAAGGGGTCCACACCAGCTTCAAGAAAGGGATGCCATTTGGTGTGAAAGTTTAGGAATGCATGAAACGGACAGGCCTGTGAAGAGGGGAAGTTAGGCTGAGAGAGAAGACTGAGCATGTGCGGGATTTCAGGCACTTCAGCATGGCTAGAGAAGGAGATGCCAGACTTTGAGGGGAGTGGGGCCATATTATGAAGGACAGTCAGTAGCAGGTTAAAGAGATGGGCTTTATCCTACAATGGAGGCGTATGAGAGGAGATTTTTGTTCTGTAGAGTTTACAGTGTTTGAGGCATATACATTTAAGCTATACCTAGCTACAAGTTTAAATGTACATGAGATTTATATGCCTCAAACACTGAAATTCCCATCCAAAAGACCTAACTTGCACTAAATCAGACTCAGGAAAATGAAATTCCATGGAAAGGAGCCCAGTTAACCATGGTGGTTCTCACGTAAGTACTCGGAAGCCCATTATCTTGCCCAAGTTCACTGCAAAGAGGAGACTGCAGCTGCCACTGCTGACCAGAATGAAAAGGTCAGGAAAGTAAGTGACCTTTTCCTACGTTCCTAGTGTATGACTGGGAGGTATATTCAAAGCAGGCAATATCTGACATGAAGTCCATATTTGTGGAGTCTTACGGGCCATGAACGACATTGGGCCCAGCCAAGCATACTGGTTTTCAATTCGGCTTATCGTCAGTTCTCCACAGAAAGGAGGCAAACCAACCTCCCGTCAGGCTCAGCACGCAGAGTTCTTTAGGCTTACATCAGTTATCGGGAATGAGGGCAATGCTTTATTTTAAAATCAGGAGGGGGGGAAATAAACTTCAGCTAAAAGAAATTGTTTAAATAAATAACAATATATACTTGTCTTTATACCAGTGCAGTCATAAAATGTAATTTCAATATATTTTTACAAAGAGGTCCCCAAGGCAAAGTAAAAGAGCCCATAAAGTCCACATGAAGCCCAGAAAGAAAGGGTGAGAAAATGCAAAAGGACTGGAACCTCTTTTCAATTGGGCATTGACATGTGTCTTATGTGTGTGAAATATCTATTCCAACAGGAAGCAAAGAATCTGAGAAGAGGAAGGACTTTGATTCCAGAGAAGGGATCAATTAATAAACTATAATAACTGCTAGGATTTAAAATCCATCCAGAAAATGCAATTTTTCATTAAGACCAGTCTCCCATGGAGGACCCACTACATTCTAGACAATCACTTAAGAGTAGAAAATGCAAGAAAGAGCATAGACAAAGAAGTCTTGGGCTATCTCAAGTAGTTCTTAAACCATGATGGAGTCAATATAGATGGATTTCAGAAGGTTTCTAGAAAAGGCCTATCTGGCTATTCCATTTTACTTTAGATGGAACCCAGATGTCAGTAGAACAAGTAATTAAAGAAAAAACCACCTTGGGTGACATCAGTAAACTGGCATGATGTTTGGTAACCCTTTGCACTATAAGACTGTCTATACTTCACAGACAGGTGACTATTTAATTTCTATGGCTCTGATGAACTCACCTTACATCTGAAACTCTATTGTTAGAAACTGCCTGCATTTTACATAATGAAAATGTACTATTCTGATAATCAGAAGAAAATTGTTTAAAATATATTTAAAAAAAAAAAAAAAATATATATATATATATATATATATATATATATATATATATATATATATATATTATGACTCAATATATATATATATTGTGACTCTTGCATTCAAATCTCTCCCTTTGGCACTCAAAGCCCTTCAGAACTTGGTTACAAGCAAACTTTTCAAGTTCCTCTCCATAGAATCCATGGCACTATAGCCAAAATGTGCAGACCCTGTGTTACGTCAGTGCATTCGTTGCCAAATGTTGCGGACTTCCTGTCCTTGCTCAAGCTGTTCCCTGTGAATGCAGCCATCCTCACCTGGGCCCGTCTTCCTGTTCCGGGAGGCCATCTTCCTATTCCGGGAGGCCTTCTGGTTCTGGGAGTGCAGCCACCCACTGGGCCCCTTCCCTTTCCCAAAGCCCGTTGACACAGTTCCGCAGCTCTCTTATTGGCTCCATTATTTTCAACATTATGTCTTAGCTATTTTTATGCGTTCCCCTATCTCCATCATTAAGCTGAAAGTACATTACAGGGAATGGGTTTTTAGCACAAAGCATGGCATATAATTGGTGCTCAGTAATGCCCATAAGCTTCTTAGTAACACACAAATAACGTTAGCGTATCATCTCGCTGTCTTCCCTCTTACTCTGCCTCACTTCTCTCTTTACAGTACTTAACACCACTTAAAATAGGATACCCAACATGCTTTTGTTAGTTCGATTTTCAACTAGGGTGTAAGATCTGTGAAAGCAGGAACCTGTCATTTTATTCCTGCTGTACTCCAGTTCCTATGACCTGTGTGGGATGTAATAGTTGCAGACTGAATATTTTTGAATGAATGAATTAATGAATGATTAACTGATACTTATGAATAAATAATTTATGTGAAGATGAAAAATATCTCATGATCTTCAGAGCTGAGCTATCACCTCAGTGATAGCTTAGTTAAGTGCAGCTTTTCACACTCATTCAGATCATAGGTGACATAATTCTCTTAGATAGAATAGAAAAATCTCCTACTTTGACCTAAAGGAAAATCCACGGACAGGACATGACCAGCAAACAGAGCCATGGCTTTTATACAAGACCAATTTTGATAAAACTGCAGTAATGATAGTAACAGGGACTTTGTGTTTGACAATACATGTTGTTAAGGACTCTAAGAAAGAAAGAAAAGGCAACATAGGCCTGGCCAATGTGGCTCAGTGGATTGAGCATCGACCTTTGAACCAGTTCCATTCCTGATCAGGGCACATACCCAACTAGTGGGCTCAATCTCCAGAGGGGGACATGCAGGAGGCAGCCAATTGATGATTCTCTCTCATCACTGATGTTTCTATCCTTCCCTCCCTTCCCATCTCTGAAATCAATAAAAAGATATTTTAAAAATGTTTTTAAAAGGCAACACAAATCATGATCCTATTGAACTCAATGAAGATCATGCACTAGGCATTTTAGAAGCCTGTGGGTATAACAGCTGGAGGTCACAGACCCACAATCATATAGAAAAAAATCAGATGAAATGATAAACTACAACAATGTCTAGCCTTTCTATATTTTTTTTATTGATTTTGCACAGAGAGGAAGGGAGAGGAATAGAGAGCTAGAAACGTCAATGAGAGAGAAACATCGACCAGCTGCCTCCTGCACACCCCCTACTGGGGATGTGCCCGCAACCAATGTACATGCCCCTGACCGGAATCGAACCTGGGACCTTTCAGTCCGCAGGCTGATGCTCTATCCACTGAGCCAAACTGATCTCAGCAATATGTAGCCTTTCATAAGAAGAGGGCAATGGCAGCCTGGAAGCCTGTGATGCCACTGGACACAGCAAAGGGGTTCTCATCTGTGAAGAGAACAAACACCCACTAGTACCTATGGGTGTCAGGGACTCCACTGGGCCCTGGGTGCACAAGGGGATGAAACAACATTCGCACAGAGTTTACAATCTAGACTCACTCTGAAATGTCCTCTCCTTGAGTCCTTCTTGGCACACAGAGCCAGTGGCAACAGGATGTGCAGGGTATGAGACGAAGGCATTGAAGTCAACAGGAAGTTGAATCCTAAATTCAGCCATTTAGCCATTTAAGAAGGTTGCCTGCCCATTATTTCACTTCTGGCTTTGAACCTTTGTTGAGTAGTGCTAAAACATAATCATTTCTATGTTTCTATTAATAGGCAACTCCATCTTTTATGACATAAGACATCCCCCCCCCCATTTTTTTACCAAGCATTGAAGTTTATCTTTAATGTATTATTTAGGTTGGGGCAATGACTAATTAATCAGAACCCTTTTGTACTGGGAGAACAGAACTAGGCTCTTGGCTAAATAACACCAGATGCTCCCAGTCAGATCCTGTCAAGAGGATAACATGTCAAACATTACAGTTAATTATGCATTTAAAAATTGCAAGAATCTAAAATCAAATCTGGATATTTAGGAATTCTCCTCCTCCCCCCACTTTTAGCATCTATGGGATGCTGATAAAATTCCAACTCAAGCTAATGGCTTATATGAAGAAAGATCAAATAAGAAATTCAAATATGCACCCAGCCAGTGTAGGTCAATGGTTGAGTATTGACCCCTCAACAAGAAGGTCATGATTCAATTCCCACTTAGCACATATGCCTGGGTTGCAGACTGGATCCCCAGTAGGGGGCATGCAGCAGGCAGATCAATGATTCTCTCTGATCAATGATGTTTCCATGCTTCTCTCCCTCTCCCTTTCTCTCTCGGAAATCAATAAAAAAGAGAGAAATGCAATATGCCTCAGTTTATGATTTTGGCTTGAAGCCCTTCTAATAAGGGCTTATTATATGAAATTGGGTTTGTTGTATCACAAGTACACTTACCCGAGAGTTCCAAGGAACCTGGCTCGTTAACAAATGATCCTGTAAGAAGAGATGTAACCAACCAGAAAGCTCACATTTTAAACACTAGCCTCAGGGAGAGATTTCGCCCAAACAAATATATTTCTTAGTTAGTTCATCTTTCTGAATCCTTGATAGCTGATGCTTACATATAAAGGTCAGATACTGTCTTTCATTCTGCAACTCTCTATATTCAGGGCTGACAGGCTTTCAGAGAAAATGGTCACTTTTAAACCCTGACAGAGGAAATCAGATGTGAGATTTGAAGCAAATAAGAGCAGGCGTGTGGGCTTTAGCCATAAGGAAAATTCCTTTCCCACAATCATAAGAGGTTGGTTCCTGTGAGAAGCATCGAAGACATTGCTTTCTGATTCTGAAGGATGTATTTTGATTGTAGAGCCGTTCAATAGAAACTGTGGTGCTAAAAATGCCACTCCATTTAAGCTGTATTTCTGGAAACTTCTAGTCCTGCTAAATCAAAGTGGGCACAAAAAGCTTTTAGTGGGAGCTCTCGGCAAAACTGGATTCTGGAGTGAATGCTGTCTGTGGGAGTTCATCTTGTCAGCAGTTGAATCAAAGCTCCTCTCCTGTTTATCCGGGGAATGGATCAATGGATGGTTCAGTCCATTCTTACAATGTTGAGCAAAGGTGACAAAGGATATCCTTTTTAGAAAAAGCACAGCCAGGAACTACTTAGGATAATGTAAAAGGTTTTGCAGGCTAGTCAGCAAACTCTCCATGTGCAAAGAAGAGCAGGATGGATTTTCCCACTGCTCAGGTATCATCCTTCCCTCCACATCCTTATAAAGATCTCTGTGAGTCATACTTATTCATTTATTTACTTTTTAAACATTTCATTCATTAAACCATTTAATATAGCCTGGCTGGCATGGCTCAGTGATTCAATGTCAACCTATGAACCAGGAAGTCATGGTTTGATTCCCAGTCAGGACACATGCCCAGGTTACAGGCTGGAGCCACAGTGTGGGATGTGCAGGAGGCAGATAATCAATGATTCTTTATCGTCAGTGATGTTTCTATCAATCTCTGAAATCAATAAAAATACATGTAAGTATAAATATATAGGTATATACATACTAGAGGCCCGGTGCATGAAATTCGTGCAAGGGGCTTGGCCCTAGAAACTGCAGCTTATCTTGGGCCTTGCAGCCCAGGCTTTGTCTGGAAGGCTGTCTGGCCATCCAGTCTAATTAGTATATTATCCTTTTATTATTATAGATATATTTATATGATGTGGCAGGTTCTATGTGAAGTTTAATTCCTTCCTTTCTTCTTCCCTTCCTCACTTTCTGCCCTCCCTCCACTCCTCCCTCCTCACCACAAATAATCACTGAGCACCTAAAATAAATCAAATATTGTTTTACCCATTAGGCATATGTCAATGAACAAGAAAAGCAAGGCCATTATTCTCAAAGAGCCTGTACTTTAATGGTGGCAGCACACAAGTAAAGAGAAATAATAAACAAGAATATTGCACAATTTAGCCAGCCTTGTGTTATGAGTATAACAAAATAGCGCATGGTAACAGAGAGTGCCTGAAAATAGGGTGATATTTTAGAACTTTCCAAAATACCACTGAAATTTTACCAGTAATGAAAATATCTGGGGGCTGGCAGAGGTAATGGCAATTGCCCAGACCCGAGCTGAGAGCTGCTTTGGCATGTAGAAGGTGCAGAAAGCTCAATGTGTGGCTAGAGTACTAAAAAGGAACTTATAAGAAACTTACAGTACAGGGCAGAGGTTCTCAAAGGGTTTCTCTTGCCACCACCTTATCAAATACATGATAAAAGCCTTAGACATTCTCCCCAGAAAAGCACCAGCCATGCTCACAGGCACACACCAAATATTCGGTATATTATGTCACAGGTTTTGTGGATCCCATGAAACCCATTGGGATATCTACTGGAGACTCATGGATCCTTGATATAACAGAAGAAAGAATGAGTACTGATGTGATGATGCTATTCTTAAAAACTGGTTCAACCAATTTGCATTGAGTTGCATGTTTGAGCCAAACATGGAGGAAGAATCTCAAAGTTCAGTGAGGTGCTCAAAACATGCTATTCCATGAAAGGGCTGGAAATTGAACCCAATTCTTTGGATGCTGATCCTATGTCTTACCACCAACCTCTCCCTTTTTCATCAGAGACTAATGAACTGTTGCCACAGGCTTTTCCATGACATAAGTCATTTATGGCCTGTCCTGCCTTGGTCTCATGAACTACTGATGTTGGGTAGAACTGCTTTATGGAGTCTCCCTAACCTGTTTTTTCTCTTCTAGACGCTGCCTGGGCTTGTGTGATTTTTAATTCATGCTTCAATTGTTGCTTCCAACACCTAACATTTACTGTCACCTGCAAGTTTCATTAGCTGCTTATCGCAGCTCTTCCAGGTCATTAGTGGGGCTGTTCAATAACTCAGACACACCGCTATGGAGGCCTGTAGGTGACAAGATATACTCAATTATCATTTGCCAGCAGCTGGGAATCTATGGATAACCTCAGACATGAAGATGACATTTCAGTCCAAATCAAGGATCATTTTCAAATTTTGGGATTCATCCAAACAGACGAATCTCAATTGATCAAGCCCAAGAGGCAGGACTCTGATTCTCAGGAACGTGATTGTATACATGGTCAATTGCCCGGAATGTTTAGAAAAGGGGCATAGACATCAACTGAAATCCTCCAGAACAAGGCATCTTAGTTCTCTGCATCTTCACCTTTGAGTACTATTCACTGAACACTCGATAGGTGGCAGGTATAAATATAAATATATGAGATGGATGGATGGATAGAGAGATACATTATAGATAGATAGATAGATAGATAGATAGATAGATATTTTTGGATAGATGATAGTAGACATATAATACAAAGATGACAGATAGATAATAAATCTTAGTTCCTTAAAAGATAATTTGAAGACCTAAGTTGAATTCCAGCTTCCACAGTCACATGAACACTTTTCAGAATTATAGAAATCCCAAATCTGCTCTAGCCTCCCATGAATATGTTTCTGTTATTTTTTAAATGATAAATTTCTCCATCGAATATTGTAGATTATACTCTGGTAGAATAGGCTGTTTTTAGAATACCAATGATAGGAAAAGGCCTGAAATCAATGGTTACACAAAATAATCTTTTTTTCTCATTTAATTTCAGAAAAGCCACAGCAAAGACTTTTTTTTTTTTTTTTTTTTTTTTTTTTTTTTTTTTTTTTTACTGAAAGCCAGTGTCTATTATTTTAAGGACATAATCAGGACAAAGCAGGAAATCAACTACTTTCTAGGTGCGAAAAAATCATGAGGCGGTGACATATGTAACTTGGTAAGGCATTCCCTATGTGTAAATTAAGTTCTACAGTCAAAACCCATTGCTTTCCCCCCATCAATTACAGTCCCTCATTCATGAATTCTACTGCTTAAGACAGCCTGGCCCAAGCCAAAATCTTCTACTTAAAACTCATTCATTGTGATTCTTCTCACAGAGAAACGATGCATTAGTCTTTCCAAATATGTACTGGCCACTTACACTTTAAAATGCATACTTCCTGGGAAATCCACTTTACACACTTATAATTTATTATATTGAAATAAGAACAGCTTTTAGCGGGGATTTTTTGCCATTACTGGAAGCCTTTAAAATCTTTATTCCTTAAAAAAGAATTAAATCGCAGGTCACCTTTTGCCACAGGTACATGAAGTTGGACAGGGGAATGTTGAGTAGGTCTTTGAATGTGAACTGCAGAGCGAGCCAAATATGAATACATATTCGTTTCTATTTGTGTGATCTTTGTCTTGAATCAGAAAAACGATTTTAGTCTATTGAAAAAGTGACTCCAACTGAAAAGAAGATTGACTTGCAACTCTGAAGAGCTACAATATTTGAAACTCACGCGTGGAAAACAATACAAAGTCCGACTACCAAGTTCATTGAAAATGCTTACCAAAATCTGCCTCGGGCAAAGGAAGAGAGAAATCAAATGATTCAGAAGCCAAATGGGTTCCATTAACAAAATGGGACATAAACCCTGGAGACTCAAAAGGATTTTGGTCTCTTACCAATCACTGCTAGGAGTTTGTGTGAGTTCCTTCAATCATACAAGCTCACCTCCTGTGGCATGGAACTTGCCTACGTTTATGAAATGCATAGACCTATTTGCAAAAGGCATTTCCATACAGAGTCCCTATGGAGTCAATCACCGTTCAAACCAGTAGTTCTCTATTCTTGTTGCACTTTAGAGTCCACTAGGGAATAAAAAATGCCAATACCTGGGAACTTCCCCAAACATATTCCGTTCTAAGAGCAGGATGACCTATCTTTAAAAATATATAAAAGCTCCCTAGCTGCTTTGATATGTATCAAGCTTTGATGAACTCTGCTTTAGACAGTATTTATTCTGAAATGCCTCAAAACCAAATGGGCGCAGAAGGATATGGGATGTGGTAAACAAAAAGGAGACAGGAAGTGGAAAGCTTCGTAACAGGTAAGATGCAAGGGGAAAACTAAACTACATATCTTCACACATACATGCATACATTTGAAAGGTCCTCACACTGTAAGAAACTACTTTTTTTTCTAAATTTAATTTTCATTTACAGTTGGCATTCAATATTATTATTTTGATTGTATATTGGGAACTAAAAAAGTAGACAGGTTTTAAGTTTACAATTCTAGGGCACATCATCTGTACATTACTTTGTGTTCCCACCACCCAAAGTCAAATCTCCTTCCATTAATAGATTCACTGTGATAGGTGACCAGGACACAGCAATGAGCCCTGAAACAAAACAGGATACTAAGGAGTGGTAACTTCTGTAGGAGAAAATTGCATAGTTCTGTGAAAGCTGCTAATCTGGGGCTTTTATTTGGGGGTCTCTGAGGACCTTTCAGCTGAGATCTGAAGGAGAAGAAGAAATGGACCAAGATAGGGGGAAGGTTTCCAGGCAGCGAGATCAGCATGTACACAGCACTCAGGCAATAGAAAGCAAACACGCAGGTTCCATGGACAAAGAGAAGGGAAGTGTGGCTGGAACAGAGTACAAAAGAGAGAGGTTTTAACCGGGAGTCAAGGGGAACCAAGGAAACATCTCATTCCGGGCTTTGCTGAAAGACTAACATGACAGCTCGGGGCAGGGAATGAAAGGAGTCAGCTAAGTGCTGAGAACTCTACACTCTCGGACATGTATTGATCGAGAGCCAAGTGGCAACTACAGGGCAAGAACGAGGCACTGACCAGAGTGGGTTCTGAGTTGTTGATCTCAGTTCCAACACTTATTCCCCTCCTGAATTGAGCAAATTACTCACCACCTCTTCACTCAACGGTGGACCCTCCTCCTTGGGTCTACAAGGTAACAATTAAATAAGATCATCCTTGTTGAGGCCAGGTCACTAGGACATATTAATATGCGTTAGCTACTCTCTTTAGGACTCACAATAATCTGCCATGGAGTCAGAGACCAGACCGGAACAATTTTCCGGGATCCAACAGAGGGTATACTACTGACATTGGGGGAGCTTAGATAAAAATGCTGTAATAACACAGAGTAAAAAGGCATTGGTTATGAGTCAAGAGACCAGGAAGACTTCGTGGGGAGAGACATCTGAGAGAGACATGGAAGAACAGATAACATCATTGTCCTCTCCTCTGGTTTATGTTGCCCATTCTCTGAAGCTGGCAGTGCGTTTTGGGTTCTAAACCAGAAAAAGGCACCGGTGTCCTTTCATGTTAAGCCAGAATGCAGAGGAGAAGCGACATCTGGCACAGGAGAGAGGGGCCCCGGCACAAAGGAGCAGTTGGTAAGCTCCGTTTACACAGACCTGATTCAGAAAGAATAGCGCTTAACACATCCAAAGGCTTCCTGTTGCTTGCAAAGGTGACTCTGACTTTTTCTAACTTATGGAAGAATCATGTTTTTTAAAATCCTTTTTAAAATTACTGTTCATCTTCCGCTTTATCACTTCACCAGCGGGCAGGGTGTCGCTGAGAGCCCACCAGTGCTGTTGTGAGGGCACGCTGCAGGCTCTCATTTGGTGACGGAACTCGTCCATTAACGCACAGCATTCTGTGCTCTCTTCCTCCCCGACAGCAGCGATGGCAGGTCTTTCCAGGGAAAAGGGAAGCCCGCCTGGGTGACAGGAGGCAGGGAAAATGATACAGCCAGATATTTCCAATTAACACGTGGAGTTGCCTTGGGTTGCTTCAGAAATGAAGACATCAAGACAGGCCCCACTCCAGTCTACTGAGAGCCCCGCCGGCCTAAGCACAGGTGGCATCGGGACAGAAACAAGAGAAATATCCCATTCAAAGGAGTTGCTCTCAGACCCAATTGGTAATTCCCTTTCCTTTTCCGGAGGCTGGGGTTACCCATAAGGGATTACTTTGAGAGACTGCACTTCTTTGCACACCCTCCTTGGACAATCTGAGCTCTGGCCATTGAGAAATAGAGCTATTTAATTACAGAAACCAGCACTTGCTCCTTGTAGACACCGATGGTTACAAAGTGCAGGTATATGGAGGGCTTTCATCATGACACACCTGCCATCAGCCATTCTAAAAATGTGCTCTGGAATGGGAAACCCCTTATGGGAGCCTGGAGGAAGTGACGCCCTTGTGTGGTTCCGTGAGTTGAGCAATGGGCCTGGACTCCAGAGATCCCAGACGACCACCAAGTCCTAGAAGAACCAGTTACAACACTCAGCTGTCTTGCCTCACTGGGAAAACCTGGGGCAGGGGACCGCTGCCTCACCCGGCAGGTGGCCCAGGAGAACTAGGGCCATCAGTCTGCAGGACATAGATACTAGCTTAGTGCCCTTCCTCTGCCATGGAGCTTTCATTTCAATTATAACTGTTCTCTGCCAATTACAGAGAGATAATGTGCCATGTGTTCTAATGACACAGAGACTTGCTTTTGCGGAAGGAATGGCTCATAAGGACAGGAGAAAAGTGCCTCTAATCGTAAAATCAGCACACACTTACTGATAGCTAAATCAAAGATTTATAGAGAGTAAAGTATTATTCTTTTTCATTCGACTCATTTATCAGTGACACGGGGCAAGAAATAAGGGGAATGGTTTATCTAATTGGCTGATACAACAGTGAAATTTACTCTCTGCTCAGCCGAACTTCTCCCAGGGTAGAGAGAGAAAGTTGAGTATCCATGGCCCGATCAGTGTACAACCACTTCATGGAACAGATGTTCCACCATCCCCCAGGAGGGAAAGAAAAAATTGCCCATAAATTGACATTCTTGAACACAAATCTCAATTTCAAGTAATCATGATGATAAAGCCAGCAAATATAGTCTTTATTATACACACACAAACATAACTCATTGAACAACTTAATTGTTATAAAAAGGAATCAAATATGCTAATGATCTTACCTTCATATAACAGTTATTATAAAACAGAACAAATCTCTGCCTCTTGGGAGTTATGGCCCTAACTTGGGTTCACCTTTTCCAATATGCACCTCCTCTAACAAGGGCCCAAATGAACTCCCTGAACCCAAACAAAGTTTATTTTTTCTCATTTTAAACTAGAGTCAGAGTTTCTACCCATGAACTGTGGGTATTTCTCCTATCCTCCCTATCTTCTTCCCTGTCTCTGGAAATCCAGGTTCTTGCAATGCATACCAGAACTGAGCATCAGTATCTTATTTGCCAACAAGAGACCTGGTGCACAAAATTCATCCACAGGTGAGGTCCCTAGTCTTGGCCAGCGATCAGGGCCAATAAAATCTCACCCCCCTCCTTCCCTTGCCACCTATGCCCCTCACCACCCACCCCTGTCCCAGGCCGGGGCCGGCCCCAATTGGGCAATTAGGACCTTCTGGCTTGGGGGAGGAACCAGGAGGTTGGCCAGGAGGCAGCATAGACAATTGGGGCCCAGGAGCTGGGGCAGCTCCTGCATTGAGCGTCTGCTCCCTGGTGGTCAGTGTGCATCATAGTGACCAATCATTCCAGTAGTTTCACTATAAAGGTCATTAGGCTTTGATAGATAGATAGATAGATAGATAGATAGATAGATAGATAGATAGATAGATTCCACCCTTTAATAAAGGGCAATAACAAAAATTACATTTTAAATATGATTTGTTTTCAATTTGGAAATCTCAATTCTATATAGACAGTTCATTTTATAATTAAATACTTAAATAATACATGAAAATGGTTTGTTACAATTAACAGTGTAATACCAATCTTTCTGCCCGTTTTCTTGTTTACAAACAGCTGTTTCCTCAAATGGGAAAAAGGGCAAGGGACATCTCTAGGGCCCCTTTAATGAATCAACCCATGGGGGTTCCACCCAAAAACCTCACCTCCAAATACCATCACATTGGGGATTAGCTTTCTTTCCTTCCCCCCCCCCCAATAAATCTTTATTGCTCAGATTACAATTGTTTCTCCTTCCCCCCCCCCCCCAGCTACCTTCACAGGGTTCCCGCCCCACCGTCTGCCCTTATCTCTCCTCCCCCTCCCCCCGCCACTGTCCTCATCCATAGGTATATGATTTTAATCCAGTCTCTTTCTGCACCCCTACACCCCTTTCCCTCTGATCAATCAGGGAGAATAAATCCACTCCCTTTCTTTGCCCCTGATTCTATTATATTCACCAGTTTATTCTGTTCCTCAGATTTTTAATTAACTTGATCTTCTTCCTCTTCTTAAATAATACCTTTCAGAATTTCATATAATACCGGTTAGGCAGTGATGAACTCTTTTAACTTTTTTTTATCTGTGAAGCTCTTTATCTGCCCTTCAATTCTGAATGATAACTTTCCTGGATACAGTAATCATGATTGTAGGTTCTCGCTATTCATCACTTTGAATATTTCTTGCCACTCCCTTCTAGCCTGCATAGTTTTTGTTGAGAAATCAGTTAATAGTCTTATGGGTGCTCACTTATAGATAACCAACTGCTTTTCTCTTGCTACTTGTAAGATCCTCTTTTTGTCTTTTGCCCTTGGCATTTTAATTATGATGTGTCTTGGTGTGTTCCCCTTTGGATTCCTCTTATTTGGGTTTCTATACGATTCCTGTACTTGTAAGTCTATTTCTTTCACCAGGTGGGGGAAGTTTTCTGATATTATTTCTTCAAATATGTTTTCAGTATCTTGCACTCTCTCTTCTTCTGGCACCCCCATAATTCTGATGTTGGTACATTTGAAGTTGTCTCAGAGGTTCCTTACACTATCTTCAACTTTCTAGATTTACTTTTCTTCTTGCTTCTCCGGAAGAGTGTCTTTTGACTCTTTGTATTCCAACTCTTTGACCTGATTCTTGTGTTCCTCCAACCTTCTGTTAGATCTCTGTATAATATTTTCCAATTTAGTCAGTTTATGTTTAATTTTTAGTTGGGTCTCATGAAATGTATTGGCCTTTTCTAAGAAATTCTTGCATAACCTTATAACCATGGTTTTGAACTCTATATCCTCCATCTCTTTTGTTTTAGATCTATTTCCTTATCTCAGCATTTTCGCTGCTTCCCAGAGTTGATAGGATGGTTTTGTGTGTTTGGTGTCCTATATGGCCCAGTGAGCTAGCCTCCTCAGTCACCTGAGGTACACACTTTTGGGTGCTCCCCTTTGTGGACTGCATGCACAGCCTTGTTGTAGTTAAGTCTTGATTGTTGTTGGTATCCCTGGGAGGAACTGACCTTCAGGCCAATTGGATGTAAGTATCAGTTGTGTCTACTCTGGGATACCTTCTGTATTGGAGACAGTCTTATAGAATCAGATTTGCAAAACTACAGAAGCCTCTGTGCTCAGCTTGGATGAGGGGGGAATCTCAGGGCTGAGCTGACAGTCTTGGCTTCTTGTCAGCCCTGCCCTTGTGCACTGATTTTCTGTCTGACCTCTGCCTTACGTAGCTCCCCTAAGTTTCTGCCTGACTGTGCAGATTCCCCATACAAGAGTGTGGGTTCCCCAGGGGCTCGTCCGGAATTGGGTTGGGTCTCTGTAGTCTGGAGCTTCTGACTCCTTCCACTATGGAGAGGCTGCAGCAACCTCAGAGGTCAGACCTGTTTTCGAGCAATCACTAGCACGCAACTGTAGACCCTGCCTGCTGCAGTTCCTGGCTCCCCTGGTCTCCCAGTCTCTGAGTCTCTGGGTGCCTTTCTCTACAGTCCAGAATACACCTGTATGAGCCTGGGTCCACATGGTTTCGGCCAGGGTGGGGGTTCAATACAGTCAGAAAGGGTTCAGTGCAATCGGGAATTCCTTTCCTCCCCGACCAGCCAGGCATTCAGCCTTACTTCCTCTCTGTGCAGGAGCGTCTCCCTACCTCAGCACTTTGTGGCTCCCAAACCGATCGATGAGCCTCTCTCCTTCTTTCTAGTTGTAGATTTCCCACTCTGCCAGCTTTCCTGTGTTCTTGGATGAACTCCGTTCTGATTTTAGTTGTTTTTGAAATTGTTGTGTGAGGCGGCAGCTTAGGTGCTTACCTAGGCTGCCATCTTGGTTCTCCCCCTCTTTCATTTTAAAAATATGTTTTTAATGATTTCAGAGAGAAAAGGAGAGGGAAAAATAGAAACAATCAATGATGAGAGAGAATCATCGATCAGCTGCTTCCTGTACACCCCACACTGGGGATTGAGCCCACAATCCAGGCATGTGCCCTGTCCAGGAATCCAGATAAGGACTCCTTGGTTCATGGATCAACACTCAGCCACTGAGCAACACCGGCTGGGCAGGAGATTAACTTTCAACACAGCAATTTTGAGGAGAGAAAAACATTCAGTTTATAGAATAAGAGAAAGGGACCATTTGATTTGCAGAACATTTTTGTTGTTGGTGATGGAAAATAAGTACAAATAGCTGCATTTTTAAAATGCAGCTATTCAGAAATAATAATCTTCCTATAGCTCTCAGCACTCAAAATGTGTCCATTGGCCCCACTTCAAATATATCTACGATGCCTCAAGTCCACTCATTCAACACGAAAAAGAAATAGGAGTTTCTGGTTAATAAGCATTCTGGCTAATAGAATAATTTTGAATAAGTAGTCAACATGGATTGCCATTCAAAAAATACAGACTGTGTTAGGTCATTAATAATACAATCATCTCAACTGTGCTTTTCTCAGATGACTCAGAAGGCACTCTGGGCTGCCTTCTATAATGTCTCAGGGAGCAAGTTCCCCAGTTATTCAGAATTGGAGTTTGGATATCAGCCTCATTATTTATCTATTAGGTCTTGAGCCAAGTATCCCCAATCTGTATGTTTCAGTTTCCTTATGCATAAATGGAGGCGATAATAATACTTATACCATAGATGGATAGAATTGTATGTATATATATATATATATATATATATATATATATATATATGCCTGGCCCATGAGAACCAGAAAATTTAAATGCTAGCAATCACAAATATTGCAAATATTAGATAGTATTAAAATAAAGTATTGGTTGACACCGAATTTAGTTTTATAACCCCAATTATCTAAAATGCTATTTTCAAGGATACAACCTAAAGCGCTGCAGAGCTGAATGTTTCATATCAAATGGCATGAAAATAAAGACAATTTTCAACCTTTTAGAGAAAACTAGGGAAATCGCCACCTGTAAAAGCACATTGCTATAGTGCTGCCTGGGCTTTTGTATGTGCGCATGTGTGTTCTTTTCTCATGTGCCGAAACTCTTCCCTGTAATGCATCTTGTGACGGGAAACCAATAAGCCATTTTTATGCTCTCATTGATCTGAATTTGTCTCCTATGACTAATGTCTGTATAAAAATTCCTTAGCATAATCTAAATCATCTCTAACACGGAACATAAAACCTGTCTTTGTTGTTTTCTCGGTGGGGCCTCGGGTTACAGACAGGCCAGCCAAGAAGCTCAAAACAAGGCCCTTCACTCCACAGGGCCCGTTCCTACGAGGCCCAAAGCAAATCCCCACACATCATAAAGACCCCCATTCAGCAAAAGTGGCAAATGCAGTCTCCTTTCGCTGAAGCTGTGACATGACAAGGCTAGAGTTTCCCACATGCCCTTATTTGTCAATGTTTTCTATTTCAATGTAGCTTTCAAACAAAAACAATTGCATTGCCATGTTTTACACTGTTGGCGGACATTGTGTCCAGTTGAGACAGACTCCATGCTACCTGGTAACACTCAGGTGGCAAAAGAGATGTGCAAAGTCCCAGAAAAGCAAGAAGCCCAACTTGCCCCGGGGGTCATAGCTTCCCATGGAAGAGCAAGTTTCAGAAATGCTGTGGATGTGTTTGCAGGACCCGCAGTCTGGCTGTTGGGAAGAATCCAGGGGGCTCTGTATAGAGGACAGGCCTGTGTGGTGCTTTGATGATGAGCTTTACAGTGGAAGGACCTTTGGAACAACAGGCGATAAGACAATAACGGATTCCATGAAATGAGAGGGACCTCCGACATCCATCTGGACCATCGTCCTGCCATCAAGCAGGCTTAGACAAGCGCACACAAGAGGCAACCCTGCTGTATTTTATGTCTTTGCATGTCAAAAAACTTAATTAAAAACAAAACAAAAAACTCAGGCATCTACTCTCAGACTGGAGAGTAGAGGCTGAACCATATGAAATAAAATTCAATTTCAAAGTACATCAGGATGCCAGCGATTTGATTATCATGAGGGTCAGAGAATGCTTCTGACAGACACTGGGATCTTTCATTTATCATTTGCCCTCGTCCACACAGAATTCTTATCAGTGACCGCACAGAGCTCTACTGTAACTAACAAATCTCCTGCCAGACCGCGGCACACATTCACACACACACACACACACACACACACACACACACACACACACACACACACGTGAACACATGTGCAGAGCAGTATTAAAACGTGGAGAGAAGGGTGGCTATGGCAATAAGGACTTAGGAAGACAGGCTCTACCTGTCCTCAGTGCTTTCTATCTGTCTGATTATTAACAGTTCATAACCCGCCCAAACTTTTATTCTCATCTCTAAAGCTGGGATAATGGGACTGAGGGTAAAATTAATAGATGTAAAAGGCCTTTGAAAGTTATTATTTGCTATAATTTTATTGTACACTGAGGTCTCAGAGGTCCCAAATCTGCAAATGGAGGCTGTCAGACCTACTCCGCCCTCTGCTCACACAAGATTGTGGATCCTCTAATTCCCCAACAAGCATGCAGGTCATAAGTGCTGCCCAATCCAATCAATATCTTTGCCAAGGACCTTTATTCTTTACTTTGTCACAACTGTGACCACAAGACCAGCTCACAATTTTTTCCTCTCTCTCAACACTTGCAAGTATATTTACTCTAACGTACACGCTTTCTTTTTTACATGAAAACAAATGACTGAATGTATCTTATTTTGGTCCTTTATTGCTGTGTATCGTGTTTGGTTGTCTTCCTTTTCCCCAATATTTTGAAAGCATTTAAAAAAATTATATTAGTTAATTTCATGTAATCTCTAGCACCTGAACCAATGCTTTAAAATGCTCAATAAATGTATATTGAGTCGAGCACTCAATTTTGCAAAAACATTCTCTTTCTCTTTCCAAGTTAGCTGAAGCAAGTTTACTGGGTCCCACACAGATGCACCTATGAGCAAAAAATAACAGTAATTTTGACTGCTGAATATAAGAGCTTTGCTTGTGATATATTTCCCAAAGAAAAAGGAAATACAACATTAAGGAAAATTAAACATAAAAATGAACCAGATCAAACTCTCTACCAAGTAATCTAATTGTTTTCAACACGAAATTTTACCACCTATTATCATTTGCATCAGTGAAGAATGTATAACAATGAAAAAATACTTTGTTCACAAATGTCCATAATGGATGCTTGTCACATAAAAAAATAAGTGAATAAGCAAATTCCCAAGAAAATGTCACCATGACATCATAGCAAAATGTGACATATCTGATTCAAATGATTATTTCCAGCTTATAAAAGGCAAAGGGAAGAACATGGCTTTAAGACTATTCATGATTTTTTTCATGGCAAAGCTTTTAATAAAGACCCTATCCTTCAGTTTATTCAACATCCCTCAGAGGCCAATGAAAAGCATTCCAATTAGACTGAGTACAGTAGAAAAACTATGTTTGAAAAACCAATATGCTTCCAATTGCAATATAGTAAAAGCTCCATGATTCAGTATCTTCCTTTATGCCTTTCTGTGGGCAGTTTAGAGCAAAATCCAAGGCTCCAAAGTAATAACTTTAACTCTAGTTTCTGATACGATTATTTTTTCATCCCTTTAGTAATTTGGTTGTTTTATTGCACTCTCATAATTTATGGTTTCAATTTATCTGCATTGTCTAATGTAAGATATCTTTAAATTATTTTGGAAATAAGTAGGGCATAATAAATGCATGAATTAATCATTAAAACTTGCAAAGATAGCTCTGACTAAGTTGGCTAAACATCACCTTTCACCGAGACAATGCCGATTTGATTCCTGGTCAGAGTACATACCATGGTTGTGGGCTCCATCCCCAGTGGGAGGAGAGCAAGAGGCAGCTGATCAATGTTTCTCTCTCTACATTTTTGTCTAAAATAAATAAATGCCTATTTTTAAAAAAGTGTAGCCAAAACCAGTTTGGCTCAGTGGATAGAGCGTTGGTCTGCGGAATGAAGGGTCCCAGGTTCGATTCTGGTCAGGGGCATGTACCTTGGTTGCAGGCACATCCCAAGTAGGGGGTGTGCAAGAGGCAGCTGATCCATGCTTCTCTCTCATTGATGTTTCTAACTCTCTATGCCTCTCTCTTCCTCTCTGTAAAAAATCAATAAAATATATTTTTTAAAGTGTAAATATGCAAAATAGAGATTCATTAACAAAATAAGGTTAAAACAATAAATATGAAACAAATATTAGAAACTAATCTGAATGAATACTTATATGAGTAGCTAACCTTTATTGACTTTTTTACTCTGCATCATACCCTGTTAAATACAATCCACATTTTATTAGAATCCTCACAACAACTCTATAAGGTAATATCAACAGCTCACAGTTCTTCATCTACCCATGAAGAAGAGGCACATAGACTGTAAGTCATCTGTCCCAAACCACACAACTTGAAGGTGACATGCATAATTTTAAATGCAGGATTATTCACTTTAAGTTTATATTTATAACAAACAATAACATTCATAAAGGAATAACTACTGGATTTAATTTGTTCTAAAGTGGGTGGAGAACTCCAAAGCAGACCTCTTTTCTTCATCGTGTTTTTAAATCTTTATCGTATTTTTAAACATCTTTGAGAGCATGGTAGTCAATTTAATAATACTTTTAATACTATTTTCCTATTAATTTAAACCAAGTATTACAGATGAGTGAGGTTGATGGAATGAATTTGAATTTGGAGTGGGACACGTTTAGATTATAATTAGAGCTGCCGAAAGGCACTTTTTCATGAAAATACAAGTGAAAACAGAAGATGTAATGTTAACACACCACAGGAAGCTCAGGTTAATGGCAGCCTACCTGTCATGGCTCAGAATAATGAACACCCCCAGGCTGAGCTATGATGTCTGAATTCTGGGGTCAATAAAATAGAAGTTAATGTTTAACCCCCCCCCCCTGACATACTGCCATTCCCCAGGTGTGGCCACTCCATAGGTGCACAGGAACTACCCACAAATCGCCTGGATTTATGTCTTGCCTGTATCACTTCCTTTCTCCAGATGTTAGTCTCACTTCTCTCTCCAATTACCATAAATTCAACAAGGCCACAGATATTGTACCTTGAGATGTGAAGTCAGTGGTAAGGATATATGAAGGCAAGGGTTTTGCCCTGGTTCAATGTGGCATTTTGTGTTTTCAAATATATATATATATTTTTTTTGTGCAAAGGGGAAAATTCTGTACTGCTTGTTTTAAACATATACAGGGATACATATTCCTCCATAAAATCAGATAGTCAGGCAGTAAATGTGGATGACTTTTCTTTGAACCATAAGCAGCTTACCAGCTGAATGACTGCTAGACACTAAGAAAGTTGGCTAGAAAGGGTGTGTGTGGGTGTGTGTGTGTATGTCTGCATGTTTGTAATTATGCACACATTTATGTACATGTTACATATACACATACATATGTGTAGCCACATGTTTATGTAAATTCTAGAGGCCCAGTGCATGAAAATTCATACAATGGAGGGAGGATCCCAGCCTGCCCCAGGAGCCCTCAGGGGCGGTAGGAGACCTGGCCATCAAGGGAAGATGACTCCCCCATCACACCTCTGTTGCTGCCTCTGCAGGTGCACAAGCCTAGGCGGGCCTTGGTTACCTGAGCCTCAGGCCTGCCTTGGGTGGCTGGGGGGCTGAGGGGACTAGGAGTCTCCAGAGACAGGCACTTGGAGCAGCTGGACCCACCTGGTGGCCGGCCCAGGTGTGCCATCCATGCATCTGCTGCCCCGGCGGGCCTGAGGGGACTGGGCACTGCCATCTTGTGACTGTGGACACTACCATCTTTGAGAGCATGGTAGTCAATTAGCATATTCCCTCCTTATTGGCTGTGGGCGCCACCATCTTTGTGAGGGCATGATGGTCAATTAGCATATTCCCTCTTTTTTTTAGATAGGGTATGCATATGTAAGAAAATATATCAAGTTATTTCTTACTAGTGGAATAATGTGAGCTTTTGTGTTCTTATGATTCTCAATTTTCACATTTTCTAAAATGAGTATGTAGTAGTTGTATAATAAAACTGTATAAAAAAAAACTTCAGGAGGAAATAATATTATTATTATTTCTACAAGAGGAGAACACGCCAATATTACATCAGCTGGCAAAGCTCTGCAGAACAAAACAAGTACGAGCATTTAAAAATTTGTGTGAGTTTGAGGTTTTACTTTGCTAAATCCCTTTACCTTTTTCACCCAGCCCCCCAATCCTCTCCCCTTTGACACCTGTCATTCTGTTCTCTCTATCTATGAGTCTGTTTCTGTTTTGTATGTTAGTTTATTTGGTTCATTAGATTCCATATATAAGTGAACTCATATGATACTTGCCAATACTATGTTGACTGGCAGAGAGCAAGAGGGGTGGAGAAAGGAAAAGGGGGCAAAGGGGGAATACATGAAGACTTGACTTGGGGTGGTGAACCCACAATACAATATACAGATTATATAATATATAATTGTACACCCAAAATCTACATAATTGTAGTAACCAATGATGTCCCCAATAAATTAAATTTTTAAAGAAATAAAATAAAAAACTCCTGGCTTTTGAATTCTGGTTTAAAAAAATAACTATGTGTACCATATGCAAAAATTAATTCTCAAACACTAGGCTGTGTAATATTCAAAGATATTTAACATGATTAAATATCCTTTGGATGATTTGAAAGACAATTAAAATCTCATGGTGCCTCAAGGTCATAACAATAATCATCAATTCTCACTGACTATGAGTCTAAAGTAAGGCTGGTTATTAGAGTTTTCATTTTTGCATTTCTAATGAAAAGAACTTGGAGCTTGATGTGTTTATTGAGTCACATATTATAAACATAGATGAATATAAATAAGATTTTGTTCTCAATCCCCAGCTTTCTCATATCACAGTAGAGTTCCTGAATGAATTTGCAACTTCTTCCTCAGGATCCCTACATTCCATTAAAAATGGAAACTCACTGGGATCTTGTTCAAGTTAGTGACAGTAACTCTTTAGTGGCAATGAAATCTGAGTGAATTTTAAATACTTGAAATAAATAAAGAATGGACAAAGGAAGAGAGAAATAAAAAGATAAAAAGTTAAAATCTTGCTAACACCACACTGAATTGAAAGACATCTAGCAATTATCTTCATTATAGCCCACTCCACCCCACTCCCTCTAATAACTAATAATTTTTTTGGTCACAAGTGTTTAAAATTCTCTTGGGCTTTAAATTCTCCCTTTCCCAATTATTTAAACTCACATTTAAAAAGGTATCTTGTAAGAATAAAAAAGTTTGGCTCCGGTTGGTGTGGCTCAGTGGTTGAGCATCAACCTATGAACCAAGTAGTTATGTTTCCATTCCCAGGCAGGGCACACACCGGGGTTGTGTGCTGGATCCCAGTGAGGGGTGTGCAGGAGGCAGCCAGTCAATAGTTGTCTTTCTTCATTGATATTTATTTCTCTCTCTCTTCTCTCTCTTCTCTCTCTCTCTCTCTCTCTCTCTCTCTCCCTTTCTCTTCCTCTCTGAAATCAATATATATATATATATTAAGTTTGAATAAATTACGCTTAGCTGAACCATCCATCTTAGAATCCTCCACTGAACTAGGAGGGGCATTAGAAATTACTTAGCGTTATCTGTCCTCCCCATCTTGCCGGAGACCCACAATCAATGAACACATTTGGCTTGATTGATTCCAGATCTCCAAAGCCTGCTGTCAAAGCTATGCCTTTCCTGCCTGAAGGAGAGAAACAGTGAGGAGGAGGGAATCCCTTCTGGCTCACCACTGCCAGCTGTCCCCAAGGACACAGTGCTCAGGGCCAGAAACCATAACCAGTAAAGTGGCTCTTCTCTGAAACCTTCCCTCCAGCCAGCCTCCTACCAAGCTCATGTTTATGCTACTAGCCTGCTGCAATTTATCTGCTCGACTTTATTTATAGATCATCTCTTTGAAGGCCTCTTTATTGACAGTCTACCAAGAAGTTGGTATCTACCTTCCTGATCCTATGCATCCCATAGCAGATATTTCTCTTGCTGACAGCAATCTGTTTTATTGTTGATGCCCTGGGTTATATTTGTGTCATTATACCATCTTTGGTCAGGAGGAGACTTCATTATACATCCCCAGTGGCCTTGGTGTAGATTAAAGCAAGTAGTATTTCTATAGTTCTATTATATATATATATATATATATATATATATATATATATATATATAGATTTGCAAATAGCTTCTATCCCAATGAGCTCCATCATCTTCAAGGCAATACTAAGTGCCATTTACTAGGACTCCCATTTCATAGAAGAAGAAAGTGAGTCTCAGGGTTCTTGCCTAAGGACAGAATCTCAATAGTGATAGAGTATAGAACCTAAATAAAAACAACACTATTTTTTAATCCTAAAAATGTCTGTAATTTCAAATCCTACATTCAGCATTCCTAACTAGCATTTTTTTAAAATATATTTTATTGATTTTTCACAGAGAGGAAGGGAGAGGGATAGAGAGCTAGAAACGTCAATGAGAGAGAATCATCGACCAGCTGCCTCCTGCACACCCCCTACTAGGGATGTGCCCGCAACCAAGGTACATGCCCTTGACCAGAATCGAACCTGGGGCCTTTCAGTCCGCAGACCGACGCTCTACCACTGAGCCAAACCGGTTTCGGCCCTAACTAGCATTTTTGACTCAACCAAGGGAATGATCTCATTTAATCTGGTCAGAAATTCTCAGGACAGGCACTATTATTTCCCTCATTTTGCAAATAAAGAAACCTGGGGCTCAGGCTCCCAGGCCTAATGAGCTGAGAGACGGGATTCAAACCCAACCTGTGTGATTCCAGGAACAGTGACTTAGCCGTCATCTCATTACAATGAAACCGCATCACTCAACTTCATAAAGAAAATCCTTAGTACCTAAGGAGACTATAAGTGAAAATGTTAATGGTCGTTAATACTTTTAGAACTTCCCCTCCAAGTCTTAAGGTTGCATCAAATCAATGTAGATGGCTTCTTTGCTCATTTTGTCTAAAACAGAAAGGACATCGGTAGCTCTGAGTCCACTCCTAGGGTTCCAAGCCTCAGGAGCATTTCCTAATGCCATTCAGCCATGGAATAGCTACCACATTTCACTCTGGAGTTGTCTCTGGTACCCTGTGTTCCAAGAGCCTCAAATACCTTCAGGCAGAAAACCGCTCTGTGAGATGCTACCATGTTCATTATCCCTCAACTGCTTCACCAAATAAAAATGTTTCTGAGTGAAGTGAGAATGTTATGCAAACCACACGGAAACCCGGAAATATTTTTCTAGCCATGTTTAATCTTCCCTTTCAGAGATAACAAAGACCTGAAAGTGAAAAGCCAGCCATTTGCTAAAAGGCTCCACAAATGAATCTTTTGCTCTAGACACTAGAGACCCAAGACTAAGGAAGATGAAGTTCAATGATCAAGAGTCATTTAGCGAATACTGATTC
Source organism: Vespertilio murinus (assembly GCA_963924515.1). NCBI lineage: Eukaryota > Metazoa > Chordata > Mammalia > Chiroptera > Vespertilionidae > Vespertilio > Vespertilio murinus. The sequence goes on along the minus strand of OZ004714.1, from coordinate 12,201,314 downwards.
ATAAGATTCAAAATGCCTTATACAATTTAATAATTTCTATTATTATTTTTTAAACACTGTTGAAATTTTTCTAGGGAAGAAACTTAAAAATAGGACTGGATCCTCTATTAAAGATTAAGGAAGATAAAAGGAGGGAGAATAAATATTGTGTTCCCAACCCTACAAGTGTTGGGAAAGAGAAAGTGACAAATGTTGACTTGTCATGATTGGTATATGAAAAACAGGTGGACCTCAACTGCTGAGCCACACCAGCCGGGCTAAATTGTTTTTAAATGAGATATAATTCACTGCCCTAAAATTCACTATTTTAAAGCATGAAATTCAATGGCTTTTAGTATATTCACAGAATTTTGCAGCAACAGCACTATCTAATTGCAGAGAATTTTTGTCACTCCCTTCCCCGCCCCCCCAAAAAAAACACCCCAAAAACCATACCTCTTATCAGTCATTCAGCAGTCCCTGCCCCCCTCATGCCGCTACTTTATCTCCTTTCTCTATTCTCTATGGAATTGCCTATTCTGGAGATCTCAAATATGTGAAATTTTACATTTTGTAGCCTTTTGAGTCTGGCTTCTTTCACTTAACACAATGTTTTAAGTTTCATCCATGTAGCATGGATGAGTACCTCATTCCTTTTTATGGCTGAATAATATTCCAAAGCATGGTTAGACTACATTTTACTCATTCAGCTTCAGTTGACTGACACTTGGGTTCTTTCACATTTTGGCTAGCAGGAATGAACATTCATATACAAGTTTTTGTGCATCAATGTATGTTTTCAATTCTTTGGAGTATGTATACTTAGGAGAGGAATTAATTGCTGGTCGTACGTGACTCTATGCCTAACTTTTTGAGGAAGTGTGGGCATGTTTTCTACAGCAGCTGAAGTATTTTACCTTCCCACTAACTGCTCCTCTTCTCACTCCGAGAGAATAAGAGTGAATGAAAAATAACAGAGCAGAAATGCAAATTTAAAACTTCAGTTTTGACCACTTATCCTCCATCGAAAGCATCTTTTCCTAGCTTTCCTGCTGTATTCAGATTTGGTGGCTGCCAAAGTGGAGTCTCAAGAAAGACAGATAATTTACTTCCCCCTCACTGTGTTTTAAAATATATTTTTAAAAATCCACTCTCCTAGGGCATGAATAATACAGAAAAATAACGCATGGTTTGTAATGACTGTATGGTTTGGTGGGTAACTCTCAAAACAAAACAAAAAATCATCATTATTATTTCACTATTATATTACTGAGTATTTCTAGAATCTCATTATCATTTGTTTATAAATACAATCATAAATGTGTTTCTATAAATGCATCTATTTATGGATAAATTAATATATATTTATCCTGTGAATAGATATACTATACAAGGAGAGTGATATAAATCTCTCAATGATCATTTTCAGAGAAAGTAAGATATCTCAAAACGACAACAGCAGAGGCCCCATAAATGAGACTTATTCTGGATCTAAGGCAAGTGACTGGGAAGGTTGGAATTGGCATCTACCAAGTGTCAACACTGAACAATGCAAAGATGCAAAATGTAAACATTTGCCTTGGCCCTGAGTGTGTCCTGAGGTTGGGCACACTAGGAGGGCAAGCATCAGCCAGAATCCCAGCCCATCTGGCTCAGAACCAGGTGCCAGAGGAGGCGGGCAGGGGCCTCAGCGGGGAAGAGACGCTGTTCTCAAGAACATCAGCCTCAAGGGCAACAGATATCCCAGGAGATTTTTTTAATGTACATATTTTTATTTATGTTCATTCCCAAAATAATCCTCAGGTTCCTTTTTAAAATCCAACTATGTTTTCTTTCCAAATAGCCTCACTGCACCAGCGTTTTTATATCTTTATTGGTCAGGGCTCCATTGGAACCCACTGGAAGAAAAAGCCTCTCCTTTGTGTATTTGCACTCAACTGCCCAGGCAATTGCAAGAGGTTATGTAAACCCCTGGAAGCGACCTAGAAGCCTCGGAGGGACACCTGTCTTAAGAAAGACAAAAAACTTTCCCCTCATTCATTTCAATCTGCCTTAGGGCGAATCTAATTTTCACTTCTATGGCACTGGCTATGGGGAAAAGTATGTCTTCTGTAATTATTAAGGTTCAGTTATAAATATAAATTAGTTGTTTAAGTAGCAGTGAGGGAAAATAGTCTCTCCAGATTAATCCACTTCCTTGGATCAAAGATAAGCATGTCAGACTGGATGCCAGCAGGCCGCATGCCTGGTTTAAGTGAGGCATGCCCGGCAGCGAGTTTGACATGCTAATCTAAGAACTACCCTCAGCAAGCCACCACCAGCTTAACACTTGGTCACTCACTGGCCCTCGCTCGGGCACCAAAACTGGTCCTAATCCTCACCTGTCATTCCAGTCACCGGACAGAATCCACCCCACTTATCCGACAGGAGGACACTGAACCTGAAGAATCCTTAGCTGGGTATAAAGTTGTTAACCAGGTAACCAACAGTGTCAAAATGGTACTGAAAGGTAATACCTGGAGAAAGCTGGGAGGAAAATGGGAAGAGGCTGAAATGACCAAAACTCAGAAACTCAGACCCGTGAGGACTGGATGCTGCAAGTCTCCTATGGCACCTCAGAGGCGAGATGAGGTGGGTGGGTCCTCCCCACGCTGCAAAACCTGCAAACTGCGCTCAGCTGCAGCTGCAGGTACAGGCAAGCCCTTCTGCTGCCCACCTGCAGCAGCCTGGCGGGGGAGATGCTCCTAGCAACAGGGTGGCAGGGAGATCACCAGAAGCAAAAAAGGAAGTTCTTCCTTCCCCGCCAGCCTTGCCGTTCTCTCCAGCGCCCTCTATGGAGCCTCCCAGGAAGCTCCGGAAACAGAAAGGCCTCTGGTTAAGCCCCACCTCTGCTCCCCAAAGCCCAGCACAGAGGGGCAGGTATGGAGCTGATAAAAACCAGCAGACCTTTAATTTTCAAATTGGCAATCAAATAATTTATCTCTACCTAACTTATATAGATGACTTAGGACACGTAAACGAACTAACAACAAGAATACTTGCTACATGCTAAAGAGTGTGATGATTTAGTTCATGAAATCTGTACTATTTCATTTAATTTCCATAACACAAACTTTCCCTCCTTTTTCTTTCTCAATCTCTTTATATATATATATATATATATATATATATATATATATGTGTGTGTGTGTGTATATATTCTATATAGACAAGTATATAGACACTGAATGGCCAGATTATTATGATCTCTGAACGCATAATAATCTGGCCACTCAGTGTATATCCTATATAATAAAACGCTAATATGCAATTGTCTTCTCCACCAGGAGTTTGACCAGCAGGCAGGCTGGCCAACCGCCCATGTCCCCTCCCCCTGGCCAGGCTGGCCAGACCCCACGAATGAATGCACGAATTCATTCTCTGGGTCTTATAAATATATATATATTAAGTGGCCAGATTATTAAGTGTTCAGAGATCATAATAATCTGGCCACTCAGTGTGTATGTGTGCGTGATAAAAACCTTTTTCTTTCATATATATATATGAAAGAAAAAATAAGAGGATAATTGCATAAGAGAAAAACGTAAAAGCACATGCACTTATTTGTATCAACTCTAGAGACCTAGTAAAATACTCATTTTTACACAAAACTAACAAAATAGCAAGGGAAAAATAGAACTAGCAAGACTGGGTAAGTTTAAATAATGACTCCAGAAGCCACATGCAGATCTGACCCTTAACCCTGAAATCTTAACTATGTGATCTATCCTATTATCCAGAGCCAGCATGGGACACAGGGGGTCTCTGTCTAAAAGGCCGCTTCCCGGCAGGGTGCTCAGCTGTGTTCGGTGATGCTGACACGGAGGCCCGCTGTGCCCCGGGCTGCAGGGTCACTAGGCTTCAGCGCGCTGGGGAGCACCGGCACACTGTGGCGGGGAGAGGCCCGCTGTGCTCCCACTAGAACCCGTTCGCTGTGTGGTCTCAATTACCTTTAATTACAGTGAGCTACTGCTTCAATTACATGTAGCACGGATATTCCTGTATAATCCTTCCCTGAGGATGCCACTTTACACAAGAAGAAGATTTGGAGAGATGGGGTCAGCCAGGGTGGAAAGGCCATGAATAAAAAGGGTAAAGAGATGCAACTAATTTTCTAAGGAGCATTCACCTGGTGTTTACAGTTCTTTAAAAATGCATGAAAAATACAGCAAAAGTGTGAGGGGGAAAACAACCTCCATAGGCGTTGAGTCCATGCATTTATTCAATACGCATAGTTACCCAGGGCCTACAATTTGTCAGACAGGGATGAAGCAGGTATGGCCACTGTCCTCAAGAAGCTTATCATCCACGTGAGGGTAGGGCATGGATTCAATACCAAGTACCACTTGTTGGGTCCTAATACCGGCCAGTCCCGGTCCCCAGTGCCTGTACTAACTCACACAACTTACAAAGCAGATATTCTTAGCATCTCCATTTCACAGGTAAGGAAGCAGAAGCTGAGAGAACGTGTAATGTTCCCAAGTCACAGAGCTCATAAATGGTGGAGGCAGCATTTGATTCCAGGCATTCTGGCTCCAAACCCTCTGTGCTTTCCTAGGCCACCCTGCCTCTTTCAGTAACAACAAAGAAATGCTAAATGCTGCAGAGCACTATGGACCCTTAGGGGCTGGATTATTTTCTAAATTAAAGGATCAGAGAAGGATACCTAAGCAGCAAATATTTCATCTGGGCTGGGGTATCTTTTAAATAAGACACACTCCATGACAGTTTTCATGGATAAGGCTAACTCACACTTACTGAGGGTGTACTGTTTGTTAGGCGGTACATATTCAAGGCATTAACTGTCAAAAATGAGATACTATTCCTCTGCATAAATCAGCCTCATAAAATACATTCACCTAGAAGAAATCTTCAAAATAATCACTGGGGATTTTATAATTAATCAGACTATATTACATGTCATATGTTAACATAAAGAGCTCGGGGTTCTGACATCACAAGTCAGAAAAGATGACTCCCCAATTAATCCCAATTTAAGGTCCCATCTCCTTGTTAGACAGCAGCAGGGTGCTCTGCAGAGAGTTCAGAAGCAGGCAGGCTCTGCCTTGAGCCCCCAGCGCTGTGTGAGGAAGAGTAAATGTCTTGACCTCTCTGAGCTTCACTTTCCTCATCTGCAAAGCAAAGCCAGTGCTTTCATCACAGTAAATGTTCTTGGCACAAAACATGGGGCAGAGAAGACCCCAAGTTCACAAGTACAGGAAACTTCTTCGGATTCCTGAATTTTTCTATTCCTGCCTCCAATGCCATACCCTTCCCATGCAAAGCTTCACCCACAGGGTATCCATGCACCTTTTTACCTGTTAGTAAAGTTCTTTTTGAATCATTCTCCCTTCCACACAAATCACACGCTGGCTGCGTTCCTACCAAGAAAGGCCACAGCTGGCTTCCATGTTCCACTCCTTAATATCTCTACAATTCCCATTTTCTGGCTAAGATGTTCTTAGAGGGCTTTGCATGCCTTTATTGTCACCACTCATATTAGCTGACTTCTGATGCCCTTTTTGTCCATTAAAAAACAAAGCACTAGCACGTTAAAAGTGTAGCACCACCAGGAAAAGAAAATCAGGAATGTGATAAAAGGCTGTAATAATTTTAATTCTTATGGGAAGAAGCTTACTGTTAACTAACTTTGAGCCAGAAAAGGGGGTTCTTGCCTGGAGTGAATAGTAGGAGAGTTTGGGATTAAAAAAAAAAAAAACACAAAAAACAAAACTCATTCAATTCTGCCCAGTTCTAGCTCAGCTTGCAGAGAATTCAAAACAAGATTAGAAAGAGAAGGTAATTTGTCACCCAAGGGAGGAGAGCCTGTCTTTGACATTGAATTATGGGGTAAGGACTTTGCCTGTGAATTCTTTCTGCAGAACAGCCTGTAGAGATCCCAGTCTGAAGTGTTCTCTAGCAAGGAACAGAACCCAAAATCATGAACACTCTAGTCTGGACACACTCTCCCACTCACCCCAGTTCCCCAGCACGTTCTAGCACCCAATCATCTTGCACAAGTGGTTCTCTGCAGTTTTCCACCCCATCTGGGTTTTGGAATCTCTTCAGATTTTGTGTTTGATATTCTTCAAGGACCACCATGGAGTTTGACTGACACACCTCTCTTCCTAGCTTCCAAAACAACAATGCCCCATATCCCATAGTTTAATCACTTAGCAAGAGTAGGATCATTTATTGTTTCACAGTAGCTATATTTAGGTAAAGTACTCTCTGCAGCTAGCATTAAATCACCAAGCTCAGTTGCCACATTTTACTCTACTGCATCCTTCATGAAATACATGAAAGACACTGAAGAAGTTAACAGATTCAAAATGAGCGGTACCATTCTTTGGAAGAGGTTCATAGGTACACCAACACAGACTCTCTCTGGAATTGGGTCTCTGGTGTAACACAACTAAGAACTGCCACATTCTACATAGACACATTCTAGAATGTTGGTTAGAGTGGAGGGTTGGCTTTGATGCCTCACCTGATCTTAGCATTGATTCCTTAATAAGATATCATGGAGGTGGACAGTGACTGCTTGCTCCAAGTAACCACCACGAGCAAATACTTTTTTGCCACATCTTTCAGTATGAGTCAAAGAGTGAGGCCACAGAAAATCTGCTAGATCCTGAGATGTTGTTATGCCCAGATTTCGTGATCCCCAGGAATCCTAAATTCAGGGAGCCGAGTTCGATACAAAAGCAAGGAGCCTTTTTATTTTGAGCTAACCCAAGCTCAATCCCATGTACACCGATGCAGCAGCGAGGGAGAGAGAGCGGTCTTCTCTAGAACAAAGGATTTATATGGGTCTGGGGGATTTATATGGGTGGTGAGGTCACTGCTTTGGCTGAGCCCGATTGGTTGGGTGAGGGCTAGGGTCCAGTTACACAGTGACATAGCGATACAAAATGGAGGACACAGTACAAAATGGAGTCAGGAGTTGGCCCCGCCCTACCCTACAGTACAAATTGGAGTCAGGAGTTAACCCTGTCCTGACCTCTCAGTGTCAGGTGATTAACCTCCAAAGAATCTTTGACCTCTAATTCTGGAATATCAATAACGAAAGCTTGAGGCAAGAGATTCTCCAGAAACAAACCAGGAAGATCCCATGTGAGAAACTAATTCCATTGGACTAGCATCCTAGGTGAAAGGTCAACCCTGTGGAAGTCAACACAGATGCCATACACACATGGCCAAGAGGACAGCTGCAGCTCTGAGCTGACAGGAAACCTGGATTTACTGGCCAATGACTAAGGCTTACCGGACAGACCCCGCCTCCTCCCTTTGGCTGGCTTACAATTCTCCTCATGAGCTGCACCAAACTAAAAGATTAATCAAATGAAAGATATGATAAAAACGAGAGACTTAGCTCTTAAATCGTAACATAAAATGATGCTCATGCAATCCAAATACTTCTCACCAACCTGAAATTCCTCAGAGACCCAAAGGAATATATTACAAACACTCTGGTCATAAAGCCCATCTTCCCTGGCAATAAAATCGCTGCAATAAACATTTGGACTCTTTTCCATTTTTAGAACCAGTTGAACAACCTGCTTCAAATGTATGTTTATTAACATCCTCAAAGTCTTCCAGTGAATGACTAAACCCCCAGTGCTTTTTCTGAGTGGCTGACACTGACCAATAATGTTGTTTTTCAGTGTGTAGTCTTCCCATGGCCGAGTAACAGTTTTCAGTTAGGTCCTGGGCTCTAAATCTCTCCCTGAGACACTTCTGCAATTTACGGGCAGCTGGTACAATGGCCTCCCTTGATCCCATGTCATTCCAGTATGAACCAGAAGGGATTCTGAATACCACTAATGCCCCCAATTTAAAGATAACTTACTTCCTTATATTAAAAAAAAATCACATGGTTCATGAGCAACCAACCATAATCCCTTCTCCAAGTCCCTGGAGATAAGATTGTCTACAATCAAACAGTCCCTCATTCTATAACGAACTTGCACATGAAGGATCTTTTGCAGTTCATTTTTTTTTCCTTTTTAAAAATGTGAATTTATTGGGGGTAATATTACTTAATACAATTGCATAGGCTTCAGGTGTACAATTCTATAATGCATCTGTATATTGTATTGTGTGCTCACCAATCCCAAATAAAGTCTTCTTCCATCATCATTTATCCTCCTTTACCCTCTTCTATATCCCTGCACCCCTTTCCCCGCTGGTAATCACCATGCAACTTAGAGAGTTCTCAAATATAAACATCAAGGAAGCATTATACTTACATAGAATCGGAAGGACTTAAGAGCTAAACGATGCCTCACTGCTATGATAATTAGAAAAGCAAGTGTTACTATGTTCTGTTCTTTGCTCACCCTTAAAATTTGATGATTTAAAAAATGAAAAGCATACACCATCTCCTAAATTAATTGTAACCCGGTGATAGGGGACCGGCTTTAAAAGACAATATTTCAAATAAAATCTTCCAAAAATGTACCAAGATATTGGGTGCCATGGCTTACTTAGAGCCCTCTCTCTGTCTCTCATGATTATAGCTAATACATTCCTGAAGAGATACACTCCTGAAGTCACGCAATTATATTAACAAGTATTATTGGTGTTCTCCTTTTATAAATGAATCAGCAGAGGTCCAGAGAGGTCAGTCTATCCGGTCACAATGCTATTAAGTACTGCAGACATAATTCAGTTTCAAGTCTGTCTGATTCTAGAACCTGACCCTTAACCACTCTGCTAAACCACCTCTTTAATCTCTCCTCTCTGTTCCACGGGAGGACAATCTTAGCATAATTTTACACCTCAGTTCATGCTAAAGTTAAAAAACAGCTCCTGGAATATTTTCTTGAAACAAGACGCCAGGTCATGCTAACCCCAAGTAAAATTATCTAAGGGGAAATCATGCATTTCTTCTAGGACAATTTTCTATAATTCACTGAAATTGAGTTAACTTCACTGATTTTTTTATATGCTGTGAGCAGCATGTGAAGGCAGGGGCATGCCTACCACTCTCATAAACCATTGTGTCTGTGATCCACAAGACCTGACATGTGAGAATTGTTCTCAGCTACCCCCACCCCAATACTGCCTCCTGTGGGTGGAAGACTTAAGAACCTAGTCCCTTCAGTTCTTTCTCTGTGTGAATTCTGTAGCAACTGAATCCTGAAAGAGTTAGAAAAAGTTCATCACAAGTTATGTACTGACAGCCCATGGCTATCACTTAGTCTGGTTTTGTATGTTAGCAAATTTTTAGAGCTAGTAAATACACCAAACACTAAGGATAAGAAAAGAAAAGAATGTTCAAGAAGAAGAAAAATGGAGTAAGAAAGAAGCACATGAAGCACATCAACAAGAAAAAAAGCAAGAGCTCCTCAGTGGTCACCGGCCCATCTCTGGTCGCCTAGGTCCTGGGTCGGTACCACTGAGAGGAAGGAATTCCCAAAGTAACGCCTTTCTGTGAGCTGCCTGGAGGAACAGGACAGTGCTGGAGAAATCTCTGCTCGTCTTTCAGCTCACAACAAAGAAAACATAAGTGGTTACATTTCTGTGTCTGCAAAGGAAAAACCAGCGTAAATCTGATCAAGAAAACCCTGCCGAGAGGCCGCAGCCCTTTCCCACTGAGCCTGTCTGGAGCAGCAGTGCAATTTCCATATGTCCACTTTGCTGTGGGGTTGCACAGTGTTTCTTCATTTTAATCTCAGGGTTTGTTTGTTTGTTTGTTTGTTTGTTTTTGTTTGTTTTAACTACACCTGCACTTCCAGAAACTCTCAGAGCAGAGATCTTCCTCTTGGCAAAGCCTGGTTCCCCGCTGTCAGAACCTGGCTCCTGCTGACCTCGGGGGCTCCGGGACATGGCCTCAAATTGGGCAGACCATTATTTTCACTAAAATGAGCTTATATTAATTTATTTTATTTATTGAACATTTTAAAGTATACATTTATTTTTTATTTAATTTATTTTATAACTTTATTGGTAAAAGTATTATATATGTCCCCTTTTCCCCCACTGACCCCTCCAGGCTAACATCAATCACCCCACCAGGGCACCCCCACCCCAGGCCTTCACCACCCTATTGTCGGTGCCCATGGGTTATGCATATATGCATACAAGGCCTTTGGTTGATTACCCCTCATCCACCCACCCTCCCCTGCCTTCCCTCCAAGATTCCGCACACATTTCAGATACAGTTCTGTGCAAAGGTGAAGAGTTCGTATACTGCACAGAGAAATGGGAGAATTTTTTAAATCCAGGTCCTTAAAATCCCAGAGCTGGATATTTAGATGTGAGAATAGATCTATGGGAGTCAGATGCTTCAATACTTGAAAGAGTTTCATATTATTGAAGAAAAGGCATCAACAGAAAGGTGAAGAGTTTCTCTTCTGGCTCATTCCCGCGAGCACATGGAAAACTTGGAATTTTGGTGACCACATTTGAAGAGACTATTTAAATCTAAAGCAACCACCGGTGACATAAAAGCATGGAAGACTATCACATCTTATAACTCCCAGACTTCAAAATAAGTAAATTTCTGGTTTGGTTTTGTTGTGCATTTTTTCCCCATTAAACTCTCAAGTAATTTGATTTTAATTTTTGGCTTGGTTTTGTTCTCATATTATCATCCCAACCCCATTTCATATGCTTTTGAATGAACACTCTTCATGCCTAAGGCACAGCCACTTAAGGTATAAGAGTGTCATGGGTCATACTCTTTTTTCTTTCTTTTGTCCTTATGTCCAGAGGCTTAATTATGTTCATAATCATTTTATGAACTCAAGTAATCCTTCAGACCAATTACCTCCCCGATTCCAGGAAACAGAGCATATCTTTAGAAGATTCCTAACCTGCCCCTAATCTTCAAAATGAGTCAGAACTATTCTAAGGGGAGCCTTTCCTCTTCATAGGGACTTGACATCTTTAAAAGAAAAAGTTTACATGAAGTACAGCTGCCTAAGGGCACTCTAACAATAAACATTGGTGGGGAATGGGATGGTGACCCATAGCAGTCTACTGAGATTTAGGGCCACACAGGGGTCCTACTCAGGCTTTGGACATGATACTGGGGTTACAAACATGTGGTCTCTGTCCTTGATATTAAGAGCATAATGCATGAGAGGTGTTAAATATTCATCCAGGATTAGGTAAATGTCATATATCCTTCTATATTCTAGCTAAGAGAACATTTTAAAGTATATGTACTGTATCTAAAACTGTAAGGAATAATATCTAAAGGTCTAGAGTGGGGAGGAGGTTGTAAATGAACAAGAAATATAGTACCTATTATTAGAAACCAAATCTTCATTTAAGTCAGAGTTTGCATAATGACCGCAAATGTTAGGTGCGTGTGTATGGATATTTATGGAGAGAAAAGAGAAAATAAAAGGGAGATAAAAGAAAAGAGAAAGGAAGAAAAGAAAGGAGAGAAGAGGGGAGAAGGGGAAGAGAGAGATAATGAAAATATTGAATTAAATTTTATGTATAAATAAAATACTTGGAAAATTAAAATGTAATTTCATCTATTAATGGTCAATAATAGCATACAATAGAGTTACAAATACCAGTTCATCAAGTACACTATGTAGCTTCTTCATCTGAAAGGTAAATAGAACTGCACTAATGCATTCTTTGATGTATTTCTAACTTCCTGCCCCATCATGAGACTAAGTAAATGGTACAAAACCACACATATAATTTATTCAGAAGATATTGTCAATGTACCTTAAAAGAACACAGATTTCAAATTATCTGGGCCTTTAATATCTTCCCTTTCCTGAAAAAACACTGGGATCCTGGTTCATAAAGACCCCAATTACAAGCTCATAAAAACAATGATCATCATCCTGATGTAAACTCAAGAGCAAACAAATTTTCAAAAGCTCAGCTTCCAAAACTGTGTGCTCATCTCTCCATGCCAACGCTGTGTCTGGATGAGAGGGTAGAGCAGCATGAAGCTCTCAAAGCCTCTGTTTCATTGGAGAGGCCTTAGGTTCCAGGTGTATGAAATCTTAGGGACACAAGAAGCAAGTCCTTACTCTATTCATACTTGAAGAGAGGGAGACAGGGAGATAGGGAGAGATACAGAGATAGACAGAGATGCCATTCAAGGTCGCTTCTGGCTCTAGGCTTTCCGACCAGGTAAATCATCATATCTCAAAGAAGTCTGGAAAGGACATTGTCTGGGTTTTTTTATTTTAAAAATATATATATTTTATTTATTTTTTACAGAGAGGAAGAGAGAGGGATAGAGAATCAGAAACATCGATGAGAGAGAAACATAAATCAGCTGCCTCCTGCACACCCCCCACTGGGGATGTGCCCGCAACCAAGGTGCATGCCCTTGACCGGAATTGAACCTGGGACTCCCCCCCCCCCGCCCCCAGTCTGCAGGCCAACGCTCTATCCACTGAGCCATTGTCTGATTTTTAAGGAAGCTCAATAATCCCATTTAGACATGAGGACCAACAAAACCTGGCTAACTCATCAACACAACATCTGAACTGACTCACCATGGGTCTCCTCAAATTGGAGCCACTTATTATGAAGAGTTTAATGGTTAGTCTTCTGCAAGTAAATGAGAAATTTACTTCCAAAACCCAGAAACATAATCAAAGCTCATTGTACAGCTTGTCTTTTATGGATGACTCATGCCGTCCTTTATGTTATTAAATGCTTAAATAATTTATTTGCTATCAAATAGCATCCTAATCAGAGACTACAATAAAAGAAACACACTGTGACTACTGGGAAAGGTAGGAGAGAAAAAATGCCAGGGTCTCTTCTGAAGGGAAATAGAGCCAAGGAAATAAAGTTCCCATGAGCACTTGCTCCACTGCCCAGCTCAGAAAACAGAGTTTAATGACACCCAAGCATAAGTCACACTGAAGATGCATCTTAAAGACCCTGCGTGGCTGAACCCTGTAGCCGCACAAGCAGAATTCTAATTTTTTAATGGCTCCATGGTGTTTTTCTCAGGCTTTCTCCAACAATGAGCATTTTGTATTCTGCCGACACAATTGCATTACAGGCACTGGCTCTACATTTTACAATCACTCACAAAGCAATTGGAATTTGACAATAAAACAAACCAAGGCCTTTTTTCCCCATTACCAAACAAATTTCTAAGCAGGGCATTGTTCGCAAGAAGAATGTGGCTGAAGAAAGACATCCAAAGCCTGCAAGTGACTTGGGGTTTCAAGCACTTCCACAGATACTGTCAAAATAAGGATTTCAAAGCTTGCTTTCACAGGGAAGAGAACACAGGCTCCAGAGAAGCATCTGGGTAATCTCACATAAGCACAGCTCCTAGGGGCCCATCGCTTTCTAGAGACATATAATCATTTAACTGTTTCACCATTGACACCGAAGCCCTAAGCTTGCATAGCAGTGTTTCCCAAACTTTTGACATATGTGTACCCCTTCTATAATTTTTGTAACACTGAGTACCCCTCATCAAAAAAATGGATGTATTTTAATAACAATCAAAATATACTTATTTTTTATTTTTTTGGTACATACACAAAGTAATAATAAACGAAAAATAAAATTATTCATAATAAAATATAAATAAAAGTTATAAATAACATTTATTTCGATCAATGAGAAGGATGAAATTGACTTGACTCATGAGAACATAGAATTAGGTGCAGCTAAGCACGGTGCAGTGCATATCCCCACCAAACTCCGGTGCAACGTGTACCCCCGCCAAACTCTTCCCGTACTCCTGGGGGTACGCGTACCACACTTTGGGAAACACTGCATAGGATAGTGAAACACAGACCGGACCATAGGAAGGCGAAGATGCGAGTATACAGGTGCAAAAGTAATCCATCCTCAAAGCTCCAACGTGATAGATGATGCATTTAAGGGCATGGATGAATTCTTTTTGGAGGAGTAAGTGGGGGTGTCTAAACTCATTAAGAGACTCCAGTCTTTAATAACTGAGAGAAGATTAATATGAAACAGCTTCAAATGCTGATATATCCTGAAATTTTTACCCTAGATTTTATATTTCTTCAAGTAATCATTTTATCCAGCTCTAAGTAATATTATCAGACGGGAGGATCATGGGTTAGGAGGCAGGTAGCTCTAGATTCAACACTTTAGACTTTTCACTTATTGCTGTGTGACTTGAGGCAAACGAACCAATCTCTTGGGGGTTTGATTTCATTTGTTTCTCATTTAAAAAAAACAACTATTGAAATAGCATGTATATTATAATTATTGGGTGAATTAGGTGACCCATCAGCATGGTTGGAAAAGAGAGTATTCTATTAGTCACACTATTTAATTCCATTTGGGAAATATTACCAGTAATAGCAAAAGCAATGGACTGAGTCACAAAATTTGGATTTGATTTTTATTCTTCCATGGATTCCTCTCTTTTACTTTATGGTGGTCTTTAAGTATATATAGTCTACTAATCAGTGGCTAAGCTCTAAAATACCAGTAAGTAGATTCACCTCAAAACAAATTCTTATATTTTTCTTATATTTGAAAAACTTGTCATTTCTTAGAGCATTTTGCTTGTTAGTTTTTTATTTTGTTGGTATGCCTGGGAGACAAAGTCGAAATAACATTAGGGAGGCAAACACATCACCTAGGAAACTCAGTGACTGACAAGCAGCCTTCACAGTGGCTCACTGCGCTGCATCTGGATTTAGACTCAGGTAGGAACTTTGTTTTTTTTTTTTTTTTTTTTTTTTTTGTGTGTGTGTGTGTGTGTGTGTGTGTGTGTGTGTGTGTTTTGTAGTTGTTTTCTTTATCTCATTGGGTAGGGGATGACTGGCACCCTGGGGGGTGCATGATAGCTGGCCAGGGTAGCTTTGACATATAAGGAAAGTAGTGTAAATGGGCAGGCAGGGCCCAAAGGTGTAATGTAGCGGGCATATTGCGCGATTGTCTGCCTCACCTTTTCTCATACAGTCAGCTCTTATAGCCACTGCCAGGGGAACTGCAGCTTTTGGCCAGCATGCCCCTGGGTAAAGTTCATAGGCAATAGAATCACACCCGAACAACAGCAGTATCTCTCCTAGTCATTTAGATGCAGAGTTTAAGGTGCACCAATGGCAGGGCCCCGTGAACGATTCTACTGCAGTCCCTGGAGAGGCCATGGATCCTCCCTCTCTGGGCACCTTCCTGGGCTTCTTCTTAGATTACCAGAAGGAGATTCTATCCTTTTTAATTAGTGCTCTTTTTATCTAAGCTTATTTTAGAAAACAACTATTAATGTTACTATAATTTATTACTAGCACTGATATTATTGCTTGTCTTGCCTGAACTCATACTGTCAAGAGGCTCTAACTTAGAATCTCATGGTATGCAAATGTCACTACTGAAAAATAGTCTGTACTAGTCAGTGGCTAAGCTCTAAAACTCTAATAGGTACAGTGACCCCAAATCAAATCCCTATATTTGTCATGTAAGTATATGAAAATCTTGTCTTTTATTTAGCTTTTTGCTTGTTAGTTCTAGTTTGTTGGCATCTTTGCTAAAATGAGAGCTAAAGCTAAAGTTTTCATAGAAAAAACTAATAAATTGTAAAACTGGTATTACTTGACATGAACTAAGGATGTTTATTGGGATAAGTAAAAAATGGTATAGATTTTTCTAGTTTTTAATGTGCTTTCCACCCAAATCATACTAATAATGTATTTAGTCTATTCCCTTGAGCTTCAGGAAAGACTAGTGTAAATTAAATCCAGGCATATCAAATCTATCTTACCTTGAAAAGTCTGTAGAAATTAATGCATATATTCATGTGCTTTAAAATCATCTACTACAAACTGCCTGTCTCTGAAGAGTCAGAAAAACATGTCTTCCTCACTGCTGGGTCACATCACTAGGTACAGAGTCAAAACGTGAATGAGGGCTCCTATTGGTTATCTTATGATAAACAAATAAAAGAATAAATGAGTGAAGAGCAAAGTAGAAAGATAAAATAATCCAGCCAAAAACACAACAGATTCAAGTCTGATGCTTTTGGGCAAAAGCAAACCAGTTCACCCAAGTGTAAAATGGATATAATGCCACCTGTCACCTCTATACCTTCCCAAACCCCATCTGTATTCTCCTAAAGCACATCACTGATAAGAGGACACAAAACTAGATTCAAGTTACTGTAAGTTCTTAAGTCTCAAAATAAACACACCAAAGCCTAGCAATGCTTATTCCATCCATCTTTAACATTTGTAAAAGGATCTAAAAACAGTAAAGCTCTTATAAGACTTAAAATCCGAAAACAGGAAAGTGGGAGAAAAGAATCATCCATGGACGTACCAAATCCCTTAAGTCTGTATTTATTCCACTTCATGACTCAGCCAACAGTGACAGAGCGGCATTATAGAATGAAAAGAGGTGGATCAACTCTATGGAATCCAAGCAGAGGGGCTCAGGCCTTCTTGATATTTCCCCCTCTCATTCGGGATTCCTTGTAAAGAGGGGAGGAGCAGCACCAAGAATGTTCTCGACCAGTAGCCTGTCACAGTCTATCCAACCCTAGACAGAACCCTATGAAAGCATAAGCTTAATTGGGCACTATGAGGCGGAAAATAGAGTAGGGGAGAAATTAGAATGGGAGATCTCAGCCTCCAGTTACCACATAAGCTAGGGAGAAATTAACATCCCCATAGTAAGAGAGCACAGAGTGGTTTGAATTTGTGTTGTGGGCTGGAGATCACTACTATGCTGACCTTCTGTGTCTCATACATAAAATGATGGTTGTAGTAATGATATGATGATGATAATGATGATATGATGATGATGATGATGATAGCAACTGACAACAATAATACTTTCTATCTTCCAATACTTCTGAATGATGAGAGTATGCAATTACTTTACACATTTTAAAGCTATAGGTAGCTGTTAATCATTTCCAACTGTGTGGAACTAACATTAAACCTGGATACTTTGCCGAAACCGGTTTGGCTCAGTGATAGAGCGTTGGTCTGCGGACTGAAAGGTCCCAGGTTCGATTCCGGTCAAGGGCATGTACCTTGGTTGCGGGCACATCCCCGGTGGGGGGTTGTGCAAGAGGGAGCTGGTCGATGTTTCTCTCTCATCGACGTTTCTGGCTCTCTATCTCTCTCCCTTCCTCTCTATAAAAATCAATAAAATATATTTAAAAAAAACCTGGATACTTAGCTGGGTTCGGAGATTTGGGGCATGGGAGAGATGGTAAAAGGCTAACTGATAACAGCCTCATTGCTTGCACTCTTAGTTTTGACCAACACCTTTATTTTGCCAAAGCAGGGTTCCCGAAATGTTGGCCAGTAAAATGCTGAGCTGGGATGCAGAACCCAAGCCAGGACACACATCTCTCATTGGATGCTTTTTCCTGCCTTTGATACACGAGAGCTCACAGATTAAATGATAGGCAGAAATACTGTCAGGAGAAACCCTGGTAATAGGATGGATGGGCCAAGCTGCATGGCCAGAAATATTCTAATGTAAACACACACACACACACACACACACACACACACACACACACACACACATACCTTAGTGAAATAAAAGGAGAAATAGCCAGTGACCTAAAAGAGAGCAACCCTATGGCGGGGGGGGGGGGGGGGGGGGCTATCCCGTCATGGGGTTTCTGGAGAAAAGAGCAAGAAATACACAAACTGCTGGGGTATGGTGCAACTTAGAAAAACACCAACAAAGTAGTTAAACAGCTACTGCTATCCTTTACCACATTTGGTCACAAATCATGTCCTGAGGCTGCTGCTGACATAACTCCTTCACTAATCCCTTTCTGCCTGTGCAGTAGAGCTGGTGAGTGGCGCATCTGAGCCTTCTCTGATAAATCCCATAATCCTGGCCTTGTGCGTGAGTGCCAGCATCAGTGATGAGTGATGCCTTAGGATTTGAAGTGAACACTCTCATACCCCCCCTTTTTTTAATGGAATCAACCTTCTGATGATGGCAATGATATGATGATAATGATGATGATGATAATGATGATGGTGGCAACTGACAACAATAGTCTGCATTTATTTTACTTCATGACTCAGCCTTAGTTTCATCACATAATGGTGTCATAGAAATGGGAGGGGAATGTCTGAGGTTAAGAGGGGCCATTAATTTCCATTTCCAGGAGGATAACTCTGTTGATGTTTCTAAACCTGTGTCTCTGGCTCTCTGACAGTCCTGTGAACTCAGGAAGATGCATGGAGTGTCTCTTTTTAAAGTCATCTTAACAGTGAATGAGCAGGCATGGGCTTGAAATTCCAGAGCTCTAAGTTCATCTGCTGCTGCATTAAGGTGCCAGGTGGAGAATAAGTCACTGACAGTCAATCATCATCTGCAATAATGCTCACCACAGAGGCCTTTGGATGCTGAAGATACAGTAACCACCAGAGACCCCTCCCCCACCTGCCTCTCACAGCTGGACTCTGCTCCCACAAAGCCTAAATAGTCCATATAGTTGCATTTTAATTTCTTCAAATCAATTTTTTTACATGGTAAAATGAAAAAAGAAAAACTCTTAGCATCCTCCCAATAGCTAAGTAGATGCCATAGTTTCATAACCCATCACTCACTTCCTCATTCTCCTTCCGAAATGCCATCAGAATGCACCATCCTCTGCACCTCCATACATATGAGAGCACCTTCCAGGGCCAGAAAATGCCAGTAAACCCAAGAGGATTCCAAGAAGAGCTGCAAACATGATTTAAGAGGATTAAAAGTTGATTTATGAAGGCAGATGGTCTCTCATGTAAGCCAACTATAGAAATGTGGCCAAGAGGGCACATGCAAACACCCAGAGTTCAAATACACTCTCTCATAGAAGGACTGGAAACCATGCTAAGGGCAAGTGAACAACGTGAGCTCAGAAAAGAGAGTGTCCGCTGTTACATGTGCCCTCTGTTAGACTGCGGGATGCCAGGGTCACCAAAAGAGCTAATGTTGCCCAAGACTGAGGTGAGCTACATCTGCGGTGAAAAGCCAGGAGGTGAGACAAAGATTTTTCAGGAGACAGCTGTCCATGTCTGTAGGAACTGAGTCGCGTAGACCCTCACTCATCTGGAAAGTAGAAATGATATCACCTGTACTGCAGAGATATGAGTTAGTGGACATGGCACAGGGCTGGGGACATGTTAAGTGCTATTCGTGTTGACTCTCAACGGTATCATTCTCCCAGCCTGGGGCATGAAAAAGCTTCAGCCCAATAAGCCTGCCAGTCGAACGGCTGTTAAGATGCTTCTTTCTTCTTACTGAGTCCCCATTCAGTAACCAAACATGCACTACATATGAGCAAAGAACTGGCTTCTGATGTTAGTAATCTGCTTGGAGAGACCTGACACGATTTTATTTTAACACCTTCTTCTCTGAATGACCACAAGATACCAACTACATCTTTGTTGTGGCTTTCAACCTAAAAGCCAAATACAGGACTTGAAGCAGAAGGCTCTTATATTTTGTTTCTAAGCACTTATATCAGACACATTCTGGAAGCATGGAAAACTTTTTGGATAATAGTTTTAGATTCATGCCCCATTCATACCTGTATAGGTAGAATTCTACTGTATAGGTAGAATCTGAGATGAGGATGAGTACTAAGTAGGGAAGGATACAGGAGAAGATTGCCAGAGAAACTTTTTTTGACCTGGAGGGAGGGAGGAACCCTGGAACAACATGGTTAGATACACATGTGGTCCCTAATACAGCCTTCCCTGCACCGTTGGGAGAGAATATCGTTAGTTAGGGGAACAGGAAAAGTCTCTTAGACAGGTGTGATGATCTGTGGGCAGGAGGGACTTGCCTAATATTTTTCTGGAACATGGAAGAAAGCAGTGTTTCGGAGTGTCTCACAGTAACATGGGGCAGCCCATGTGTGAAGATGTGGACATTCCCCTCTGCCTAGTGTAGGACACAGAAGTTTCCTAAGGGCACTGGCTGGTTGTTAAGCAAATAGTGAATTGACTGTGAGGAGTCAGGGTACAAGGAACCAGATCATTTATCTCACCTGTAATTGTATCAGAGTCTACACAGAAGACCGAACGAACCGTGACACTTTCTATCAGAAAAGCATCAGAGGTTACACTCTGACCTGATGCCTCCTCTCCACCTCATCATGCTACACGTGGTCCTTGAACTCACAGTCCTACTGAGTCCAGGGCAAAGAGAAAGAGGAGGGGTGTGGGGAAAACACTGAAATAGTATGTTCTCTAGTGATTTGTACTGAACCTCAGAGCAAAAGACAAACTACAAGTGAGTGAGATAAATTCAAGTGGCACATGAATATAACTTCCTTAAGCAGAAATGAGTCCTGGTGAGCCAGCAATATTCATTTATGGAAAAATAAAGTTATCCTTCTACTCACCTGAGTCACAGTGCATGCATTTCACATCCATGCTATATGTAAGACCAGAGATTTATCAGTGATGAGTTTTACAGTAAAATAAAACTTTAGGAAGTTACCAAATGGCTAATAATAGGACAGAAATCAAAGGGGGAGAAAAATTTACCTCTAATCTTAGAAAGCATGGCAAAGTGGTTCAGTTAAAATACTATAAAGCCAAATATAAAAAATAGTATGTGCCCAGCTTACAATAAACCATGTAACCCAAACATAGGTATTTCCAAATGCTGTGTGGGCTTCAATTTGCATAAAAACCCAAGAATAAAGAGGCACCTTATTATTCGCCCAGGAATTTTTCTCCTGTGTTTATGAAACCCTCACTGTCTATCCCCCATTTCTACCCCAAAAGAAAGAACCATCTCCATCCCAAAATAAGTAAATTAACATAGTGAGTCATATTTGCTCATAGATGAATTACATATTTTCTAGTGTTTGCAATCACCTTAAATGGAAATAATATTATGACTACGTTATGGTTGGGCTGCAAAGAAATAAATATGTGAAGTTAATTTTCACCCACATGGAATAAGGCATAAGATCTTGAAGGCTGTGTGCTTTGCTTCAGTAAGTGTTAAAAGGTCATATGGATTGGCTATGAGGTAAGCCAGATAACTAGTCCCTCATCATGCGTACCACATAGTGTGGCAAAGATTTTCAACAACCTAAATGCCTCCACTCACTCACCTGTGAGTGGGTAAAGAGCTAACTGCAGGGAATTCGGAGATTATGCACACAATGACTGAGCACTAGCACACAGCTTGCCATAGCATACACATTCAGTAAAGATTTGCTAAAATTATCAATATTTTTAAAGGCCAAGTTCCTAAGATAACTAATGAGAAACTCACTCTTAACACAAGGTTTTTCTGTCCATGAACTTTTTCCCCTTAATTCCCCATATGGCCCATTGGTTTGGCTCAGTGGTTGAGCATCAGGATGCCATGGTTCGATTTCCAGTCAGGTCATGTGCCCAGGTTGCGGCTCAATCCCCATTAGAGGACCTGCAGGGGCACCTGATTGATGATCCTCTTTCACTGATGTTTCTGTCTCACTCTCACTCTCCTTTTCTTTCTCTTAAATAAAAAAAAAAAAACATAATTTAAAAAATTTCCCATATCACTTTTCCCATTTGTCTTTCTAAGCTATTGCAACATTAATTGCCCCCCATACTGTCTTAAACAATCAATGTGCTTTTAAAACAATAATCTGTCTCAGCATAGAAATCTTTGCTCAAAGACACGGAAACACACACTCACCATATACACTTGAGAAGAATGTAGAGTTCTGGGAAATGACTGGTCAGTGTTAAGACATAGTCTTCAATTTAAAAAAATTAATGAAATCTTTTGTGTCCAGAGGATGAGTCCAGAAACCTTGTACAGTTTGTACTTTATTTATTTTTTAAAGTATTGGCTTTTATTTTTTTATTATTTATTTTTTTACAGAGAGAAAGAGAGAGGGATAGAGAGTTAGTAAACATTGATGAGAGAGAAACATCGATCAGCCGCCTCCTGCAC
This sequence comes from Vespertilio murinus, assembly GCA_963924515.1. NCBI lineage: Eukaryota > Metazoa > Chordata > Mammalia > Chiroptera > Vespertilionidae > Vespertilio > Vespertilio murinus. Next base: position 12,179,435 of record OZ004714.1, on the reverse strand, counting down.
ACCTCCTACTGGGGATGTGCCCGCAACCAAGGTATATGCCCTTGACCAGAATCGAACCAGGGACCTTTATGTCTGCAGGGAGACTCTCTATCCACTGAGCCAAATTGGTTAGGGCTGTACTTTATTTTAAACAAGGGAACCAGAGATGGAGAACTTACCAAATTTCTGGAATCTTTGGAGACATTGTAAAAATGACATGAGATAAAACCATTGAAAATGTCCCATTCTGTGCCTGTTACACAGCCAAGTGATCAGTGAATATCTGCTAAATCCTACACATGAAACAGCATATCTTCCCAGCATTTCTGTGATAAGATTCTTCCCTGTCATGTCTTAGTTGTTTGTATGTAGATACTCATTAGATAAGCTACAGACTAGCTTATTTTTTGTAATACATGTCTTTTTAAATTTTCTGGCATCCGAATCCAAGTTGTTCTATATCTATTATTGATTTCGGAGAAAAGGGGAGAGAAGAGAGAGAAGTAGAAACATCAATGATGAGAAAGAATTATTGATCAGCTTCCCCCTGCATGCCCCTCACTGGGGATCAAGCCCACAAGTCAGCATGTGCCTGATCAGAATCGAACCCAGGACCCTTCAGCCCATAGCCCGATGCTTTATTCACTGAGCCAAACCAGCTAGGGCCCAAGTTATTATGTATATTAAAATGCTACTGGCAGGAAGTTATAATATTTCTCTCATTAGACTTTTCTTTGCCAACCTAATTCTTTTCATCTTTCCTCCCAAGTCAATCCATCTCAGCCCTTTAATCCTGGGGCTTCTCTGAACATCTAGAGAGTCACTCAGCACACAGTAAGGGGCCCAGAAATAACCATGGTGTTCCAGGAACTGCCCGCCATACTAGAGATCTAGTCAGTTTTCTCCGTGTAGTCTAGCGAGCTGTTCCTAGGGTCTAGAACAAAAACTGTATCTTTTGTTTTAATTTGTTTTATTTTCCCCATGAGGCACTTAGCTCTCTTTATCTTTCATGAAAATAAAGAACCTCTTCCATGAGCGTGTATCATGTGACAAGGAGATATATAAGATTCTGAAATTGACTGCTCTCTGCTTGGGCTCACCTAGCGTCCTGATCTCAGAGATGACACCATTTTATAAGCCTTGAACGAATGCCTTATGGCATAGCTCCCAGCACTTTCAGAGTGGCTCTTTCCTGGAACTGATATCAGCTCATGGGAGATATCAATATGAAACTCCATAAGAATGACAATGAGATGGACTTTTCATAACCTTTACACATGTATACTTTCTCCATGTGATCCACATGTCTTATCCTTAAAAAGCATGTGTTAATATTCCTGTTTTAAAAATATGGAAACTGAAACTTAGAAGTGTTAAGTATTGAATCCATGATCACTAAGTTCATGGAAGATCCAGGGCTGGAAATCAGATTTTTTGCCACCAATTTCATTCTTCTTCACTTAGTAACTATCTATGAAAAATCAACCATATGCAAGGTACTGAATTAGGACTGGTATGAGCTTCTATACATACACATAAAATAAGATATAGTGTCCATTCCATTAGAGAAGTGCAATTGCTTGAAAACAATATATAGTAGATGCACATACAGGGTCAGAGGTGCTCACAAAATTCTATGACGTTCCAGAAGAAATAAAGAAGACTCCCCAAAGGAGTCAGAGCTGGGTTGTCTCAATATGCAGATACAAGTCCTCCAGAGGCAACTTACTAAATTATTTTCCTTCATGTATTAACTACATGCTATGTAATGTAACTCTCTATATTTTAACTCAGGCTTATATATCATCTACCTTTGATATTTTTTTGGAGGAAAGGATTAGTAGAAAATACAAAAATTCTAATTTTTGTGAACATACATTTCCATCTCCTAAAATGGGACTCTTTCCATAAGTATGTCCCTAATCCAGGGGAGGGCAAACTGTTTGACTCGAGGGCCACAATGGGTTCTTACACTGGACCAGAGGGCCGGAACAAGCAGCCTGACCATGCTGGCACTCTCATCTTGGGCTGCTGGTGAAGGAGCGGAGGGGAGAGCAAGAGAACCCTCCGCTCTTTCAGCTTCGCGGGCCAGATAGCTCCGCCAGCCAGATAGAACAGCTGAATGGGCCGGATCTGGCCCGAGGGCCACAGTTTGCCCACGGCTGCCCTAATCAGTAGTTAACCATTAATTCCTAATGTTAAAAAATGGTCTACATGTGAGGCAATATGGCAGCCACTTACCACATGTGGATATTTACACTTAAAGTAAATAGTATTATTAAAAAGAACAAAGGTAGATGAAATGACATCTCTATTATGGGGGAATTTAAGTTTAACTGATAAAAAACCAAACAATAGTAACTATTTCAAATGACATTTTTATAAAGGGAGACTTGCAAGAAACAGTTTAGAGAATTTATGTATTTGGTACTGACATGCCTGAGTGTACCAGAGGATTCCATGAGCTAGGAGAAGTTCTCTCAAAGGAAGGGTAGGATTTGGATTTTGAATTGAATGCACTTATATGGAAAATAAATAAATAAATTTAAGTAAAGCTAAAATTAAATTAAAAATTAAGTTTTGCAGCCATACTAGTCACATCTAAACTGCTCACGGCCATGTGTGGCTAATAGATACCAGATTGAACGGAGCAGGAATAGAACATCCCTATCACTTTGAAAGTTCTATTGAAAAGTCCTATTATATGGTTGAAAAGCATTTTGCTTACAATTGTTGAACCAAGGAACCAGAGGTTTATAAATCCTAAAATAGAAAGCCATGAAGACATCATAGCTGAAATTAACCTAGGTTCACTTATTCATCCTCTGTATGGATTTAACTAATATGTATTAAATGCCTACCATATGCCAACCATTGTATTTGCAGTAGGAGGCTTAAGGAACAAAATAAACACAATTCAGATCTCATTTGTCTTAAAACCTAGAGGGAATACTGATAATAAAACATGTAATTTCAATAGAATGTGATTGAATACTTCCTCCTACCCCCCATTTTTTTTTAATCACAACAAATAACAACTCTCTTATATTTACCCTAGAGACCCAGTGCACAAAATTCATGAAAAGGGGGCTGCAGGGGAGGGAGTCACTCAACCCAGCCTGTACCATCTCCAATCTGGTACCCCTGTGGGATCAGGCCTAAACTGGTAGTTGGACATACCTCTTGCAATCTGGGACCCCTGGCTCCTAACCGCTCACCTGCCTGCCTGCCGGATCACCCCTAACCTCTCTGCCTGCCTCCCTGATCGCTCATAACTGCTCTTCCCTGCTGGCCTGATCACCCCTAACTGCTCTATCCTGCCAGCCTGATTGTCCCTAACCACCTCTGCCTTGGCCCCTGCCACCATGGTTTTGTCTGAAAAGATATCCAGTCTGATTTAATTAGCATATTACCCTTTTATTAGTATAGATGTGCAAAGAGAAGTAGGCATTTTTGTGTCCTAAATGGTTACCATCATTCTGAATCTCATAAAGCTCTTGCTCACTAGAGAAAATTTTCTAAATTTCTGTAGGTTTTTGAGGTGTGAAGTTTATTAACAAGCACTTGGGATTTATACTGCACATAGATTCAAATGTAAGGTTTTCAAACAAGGGAAGATTTTTGTAAAATGTAATAATAAGAAAGTAAACAGTCTTTTATGTAGGTTTTATAATAGATTTAAAGCTATCCTGTATCTAGGGACATGAGAGGAAAGAGCAGCCAATGAAAATCTAAAAAAAAAAAAAAAATGAGCTTGAAATCATCTTAGTGGGTAAAGGTATAGATCTTATCTTTAGCTGTTAACTCTGAACATTACTCAGAGGAGCAAGCACTATTTCTAAGCCACAACTTTGGTGGTTAGTGGGCTAGATGTTGATTATTCTCTCCTGACATTGTTTTAAGATCTAATTCCCACAGAGTATTCAGGAGAAAGAACAAGGAAATACCCATATAAGAGCAAAAGTTATTTGTCAACATTCTTAATGTTACTTCAAAATAAGAAAATACTAATTCTGAGAATCAATGCATAAAAAACAATAACCTCAAATTTATGAATGCTTAAAAAAATGTTTCCAGAGGGGAAAAAAGTTTCCCAAGGAGTGTGTGTGTGTGTGTGTGTGTGTGTACATTCAGGGGAAGTTGACTCAATATTATTTAAAGTAAAAATAATTTGAATATATTTAAGTAGGACAGTCTCCATTTAACTACAAGTTCTATCATGCTCTATCAACTCCCAGCTGACCCAGTTTATGCATCTATAGAACCTACCTTTTCCCTTCAGTCTTTTGATATGTGGTTCTTGATTTATAGCGACTCTGTGTTTTTTTCTTTGATTTGTAATATTCACTGTATGTCTTAAACATGGATTGGGCAAAACAGAAAGGAAGCACCTTAGTAGATTAAATATTTATATTATATTATATTATATTATATTATATTATATTATATTATATCCTCCCTATATTATATTATATTATATTATATTATATTATATTATATTATTATTTTATCCTCCCTATCTGATAAAAGGGTAATATGCAAATTAACTGTCACTCCATCACAAAAATATGATGGCACCCAGAACTCTCATCCCCGCCAGAGTCCCACAGTCCGGGGAGAGGAGGGGGCAGCCACTGAGAGCGGGCAGCATGAGCGACCTGGCAGAATGCTGCTTCGTGGCCGCTGCAAGGAGGCAAGTGTTCCATGCCTGGCTGCAGATGGGACTCTGGGCCACAGGGAGCCTCAGGGCATTGGGTGCAGAATGGCGAGGCCCTGCAGAGAGCTACAGGTGCAGGGCTACTAGTATATATAACTACTAGTGCACGGATTCATGCACAGGGATATATATATATATATATTTTTTCACCATTTCCTCTTAATGATTAGCATAATGCATTACATAATATGTATTTGTTGTATCAGTAAGTAAAGAATGAATGAGTAAATGAATGAATGAATGGTTAAAAATAATCATTGTATTTTAGGCACTTGTCATTATTGAGACTTCATTATCTTAATATTCATTCAAACAGTGTGCATAGAAAGAAACACTTATGGACTTTCTCATGCAAACAAAACTTCCTGCCCCACATTCTTGGAGCTAAATTTGAGGAGAACTCTGAATTCAGAGAAGTCAAAGGTTGGGTTTCTGGACCAGAAAAAAAGAGAAACAAGCAAGTGTTACCATGTGAGCACGGGTTTCTGGCGGCAGCAGCACAAGGCTGAATGGCAAGCGGCTCCTTCCTTTAATGATATCACCTCTTTTGAGTTACACATAAAAAGGAGCCGTAACGAGGATTTGTTAAAGGTGTTTTGTTATGTTTCCTATATCTCAGTGGGCATTTCATTAGGTTTCTACTTCAGCACTCAAAAGAAAAAGGAAAGAAAAAGTCTTGCAACACCAGAGGAGTCTGAGCATCTACCTATTAGATGCAAAACCATGAATTACGGTTCTTTACCCTCAGTCTTTTCTACTCTGACAACTGAAAAAGTTAAAAATGCACGCACAATAAGAGGTAAAAGCATTTTAAAGAGCATATATATTTTTAAGCTTGTACAGCTTTTTCTTTTTAGCAGAAAGATAGCCTGTGATCACTGTCCACATTGTTTTATCAGCATTATGCCCACCTACGGAGTCACAGAAATTGCTGTAATATTGCCTCCCATGCTTTTTATCAATCTTACTCTTCAGTGGTGGAGAAGTACTTTCTATCTATCTTTTTCTCTCTACCCCCATTTCTCTCTCTCTCTCTCTCTCTCTCTCTCTCTCTCTCTCTCTCTCTCTCTCTTTCCTACTCCTGCCTGGGCAGTTGTCCAAAGTCACAGACTCAGGAAAATATGATTCAGAAGTATCGTGTGCTTTTTGTAATTTTTTAATCCCTACACCTTGACATCGTTTCATAATTTAAACTGGGGGTATTTTGATTTCATCTGATTCCAAGCCCTAGGTGACCTGGGTCTGCTGGGCAATTAATCATTTCAGCCTCACATTTCCCACAAAACAGTATCACAAGCAAAGACACCGGAGCCACCCTAACCCTGCTCTCATGTGCAAATACCCGGACTGACGTGGCTTTGGTTACTGTGAAAGGCAGGGGTCCAGACTCAGCTTTATTAATATAGAGCATCCCTGAAAAGTGCATATACACTTGACCAGCTCACAACTCACTTCTTTTTTCACTCATTTTCAAGTTTAACTGACTTGAAATAACGAGTGAAGCCAGACTAAACTTGGAACAAAGAAATATAACCTCAAGGGCTACTAGACTTTTTTTTTAATGGGGATTCATAAAAGATAATGTTTATTGTATAAAACCAGCCACAGCTGATGAATTGAGGGCACCCAAATACCAAAGGAAATGCTTCTTGATGTTTGTGATTCCATGGCTTCATGTTATCAGCAGTGCCTGGACTAGACCAGTCATCAGCTTGAAAACAGCATTGAGAGAAAAAAAATATTAATTTCTATAGATATTTTTAAAAATATATTTTTATTGATTTTTTTACAGAGAGGAAGGGAGAGGGATAAAGAGTTAGAAACATCAATGAGAGAGGAGCATTGATCAGCTGCCTCCTGTACCCGCAACCAATGTACATGCCCCTGACCGGAATCGAACCTGGGACCCTTCAGTCTGCAGGCCGATGCTCTATCTACTGAGCCAAACCGGTTTCAGGAAATGAACTGTACCTTAATAAATGCGGACTTTATAATCATTCAAAGTGCATATACATTTTGGGGACACCTTGTATATGCGCTACAGACCAAGAAGGGTAGGCTTGACCGTCCTGAAGTCCTAGGTAACTCACAGAGCACATCTCGCCTTTCTAGCCTTTCTCATGCATTTCTCCTTACCACTGCTTCCTGCGTGTAAGCACACCTTGTCCAAATATACTGATTTTGATCTTCCTACTTTTAAATATCACAGAGTGCCTAAGGCTCAGAAACTCCATGTTTCTTTGCTCTTGGTTCAATATGCTCAGTGGGAGGAATTTGTCATCGGAGTTGTTGCTGTTGGAGAAATACAGAGATCTCCTCTCCCCTCAGTCCCCAACTGCATCTGCTGCCCGGACTTCTGTTTGTATTAATGGAATATGCCATCTGCATTGTGTAGGCTTTTCCATTTCAGTAGGAAGCAGGGGAGGGAATCCCGGAAAGGAATCCATTATCCATATAATGACTTTTTGTGCTTTCATGCCCTTGACTCAAAGACCAAATCCTTCTGACCACCTGTGGCCACTGCCACGGCCACAATTTTAGAGCGGGGCAAATTCGTGTTCTCAACAAGCCATCCTTTCATTGTGAGTTGACTCATGCTCCACTCCTGCATACACTGCAGACATAGATTTTCCTCTGCCCTAATGGATGGCTGGTGAGTCAGAACCTTTTAGCACAAAGGACAGAAGTCCAACTCTATCAAGCTTAAGCAATAAAAAGGATGTATAGCCCATTCCAGGGGAAGTTCAAAGAACGAATCGTCAAATATGACTGCCTCCCGATGCTGAGATGTTGTTAGAAATCAGCCTCTCCCCACCTTTCAACTAAGGCTTCCTTGCTATTGGCTGGCACTCAGCAAATTCTCAGTAATTAGCCAAATTCTTGCACGAGGTTGATACCTCTCTTACTTAGCAGCCCTAATTTGAATCCTCCAAAGAGGCTGAATCTGAATCACAGGATGGGAAAGAAGGAGGAATAAAAGTCAAACATTCAGTGTGGGTTTTGAAGTATGCTTTCAAAATTGTGCAGAAGAATGAGGAGGGGTTCAAAGATAAAAATGACCAAAATTATTAGGAAGGACAAAGATACAGAAAAGAAATATTAAAAGTGCTGTCATTGTTCACTTCCTGAATCATTCTGCTTTGTATATTTCATGCGCTCATCTGAGGTAGACAGTTGGTTTTTAAAAAAGAATATGGTTTATATAAGATTTTCATCTCAAGTGAACTTAGTGGTTATCCAACTTAACCCTTCAGGAAAATTATGAAGCATGAGATGTGGAATCGGAAGTACCTGATACTATGACTGGCATCTTGAAAATGTTAGTTTCACTGGGCCTTGTTTTTTTTTTTGTTGTTGTTGTTGTTTTATTAGTAAAATGGAGAGCAGTGTGTTATTGTGTGGCATTGTTAAAACAATCAAATAAAATAATGCAAATAAATTCTCAGTAATTGTTAGTAGCCTCTTCAGACTTTTTCTTTTGCAAATGAAATATCTAATCATCAGAGTGCTTAACTTAGTTGTCTATGCCCCAGAGCTGGTCCTGAGGAGCAAACATCTGTAAGAAGTTAAGTGAAAATAACTTCCAAATCAATAAAATAATGTGTATTATCAATACACATGCCTGGGTTGTGTGCTCCATCCCCAGCAGTGGGCATGCAGGAGGCAGCCAATCAATGTTGTACTCTTGCATAGATGTTTCTCTCCCTCTAGAAAAGATAAATAAAAATAAAAGATAATACAATGGTGGGAAATGAAGGAGGCTGGAGAGTCTCCTGTATGGAGTAGCCCATTTAGAGCAAAGACTGATCCCAGCTATCCAAATTCTGCCACCCACTCATCAAAGCCTTTCCCCAGCTGGTCCAATTCATTCTGATGTCTACCTTTTCAAAGCACAAAGAACACATCATTTAGGACACAGGTGTTTAATAGCTGCCTTATTTTGTTACCTATCACCTATATCTGTGATCGGCAAACTGTGGCTCGCGAGCCTCATGTGGCTCTTTGGCCCCTTGAGTGTGGCTCTTCTACAAAATACCATGGCCTGGGTGATTTTGGAGAAGTGGTGTTAGAAGAAATTTAAGTTTAACAATTTTGGCTCTCAAAAGAAATTTCAATCACTGTTTTGTTGATATTGGGCTCTATTGACTAATGAGTTTGCCTACCACTGACTATGTTCTCAGCGTTATTAATTCTACTTCTATCGGTGTTACCTTTGCAAGTGAATGTATTTAGTGTCAAAAATAATCAGAAGTCAAATCTTTGCAGGTAGGTGTTGGTATTAACTACCTTGTATCATCACACATTATAAACTACATCATACACCTTGAGATATCATAAAGTATCTATTATTGTGTAATACACATAGCAGGTACTTGGTTTGTATTTGTTTTCAATGAACACATGCCTGGATAAAGAAACAATCGAATAAAAGAAATCCACCTGCCCACAGCCAGGTGCCTAGAAGAGATGACTGTGTAGTAATATATTACTCTATTCTCTGAAGGTGAAGAAAGTCGGATTTAGACTGGCAGGCTCAAAATATGAAAAGGCACACTCAGACTAAGCAAATCACAACAGTGATACTTACTAGTGTATAGACAGAGACCAAAGACTTATCACATAGGTCACTTGAAACAGGTATAAAGGCAGGACCCAGCAATTCCCAGCAGTCAGCAATCTCATAATGCACAGGCTAACCTAATAGGTGGTCCCCACCTGCTATTTCTCTAAGGGAGCATTCTGTCCATGAAACCGGAGGTGGCTAACTTGGGAGGCAAAGCACGACTGGGGAAACCAGCCATGCATCCCAGGCACCAAATTGCTACAGCGGAAAATGCAGAGAGCAGGCTCACCACATCCGTTTGATGTCGATAGGACATCCCACCTAGTAACACGCTCCGTGGAGGGGAGGCCACAGTGAGAAAACCCCTATGTCCTAGATTTCAAGTCTCCAGTGCGAATAGCAACAAGCATCGATCTACAGGGAGGAGCCCTGGAAAGTGTGTGTGTGGGGGGGGGGGGGCAGCATTGCTTAGGGACAGGACAGGATGGAGAAATGAAAAGGATGCCGAGTAAAATTTCCAGCACTTTCCAAGTTCAAGTGAGAAGGTACCATAGTGGAAATCACAAATGTCTTCGCAGCCAGTATTTACATGTGTAATGCGCCACTTAGCGAGCCCGTGTAACCTCAGGCAGGTTACCTCATTTCTCTGAGCCCCAATTTCCCTTATACACAGAGGGCAGAATCTCTCTTTTTCAAAGTTGCCATAGGATGGATGGCATGAGGTCACGCAGAAGTTATCTGGCATATCCTAGCAGCTTTGAAATACAATTCCTTTATGGCCCTAAATGTGGAATGTGAAGATGATCCATAAAATGTACAGATGTAAGGAGTCCAGGAATTTCGAGCTGAGCTGACCATAAAAACATACGTATTCTGGTTTTAGCTGGTGTGGCTCGGTGGATAGAGCCTTGGCCTGCAGACTGGAGGATCCCAGGTTCTGTTCAGTCAGGGGCACCTACCTTGGTTGGAGGCTCCTTCATGTGTTGGCATCTGGTCAGGGCTCCTGGGGGAGGCAACCAATCGATGTGTTTCTCTCTCATGGATTTTTCTGTCATTCCCTCTCTCTCCCACTCTCTCTAAAAATCAATGAAAAAATTATCCTGGTGTGAGGATTTAAAAAACACACACAAAACATACCCATTCTCCCTGCCCTCCATTAGTTAGGCTTTCACAGTGCAATATCCATTCGATGCTGAGTTTGGGACCATTAGTGCTTTGTGCTTTTCAGCCCTTTCAAAAGCATAACAGAGTAGGCTAGATGATGCCTGTTACCATATTGTTATCTATACTAGCATATATAAAAGCCTAAGCAACTGTTATGACTGTACAACCAAAAGACCAGATGATGGTAGATATGACATGCAGTGACCACTAGGGGGCAGACGCTCAACAAGGAGCTTTCCCCTGGTGGACAATGCTCTCCCACAGCCAACCTCCCAAGGTTAGCCAACCTCCTGCAGTCCCTCCCTGCAACTGGCCGGAATTGGGGACTGGGTGAGATGGCCCCAATCAGCCAGGAGTGACCTGTCCATGCATGAATTCATGCACCCAGCCTCTAGTTTAATAATAAAATGACTACTTGTGATTTAACCACCTTATAAAACACCATTCTATAGTAAAAACCACACAGTATTCTTTAACATCATGGCAACTGCAAAAAAGCAACAACAACAGCTTAGAGAAAAGACAAAACTTGCCTAACAATACATATTGTATAAAACTAGTTATTAAAAAAAAACATGCATTTTTATTTCCTTTGTTTATGTATCTCTCTATACATAACAAACCTAAACTATCTGGGGGGAAAATGCATAGCATTCTCATTTGGCAAAAGAACTGTGGTTTGCATACAGGGAGAGCAGACCAGATCAAACCAAATGTTTATTGACTGTTTTTTTTTTTTTTTAACAAAAAAATGTTGTTCATGTATTGATTTTATAACAAAAAAGGAGAAAAAACAAATGAAAGCAAGCAACCCACATGCAGAGCGTGGCTGGTGTGGGGGGCACATCCCAAGGGCAGGGAGCAGCACCCGGAAGCTTGTATAAATGTGGATGTTCTGCACTTAGTGCCAGGCATGAGAAGGCTGGGGGGCCTGGTTCTGGCCTTTCCTAGTACAGCGGCCGCAAAGAGGGCATCTTGTGGGGGAAAGCACCTTTTCAAATTACATCCTATTTCCATCTCTCCATCCTTACCCCGAAGCCCAATACAACCAAGTGCCTGCCTCCCCTTGCTCAGCCTTTGTAGTTCTTCTCTGTGTTTTCTCCTCAAGTAAAACCATTAAAGCCTTTCTCACTCCCTTCCTTTTTATCCTCATTCAGAAGGAGAACCGCTGAGCAGAAAGTAGCAGAGAGTTCCGCTCTGATGTCAGGGTTCTGCTTTCCTGACTGTTAAGCCAAGAAAGGTGGGAGAAGCTACTCAGATTAATTACAGATGAAAAGAGGGCATCTCTCTCTCTCTCTCTCTCTCTCTCTCTCTCTTTCTCTCTCTCTCTGTGTGTGTGTGTGTGAGAGAGAGAGAATATCTGAAGAAGAAAAGAACACAAGACCCTAATCATAAATGACTCATAAATGAATAGCTCTAATACTTAGTTATTTTTTATTGAATCAAAAGCTTAAAGTAGTTATTTTTTATTGAGTCAAAAGCTTGGATGTGCATTTTCTTTAGCTGTGATATTGGTCAGACAATAGCATGATGGCAATTTCAGGAAAACCTCAGTATCATTATAGAATGTCTATCATTGCCTTACAGGCTAAAAAAACAAAAAGGGGGGAAATCTTCTTGTTTCTTGGTCCAAAGTGAGGCAGAGGTTTGGGACTTGCCTTACAGGCTGAATTTGCAGGTGGGAGTTAGCTATGAATTGGGCATGAAGTGGCGCAGGAAAGAAAACTCAAATTGGAATAATAAGTAAATCCTTGGTGTTATGTCATTCTAGACATTGTTTAGGAGGCAGACAATACCAGTCATTCTGACAAGCCCCTTCTGTTCGTTATTACTGCTTTCCCTGTGATAGTTTCAGTCACATTCAAGATGAGGAAATGTATTCCTATATAGCCAACATTTCCACTCTCTCCTTTTCCCCTTCTTCTAACTTCTAAAAATGATGAAGCAGAGATAAACTGGCCAAAAAAAAAAAAAAAAGGAAGAAAACAAGCAAGCTAACTGGATGAAACCCAAAGTGTTTAATAAAGAGCTAAAGGAGCCCAGACAGTGTGGTTCAGTGTTTGAGAGTGAACCTATGAACTCAGAGGTCATGGTTGGATTCCTTGTCATGGCACATGCCTGGGTTGTAGGCTGGATCCCTAGTGTGGGGGCCTGCAGGAGACAGCCGATCAATGATTCTCTCTCATCATTGATGTTTCTATCTATCTCCCTCTCCCTTCCTCTCTGAAATTATATATATATATATATATATATATATATATATATATATAGAGAGAGAGAGAGAGAGAGAGAGAGAGATACAGATATACAGATATATAGATATATAGATAGATATATAGATATATAGATATATAGATATATAGATATATAGATATATAGATATATAGATATATAGCTAGAGGAATCCCAAATTTTACATGGTAAAAGATTCTAAATGACACTTCATTTCCAAAATAAAAAGGGAAATAATAGGTCCTTGAATTCATAGTTTCCCCCCAAATGATGTTGATTACTTAGAAGACATGTAGTAACTCCTATGCTGGTAGATTGGTAGATGACCATACTGTCCAATAGTCAGTAAAACAAAAACTAAAATTGACTAGTACTATTTGAAAGTAAATTAGAGAACCTTGAAGTAAATACATGGAAAGTCACAAGGCAGAGGATACGAGATGTGTTCAAATGCACTTCTATACCCCAGTGGTGGCCCAGAACCTAGCAAATGAGCTGCACTCAATAAATGCCATGTAGAGTAAAAGAATATCAATATTGCAAACAAGACTCAGGTCGGTCCAGAGTTGAAGATGATATCACTGGATAAATTTTAGAATATTTAACTCAAAAATACAGAACATAGCTTTCAGTTTAAACTTGGAGACCCTGGAGATAGAAAATAAGGGTTTAAATCTGTGATTTACCATTCATTAGCTAGACAACTTGAGCACCATACTCTGCCTGAGCCTCAGTTTCCTCATCTGGGAAATGGAGACAAAACTGAAACTGATCTATGAAAGTTAGAGTGAGGATTAAAAAATGCAATGTATGAAAACTTTGCACTGTGCTTTACGAAGCATGTGTCACTACTATACTTGCTGAGCAGGGCAGCCTCAAAACGAGAGGAGATGCGTGCAGCTGGCCTCAACACGTGGGACAGGTTCCAACACTAACTTTACCCACTGTTTCCAGTGCAGACAACCCTCAATTAAACCTACCTAAGTCTTATTCCTTCTGCAAGTCTGATTCCAAAGTTAGCGTCAGGTAGGTAGCACAAGACAGATGATATAAAACACAATCAAGGCTGGTCAATTTTGAAATTGATGGTTACCTCTCAAGGTGTTGACTTTAAGCTAGCTCCAAAGTGTTCATAATAAAGCATGGGAAACTGACGAGGAAGGTAAATGAATCATTCATACTTTTCCTGGGAACTGGTCACCACTTGGATCTCAGTACTGGTCTAGTTACAAGTGTGGGCAGCACTGAAAACAAATATAAAAATTTTAAAAAGGTAATACAGTTTAGACCACCATACACAAAAATAAACTCAAAATGGATAAAGGACTTAAACATAACATAGGAAACCATAAAAATACTAGAAGAATCCACAGGCAGCAAAATCTCAGACATGTGCCAAAGCAATTTCTTCACTGATACTGCTCCTAGGGCAATGGAAACTAAACAGAAAATAAACAAATGGGACTACATCAAAATAAAGAGCTTTTTCACAGCAAAGGAAACCATCAACAAAACAATAAGAAAGCCCACTGCATGGGAGAACAGATTTGCCACTGTTATCACCGATAAGGGTTTCATCTCCAACATTTACAGGGAACTCACACAACTTAACAAAAGGAAGATAAACACCCCAATCAAAAAATGGGCAATGGACCTAAATAGATAATTTTCTAAAGAAAACAGAAGGAAGGCCAAGAGTGGTTATCAGCAACAAACAACAAGATCTGGCTATGATTTGAAGAAAAAGAAACCCTCATGCACTGCTGGTGGGAATGCAGACTGGTGCAGCCACTGTGGAGAACAATAAGGAATCTCCTGGAGAAATTAAAATGGAAGTCCCAGTTGACTCAGTGATCCCACTTCTAGGAATATATCCCAAGAAACTAGAAACACCAATTAGAAAGGATATATGCACCCCTTTGTTCATAGCAGCACAATTCACCATAGCTAAGATTTGAAAACAGCTTAAGTGCCCAACAGCAGATGAGTGGATTAAAAGACTGTGTTGGCTTTTAGTCAACTTAAAATTCAGTATTTCTTGGTCATAACAGTAAAACAAAATCGAGCCACAGACATCTGAAAATTATCAGGATGAAAAAATCCACTGGTACCTAATATGCAGATACTAAGATTTTTGTATGTTTTTTAGGTTTAGGATGTGATTTTCTCTCTCCCCCAACAAATATACAAGGGGATACTATGCTATAGTAAAAAAGAAGGAATTCCTACCATTTGCAACAGCATGAATGGAACTGGAGACCATTATGCTAAGCAAAATAAGCCAGTCAGAGAAAGATAAATATCACATGATCTCACTCATTTATGGAATATAATGAACAAAAGCAGATCCAGAGACAGAGAAACATTGATCAGACCATCAAACCTCAGAGGGAAGGTAGGGGAGGGTGGGGGTCAGGGGGAGAGATCAACCAAAGGACTTGTATGCATGCCTATGAGCCTAACCAATGGACACAGACAACAGGGGAGTGAGGGCATGAGTGGGAGGAATAGGGGGGTAATGGGAGAATAAGGACACATATGTAACACCTTGATCAATAAAGAAATTAAAAAATAAGGTAACACAGTCGAAGAATCAGTGATCCAGCAACTTGAGGAGTTATGTTATAGCAAAACAAGACAAGAGGGAGCGAAAAGAGAAACACCCAAACATCCCAAACTGGTAAATAACCAGGCCGACTGTGAATGAAATGTGCAATTTTCTCTTCACAGACCCACAGAGCAGACAGCACTTCTCCAAGGTCAAGGGAACTCTCAGCCTTTCTGGCCAGCTAAATGCAACTGTGGACAGCCGGATTCTTGGGATTGCCCACACCTCTCAGCTTTCTCAGCAACAACAACAAAAATGCCCATTTTCCTACTTTCAGGAAGCTCTGAAAGCTTCACCAATTTGCTCAGCCGGAAATGTGCACAGATGAAAGTGACAGCTGGCCACTTCAACATGAAAATCGCCGTGGCCATGCTCTTGGAAGCTGGGAAGGACTTAGGAGCACTCCACCTGGCTTTGCCTGCTCTCGCTATGAGGTCTTCCTCAGAAAGGGCAGAGCCGAGGGGGCTGGCTCTCAGGATCTCCTTGTGATTACCCAGACAACTGACATGAAGCTGTGTTGAAGCTTGCTATATCAGCCGGATTTTATGTTACCCATAGAATATGAACCAATCATAAGCAACGAGTAGCCGGAATGAGTTCATTCACCCTGCACCTCTGAGTATCACATGATTAAAATCAAGCTAGACTGCCTCCAAAATGAATAACTAAGGGATCTATGGACTCACAATGGCACGAGATTCAATATAAAAATTATCAGGATGAGAAAATCCACTGGTACCCAATATGCAGATACTAAGATTTTTGTATTTTTTTTAGGTTTATTTCTTTGGGGCTTTCTTGACCAAAAGATGGCCATTGCACAAAATTACTTCACAGTTGCTAGAAGAAACCTTAAGAACAATGTAAAATCCTCTCTTCAATTTTTGGAAGGAAAAGGAAGGGGGGGAAGGGAAGGGGGACTTTTAAGAACTAAGCACCTTACCCACCACTTAATATTTGCAAAACTGGATCTAAAGTTCAGGATTCTTTGGATGTGATTTTCTCCCTCCCCCAACAAACACTGTGCTTACTTTGCAGAATGAATGAAGATACACATGATTTGTTTGTTTGTTAGGAATTTCTATGGAACTCTACACACATGTGCCCTCCACGTAAGTCAGGTAGTTTTATCAAGTTCCCTGGTTCCAAGAAGCAATATCACACACCCTGGCAAGACTTTCCCGCCTACATATTCTGGAAATGAACAGAGGGGTGATCCACACTCAGACTTACCGCTCGCCCATCTTCCTGGCAGTGACTATTCCAGACTTGTATACAGCATAAACTGTTTAGGGTTTTTGAATATGTGCTAAATCTGTAAATTTGACAATGCAGGCAGCATCAGAAGGCTGGGAAGCTAATAATCACGGCCAATAAGAGGAGAAATGGGCTTTTAGTCAACTTGAAATTCAGTATTTCTTGGTCATAACAGGAAAACGAAATCAGAGCCCCAGACATCTGGTCGCTTGTGCTTAATTGAATCACTTGTGGGATTTTTTTTTCTTTCTTCTCTTTCCTCTGCTACTAATAACTGAAACTTAATGGGATTTTAACATTTCCAGCAAGGTGGCACATGTCCCCAGCTCTCACGGAAAGGTAATTGACCAAGATTGTATTAAACCATCATTATGGGAAATGCTCCGGGTCCCAGAAGAAAGGCGACTGATGCTTCTAACCCGGAATGTTCTTCCCGCCTTTGTCCCCAAGGTAATTCGCCAATAAACTAAACACGTTGGCAAATGTCTATAACACATGATTAAACATGATTCAATCTGATTAAATACCTACTTGAGGTCACATTTATCTCTGTGCGACTTTATTATCTCCTCTCTGACCTGCCTGTCCTTCTCTTCCCTTCTGCTGTGCATCTCTGTTCTAGAAGAGTCCCTTGAGTCAGTACATTCCTTTTCATGGTAAGCTCGCTTTAGCCCTGACCTCCTGCCAGGAAACCAGCAATCACTTCACCTTGTCTCAAACAACAAACAAACAAAAACCATGTTAACACCCCCAATGCCTGCTGCTAAATTTCAAAATTGCAATGAAATAAAACACCTAGATCATCAGCCCAGACAAAGATGTCTTCCCAGGACTTCTAGAACATGTGGCCAACATCTTTGTAAATGTCCCTGTACCACTCAGAACACTGAGGTTCGTAAACAGGAAAAGTCTTGGACAGGCAGATAATTCCTCTATTAAAATTCTTGGATTCTTGACTGTAATCAGCATTTAATGAGGAACAAAAAGAGCCTGACCTCCTGTTGACCTTTAAGAGAGAAGAATAGACTGAAACCAGTTTGGCTCAGTGGTAGAGCGTCGGTCTGCAGACTGAGGGGTCCCGGGTTCGATTCCAGTCAAGGGCATGTACAATGGTTGCGGGCACATCCCCGGTGGGGGGTGTAAAGGAGGCAGCTGGTCAATGTTTCTCTCTCATCCATGTTTCTGGCTCTCTGTCTCTCTCCCTTCCTGTCTGTGAAATATCAATAAAATATATTTTTTAAAAAGAGAGAGAGAGAAGAATACTGTGATCTTTTGCATTTCAGTTCTTTGCTCTAGAGCCATTTTCAGTCTTTGGGAGGAAGTCAGAAATCTTCCTTCGGACCCCAGCCCTGAACATGGACAGCCCGTCCTCCCGCCTCCGGCCTCATTAGGAAACACCAAGGACAGAGGACACAACGGTGCTGCTCATTGTGCGGGCACTTCCTTTGATGGATGTGGCTTTTATCTCCTCTAATTGTGGGCATTTCCCTGTATCACGGTGATGAGGGAGGATCTGTGACCTCCACGTAATTGTATTAATGAATCAATTCCTAGCAGAAGGGACCCAGTCTGTCCACGACAGGAAAAAAAAAAAAAAGACTCAGAAAGATTAGTTAGGAACTAATGAGCAAATTGGGAGAATACTGTAAGCACTCTGCTTGCCATAAATAGCACTGGCGAGGGAGCAGTGTACAACTCAGAACCATGGGCAAGTGGCCTTTCCTGCCCCGGCCCGCTCATGGCAGCCCAGCGGTGGTTAACATGATTTACAGATCTTCCGTGGCTTTGGCAGCAAATGAAATGCCGTCCTCAATCCTGTCTGAGACAGGCCGATTATTCAGAGGAGATGTGTCATCGCAAAAAAATGCCCAGAGTATCCTGGCTCTTCAAGGAAGGTTGCTGATAATGAGCCATATCTTACCAGGTGAGGGATGAACCGGTCGGGGATTCTATGTTGCCGTTGAAGATATAGTTTTCCCCTTAGGTCTCTGGACCAGCAAATGCATTTTCACTTGCCTACTGCATTCCAATACTTTGCTTCCGGAGCCAAGGTTTCTATTCCACTTCCCCAGGATAGAGCTGCTTGATCCTGCATCGGTTCTGACCCCACCAGCACTTGGATCTCCTTAGACATGTTGTTTGTAGGCATTTCTGTGTCACTGACATGTCTTTTAGTTTATTTGCTGAAGTGTTTGTGTCTCCATTTTTTTAGTATTTTCCCATGCCGCATAACCTTGTCGGCTGTCTTGTTAATTTTCAAGATAGTGCAAACATGGAATGATTTTCCTGAAGATCACAGAGGAGCTTAATCAACAGAAGAGCTCTGACCAGGTCTTTCATATGCACACCATGCCTTTCTGACTCTCTGTGACTTCCCTGACACTTCCTCCCTGCGTGGTCTTCTCTCCCATCCTGCCCTCATGCTCAAATGCTGCCTTTCCATATGACTTTGTTCCAAGTCATTCCCCCTCCCCTGGTTTTTTCCAACCAGTAAGTAAAAGCCCATGTTCAACTCTGATTTTGATGGCACAATGTTTTATATAATAGGAAGTTGGGTGCCTATGGCAGAAAGGCTGGTTTTGGAGTTAGGTATAACTGGGTCTAAATCTTGCCTCTCTCTTTTACCGGCTGTGTGAGCTGGGCCAGTAACGGATCACCTTGGGACCTTACTGTACAGTGCCTTCAGCTCTTTCTAGGATTGAATACAAGTTCTGCTAAGCAGCTTGGAAAGTGACTGGAACTCAAGATGTTCTCAATACTCATGACTTTACTTTTCTTCCAACGTTTCTACTGGAGTGTAAGCTTTTCAAGGTAAGCATACGGTTCTACAAATCTTTGTAGCCGTGAAACAAATTCATCACATTTCCATCTCTGCTCAGGATTGTTACTCCCTTCTTCCAGATAAAGATAAATTCAGCCTAAAACATTCCCCTACATGAGAAAGAACCTACACAAAAGCAACACGCGCCTCAAGTGTCTTTTGACAGAACAGGGCATGGTGCTGACACTACACTCCATTCCCCTTTCTCGGGTAGGGAACCACAGAAAGGAGAGTGAACTCTCACTAGTGCGGACAGGAGGAAAGGCAAAGTGGGCCTTTCTGGAGTCATCAGGCCTGTGTCTGACTTCATCTCCACCATCTGTCAGCTGCTTGGCTCTACCAAGTTTCTGAATCTCAGTTTTCTCTTCTGTAAAAAAAAGTAACGGTTCCTCCTGAGGATTAAATCTAATGAAGTTGCCGAAAAACGGTTTGGCTCAGTGGATAGAACATCTGCCTGCGGACTCAAAGGTCCCGGGTTTGATTCCGGTCGAGGGCATGTACCTTGGCTGCAGGCACATCCCCAGTAGATATGTGCAAGAACAGCTGATCGATGATTCTCTCTTATCAATGTTTCTAGCTTTCTGTCCCTCTCCCTTCCTCTCTGTAAAAAAAAATCAATAAAATATATTTAAATCTAATGGAGTTCATATAATGCGCTTATCAAAAACAGACAAGCAAAGTAATGAAAACCCTCACTATAACCTAAAGGATTACTGAATAACTGCCAGTATGATGTTGGTAGGACACATTTTCCTGCCTGGGACTTCATTGATTCTAACACCACTAGTCTCCTTGCTTCAGAATGCTGACGCACACTGGTGACTGGCATTAGTTCTCTGGCATTGTTCCTCATACCCTTCAGCTATGACCCAGTGTCTGATGGGGTTTCCTGGATTTTACGCCCAGGCAGTCACTCTCTATAGGGACCAGGCTTTGAGGAGGAACATTTCCCATGTCTGCAAACCTGTTTATAAGGTGGCTGCTGAAAAACACAAAATGCACAGGAAAAAATTTCTTTAAAGCAATACATTATTTCCAAAGAAGCAGGCTCTTCCCCAACACCAGCCTCTGTGCATGAACTTGTACACACATCAAGGCGACATTGAACGTTTCCGTTCAGATTACACCAGGCACAAGTCCTGGTGGTGTGGGTTCCTTCAGCTGGTTGCAACTGAGAGCAGACTGGATGGAATTGTTTTTGAAGAACCAATCGCATGCCTGAGAATAGCGGTCTAGATACAGCAAATAGATATAAGCAAATGAATGGTCTTGGAGCTGTCTGCTGTCACTCATTGAAAAGGGAAACTTTCGGAGACCGACTACCTTTGTTCAAAAATAAATTTAACTAGAATTTAGTTGTCGTGGGAAGAAAGAACATGGAATAAATCAGTCAGGCTCACACGAGAGCTGCCATTTCTTTCAACATTGAGAGGAACACATCGATGGGGCTCGAGTGCACACTGGCATGAAAAGAAAGGGAGGAAAAAAGAATGCACAAATACCTCTGCTGTGATCAAAGGCTCCATGCTAGCCTGAGCAATATGTGATCCCCTTTGTTCATTAGGGAGAAACCAGGTAGGGCTGGGTTAACTTATTAATCAGGAAAATGTTTCACAGGAGCACGATTTAAGTTTTTTATATTTGTATTCACGTTCCCCATTTATTTTGAAAATGGGAGGGTGGACTTGGCATCCCTCAATCAAGAGGCTTTGCTGAATAAGCCCCTTCAAAGGGAGGTCTTTAAGACCCCTTCCAGCTGTTCTAATGCTCCATTCTCACTGCCCCGAAGAACCTCTTTGATGCCTTGGTTGAAATCTACTTTTGCTATTGATTTTGGCTTCCCCGTCACTAGCACTATTGCTATTGTTGAGTTCTACCCCAGAGACCATTGATCATTCTCTGAGGTTTACAAAAGCTCTGGCCTGCTCAAGTGGCCGTTTGTGTGGGTGTCGGTGTCAGTGTATTTATTGGAAATGGAATTGTGTTGTTCCTCCATAACTACCACCGACTTAATAGAGTCTTCAGATATGACCAAGTCCTCTATATATTTCAGAGGAGAAAAAGACCAAACTATCAGGGGAAAATGAATGAGCTTCACATGCGATAAAGGACAGTCCGACTGGAAGGAGCGACCATTTTATAGTTCAAAATGAGACCTCATTGCGAGTTAAGAACCCAAATGCTCTCAGTAGAATGACTAATAGTGGGGAAAATCTGGAAAACCTAGCCACTCAATAGCACTTGGAGACACACTAAATTTTTCAAAAGAAGTGGGATCCCATGGCAGGTTTATTTGTAGAAGAAATAGGTTGACTCTATAGAGTCACAGACTGCATAGCAACAAATAAGTCAGCATTGCTTGAAATCAAGCCCAATGTTGCAAATACCTTTAAAATGGAAAATATTCTCCAAGCAATGACAGTGTTAAATGATTTCTAGGTACATTAAATTTTAAGTGATTACCAAAAATCTTCCAAAATCTATCCAGAAGAGCAAAGTCTGGGGAAAACTTACTAGAGTTGCCAAGAATATTTCAACACCACAATGGTGGTCTCCCACAGCTCAGATCTTCCATATAGCTCATAGTCCGTGACAGAGACAAGAGTACAGAGATCTTAAGACTTGGGACTATCTGATATCAGCTTCTGCTCTCACTTTTGACTCTTGGACACCTTGAAGCTAATCTGATTTAGTTAAGGACATTGTCCCTGAGAGAACATTACAAACAGGTAGTTATTTTCCTAATCTTAAAAGGGCTAATTGTTTTTATTGAGGTAAAATATACCTAACATAAAATGTATCATTGCCCAGCAGTGTGGCTCAGTGATTGAATGCCTATGTATAAACTAGGAAGTCATGGTTTGATTCCGTCAGAGGGTCAGGGCACATGCCTGGGTTGCAGGCTCAATCCCCAATAGGAAGTGTGCAGCAGCTGGCCGATCAATGACTCTCTGTCATCATTGATGTTTCTCTGTCTTACTCTCTGAAATCAATAAAAATATATTTAAAATGTGCCATTTTAACCATTTTTAAGTGTGGGGTTCAGAGGCAGTAAGTATATCCACAATGTTGTGTTATTAATACCATTATCTATTCCAAGAATGTTACTGTCATACCTAACACGAACTCTGGATCCACAAAACAGTAGCTCCCATTCCTCCTTTCCCCAAACCCTCTTCCCTCTGTTTTACTCTCTCTGTGAATTTGCCTATCCTGATAACTCCTGTGAGCACAACAAGTTAGAAGTTGAGCTCACTTTTCAATGCTTCCTTATTCACCCACATCATCCATAGGTTAACATCACACACAGGTTGCTAGGTCCTATACATTCTCCCCTGCTCCTTACACTATGCTAATTCTGAGCTAACTAGCTTGCATGTGGGTTCTTTTTTATGCCTGTCCACTGGCATTGGCATAGCCATTGCTACTGGCATGACCTCCTTGCCTGGGTCTCCCACTGAGAGCTTTCACACATTTCTGCCTTAGGCTTAAACAAGTAGTGAGAACCCGGTCATCCCACAAAGCACTATGCCACCCTCTCTTCTCTCATTTCCTCAGCTATGTGTTCACTTCCACAAGGTAGCACTTAATGTTTAAGATACTCCGCAGTCTCCTCAATTCCAGACTCAGTCCCCTTTAACACCGGAGAAATCATGTACTATTTGTAGGCATGCGTGCGCCATGTGCCTAGCAGTCTTTAGCGCACAGACAGCAGACAACAAATACTTGTTGCATGATTGATTCAGCCACAGCTGGCCTGAAGCGTATCTCCATACAGTCAATGAAATAAAGGGCTTGCTAAGCAAATTAATGCCATACACAGAGAGAGTTTGGCCTACTTTTAATGTGAAAATCAACCCACTATTTTAAGCAGCACTTCTGAGTCTGCTTCCATTCAAAGAATCAATGTGGTGATTGTGATCATTGTCGGCCTGGTAAAGCGTGAACAAGATCCACCAAGACCACCATCTTTACCAGGAACAGCCTTGCTGTTACTCCACGTGAGAACCCATATTTCAGCTACGACTTCCCCTCTCCCGTATATTTTAAGAACAAAATCTAGAGACACGAGTCCTTGCACAGCTTCCTCCAGCATGCACACACAGGCTTTTGCTTTGTTGTATTTAAAAAGTAAAAAAAGCAACAGCCACGCCCTGCCATAGGGGCACAGTTGGTTGAGCATCATCCTGAGCACTACAAGGTTGCAGGTTCCATTTCCGGTCGGGACATATACCGGGATTGTGGGATTGATTTCCATTTCCGGAGGTGAGGACTTTCTTTAAAGGTCGCATTTCGGGAAGAATCTTAGAGAGTGTTGCTTTATCCTTGTTAGGAATATAAGCTATCCTTAAAGGAGTTTGAAATCTGGAGGGCACAATGAGCTTTTGTGGGGAGAGCCCCTCACTCAGTCCCGCTGCGTTTCTTACAACTCCCCTTTGGGCCTTCTTCGCTGCTCTGCGCCCCTGAATACAAACACAGACTTTAAAAATCTCTAAGAATCAGAGCTCCAGGAATTTGCAAACCACTATGGGGTCTATCAATACCCTCCAAAAGCCTGGGAATGCTAAAGGGATCCATATATTTCAATCCCAGCTACATATTTTCATCCTCCTCACTGTTTCTCCCTAACAAACGTGATCAGCTTACGCCAACCCTCTTTCACACCAAGTGAGAGAAGGAAAAGTATTCACGGCTATGGATTCCAACAGCCTTTGCCACAAACATTTCTGTGTGAGTCATTGAGACCCTTCTCCCCGGTTCCTGCTGCTGCTATTGCCTCACTAAAAATAAGAAAGGGGTCAGAGGGTCTCAGGTCCTCGGGCAAACTAACTGGCATACTTGCTCCCTATCAGGAGTGGGGGACAGGATCAGAAATAGATATGCAGAAGGTGCAATGCATTCCATAAAAATAACTAGCATTTTACAAAGATAGTTTATAACTTTTAAACTTTGAATTATGAACTGCTACTGACCAGTGTTCCTTCCCTCCGCCTCTGACCACCTCGGTTCATTTAAGAGTCGCATTCCTCATCCCACAGTCACGTACTGTCCCCGGACAGCAATGTGAGGGGTGGGCGGAGTGGGCCACAGAAAGGTCAGCAGGGGATAGATGGTCATTGTTCTCAGATACAGAACCAGAAGCTCTATAGGGTTTTAAGGGAAGAAAGGAAATCAATTATCTTTAAAAATCTAATAGGGCTGCTCAAGTTCTGTTTTGGGCCACTGGTTTGTATGATGGTGGCTTTGCCTAAGATCAGGGTCACACAACACAACGGACATGTGGAAAGAAGGAGAAGTTGCTTTGAAAATCACATCCATGCTATCCCACATATAAATGGGTACAAATACATCTTTGAGGGCGGGGCTTACCCTGTTTACCACAGTGAACACTGTGTTGGACAGAGAGCCTAACACACAGTAGGTATGCCTGAATATTTATGAATTGAATCCAAACATCCAAAAAAACGCAATGTAAGAAAGAACTGCTATCCAATGACAGGTAAGTCTTCACAGCGGTATATTTATTCTGAAGAAAGTAAGGTTTTCAGCTTCCTTGAATCATTGTATATCTCTTCCAAGACTTGCCAGAATTGTAAAATCACTTGCATTGTTCATTTCTTTGACTCTCTTCCCCATTGGAAGAAGAATTCCAGAAAAGTGAGGACTATACCCATTCACCTCCCTGGACACTAAGCACAGTGCTTTGCACATAGTAGGTGCAAAATTGGATGCACTGAAGTGTAACTGCGGTCTACATTCTCTTCTAATAAAGCATGCAGAAGTAACAGGGTCATCCACACAGGTCAGGACCCCCCCCAATAAGGAGAAAGACGCACAGATAATTATATGACTAGATACAACTTTAACTGTATGAAATGAACAGGAGTCACTGGACTAACCCTGAAAGGACAGTGATCTAACTACCCTCCCCACCCACCAGCAGCCAGTCCACACACGTGCTCATTCTAGAAGCTCAGTACATGCACTGAGCATTTCCTAATGACTCCGGCTAACACTGCATGCGAGTAACACTATTTTGTCCAGAGAGCAATGTTTTCCAGTGTTCTAGAAAAAAGAACAACATTATGAGGAAATGACATACAGAGGGCAGGCAAAAGTAGGTATACAGTTGCAATACAAATAGTAACACAATCATGAATACATAGGAATCAAGAACAAATTCTACTTCAGGTACTCACTACTGTAAAGCTACTTTAGCCTACCCTACATAACACCCGATAAAGCGCCTTGCAGGTAGGAGGCCCATGATACTTGATAGCCACTGTTGCACTTTTCAAGTGTGTGGGTTTTTTTTACAAGTATTGTTAAAAAATCACATGCCCTTTCATAAAATGATCCCCGGGGAGTTTTAGAATAAAAAACCAGAAGATAGATTAAATAAGGTACCAAAAGCAAAGAGGGAAGGAAATACAGATGTTACATATGGTTGTTATAGCAACTAAAAGCACACCCTGATCTCCCTCTCATTTCTCCCGACCCTTCCGCATGATCCTGTTTTCAGATAAACATCCTCTGGTTTTTCTTTTAAGTTGCGCATCAGGATGAAAGTAAACTGTGGTCACCGTTTAGCAGCAAAGACCCTGAAGTCCTAGCACAAAAAATAGAAAAAAAGAAGTAAAAAAGAGCCGAAAGGAAACAATGACTTGAAATCAAAAAAGGCAGAAGCCAACAATGTTTACACAAAAGTTATGGGGGGCATTTTCATCAAATCTTTTCATAGGAGTAGCTTGTGAACCCAACTGCAAGGGAAGGGACAAAGAAATCCGGCTTTTATTCATGCAAATGTCCTGTTGAAATCTTAAAAACCAAAGGAAATTACAGAAGAGGATACAAGCAATAAATCTTTTTTTTTTTTTTTTTTTTACTCAAACTAGGGTTCCACGCAGTTAAAACAACATGCATCAAGTTCAGATTGCATGCTTTAGAAGCAAGGCTTGAAGCAGTAGGCTTTACCAGAGAAATGTGAGGCTGTAATTGTCAACATTGGGATCATACAAAACATACTTCAGCACCAGGCCGTGAGATCATACCATGGCAATTCTGAGAATCACAACTGTTGCCATGAGGAGCCTTGGAGACTTGAGAGATTGGATGTAGATAATGAAACAAGGACTCAGAGAAGGGATGAGACTTGTTGAAATTCACAGCTGGTAAGTGACTGGTTCTATCTATCTATCTATCTATCTATCTATCTATCTATAGCTATAATGCGCACTGACCACCAGGAGTTGCCTCCTGGTGGTCAGTGTGCTCCCACAGCCAACCTCATGCAGCCTGCCAGCCTCCCACAATGCCCCACCCCGACTGACCAACCTCCTGCAGTCCCTCCTCCTGTACCCTCCCATGCACGCATTTGTGCACCAGGCCTCTAGTCAATAATAATATCATAAAATGCTGAGATATAGCAGAAACTGTTCTAGATGCTTCATATATGATCATTTAATCCTCACGCCCACCTTTAATATTATTTCCATTTTCAACACATTAATGGAGACATGGGGAAGTAGCCTCATAGTCCATATAACCCAACTAGTAAATAGGGGTGTCAGGACTCAAATCAAGGTTCATTTTCTTAGCTTCTTTGCAATACTACCACTACTTAGGAACTGGTGTCACTGAGCAAGCCATTCAGTCATTGTCCTCTTCCAGCACCCACATAGAAAAAGATGACAGGTCAAGTTTCTAGTAAAGTACTCTTATTCTCTTGGTCTTTCCATACATCCCACAACCCAACGTACAATGACTGCCTCCCCATACTCCACCAAACCTCCCCTATTTGTCTTTCTCTCATTTTTCAAAACAAATTTGGAAGGACCAATGGGTTCCAGTTGGAACAAAGTCCCTTCAAATCACCCAAATAGACAGGTTGTATAGCAGGGTCCAACCACCTGGCCTAATGAACAACCATGCCCAGTGTTCCATTTTGGAACAGAAGTGTTTCACCAATAGAAGAATATGGGGGATTGTGGTCACACTGCTCTCCAGAGAACCCCTAATTCTGGAGAGGGAGGGAGGGAGGGAAGGAGGGAAAGAGAGAGAGAGAGAAAGATGGGTTCCTTCTGTATGTGCCCTGACCAGGAATCAAACCAGCAACATTTTGGTGCACTGGACATGATGCTCCAACCAATCGAGCCACTCTGACTGGGCTTAAATATCATTTTTAAAAGTTAAGATCCCAAGGGCAATTTGATTGATGGATTGTTCATGGATACACTTCAGCATGAGCAGACACATCTTAAAATTTTAGACTTGTCATTGAAGCCAAAGAACACATATTGAGCAACAAATATGTGCCAGATCCTGGAGAGTGGAAGCCTCGGTGCCTCTACTTGCCCCCTGCTCTGTGCTGTCCTCTCCAGACTGGCCCCCATGAAGAGGCTGGACGAGATATAATGGCTATAGAGTGCAATCGTCTGGGCAAAAGTTCTCCTTTCCTACACTTTCTATTTTTCCTTCTTCTCTAGCCACACAGGATGCATATTTGTGCGAGAGGGAAATTCCTCTGGTGCCAAACACACGAGGGTAAACAAAATCCATCTCCCTGGCAAAATTTCTCCAATCTAATTTGTGTAATTACCTATCTCCCTAATGATGTGCTTGTTTACAGATTAAAGCTATGAATCTCAGCACAGAAATAAGATTATATCTGATGAATTAAATTCCCATTTGCTTAAATAACCTGGATATTCTTTCTTTCATTAAAGAGGAATAAATTCCAAGTAGAAAGGAGGACATTTAAGTCCCTGGTTTTGGAAAGACACATGCAAACACAATTTTAAAAATCAGAAGCCAAGCTGGGAAGGTGCAGAGGGGCATTCCTATTTTTAGCCTTACTGATGGGAGATTAGCTTATTTGAAAAGTCCGTGGGGGAAAAGCCAAAACAAAACACAATTTCCATTATTGTTTATCCTCCTAAAATCTTTCCAAATGAAATAAGGACACTGCCACCTAGACCCTTTGGTCTGGCTCTGAAATCAATTGGTGACTTAGCAGTGAACACCTAGCAAATCCTGGCAGACCAAGGGTGAGGGGAAAGGAAGAGAGAGATGGAGAGAGAGAGAAAAGGAAAGAGAGGAAAGAAAAAAAAAACAGAAAGTCAATCTTTAAAGGTAAGGTCAGGCCTTCATACAGTTAGTTATAAGTAGACTTAGACATTAGTGAAGGCTGTATACATTAGACAGCTCCATCACAAATATTGTATTTGATGTAATCCATACCAACAAAATGTAACCAATTCGTGTAGACTAGTCTTTTAACAGACCCTTCTTTCAACAATTTCTAATGATTCCAGTCCTTTCTGAGGAAAGTCAACAGGACATCCTAATAATGGCCTGACATAAAGCTAATAATAATAGCCGGCAGGAATTTGATCTGCCATGAACCTACCAGAACACAAAGCCTTATGCACATTCTCTCATTTGCCTGTCAAAGCACTCCTGAGGAGACATCATAACGGACCACATCACAATGGAATTTGAAGAAATGAAGGTCTAGAGCAGCATTGGGCAAACTATGGTCTCTTTGGCTGTTCTATCCGGCCCGAGGAGCCGGAAGAGCGGAGGGTTCTCTTGCTCTCCCCTCCGCTCCTTCACCAGCAGCCCAAGATGAGAGTGCCAGCATGGTCAGGTTGCTTTTGTTCTGGCCCTCTGGTCCAGTTTAAGAACCCATGTGGCCCTCGAGTCAAAAAGTTTGCCTACCCCTGGGCTAGAGTGTTTAGATTGTTCAAGGTCACCTGGCTGGTAAAAGGTGGAGAGAAGATGCAAAGCCAGGTTTGTGGGTCTCTAGCGATTCTCTTCACCATTACATACCTCTCCTCCACACGAACAAAGGAACTGCCAAACCAACATTCAAGTTCAATTCAGCAATAAAACAATCTTAAAGATGGTCTCACAATCATAAGATTTCCATTGGTCTGGCATTCAAAAGATGTTACAGCTCTGTTTATGTGAACATACACTAAATATCTAAAGGTTGTGCAAGCGAAGTTTCTTTGCAAAATCTGTGAACTTAGGTTTGCCACCACCATCACAATTCTCTCCCACATATCAAACCCAGAAACACAGGGTTTCTGGGAAGCCATTTAAAAAGTGTGCCATGTTAACAGTTGTGAAAATCTAGGCTTCTAATTTCATGATATATGCAGTTTTACTGTGAGCAATAATTTCAAACTATTGTGTGTTTTTTGTGGTTTCTTTGTGGTTGACTTTTAAGTGTTGAGTTTTCAAATAAATGAACAGGGTTGTTATTATTGGACCATGTTGTCAAAGCTCTGAATGTACCCAGTGAATGCCTATGATGTTATTTTTGAAGAGAAATGCATTCTGCAATGTGCGTTTAGTAGAAAATCCTTCTAATATGAAAAGAAACACACACACACACACACACCATACTCACCCACTCTTGTCACTAATTGTTTTCAAGACATTCTCTCACAAGGTCCTTCAGTATCCCAACATCTAACATACAAAGAACTTGATTTGCATTGGGCATTGTGTAAAATGCTTCACCTACATGATCTCTTGTAACACTCAGATCAACCCTGTCAGATGGGTGCAATATTAGTTGCATTTTATGGGAGGCATTAAATGACTTCCTAAATGTTTCCCTGCAAAGAAATGGCAGAACCAAGAATTTAAACCTGGTCTCTACCCATCACATTGCTCTCCCGTGTTCTGAACACTTCATAAAAAAATCAAGGGCACCCACACCCTGCAATCCTTCACAACATATTTAGTTCAATTAATGTCGCCCGCAGATTTCTCGTCTGTAAAATGAGGGCACTGCAGGCAATGACCTCAGAGATCTTTTTTGCTTTGTCAGGGACCCAACAGTTAACAATGCTCAATGACCAAAATCAGACAGATGGGAAAGCAAGGATGACAGTATCCAGCAAAATACCCAGGTATACTCGCAGAGTACAGAAGAATCTGTACTGAAACCACTTAGCCTTTGGGCTAAGTTTTATCTCAACCACTTTCCCAGAGATGGACATGGAGGGGAGGGGCACGGGAATTATTTAACAAGGGGACTAATGAAAATCATGACTGTCTTCTCTAGGTAATAAACTTCAGTGCCGTTTCCCAGGGCCAATCGTTAGCACTGTTACTAGTCCCCAAGTATGCAGTATGCTCAATGGGTGTTATTGGACTATTTCTCAATAGGTTGGTGGTTCGATAAGGCAGACTTGCAGACTTGCTTTGGGGAAGTGCTCAGGTCACTGACTCAAAGCAGCCCCTGTCTCATCATCACGTGATATAAAGAAGTGCCTGTTATTGTTTCCTGTCTGCAAGCATGCCCAAGTCCTAGGTAGTGTGGAGTGGTGACGAGCACACCGGCAGATGGTTCCCCTGGGGTCCTAGTTACGTGCCTAATTGGGTCTATTTTAAAGTCTGGCTGTAGCCAAGAGGAGTCTTTGCCTTTGATCATGACTCCCCGGGTGCCTGGCTTCATGCTGAACACAGGAGTTTCCCCAGCACAGTCCCCGGGGCCCTTCACTGAGGGAGCTGTGCTGAGGCAGCACTGCCACCGTCTTTGGCACCATCCCTCAACTTCCCTGTGTTCACCTCCAAAAACACCTGTGTTCATCTTCCTACAAAACAACCTCGTCTCTCCCCTGCCTTGCAATGCTGAGGTAAACCATGCTCCAAGACTTAACACACTAAAAAAAACTCCTTCTTTGTTTGTTTTTATATCTTTTTAATGATTTCAGAGAGGAAGGGAGAGGGAGAGGGAATTAGAAACATTGATGATGAGAGAAAATCATTGATTGGCTGCCTTCTGCATGCCCTCCACCGGGCATGAGCCCACAACCCAGGCATGTGCCTTGACCGGGAATCAAACCTGTGGTATCCTGGTTTATAAACCAATGCTCAACCACTGAACCATACCGACCTGGCAAAAGTATTCCTCCATTCTCACACTTGGGAAAAGATAGTGAAGGAGGAAGAGAGACTGAACATCTTAGTTACCCTCCCCAACCAAATCGACTGCTTTAGTCTTCTAAAGCCTTTCCATTCAACTCTGGGGAAAGGGATCCTGGGTGAGTTCTCTCACTTGCTGTCTCCAGGGACAGTTCTCCAATGTGCTGTGATGTCTGATTGCAGCAGAGGTTTGGGAAGAGGGAATATATTAAACTGTGAGCCCTGGAGATAAGGATTCTAGGAGAGTTCCACAGGGGACTGATTTTATGAACCCTCCCGGGGACTGCGGTGGGAGGTTGAATTTTGTGGCCTGAGAACCCACACTGTGAGAAGCAGCTGAAACCACAAGAGTTGTTCTTGCTTAAATATTCAACTCTGCTCAGAAGGAGACATTTCAAATCACCTTCAGTAACTGACATTTCTCATGCACTAGTGTGAGAAGGACATGGCGACCAGAGGAAGACAGGCGTCGTCTGTTCCTGAACATTGCTTAAAATGAATTTGAATACTAACCATCAAATGTATGCACATCAGCAGATTTACCCAGAGGCTGTATTTACATGCCATTTGTACAGCGATATCTATTACAATGTCTCGGCCTGGTTCCAAGCCAGGGTCTCTAGCTTCATGAAGGCCTCTCTTGAAGCACTTCTGTCCAGTTCGTTTTTACATGCCATTTCAAGTTCTTCCCATGACTAGATCACAGGAAGGATCACGTGTACAGGTTCACAGAGTGGAGAAAACTTTGTTATTGTCTGGTCTGGCATTTTCATTTTGGAATGGAGGCAATTAGCCTAGGGAACTAACATTACTAGCAAGGCTCTCATAAGGTTCACAGGAAATGTGTGGTGGACATGGGCAACACCATACAACCTGAGTTCTACACAGGCCTCCCTCTAGCTAGGTCCTGGCAATAGTGACATAATGGTTGTGAAGCTTCCCACCACAAAAGGATGATGTATAAAACAGGTAAAAGATATTGGTATTGATTACACACATCCTATGACAGACGTGTACCCTCTGTAGTGTCATCTTTTTTTAAAGATTTTTAAATTTATCTTTTTATATTTTTAATGTATTTTAAGAGAGAGAGAGACAGAGAGAGAGAGAGAGAGAGAGAGAGAGAGAGAGAGAAGAGAGGGAAAAGAGGAGAGAGAGAGAGAGAGAGAGAGAGAGAGAGAGAGAGAGAGAGAGAGAGAAACATCAACGTGAGGAGAATAAGACACCCATTGCCTGCCTCCTGCCTCCTGCACACTCCTACTAGGGGTGCAGCCCACAACCCTAATTGGGAATTGAACTTAGAACCTTTCAGTGCCTGGGATGATGTCTAACCAACTGAGCTGCAGCATTCAGGGATACAGTATTATCTTAAAAGAGAATGTTCTGAAAACAGCAATGCTGCATCAGCTTCCACAGTCATGTGTGCAGCTGCTCACAGTGTCTCACCGGAAGGCTCCCCAGAGAGATCAATTCTACAAGTAGCTTTCTAACCAGACTCTCCTGCTCCAATATCTCATCCATCCAATTCATTGCTGCCATATTTTTTTCTTCCAAACTGAAATGCTGATCGTGTCACTCTCTCATACCCTCAGATTCAGCTTCACGAGGTCCTGCACCATTTGCTAGTTTGCCGTTGTATCCGCATCTCCCTTCTCCACCTCCTACTCTGTTTTTTCCCCTTCCTTTCCTAGATGCCCCTCCTGTGGCTTTGAGCTACCGCATGTGTCAGTGCTTCCGTGTGTGGAACATGTTCTATTTTCTTCTGCACCTGAAAAATTTAATTTACCATGTATATTTACCAAGGACATCATATGTCACCTCTTCCTGGAAGTCTTGCTGATATCATCACCTCACCCCACCCCCATCTGGCCAGGTTCTCCTCCTGACAACTACCTGCAGAACACACTTGCCAAATTGTATTTCAACTATTTATTTTTCCCTCTTACACTGTAAGACACTTGAAAGGACTATTTTTTTCCTAAGGAAATGAACATACATTGGAAGCCTGCTATTTGACAAGTAATACTAGTAAAGAGCATTCAGAGACATTATCTTCTTTGATCTTCAGGACAGCTCTGTGAGGAAAGTTATCATTATCCCCATTTTACTGATGCTGAAATTAAGCTTAAATGACAAATTATCACACAGAAGAGTAGCTATTTGAACCCAGTTTTGCCTGATTGCAAAGCTCATAGACTTTCTCTACTATATATACTTATCTGTTGCAAGAATGAGACAAAGAAGGCTTGAGGGAGAAAGTGGCATATGAGCAGGTGTCTTGATAGGTAGGGAGGTTAAAGTGGGAGTAAAAATCACAAATCCATGACTAGTATTGTCCTTATCAAAGCGTCTGGTGGGTTATTAAATGTACTGTCAAGAAATTTGTTTTTGTTTGAAAACCCAATTCTCAGGAGGTGGCAATTACCAAGTATGGGGAAGAAACACTCCAAGTAGCCCTATTCTTTTTTTAAATATATTTTATTGATTTTTTACAGAGAGGAAGGGAGTGGAAAGAGATAGAGAGCCACAAACATCAATGAGAGAGAGACATTGACCAGCTGCTTCCTGCACACCCCATACCAGGGATGTGCCCACGACCAATGTGCATGCCCTTGACCGGAATCGAACCTGAGACCTTTCAGTCTGCAAGCCGATATCCACTGAGCCAAACCAGTTTGGGCCAAGTAGCCCTATTCTTGTGCTTCCTGTCTTCTTCCTCATCACCCCTTTGAACACCCACACAAGGAATGAGTCCTGAGAGATGGACTATTTCTGTATTCTCAGCCCTACTAGTAGTTAAGCACATAGTAGGATTTACTGATGCTACAAAAAAAGGCACGGTTAATTAATAAAAACAAAACCCTGGGGCACCACAGTCCACACTTTTCACTACCACTCTCTCCTTGTTGAGTATCAGAATGGTTAGCCACAAAGCTAAGCACAAGTAGGCCCCATGTTATCATATAAAAAGTCATACCCATGTGGAAAAATGCCTGATTTTAAAACAGAGCAGGACCCTGCAGCTAGCTGGTCTCTGCCAGACAAATAAAAGCCCATGGCCTTGTCCCAGTCTGCACTAGCAGTGAGTGGCAGAAGCCCAAGGCAGAAGCCAAGTTCAGCACCATCTCATAGGGGACAGCTCCACCTGCTGAATTCCTGGATATTTCTCTACCCCTTCAGCACCTTTTCCTTTAACCTGTGAAGGAGGGGTCATGATTTTTGAGAAATGATTGCATGCCAGAAGAGTTAGAGAGGCATTTTTCATCCAGTCACTTGAGAGCATTTTGTACAGAACTATAAGGATATACATGTGACAACTACCCACCTCACCACATAAAAAGGAAAAAGGGAATGAGTATACCATGTCAGTATACCATGGCTTCTGTAGTGCCTCTTTAAGAGAATTAAACCATCAGGGTGCATGGTGTTATATATTTAATTTATCTCCCTCTTAAGCAAGGTGGTAATAATCTCTATCTTCCTGTGGATGAAGGGGGAGGTGTGAAGACATTCTGATACCATCAGCAATATAATAAATACCAATGTGGATAGTAGGTTGTATTGGAATAGGAGCAAGCAATGAATAAAGCAGACTGTTTGGTAGGAAAAGCTAGGGAAAACCCATTAGGCATTTCCTGATGGTATAAGATACTGGAACTACCAGGAATAGTGAAGTGGAAGTCACTGAATTGAATCACCCAGAGAAGAAAATGAGGACATTGGAGAAAGGCCAAGGACCAGAAACTTCTGGGAAGGAAACATTAGGCCAGTCATTCCAGATGGGCAGCGTATAGAAATGGTCTCATCTAAAGGATATAAAATCTATTTGCTATCCTGGTTTTCTCTCTCCATTGCAGTCCAAATATTGCATTTTAAGAAACTCTGTCCAACACTAAATCACTGTGCAGGAAAATTAACCAGCATGCTCCAAGTGTTGTATCAAAGAAAGAGAATAGGTCTTAATTAGAAACCCATGATTTTTTCAAGCAATTCAGCATAATTAAAATGCAGGTGGAACTAAAAATATAAAAGTCCATTATATACACAAATACATTGGCTATAGGGCATTTTCAATAATCAATCAAGGTCAGAGAATTCAAATGTGTTCTGATGGAATTAAAATATCTTTACTAGAAAGGCTCCTTTTTCCAATGAAGAGGAGAAATTATTGCAAAAAGAAGGACCCCATATCCTTTGGTAAACAACTGTCATCAGGCTCTATTTTTAATTCAGTGCTATACCTGTTATGGGATTTGAAAAAGTTTTACCATTTTTTTATTTACACATAAAATGAAAAGAAAAGGGAGAGGTGGCAGAAACCAATCATTGCCCCACTAATAGAGAGATGTGGACAGGGAAACCAGAAGGCTGGTCAACCTTAAATGCTCTGAAAGGTCGGAGCTAATCATTCATTGTTTAGCTGAGACACTGGTAGCTGAAGCAACCTCCACCTGTTAGTCTTATGTAAATTCTTGCTGATTGGCTAATATTGGAATTTCCTACCTAGAGGATATGGGTGTATCCCATAACCTTAATAAAAGGGAGAGCAAAGCCAGAGCGGGGTGTAGTCCTCCTCCTAGAGGTGGGCTTCCATCTGGCCCCCAATATTCCCAAATTAATACAAATTAAAACCGAGACAAGCAGTTGGCTTTCCTAGAAGCAATCCTATAGTTTTATTATCGCCTTACATAATAGAATTTACCTCAACATTTGAAAACAAAGCAGGGACATTGAATAAGATTTCCAGCTGCAGGCTTTGTTATCATCAGACAAATATAGAGGCAGAAGCAGAGATAGGTGCATGTGTAAATGTCTTTCACAACACACCCACACACAAACATTAATGTGCCCAATGTTCCTGATAAACTGAACCTTCCATATTTATACCTCTTTAGATAGAGATTTCTGAGAATCTATAGAGACATACATTGCAAATTAGTTTCACCATGATGACCTGCACTTTACCCGTTGCATAGCAATGCTCATATTATTAAAAGATGTTTCCCCAAATGTTTTTCAATTAATCTCTAAGAAAAAAGCAAGCTTTTTGTAAGCTTCTGAAAAGTTTCTCCCTCTCAAGAAAAAGTCCTGATCATAACTTTTCAAATCCTATGAAGACTCAGGGGGTGAGCCACCAAGCTCTAAGCTCATGGAGGACTAGGACCATCGGTGATTTTGATCATGAATAAATCCCAGTGTCTGGCATTCACCCAACAACCTAATTCACCCAGTATTAGGCATTCAATAAATAACAGTGGGATACATGAACAACTTGGACTACTTGAATGTGTCAGAGTGTTCTAAATGCCAATGAAGATAAAGGCTAAAGATTGAGCTTTTTAGAATTCCACAAGTGTCTGGGTTAAAATCCCCGTTATATCTTTTTTATCACTGTGGCTTTGGGTGAGTTACTTATCCACTAATCTTTAAAATATATTTTATTGATTTTTTGCTGAGAGGAAGGGAGAGAGATAGAGTTAGAAACATCAATCAGCTGCCTCCTGCACACGCCCCCACTGGGGATGTGCCCACAACCAAGGTACATGCCCTTAACTGGAATTGAACCTGGGACCCTTGAGTCTGCTGGCTGATGCTCTATCCACTAAGCCAAACTGGTTATGAATTTATCCACTAATTTTTAAAATATTTTTTATATTTTTTTTATTTTTCACTTATATTAAACAGACACTATTACGTTACTTTTAGTTGTACAACATAGTGATTAGACATTTATGTAACTTATTAAGTGATCATCCTAAATAATTCTAGTACCCATCTGACACTATACATAGTTATAATATTGACTATATTCCCTATATTTCCATCTCTGTAACTATTTTTGCAACTGGTGTTACCTACATCTTAATCCCTTTCTCTTTT
This sequence comes from Vespertilio murinus, assembly GCA_963924515.1. Taxonomy (NCBI): domain Eukaryota; kingdom Metazoa; phylum Chordata; class Mammalia; order Chiroptera; family Vespertilionidae; genus Vespertilio; species Vespertilio murinus. The sequence continues at coordinate 12,142,270 of OZ004714.1, read as the reverse complement.
TTACCTATCTACTCATTCCCCTTCTATCTGTTAACCATCAAAATGCTCTCTGTACCTTTAAGTTTCTATTTTGTTCACTTATATTTTTGTCTTTCTTTGTCTGACTTATTTCACTTATCATGATATCATCCGGGTCCATCCACATTGTCTCAAATGGAAAAATTCCATTCCTTTTATGGCCAAGTATATATTCCATTGAATATATACAACATCTTCTTTATCCATTCACCTACAGGTGGGCACTTAGGTTGCATCCATATTTTGGCTATTGCAAATAATGGTCCAAAGAACATAGGAGTGCATATATTTTCAATTAAGTGTTTTGGGTTTATTCTTACAAATACACAGAAATGGAATTGCTGAGTCACATGTTAGTTCTATTTTTAATTTTATGGGGAATCTGTTTTTTACAGTGGCTATGCAAATTTGGGATCCCATCAACAGTGCACAAATTAAAACCATCATTGTGGTTTTAATTTACATTTCCTTAATGATTAGTAATGTTGAGAATTTTTCATGTATCTCTTGGCCATCTGTATGTTGGGAGTATCACATAACCTGTTATCGTAATCAAAACAGCATGGTAATGGCATAAAAACTGATACATTGATCAATGGAACAAAACAGAGAAACCAGAAATAAACTCACACCTACATAGTCTATGACAAAGGTGGCAGGAACATATAATGGGGTAAAGTCAGTCTCCCCAAAAAATGGTGTTGGTAAAACTAGACAGACACATGCAAAAGAATAAAACTGGATTACCTTCTTACACAACATACATGAATAAACTAAAATAGATTAAAATTTTAAATATAAGACCCCAAATCATGAAACCTCTAGAAGAAAACATAGCCAATACTAGTAAACTCTGACATGGCTCTTAGTAATGTTTTTTGGATGTGTCTCCTTGGGCAAGGGAAAAACAAAAGCAAAAAATAAACTAATTGGCATACATCAAACAAAAGAGTTTTTGGACAGTGAATGAAACCATCAACAAAACAAAAGGGCAATCTACTGAATGAGAGGAGATAGTCATCAATGATGCATCTGACAGGGGGTTAATATCCAAAGAAATAAGAACTCATAATAATTAAAACCAAAAATTGTATTTAAAAAATGGGCAGAGGGCCTGAATAAAAATTTAACTGCCCTTTTTTTAGCTCTTTATTTCTAAAATGGGAATAAAGACAGTCTTACTTCATACTGTTGCCAATATGTATATTAACAAAAATATTACCTGGCATATTGTAAATAGCAGATAAGTGTTAGTTATTATTATATTAACTTTCACCTGAGCCTTCAATAAATAGCAGTCCTTACCCATCCTTAATTAAAATTATGCCCAAACACACTTGGAAAACCCAGCAACTCTGACATTACCCTTTCAGGTAAATGTGCCTGAAGGAGCACGTAGGTTAAACCCACGGTTTTCTCCTTGTCCTGGCACTCTCAGTTCAGTCCCTTATCACAATGCAATTTTATCTCTCACAGTGTAATGTGGCCTCATCCTTGCTCAAATGTTCTGGCCCTGCTGGGACTTCAGTATCATGGGGGCTGGTGCTCAGTCCAGCTCCTTAAATGAGGAGCATGAGGTTACTGTCTCTTTTAGGCCTGAGGCAACAACAGCCTTTACCAGCCAAAGACATTCTGACAGCTGGAACATCAGGCATCATTAAGAAGCATCCCCACCCCTCCTGCTATAAGCAAACCATAACTCCAACACAGATTTATTTAGTTTTAATTCATTCGTATTCATTCTCTCTCTCTCTCTCTCTCTCTCTCTCTCTCTCTCTCTCTCTCTCTCTCTCTCTCTCTCTCTCTCTCTCATTTACCCTGAACTGTTTGAATGAGACATCCAGATAGTTTATACTTCATAATTTAGGAAAGTGAAAAATATACATGCAATATACATGCAGTGCACAGTTAGAGTATCTCGATGCTGAGCATGCCCTACCAAGAAAGGCCAATAACATGATCCTGTACTGCTTTAGTGTTCTGATCTGTTAAAGTGTGGTTATTAAGCACCTCCTGAGTCCAAAAATTGGTACAGAAAACTCAATGAGATGGAGCCCTGTCCTCAAGGAGCTCACCATTAATTGGAACACAGACCAGATGATGCTTAGTGCCCAGAGAGAGGCATAAAGAGAGTGGCCTGCCACGTAAGTACTCACTTCTCAGAAGTACTGGAGAAATCCTCTGAAAGAAGGTGATACCCACATGAGGACTTACAGAATGAAATGGGTGTAACTGGGGAGAGAGGTGGCTCTCTAAGCAGAGGAAGTAGAAGAGCCAAGGAACAGGAAAGGGGAATGAAAGGTCCACATTGTGCCTGGGAATTCGCAGCGGACAGGAATCTGAATGCCCGTGAGGCAAGAGAGCCCAGCTCAAAGGACCACCCTAAAGGTCGCATGCGGAGGATAACTGTAGCACCTTCAAGGTTGCCCCACCGCTTACATCTCTCCAACTCCCCAAATCAGGAGTGGGCAAATCTTTTCTGAAAAGGATCAGAGGATAAATATTTTTTTAGACTCTATAAGCCATACAGTCTCTGTCACAACTACTCAACTTTGTCGTTTTTTACAGGAAATCATAAACAATATGGAAATGAATGAGGGCCCGTGTTCCAATAAAACTTTGTATCAAATAATTTTCAGGTGCCACAACCTAGCAGTCTTTTTATTTTTCTCAGCTATTTAAAAAGGTAAAAAGCTGCCAAAATCAGTTTGGCTCAGTGGATAGAGCATCGGCTTGAGGACTGAGGGGTCCAGGGTTCAATTCCAGTCAAGGGCATGTACATTGGTTGCAGGCACATCCCCAGTGGGGAGTGTGCAGGAGGCAGCTGAGTTGATGTTTCTCTCTCATTGATGTTTCTGACTCTTATCTGTCCCTCTCTCTTCCTCTGGCTGAAAAATCAAATCAAATATATATAGTAAAAGCCATTCTTCACGTATGGGCCACATAACAACAGGTGGTGGGCCATGTCTGGTCCCTGGGCTGTCATTTGCTAACCCCTCTGGCTCAAATAAACTTCCTCAAACCCACCGAGCTGCAAGAGAAGGATAGGTGACAGTCTTTCCCATAATGGGAAATGTAACCATTGCTTCTTTAGAGATATTTCCAAGACCTACATTCGAGTAAGAGGTATTAGGGAACTTCAAAAGTTGGTGAGCTTTAAAGGCAAATAGAAATGCCTCCTTTTCCTTTCCCTGAGATTTTAATCTAAGAGAAATATATATTGAGCTGAGTCTCATACAGAAGGTCAAACCAGGGCTTAGGTATTCAAAGAGAGCTTGTCTCAGCCCATTCCGGCGGCTATAAGAAAATGCCAGAGGCTGAGTGGCTTATAAACAACAGACATTTCTTTCTAAATCCAAGATTAAGACACTGTAAGAGCCAGTGTCTGGTGAGAGGCCACTTCCTGGTTCATAGATGAGGCATTCTTGCTGTGTCCTCACATAGCGGGAAAAGTAAGGGAGTTTCTTGGGTCACTTTTATAAGGGCACTAATACCATTCATAAGGGCTTCATCCTCATGATCTCCTCCTGAAGTCCCTACCTCCTAACACCATCACTTTGGGGGGAGGTTTCACTCTGAAGTGCAGTGTGGGACACAAACAATCAGACCACAGTAGAGCTCATCCTATTCTTTGGGGACAGTCATGTATATGTCTCAGGGCATACTGATCATCAGTATTCTTATGTCATTTTTGTCTCAAAAATGATAAAATTCCTGAGGCACTTCATTTACTATAGTAGCACTAAATGCTAGGCAAAAATCATTAAGTCATAATCCCTCAGGGCCAGATCTGGACCCGGTAACACCGTCTCAGACCACGGTCTGAGAGTCTGTACATGGAAAGGGTGGAACGCAATGGCCATGGAAGTGTCTCTTCAACCACTCATGGGCTGGGCGCCAGTTCTGACAGCACACACTTCCTCCATGGGCAGCTGTGCCTTTCCGGGGGGCATAACTATGCAAGTAACACTTGTGAGGAATACATTCTCTATTTTCTCCCTGAATGATCATACCACAGTCTTAAAGTGGTGAACACATAACTCACCCTAGAGTACTCAGTCCCCCGCATTGGTTTCAGAAAGCCATGACCAAGAAAATGACATGAACACCAACTTCAACTCTAAAACCAGAAAAAATGAAAAGTCCATCATTAATCAAACACTGATCTGAAGAGAGAAGATAGCAATGCGTTAAAATCGTTCTGTGCATCTGAATGTGTGCAAGCACGCATGAGGGTGTAAAGATTCTGGGGGAACAACTGTTAGCCCTTTGAAGAAACCATAATCCTTTGGCCAGTTTCAGGCCAAGTACTCAATGGGAGATTTTAAACTGGGAAGTCAGAGCTGATATTTAAAGCACACTGTGAGACTTGGTTCCAAATACCTCGGGCACTCAGGTGATAAAGACAGTGTCACCCTACTCACAACTTGTGGACTGTGCTACCAACCTAAAATGAATCCAAGAGTCAAGAGGAGTGTTAAGTGGGCAAGAGTGGCCGGTCCTTCTGCCCAGCCCTCTTCTGTCTGTCAAACTCCTGATCTAGAATGAAGACGCAATTCAAGTGGTGCTTCCCTTTACAGAGTTGCCTCCCACACTCAGGAAAAATTAGCTGTCTCCCACTCCCACAGCACTTTGCAGAAAACTCTGTTACAAGCGATTATGCACTTATCTCACTAAATTGCAATTATCTGTTTTTGTGTCTGTCTATTTCCACCAGAGTGTGTGCCCTCGAGGGCAAAGATCAGGTCTTACTCATCTTTATGGTCTCAGAGTTCAGCACAGTGCTGACACAACAGCCACTTAAAGCATGCTTTAGGATTTTTGTTATTAAAGAAATGCATGCCCGTGGTAACAAATTCAAACCAGTTCAGAGACGTAGAAAGGGAAAGGTTAAAAGTTGCCTCTACACCACTCAGGCCATTAGGCCGGTTACCCACAGGAAATCACTCTTAAGAGATTCTTAAAAATGCATAAACACAATAGCCCTCCCTTGCATCCCACACCCAGCTAACCCCCACATAGGGCTCTCAAAGCTGTCTCCTACATAAGGTCCAACTGATTCTTAGAGCAACTTGACACCGTGGGTGCAAAACCCGAGGGCAAAAGGCCAGAGGAGGACAGGACGTAGCTACAGCAGAAAGGGCTCAGTCCCACTAGGAATCAGCATTGCTGGGCATTTCTTATGAGTTGATAACTAACGACTTCTCTCCTCTCACTGACACTTTCCCTCTCTTGTTTTCATGTCTCTTTCTGTGATTTATTGTGTCACTCCGTGTCTTCCTTTGTCTCCCCATCTGCCTTTCTCTGTCTATGGTCTTTCTACCTCTTTGTCTCTCTTCTTTTCCTCTCTCTTAATCCACTTCTGCTATTTCTGTCTCTGCTGTGTCAACCTCCCTCTCCCTGTCTCTCTATTATTCTTTCTCTGTCTCTAACTCTCAGCTTCTATTGTCTCTGTCTCTTTCTCTTGGTTCCTTTGTCCCCTTCTCAAAGGGTGTCCTCCACTCAGCTCTCCCATCAGTAAACACCCTCACCATAGCCTTACAACACTAGCTACTATGACACGGAGTACATCGGTGTTTAAGTTGCTGTGAATGTATAGAGATGCACGAGGATGCACGCACCTGCTGCCAGTTCTGCCAGGAGTATTCTCATTAGGCACACGCTCTCACTCTCGTGTACATACATGATGTAGGAATTGCTATCAAGGGCAAGACAGAGACTGAGATTCACATTGAAATACATGCTCCTTTACCGGGAACGGAAAAGGGCTGGAATTTGCAGAAGATGTCCCCAGGTTGGAGAAGCTGCCATCAGGTCTAGCTGGGATTGAAAGGGGAGGATGGTAAACCAAGGCCTGGGGGGGGGGGGAGAACGACCTCCCGCTGCACACCCAGAGAGACAGCTTGGCCCTGCCGCTTTGCACACAGCCTGGGTGGGCCCTTTCCAACCACAGCCATTAAAGCAAGTCCAGCCACTGGAGCGTAGGCTGTGGGTCTGATGCCTGGAATTCCGTTCTAATGAGACCAAGTTCACTGACTCGCTTGTCCTTGTTTGTTTTGTTTTCCTCATTTTTCAAATAGCATTTAAAAAATAGCCCAGGCAAAGCATGTTTATTGAGAAACAACAACAGCAAATCTATGGACACACAAAAAATCACCTACAATTCCAACATTCATCATAATCACAGACAAACACTGTGTTGCTTTTCTTTTTGCAAAAGTGGAATTTAATAGCATGTAGTAAAAATTTTGAAAGTATCGAGCTCCTATTATGTCCAGGTAGACTTCTAGGGACTTGGAATATACAAGAAAGCAATTCAGACAAAACAAAACCAAAAAACCAAAACCGTAACTTCATGGTGCTTACATTTGTACAATTTTTTAACGTCTTTCCCCCGCTCTGGCATTCTGCGGGAGGTTTCCCGATTCAACATATATATTTACACAAGCAATATTTTAATGGCTGAATATTCTACAACACTCACACACAAGGTAATGGGTTATTTGTTCTACGAGAAAAGCCAGTCCCCCCCCCCCCCCCTGAAAATAGCAAACAAAAGACCAAATATTTAGCAAGCAAGTTGTGATATATATTAAGAAATATATATTTGGTCTTAGTTCCCTTTCTGGCACAGAGCTCCTTAAGCCCTTGGTATTGCCTATGATAAAAGTGAACAGAGTTTCTTTTGTTATTTCTATTGTTATGTTAATGAAGTGAGGTTTTGGAATTGCTTTGAGACTGGGACTGGTTACTAGGAGAACCAACCATGCGATTGGAGGGTTGGAACTTTCAGTCCCACCCCCTGGACCGCCAGCAAGAAGAGAGGGGCCGGGGGTTAAATTGATGGCCGATGGCCAGTGATTTAATCACCCATGACTATGTAATAAAGGCTCTGTGAGAATCCAAAAGGACAGGATGGACAGCTTCAGGGTTGGTGAGCACGTAGGAATTGGGGAAGAAGGGCAATGCAAAGAGCATGGAAGCGCCTCGTCCCTTCCCCATCCTTGCCCTAGGCGCCTCTTCCATCTGGCCATGCCTGAGTTTTATCCTTTCATAATAACCTCATAATCTAGTAAGGAAAAGGTTTCTCTGAGCTCTGTGAGCAGCTCTAGTAAATTAATAAAACCCACGGAAGGGGTTGTGGGAACCTCTCCTCAACAGACAATCCACCAGAAGCACAGGTGATGGCCTGCATTAGCAACTGGCCCCCGAAAGACTGTGCCCTCCCCCTGTGGCATCTGAAGCTATCTCTGGGTAGGTAGTGTCAGAATTGAGTTAAACTACGGGATACCAGCTGGTGTCTGAGAATTGCTTGTTGGTGTGGGGGTACCCCCCAAATCCTCCATATACACACACACACACTGGAAATTGGATCCAGAACTCTATGACAAGTATTGTGTGCAAATAGCCAGAGATGATGAGAGAGATGCCAAAAAGAGCAAGACAGGGTCCCAGCCCTCATTAGAAGAAAATGAAACCGGAATGAAAGACCATAAGAGCAGAAACGGAAGCAATATCATGAGGAACATATTACACATATCTTTTTAGCAGGCCATGCTTGAGCATTATTATTACTAGCATAAATATAAACAAAATAACCATAACAACAATGATGATGATGGCTAGCCTTTTAAGCATATTTAGATTTATTGTCTCCTTTAACCAACAAGAGACCATACAAAGAGTATACCATTATAATTTCCAGTTTACAGATGAGGGAACTAAGGCACCAAGTTTATAAAGTTCACGGCTCAAGTACACATATCTAGTACTTCTGGAGTGGAAATTGAAACCAAGCACTAACATTGTGTTATATGTAAAATAATGCACTCTTGCAGCCACCTAAGACATGCCTTTCCCATGGTCCTATGGATAATCAGAAAGAAAAAAAAAATGATTGCCTAGAATATATTCAGGGATAGAAATGTCGCTATGGCAGAAAGGCATCATCTCCCTCTCCTTGGGGGACCATGTACTTCTCCCCACAATCATACTTCCTCCTCCAAGGAGGCTTCCATAGCTCTCCATTATCGGGGCCATTGTTTCTATTGAGAAACTCATGCAGGGTGTGGGGCTTCCGCCTTTATCTTGGGGAAATCACGCACACTGACAGGACATTGTGCAGACAATGGAAGGGGTTCATGGACACCAAAACTCACCAGGAAACTTCCGGGAAAGATTTTCACACTTCCCTGTCCCTAGCAGTCTCCCAGGCATTTATAAAGCATACAGACTCCTAGTCCCCATCAGCAGACTAAACGCAGGTCCCCTGAGGACACACTGTGAGCAATGTGGCCCTGGGTGCCCAGTGACAGAGCCCACAGCTGCCCAGGTCAGAATTCCTCCAGCCACTCAGCAAAATGCAAGTCAGGATACACAGGGCTGCAGACAGGTCCGAAGCGGAAATGACAACCAGGCCTGAAATAGCCTTTCTCCTCTTTAATGATTCGAATCAAGAGTGCACGTTGGGAGTGACAAATTATCACACGGGAGGAGTTGGCATTTAAACCCCAGAGTGCACACTGGGAGTGATGAATAAGGAGAAGACCTTTCACTTTTAACCACCCCGCCCGTGGGCCTTGGAGCAGAAGGATGATGACCCACAAGCTTGTGTCTCAACAGCCCTGCTGCTCCGGTTACAGGAGGATGGCTGGAGGCATCAATCCATTGGCTCCAGGGCAAAACATGATTAGGTGGTTGTCTGATAGCATGTTTCTTATTAGCACTTTCTTGAAAAACTGTACAAGTTGTCCACGCTGTCACTCTAGGGTCGTTAGCCAGCAGGGAGAAACCAAAGAGCGTATCCCACACATCCTCCCGGGAGAAGGAGAGAGCACTCATTAACAACCTCAGGGGTCCCGCTCCTGGGACAGACAAAGGTGAGGGCTGGAGCAGCTTTCTACCAAGTACAGCGTATCAGGCCAGTGACCTGAGATTGGGCCACGTGAGGGGGAAAGCCCTAAGCCGGGCTGCTCCTGCCGAGTTCCCCTACCACCCCTCCGCAGTGCCCAGTGGAGTTCTCTATAAGGAAACTCAGAAAGATACTCTTTCAGGTCAAAAAGCAGCAGCTTTGGAACCAGAAAGGGCACACATACAATTCCAGCTCTGCCACCTTCTAGTGGGGTGACCCTGGGAAAGTTCCTAAGCCTGGAGGGCTTCCACCGCTGTGGAGGAAGAATAGTAATGCCTCGAGTTGGTAAGCCTGGTGTGAGGATGAAGCGAAATTATGTGGTGGTGTTCTAGAATGTACTTCCGGGGAAGCTGTTTATGAAGTGGGTGGTTATTTAGGTTGCTACTACTAAGGGGGACTTCTCTTATAATCACGGTATCTTATCTGGCTACAGAGAACTAACCATAGCATTCAACCAACTTTCCTTTGCTCCCTTCCCCCATCCCACTCCCCAAAGAGAGAAGAAATGGAAAAGGTGATGGCTCGTAACTCAATTACTAGTATAATCCTTGAGCAAATAAAATTCATTAGTATCAACACCACGTTAGTTGACTACCGCCACTCAAATACTGATACTCTAGGTTCTTTTGACTGAGACAATGCTTCAAGTTACTTTAAATGAGATTTCATCCGCATATGACAATTGAAGAGGAAAAAGTACTACTGGGCTCTCCTCCCCCAATCCCTTGCTGCAATGAGCCAGGTCATAAGTAATCTGGTCTCTGAAGTCCCTTAGCAGTGGAACACATATGTGGACCTGCCCCCCTCCCCCATTTCATTCTGGTAATCACCACACTGTTGTCTATGTCAGATTCCACCTTTGTTTCCTGCCAATGGCTTGCTAGCTTTGTTCATCAGGACTGAGTAGAGTGGTCACTTCGGAAGAGTAACCATGATGCCTCCATGAAGCCTGTTTTACCTCATGCTGACCATGCCCTTGACCATGCCTCTTGACTGCCATCCCTTTGGGCCACGTTGGCCACAACGTTTGACTGGTTTCCCCTCTGGGACACACAGGTGCATTTTCTACATTTTCTAGCCAGAGACATAGGACCGTAGACTGAGACGCACACAAAGACAGAACAACTATCTATCTATACAAAAGCCTAAGTGACCAAACAACTGAAACAACGGAATGACTGGTCGACTGGTCACTATGACATGCATTGATTACAAGGGGGCAGATGCTCAGCACAGGAGCTGCCCCCTGCTGGTCAGTGCACTCCCACAGCGGGAGTGCTGCTCAGCTGACTGAAGGATGCAAGATGCTATCTCGTGGCTGGCAAGCACAGCTGCAGTGGTGCTTGCAGTGGTGCAAGCCTCTCCCTCCTCCGTGGACAAGCTGAGGGACCCCACAGGTGCACGAATGTATGCACTGAGCCTTTAGTTTTACATAAGAGTAGTGACTTCACATAAAAAATTAATTTACCCTCCCGCAATCTGGCCAGTAATATTTCTAACCAAGAACTTAAACAAAAGGAAGTCCTTTTGTAAAAAGTGTGTGTATACAATGTCAAAGTAAAAAAACAAAACAAAAAAAAAACAATGGTGATTCCAGCTGAGATAGAATGTGCAAACAAATGCAGTCATGTAGTTAAGGCTTGATTCCATACCTATATTCACTAGAACATGGATATATATACTCTTTGCTTAAAGCATATTTTAACAATTATTTCTAAGATTAAAACTTGATTCAGGCTTCTCCTTGGTCCAGGTCCTGGTCAGGGCTCATGCAGGAGGCAACCAATCAATGTGTCTCTCTCACATAGGTGTTTCCCTCTGCCTTTCTCTCTTCCACTCTCCATTTAAAAAAAAAACACAAAAAACAATGAAAAATCTCCTCAAGTGATGATTAACAACAACAACAAAAGATTAAAACTTGAGTTAAGCGTAGTTTACATTTAACACAGGTTAATTTCCTAGATATAGATTGGAATTTTTATATAGCTACTCTTGACCTTTACACACACCAGACATTAAGCTCAAAATATCCTTGTCTAATCTTCACCTCTTAATTAAAATTTTCTTTATGTTTTGGGGCTCGGTAGAAGCACCAGCTCTATAAGGAAGCCTGGAGACCACCCCACTCAGAAAACCTCCTCCTGCCCCTGAACTTCCACAGCATGTTGTTCCCTCAGAACACACTTCTTTTCTGCTGCCTCTTCACCAGATTCTTCAGGTCCAAGACAGAAAGTTCTATGAGGGCAGGCGTCATTTCTCTTCATCTTTGTGCATCACTCCACCTATGTCCCTATTATCATTGCCTGGCAAATATTAGGAGTCAACACATATTTGCAAAATTAGAATGAAATAGTTTGTGTAACCCACTTAGCATAATGCTGCCACACAGCCATATCTCTTTAAATGTAAGCAATTATTAGTCTTTTAAATAATAAAATTCCATTAGCATTTGTACTCTAGTCTATGAGTTCCTGGGGTCCCTCCCAAAAAGGATGTAGATATAATTCCCAGAGTTAATATTCATGTCAATTTACTCTAGAAAATCCAATTAAATATTTTAATGGAGGTTTACTTTCTAATTTCATATTAAGAAATTCTTTGTCCAGAGATAGCAAGTTCCTTAATATAAAGGTACTAGAGGCCCGGTGCACAAAGTTGGTGCATGGGAAGGGGCAGGGAGGGAGAGGGCTTCCTCAGTGCAGCCTGCATCCTCTCCAATATGGGACCCCTTGGGGGAAGTCTGACTGCCTATCTACTGCTGGCTCCTAACCACTCACCTGTCTGCCTGCCAACCAGATCACCCCTAACTGCCTCTGCCTGCCAGCCTGATCACCCCCAACTGTCCCCCATACTGTCCTGGTTGCCCCACACAGCCTGCTGCTCAGTCATTTGGTCACCCCTCACTAACTCCCCTGCCAGCCTGGTCACCCCACACAGCCTGTTCAGACATCCGTTTGGTTGCAATAGGTCACTTAGGCTTTTATATAGATAGATGATGCAATAAACCCAATAAATGGTTCTGCTATAAATTCACACTGAAATGAATACCTATTTGGATCTCAAGTGACTAGATTTCCTATAAGGAGATATGTAATATGAACCACAGGAAATGGAGGAATCATATATATAATAAAAGCTCAAGTCACTGTTATGGTGGAACGACCAATCACTGTGATGCACAATGACTACCAGGGAGCAGACGCTCAATGCAGGAGCTGCCCCTGGTAGTCAGTGCTCTCCCGCAGGGAGAATGCTGCTCAGCCAGAAGCTGGGCTCACAGCTGGCGAGTGCAGCAGCGATGGCTAGAGCCTCTTCCACCTTCGCAGCATTGAGCAGGGAGCCCAGCAGTAAGGAGCAGCAAGCAGGAGGGCAAGCGTGGGGTCCTGGACTGCAAAAGGGCACAGGCCAGGCTGAGGTACACTCCCCCCACCCTGCCCAGGCACTGGGCCTCTAGTATGAACTAAAAGGCTTGCTTACCACATTTTACTTAAATGTAGAAGTGCACAAGCCCCACACCATGAACAAACTATCAAATTAAGTTTGACCTGTAAGAGATTTCAGTGGTACTCTAGTTTGTTAGTGCCATTTTATAAGGGACCAAATGGAGACCACACCATTTTAACCGGCTGCTACTACATTAGTAGTCTCTGCTATAGTCGGGACTATGCTCCAGGATTCTTCATTCCCAGTAGAGAAGTATTTCTATAACTAACACACAAACTAGTATTTATTGAGCACTTACTATGTATCAGCCACTTCATATACAAGTCAAATCTTCAGGGGGGGGGGGAAGCTACAAAAGATGTTCTCTCCCCATATTTTAGTTAAGGAAACTGAAGCTCAAAGAACTTAAGTGTCTAGCCCAAGGCAAAGCGCTGGTAAGCAAGAGAGCTAGCATTCAACTGCAAATCTGTCTGCCATGCATGTCACACCACAGAAACATTCATCAATAGCACAGAGCACTGATCAGAGAAGGTATGGTGTGGGCTTCTAGAGAAAGCTAAAAATCTTTTGTCATTTTACTTTTTAAAAAAGGTAGAGAGAGAGAGAGAAGACTATATCAAAATGTATAGTCAAATCAAGTGTTTATTTCTAACCTCTGCCTAAAGCCAGGTATGCAATTAACTTAGAAAAGGAATTTGTCCCTGAAAGGAACACCAGATCTGATCGCTGAAGGAAGGCAAGCTACCTCGTGCTTAATGAATCACCGGTTATAGATCCCATGTCTCAGTAAGATGAAGAGGTGGGTGGATAAGAGAACAACCAAACCACTACTTAAGGTAAAGAGAGCTATGTGACAGGCACATTTCACAGTCCCTGCTTTTCTACAAGTACCTGGAGCTTCCAGCTACGACTCTGCCTCCTCCACCACCATCGGAAATCCATCCAGGACAGGATTGTTGGCTCCAAAATGTCTGAATTTTTCTATCCTATCTTTAAGGTCTTTTTTAAAAAATGGGCTTTTTTAAAACTTATCTTTATTGTTGAAAATATTATAGATGTCCCTCTCCTTACCCCCCTCCCCCATTGATCCCTTCCTACCTTAAGGTTTTTAAGACAAGCCATTCCATGGGGTTTTTGAGTCAGATCACTTTGGGTGGCTTTGCCCAGAACCTTTTGTATCCTGTTGGCAGGTCCTTTAGCCTAAGGAAGCCTCAGTTTCCTCCTCTATGTAATGGGATTAACACCTACTAATAACACGTTTTTGCCAAACTTAAGTGAGATGATGATGGAATAACAAAGCATCTACCCAAAGGCCTGACCCAAGATGGGAAGAAACTTGGTTTATTCACTAAGAGTGGATGGTAAACGTCAACTGAAGCACAGAAGGACCTGGGAGTCCACCAGACCCTCATGATCAATGAGAAATGCCGCATTAAAGATTCCACACTGGCCACATGTCAAGTAAAAGCTTCTGTTAACAAATCTCATAGCACCGTTTCCAGTAAGGAGGGGACAGGGTGGTGAATTGAAATATGCAAATTGACTCCAGCATAAAAATATGAAAGAGATACTAACACTTGACACCCACCTATTACCTAACAAGGATTTTATAAGGATTCATGAGTGTGGCAGTTTGACATTTTTTGGAAATAAGGAATAAACACATGCCTCATCACACATACGTACATAGACAAATATATATGTTTGAACAAACTAAGGATACTGTATAAATTTAGATCAGGGCACAGCACGCCTGGGATGAGCAGGGTAGCAACAATATGTTCTCGCTTATGACACCAAGCTCATGACAAATGTTTCATCCCCAGCACCTTTCATGCCAGAAGATCCCGCCTCCCCCAAGGTGTTCCACCAACTCTAGCAAACAGTCCCCATCAAACTAGACTGCAGCACCGAGGAATCCTATCACACCCACGAGGAGGCAAAGCAGCCCTGTCTTTACCCAACTGTGCGAGTCCCACAGCTGGAGGGGGCGGGAAGGAGGTGAGAGAACCATCCAGAATTCCCCAGGAGTCTGACAGGCAGCCTATAATTACCACACATTTACACCTTCCATGCAGGTATTCTTGTCATCAGCAGCCCCACTTATAAAAGCTTTTAGCTAAAGGTGAGATGAGTTCCTAGGATGGGTATTGCTTGTGGCCCTGAATGCATTTGGTGATGGTGGGGAGAGAGGGGGGCTGTAGGGGAAGACAATTAAATATATTTTTAAAAAAAGAGAGAGAGTTCCTATACTCCCTTCAGGTTTAGGTTCATGGATTCTAGCTCTAGGGGGAAAGTGCTGAGAGGCACGTTCCAAACAGGTGTACGCACCTGACAATCACAACATCCTCTTATGTAAGACAAACAGGAAAAGCTCAAACTCAGGTCTCCACTGCTTTTTTTATGTCACAACGTTGGGAAGGGCAGTTTCTTTCTGCCTTTCTTCCCTTGAACAAATATTTAAAACTTTGTCTCACCTATGAGTCTGGGCCGACTTTGTTTTGGGGGGCCGAGATACAGACTATGTCTCTTCCTCTACCATCTGTACATACACACCAACACACACACACACACACACACACACACACACACCACACCACACCACACCACACCAATTAGTGTGCAAGCAGGCGGGAATGAGAGGGCAGTGAGAAGGTGTCCTTACAAGAATAAGTGGCTCAAGAAGGTAGAAAACCCATTGGTTGGCATGAGTTGAGTACTCAAATCTCTGACATACCCCATCCTGAATGTCTCCTGCATTGTCTCTGACTTCCCTGCGTGTCTCCCAGTCACGTCCTGACCATAATAAGTCCCGCTGGGCTTATAAGCACCATTTAAAAAAAAAAAAAAAAGGGCTGGCAATGCCCGGCACCATTTCTTAAATGGAGTTTAAAATTTGCCAAAGATGTACTCTTCTTGTCTCGCTCTTTCCAACATCTTTCGGGAGACACACCGAAGGAGAGTTCTAATGGGTGAGTGATATTTTACAGCTTGAATTACATTAAAAGCCAGAAATGTGTTGAATCCAAAGTCCTTTACTCCTTGATACAACAGATGTAATACATCTGAGGTGTTTAAAATCTCCCCCTTAAAGCCAGAAGCTTCGAGCTAATCACTTAAAGCAGTGCAAAAAGTTATTCCATTAGTATAAGATTCAAGTTCACACTGGGCGATTCATTTCTGTGGTTATGATATGAAAGATATGATAGTTAAGGTAAGGAGTGGGGGCAAGGGTCTCCGGAGCTTGGGGAAAAAAGGGTTTAGCTTCACTTAATGGATTAAACCAGTCCCGCAAAACATCTGAAAACCGCAGCCTGGGTCCTGATGGCTAGATTGTAGGGAAAATACCCTGCTGACGCTCGCAGCACGGAGACATCAATACCAAACGCTATTTATCATGGTTTGCCTTAATACAATTTAGATGCCTGTGCCCAAGGACTCCCTAATGACAGGCGATTATTTAAAAAATGTTCCCAACTTTCATTAAAAAAAGCTGACGATGAGCACAACTCACTCCACTGGCACTTCCCTGGGAAGGTTTCTGGCAATTACATCACAACTGGAAACATTCTGAGAGGTAACGGGGCGCACCGGCTGCGCATATTACAATGACTGCGATCTCACGAACCGGATGGGAGATGAAACTTTGATTTATTTCTTTTCATTTTACTCATCCGTGGTTTTTATGAGCTTCTCGTCTGCTTCGCGGCAGCCTAGAGAAGTTGCCACACTTCTAAAGCCGCTTCAGCTGCTGCCATCCGAGCTGGCTCTTGCCTATGGCAGCTCACTGAGGATTCCAGGTGCAGCTCCAAGGGGAACCGCTACCTCGGATTCCCAACTGGCAGGCTTTCCCCCAAAATCGAAAACCTTCAAGGACTTGACCAATACCCGTGGACTTTCACCCCCCCCCTCCACCCCCACCCAGTGCCAGCCTCCTGGAAGCCCACAACCCCTCTCCCCCTTCATAAAGGGGGGGCTGAGTCTGTATTTGTGCTCCTCCCCAGAGGGGGTCAGGCAACGGGGGAAGAGAACAGGCAGTTGTTGTCGCCGGGCTGTATCTGATCTTCCTGGGACCGGTTTTCGCCAGGAAAACAACCGCCCATTCACAGGCTGCGAAGCCCCCGCTCTCCACACACACTGGCTGGTGCTGTGGGAAGACGCCGGGAGTTCCCCTCCTGAGACTTGCACCCACGGGGCCCCCAGAAACAGACGCCACCTTATCTAGCCGCTGCTTTTCTCTTCCCTTGTTGGGGTGGGGGAAAGGGGGGCCAAGGCGCTCTGCATAAAAATAAAAAAAATAAAAAATAAAGATCTCAAATAAAGTCTTATTGATCTTATTTGCGCCCATCCCTAAGTCTAGCAAGTAAAGGCAAAGTCGCTGGAGGGATGGCCGGCCTGCCGGGGAAGTTAACCCTCTCGCCGCCACGAGCAGGATACTTTGTGGAAGCCCCTCCGTCTGCTCTTCACTATTAACGGCACCCATGCGGCCAGAGAAGCGGGGGACAACGGGCTTGCCAGCTCTGTGTGGACCTTTGTTTGGGGCATGGAGATGAAGCTATGTCTGTGGGGGGAAGAAGGGGAGAGGGAGAGGGGGGAACTCCCAGCAGGTAACACGAAAACATGAACTCCTGGGGCGGGGGCGGGGGCGGAGGGGGGAGCCGGCCAGACTTTAGTTCGAGGCGTCTTTTCAGTCCGGAAACCCCCTCCTCCAAAGTCTCCACCAGATCCCACCAGACCGCACAGCCGGCTTTAACCCTTTCCCCCGGGTCCCCCCGCGGCACTCACGCTGCTGTTGTGGCCGGACCAGTGGACCATCGCCTGGTTGTGCGCCGAGTCGCCCGTCAGGGCGAACGTGGTGCTGGTCAGCCGCAGCTCCTCCGCGCGGAAGCGGGTGGCTCGGTCCGGGTCCCGCTCCGGGGCCCGGGGCTCGGGGGGCGCCCCGTCCCGCGGCACCACTCCTCGGGGGGCTCTGCCCCAGCCCTCCCCGCGGTCCCCGTCCTCCGGGGACTCCGCTCCGCTCCGTCTCCGCCGGCCGGAGCGCGGGGCGGCCGCCGCGGGCGCCCCGGGGCCCCGGGCCCGCTCCAGGGCCAGCGCTCGGTCCCCGGGGGCCGCGGCGAACAGGGGGCGCCCCGGGAGGGGCGGGGGCGTGGCGGGAGCCCGGCCCCGCGGCCCCGGGCGCAGGGAGCCCCCTGGGGCCGGCCCCCAGCGCGGGCCCGAGCCGGGGGGCGGCGGGGGGCAGCGGGAGCCGCCGCCGCAGGCGCCCGGGGCGCAGAAGACCAGGAGCCCCGCGCCCGCCAGCAGCGCGCTCAGCCCGGCCGCGGGGCCAACTTTTGCCATCGCGGAGCGGGCGGCGGCGGGGAGCGTCCCGGACCGGAGGCGGCGGCGGCGCGGGCTCTCCGCGGGGCCGGCTGCGGAGACGGGGGCGCTCAGCACCCCAACTCCATCCAAGTTGGGCAGCGGAGGCGGCGCCGGGCAGGTGGCGGCCGCGCGCCCCGGGCTGCGCTGGAGCCGAGCGCGGGTTCGGACGGAGCGAGCCGCCGCCGCCGCCGCCGCGCGGGGAGGAGCCGAGCTGAAGTCGCGGGCGGAGCGGCCGGCGCGGGCGGGAGGGATGGAGGGAGGGAGGGCGCTGCCGGGGCTCCGGGCGCCGTGTCCCGCTCGCGAGCTGCTCCGTGTGCGGGCGGCTGCGGGGACTCGATGCGCCACCGACCGGCCGACCGACCCTCCCCCTCCCCGCGGGCGCACTGCCGCCGCCCGCCCCCCGCCGCCCGCTCCGAGCCCGCGCGCCCCGCAGGCTCCTCGTGGGTCCGCGCGCGCCTCCCGCGGGGGCGGCCAGCTCGGGGCTGGCCCGGTGGACGCTGTGTTGGGGACTGTGCCCGGTTCGCTGTTTCTATCGCTCTCTGCGGCTTTCTCCCGCCTCCCCACGCAGGTCTTTTCCACTTTAGAAAAGAGGGAGAGCTGGGCTCCCGGGTCTTCCCTTCCTAGGCTCCGTGCGGGGGCATCCTGACCTCACCGCGCGGAGGAGTCTGTGCGCAGGCCTGGGGCAGAGTCCCCAAAGGCTGGGCTACAGAGGAGAGTGATGTAATTAAGTGATGAGCGGGGGAGGGGGGGAATTCCCATCCATTATCACCTTCAGAGTCCTCTCTTGACCTCCAAAGGCCCTCCCTGCGTGGGAACCCCATCTCCCCGCATGCTGTGGGCGTGCATCCTGGCTTCCCTAGGAGACTGCAAACTCCCTGAGGACAGGAAGACCCAATGGCCAGCAAGTGGGAAGCAGTTACTGGTTTGTGTTGTTTTTATCTTGAGGGCTGGACCCAGTGCCCTACGTGGTAAAGAAGTGTTAAGTCATGAATCCAATGAGTATGTATTGTGGGTTCATGTGTCATAGATGTATTGTATGTATTATAGATCTATGTGGGATTAAATGCAGGAGAGGAGGCGTGGCGCTCTATGTATCCGGTCATCGGTGCCCAGTCCGGGGCTTCTAAAGGGGCCCTCAGACAAGTGGCAATCTCTGGCTCTCCAAGGCTTTCCGTGAAGCGGTGGCATTAGAAGCCCTTTGAAATTCTTCCCACTCCTGAAATTATGCAATCGTATGATTATAATGTCTGCCCAGCCCAGCTCCCCTGCTACTGTTCAAAAGTTCAGATGAAGGTTTATAGCAGGTGAATGGGCTTTGAAAATTATAAAGAAATCCTCAATCTCCAAGCCTTTTCTCGAATAGAAAGTGTGCTTCTAAGCGCTGAAATACCTTCACATTTCTTTGTAGTCTTCAGGCGCCTACTAACACTTCCCCTCATAAGGCAACTATTACATTATTCAATGAGGACTCGCTGGCTGAATAAATGAATGCCACAGCGAAGCAGCACAATTTCCCATTTCGGATTCGACTTTTGCCCATTTTCCCATTAACCTTAGTGAATTCTGAGTTTGAGATGGGACCAACTTGAAAATAACCCAGTGACAATTATTCTTTAATTAATAATAACCCCCCCTTTTTTTAATGCTTTCCAAGAGGAATTCCTCATAGCAATCCAACCCAGAGTTGCGTTTCAAAAAATAAATGTAAATTTCTGCTCTTAGGACAAATCCCAGGAAGGGCAGGCTCCTTGCCTATAAATGTGTGTATTTAAAGGACAAGGTGGGGTCCTCTTTGTCATTAGGGGAGACCCACTGAGCTTCCAAAAGCATCTTTAGTGCACACACCTGAGCCTGCCTGGGAAAGGAACACTGTCTGGCAGGTGTGGCTTCCAGATGGGGCCCTCCCTCCTCCCTTCTCTCTCATCCCTCCTCCCTCCTCCCACCTCCCTCCTCCCTCCTCCCTCCTCCCTTCTCTCTCATCCCTCCTCCCTCCTCCCACCTCCCTCCTCCCTCCTCCCTCCTCCCTCCTTCCTCCTCCCCAAATAGCAAGTTTGTCAGGGCCCAGGGCAGCAGTTTTCCTCTTTCCAAAAGGTTTTCAGAGCCTTGCAGGATCATTTGCTTAATGCAGGGGTGGGCAAACTTTTTGACTCGAGGGCCACCATGGGTTCTCAAACTGGACCGGAGGGCTGGAACAGAAGCAACCTGACCATGCTGGCACTCTCATCTTGGGCTGCTGGTGAAGGAGCGAAGGGGAGAGCAAGAGAACCCTCCGCTCTTTCGGCTCCACAGGCTGGATAGAACAGCTGAACGGGCCCGATCCGGCCCATGGGTGGTAGTTTGCCCATGCCTGGCTTAATGCCTCCTTTCCAGTCTGGATCCCTGCGTGAGAATTCCTCCAAGAGAGGAAAACCAGATCCGGGAATCAGAACCTCAGTAAGTGCCACATACAGGACTGGGCCAAGTGAAATGGAAGGAAAGAAATCGGTGGATTCGAATTTTCTGGTCTTCATCCATCATTTCAAAATGTAGATTTCTTTTGGTTTCAAAATTAAGTTGTGCCTGAAGCCCAGGTCCAAGTCGAGCAGATGTTCCCTCCCCAAAGAGCTGACAACTCCCATCTTACAGAGTGCACCTGCTCCAATGACCCCTTTAAGTGAAAGCATTCCCAGTTCATTTGCTGGGAATTCATAGAAGGCAGACACCTTTTCACTGCCTGGTTTCCATTCGTCATTTGAGAAGCAGGTTACACTGATACGGATGGAATTGGCTACATGTGTTATACTGTGTTTTCTTTTAATAAATTCATTTCCCTATATTATGGCTCTGATCCCTGGAGCTTTCTGGTCAATAAGCAGAAAGAGAAAGTGCCAGAAATTTCCTAGACTTTTTCCAGAAGACTTGTAGAAATAGGCTAATCATAGAGGAAAGTGAGGTAGTCTATTCAAAGTGTTTTTATTCCACCAACCCACTAAGCATCCTCATAGGTTTTATTTTTATTTTTAAAAAATATATTTTATTGATTTTCCACAGAGAGGAAGGGAGAGGGATAGAAAGCTAGAAACATGGATGAGAGAGAAACATCGACCAGCTGCCTCCTGCACACCCCCTACCGGGGATGTGCCTGCAACCAATGTACATGCCCTTGACCAGAATGGAACCTGGGACCCTTCAGTCCGCAGACCGAAGCTCTATCCACTGAGCCAAACCGGTCTTGGCCTCATAGGTTTTATTAATACCATGCCTTAAGCATGCGTCATTTGTTAGGAAAATAGTTGATAACAAAAGCCTGTAAAGAACATGGATCTGTTATTCCAATGAGTCTTCCATTGAGCATATGAAAAATGGGCCACCCCCGAGTCCAGTCACCACCCTTTATCACCTAGACTAGCAATAGAACCTCCTGACAGCTTGCTCTACTCCACAACTGCTGTCCTCCAACTTATCTCTACAATGGGCATCATCAAAGTGTGTAGGAAAAAAATAATGGCCTTATTGCCCAGCCAGTATTGCTCGGTGGTTGAGCATCTATGAAGAAGGAGGTCACAGTTTGATTCCCTATCGGGGTACATGCTCTGTTTGGGGCTCGATCCCCTGTGTGGGAGGCAACCATTCAATGATTCTCTCTCATCATTGATGTTTCTATCCTCTTTCTCCTTTCCTCTCAGAAATTAATTTAAAAAAGGAGAACCATTGGCCTTACTAATACTTAATTACTGATTAACATATTCATATATGTTTTGTGCTTCTGTGTGTTGTTTTTTTTACAAAATTTACTTCAGCTGAGTACTATCATTGCATCATAAAATAACACTTTACAGATTACATTAAACTACTCAAAGCCACAAGGCAAAGTTAGTGTAAGAGACAAGGCTTCAATCTAGGTATCTTATTCCTAATAAGTTTCCAACATTATGCAACACTATTTCTACTCCTAATCCAACTCATAGCAGATAACATTTATTGATGATTTACTATGTGCCACGCACTATAATTGGAGTCATTTTCAGTAATGTTGAGCAAGCAATTTTGGAAATAAGTAAGCAAGTTTGTTTAGGCTGAAAGGAAAATGCATTCTCCAATTAATATTTGCTTTTATTCCACATAGGGTGGAGAGGAATGTTAAAGCGAGTGGCATATTTGTTGCACACATCCCCTTCCTGCATGAACTACAGTAGCTGTCACATTGGTTTTCCTCTACCCCCTTGTCTTTGTTCTCTCCACATCTGATGGACACTTTGGCTTTGGCTGCACTAAATCACATTATATGTCTCATCAGTAGAACAATGTCTTTTAATAGCTCTCAAAATACTTGGTTCCCCTTGGATACTATTGAGACAGGGTGTCTTGCATTTCAGACCAATTTCGTGAAGAACCAAAGAGAGAAAATGGGAGAGTAACATGCAGACTCTTCTCACGGCCTGCCAAAGGGGTGATAGAATAAAAAAAAAATTACCTTTACTTTCAGGTATCAATAAATACTAGTCCGGTAATTGTACTTCTTTTCATATGCCCAATATTTGTGGCTTTAAGAGAAGGGGTTAAACCCTCTTACCTGTAAAATAAGCCTAAGATTATCATCCTCACTCATAAGGATGCTGTAAAAGTTCATTCCATTTCATGCACCTCTTAGAGATAAGAACACTGCTTTGTATTTATGTATCTGCTATTTCATCAGACCTCTAAACAGTGTTTCCCCCCTCATCTAATAAATCTTGCAGCAGCTCCAAAAGATAGGTAGGGGGCAGATTTTGCCTGCATCTTACCGAATAAAAATGAAATTTATCTAAGGTCATAGAGTTAGAGAGAAAAATACTTGGAACTGAATTTGGTTGTCCTCCCCCCTCCCCCATTTAGCTCTGATCCATCCCCAATTTGTGTCAATATAAATTAAAATTCCACATTATTTTTTGTTTAGCTCTTATGCATTGCTCATGCAATTATTTCAGGTTTCAAAAAATAGGTTGTATAATTCAAAAGGAAGAGAAGCATGAAATAATGTCACTCTCATTGTGTGAACTCATATATGCATATATTTTTCCCATTCAAAGAGTCATACTTAATGTGAAAGAGATAAAATGTGCACTATGACTCAGTTTATTTAGAGACTTCTATTTTAAACTTTTAAAAATACACCTTTAGCCCAAGCTGGTTTGGCTCAGTAGATAGAGCCTCTGTCTGAGGACTGAAGAGTCCTGGGTTCAATTCGGGTCAAGGTCACATGCTTGGATTGTAGACTTGATCCTCAGTAGGGGTCATGAAGGATATT
This sequence comes from Vespertilio murinus, assembly GCA_963924515.1. NCBI lineage: Eukaryota > Metazoa > Chordata > Mammalia > Chiroptera > Vespertilionidae > Vespertilio > Vespertilio murinus. Next base: position 12,119,273 of record OZ004714.1, on the reverse strand, counting down.
TCTCTCTCTCTCCCTCTCCCTTCTTTTCTGAAATCAATAAAAATATATTTTTAAAAACAAAATAAAAATAAACCTTGACCAAAGGTCTTAGACTGTATTTCAAATTTTCATTACAGTCTTAAAATGATCTGGAAACTATGAACAGTAACTTTTATCATCTCTCTCTCTTGTCCTCTTCTAGTCTGTTCATCCAACATAAAAAAAGGCTTTCAGGTATAAATCCCAAAACCAACATCATAATCCTTTTTTATGCCATTCTCCTTGAAAGTGCAAAGAGGAAGAAACACACTTGGAGTGCATTTCACTTCTGTTCTTTTGGGAGTCCTGACTAGAGGTAAAAAGACAAAAGAAACAGAGAGCTAGCCCCCAAATTCATTGAGGGCTGCTGAGATGACAACTAAAAGCTCCCAGATCACAAGAACTCTTGGTTATTTTTGTCTCTTTTCCAAAGAACTAACCCCAAAATGGATGTGATTAATACGGAAGCCAAGGTCTGTAGATTTCTAGGGCATAACATTCCAGCTGAAGACAACCCTATAACACATTCAGCAGCTACTGAGAAGTCAGATTGTGGGGTGTTCTCTCCCAGAGCACAAGAGTAACTTGCAAAGAAAAGACAGAAACAGCCCTAACGGGTTTGGCTCTGTGGATAGAGCCTTAGCTTGGGGACTCAAAGGTCCCAGGTTCAATTCTGGTCAAGGGCATGGACCTTGGTTGCTGGCACATCCCCAGTAGGGGGTGTGTAGGAGGCAGCTGACTGATGCTTCTCTCTCATTGATGTTTCTAACTCTCCCTCTCTGTAAAGAATTAAAAAAATATATTTTTTTAAAAAAAGAAAAGGCAGAAACAAATCAAAGAATAACTCTCACTGTTGGGCAGATATCTCCAACAGTATGTTAATCTCTAGTAGCAACACAGAAGTATAAGGAGGAGGAAGAGAGGAGAAAAGATCAAAGTTTATTATGTCTATCTGCCTCTGGTGCTTACAGACAGTGCAGTGTGGGGCATAAATTACTCAACTTTGAAGCCAGATCCCAGTTTTAAATCCTGTATGCCATTCCACTAGCTGAACAATAGCATTGGACTTTCTGAAGTTGTGTTGCATGATCTGTAAATGGAAGTTACCTCACGTTCCTCCTGTGAGGCTGCTGTACACAGCGCAGGGCAAATGCTCCCCACACCCCAGCTGTTGTTCAGGTTATTTCCACTTCAAGATGACAACTGTTCTCCATGGGCTTCCCTAGACTGAAGACAAGAAAATTCCAGTCCACTTTAAAAAGTATTAAGTTTATTTCCTTCTAGATACAACACAATAAAGACCACCATACTTCATAACATATAACAAGAAGATTAGGGGACCAGGGATGGAACTCAGAAGCTGTGCTTTGGAAATAGACAGAAAGGATGGGATAAACTACTGAGTCTTGGTTCTTATCAAAGAGGCTTCCATGTGAAATCAGTGTACTTATAAAATTGTTCTTGGTTACTGTAGCTTTATAATAGATCTTGATATCTTATGTGAAGTCTTCTACTTAGCTCTTTCAGATTGTGTTAGAATTACCTTGTTAATTAAAAGAGAGAGAGAGAGGATGAGAGATGAGAGAGAAGAGAGGCAGAGAGAAATGTGGGTGTTTTGATGAGATTGCATTGTATCCATAAATCAATTAGGGAAAAAGTAACATCTTAAAAGTAAGGAGTCCTCCAAATCATGGATATATTATTTTCTTCATTCATTTAGATTTTCTTTGAGTTCTTTCAGCAGTATTTATAAGTTTTCAGCATAAAAACCCTGCATATCTTTCTTTTTTAAAATTTTTTAAAGTATATTTTATTGAATTTTTACAGAGAGGAAGGGAGAGAGATAGAGAGCTAGAAACGTCGATGAGAAAGAAACATCGACCAGCTGCCTCTTGCACACCTCCTACCGGAGATGTGCCCCCAACTAAGGTACATGCCCTTAACCGGAATCGAACCCAGGACCTTTCAGTCCGCAGACCGATGCTCTACCACTGAGCTAAACCGGTTTCGGCCCCTGCATATCTTTCAATAAATTATTCCCAGGTACTGGAGGTATTTGGTAGCATTGTGTATATAATTTCTTTACTAGAGGTCCAGTGCACAAAAATCGTGCACTGGGGGGGATGTAGGGGAGGAGGGCAGCCCGGCCTGCACCCTCTCACAGTCCAAGAGCCCTTGGGGGATGACACAGAAGAAGAAGATGCTCCCCAGCCATGAGCCTGGCTTCTCGCTAAGTTGTGCTACCCCCTGTGCGAGCGCACTGACCACTAGGGGGCAGCTCTTGCATTGAGCATCTGCCCCCTGGTGATCAGTGTGTATCATAGTGACTGGTCATTCAGCTGTTCAGTAAATTTGCATATTAGCCTTTTATACCTGTGGGATTGGGCCTAAACCAGCTCTCCAACATCCCCTGAGGGGTCTGGGATTGTGAGAGGACACAGTCCAGGTGACTGAACCCTACCAGTTCACTATCAGGGCCAGGGAAGGACACAGGAGGTTAGCCTGCAGGGAAGGGACCCAGGAGGGCTCCAGAACATCCCTGGTGGTCAGTGCATGTTATAGTGCCTGGTCAATTGGTCTGTCACCTGGTGGTCAGTACACGTCATAGTGAGCAGCTGAGCAGCCTTAGCATATCATTAGCATATTATACTTTGATTGGTTGAATGGCCAACCAGATAACTAGACACCTAACATATTAGGCACTTATTATATAGGATCTTAATTTTTAATTAAATGTTGATAGTATATTGAAATAAATTTAATTATTACATTAATTTTGTACCCAGTGGCTGTGTTTTTACTTATTAATTTTAATATTTCTTAGATTACTTTAGAATGTTTATGTTCCAGATGATATCATGTGCAAATTAAACTTCTATATCCTTTTTTTCCTCAAATATTTCTAATATATGCTTTATTGCTTTAGCTTTGGCTGGGAAGACAAATACAATATTGAATAGAAATGGTAGCAGTGAGCGGCCTAATGTTATTGTAGTGAGCTCAGAAAAAATGCAGTGAAAGGTTGCATTATTTCATTATGAAATATGTTGTTTATTGGGATTTCTGTTTGTGCAAATGATGCTATGGCATTAATACTTTTCTTTAATTTATCGTTGGCTGACATTTTATAAAACAAAAAATAGGTTTTCATTTTATTACACACTCTTTCTGCATGTTTTGAAATGGCCACATATTTTTTCCCTTTGTTTTGATTATTGAATGTTAATCTAATCTTGGGTTCCTGGAATAATTTCCCCTTGAATATGATCTATTACTTCATTGATGAATCTTATTTGTTTATAATTTATTTTGTGGTTTTTTTAAAATAATTATATTCATGATCTATCTTCTTCTTTAATTTTTCTTATTCTTTAATTTTGCATTGCCATTGCCAGATTTTGAAATCAAGGTTATTTTGACTTCATAAAACAAATTGATGTGTTCCCACTTTCTCTGTCTTCTGGGGGGCACGTGTGTAGGATTGATGTTAGCTTTTTCCCTAGGTATTTGGAGGAAATAGAAGATGAAGGGATCTGGAGTTTAATTTATGGAAACATTTTCTTTACATACGCAATTTTTTCTATATATGTTTTAGACGTAAATATATAGATGTATTAAAATTTTTCATTTCTTTTTGCATCAATGTTGGTACATTGTATTTTGCAAATAATATATACATGAAATCAGAATTTTTCAAATCTCTTCTAAAAATGTGTTTCTATTATTTACTTATTGCTACCTATTAGCTTTATATTAATGTCCTTCTTTTGATTCCTGATATTGGTAGTTTCTGTTTTCATTCATTTTATATATTTAAATATTTTGAATATGTTATTATGGTCGAATACATTTAGAATGTTCATATCATCACTTAAAATCAACCCTTTTATAATTATGAAATGATTCTTTAAGATTCTAATATTATTTCTTGCCTTAAAATTGACTGCATTTCTCTGATGGTTAGTGATCCTGAGCATCTGGATGCCCTCTTTGGAGAAGTGTCTTATGCCCATTTTTAATAGATATTTCTATTGTTTCCTTGGGGTTAATTTTTATGAGTTCCTTATATATTTTGGATTAACCCCTTACAAGGTGTTTAATTAGCAAATATCTTCTATTCTGTGGATTGTCTTTTCATTTTATTGATAGCTTCCTCCGCTGTGCAAAAACTCTTCAGTCTGATGCAGTCCCCTTTGTTTTCCTTTTATTTCACTTGCCCAAGGAGCCAGCCAAAAAGATACTACTAAGAACAATGCCAAAGAGTTTACTGCCTATGCTTTCCTCTAGAATTTGATGGCTTTGAGTTCTTACATTAAGGTCTATTCCATTTTGAGTTTATTCTTGTATAGGTGTAAACAAGTGATCCAATATTATTCTTTTGCATGAGTCTGTCCAGTTTCCCCAGTACCATGTCTTGAATAGACTGCCTTTATCCCATTGAATATTCTTGCTTCTTTTGCTGTAGATTAATTGAACTTATAGGCATGAGTTTATTTCTGGGTTCTCTACTGCTCCATTGATTGATATGTCTATTTTTATGCAAATACCAGCTGTTTTAATTGCTAGAGCCTTGTAGGATACCTGGATATTAGAAAATGTGAGACCTCCAACTTTGTTCTTCTTTCTCAGCAGCATTATTTATAATAGCCAAGATATGGAAGCAATATTTTCCTGTGTACTGACTTTTTCTTCTGTCCTCTCCTCTCTTCTCTTAAGCCAATTCACTGAGGTTTGCATTTTAGATGTTATATTTTTCATTTCTAAAATTTCCACTTGGTTTTTATTTGTATCTTTTATTTCTCTGATATGCCTGTGTATTTGCTGACATTTTTCTATTTTTACATTTGTTTTACACATATTCACAGTTGATCATTGGAGTATTTTTAGATTGGGGCTTTCAAATTGCTGTTAGATATTTCTAACATTTTTGTCACATCTTGATGTTTGCAATTATTGCTCGTCTTTTTTCATTCAGATTGAGAACTTTCTGGTTCTTGATATGATGAGAGATTTTTTTAAAAAAATTATTATTATTGAAACCTGGACATGTGTCATTATGTTATGAGACTCTGGCTCTGGTTTAAATTGGTGGTTTAGCTTCTTCTTCCGAATAGGAAAAGAGACATGCTGTTTCATAACTGCCAGATGGGAGAAAATTTTCAAGCTCCCCTCAGTCTCATTGACACCCATAGGGTGTCTTCTTTGTTCCTGGTGGGTGGTGTGGAAGTTCTGGTTCTTCACTTTGCCACACTGACACCTCACTGGCTGGGAGAGTAGGAGTTCCTAATACAGTTCTGCTTAGTCTCTAATGACTCCTGAGAGGGGGGCCTGGTTACCACTAGACAGTGGTGGAAGTCTTCACTCTTCCCCTGACCTTCTGTCACCCCCTCTGCAGGCTGAGGGAGGGACTCCTCATTACTTCAGTACAGGGAGTCCAGGCTCCCTATAATGTCTTCATTATGGGGGAAGGAGTGTCTCGTTACTGCTTGGTGAGATGAAAATCTTGGCTCCCTGTTCTGTCCTCTGTGACACCTATTGGAGGGATATTACCTGCATAAGTGCTCTGTCTTTGCCATCCCCTTGGATAACAAGGCTGTCTGAGATACATTCTCCCATGGTTCTACCAGAAGAATCAGAAGAGAAGCCTGTGTGTGAACGTATATTTCAGATTTCTTCTGTGTCTTATATGCTACTCGTGGCCTGGTGCACAGATTCGTGCACTTTGAAAAGAAGCTGGGTTGTGCTCCTTCCTCTCTGGGTCCAGAATGCATCACCTGAGAACTGCTGCTGCCACTGCAGCTCAGCAGCTCCTGCATCTGCCCCCTAGTGGTTAGTGCATGTCATATGTATCTGACAGACGGATGTTGCTTAGCCTGTATATATATATAGACTAGGGGCCTAGTGCATGAAATTCATGCACAGAGGGGAGGGGGGGGGTTGGTGTCCTTCAGCCCAGCCTACACCCTCTCTAATCCAGGACATCTCTCTTGTAATTTGGGACAGTTGGCTCCTATCTACTCACCCACTTGTCTGCCTGTCTGATCGCCCCTAACTGCCTCTGCTTGCCTGCCTGATAACCCCTAACCACCTCTGTTTGCTGGCCTGATTACCCCTAACTGTTCCACTGCCAATCTGATTGCCCCTAACTGCCCTTCCCTGCCGGCCTGGTAACCCCAACCACCTCTGCCTTAACCCCCACCACTGTGGCTTCATTCAGAAGGACGTCCAGAAGATGTCTGATCTAATTAGCATATTACCCTTTTATTAGTATAGGTTATCTCATTAGCCTAAGCAAGTCACATGACTGAGCCAAAAATCAAGAACCCAAAAGCTCACTCTATCCTCTATGAGACAAAAGCAAGCCACACAACCAATCTAAGGCATCCAAAATTCTAATTAAGTAATGGAATCAGGGTAGGACCTCATGATTCCATGATCTTTATTCATTCGTGATGCTATAGTTCCCTCCTTTGCCAGTTTTGGACAAATATTGGCCAGCATTTTTTCAAGGAATGCTTATGAATCTTCCTCTTCTCTCCTCAGAGTTGGAATTAAAAGTGTGTTAAAACTGTTATGCTCTTTTCTTGTGCTTTCATCCCTTTTCTCTCTAAGCATTAAGCTGCTTGCATTAGTCTGACATAATTTTCAATTAAATAATATTTTGTTCTTCTTTAACTCTTATATTGAGTTCTTAGGTTCCAAACTATATTTTCTTTTTAGTTTTAGAATTTTTAATTGACTACTTTTTATAGCCTGCAGGATTCTTCCGGTGTTACTCATGTTTTCCTCTGTTTTTTAGAGCATATTAATTCTAATTATCCTCAAGTGTCTGTCTTTGTGAATCACCTGTGTATTGGTCAGTTTCCATTGTCTCTCTCTCTTTCTCCCTCTCAGTTTTTTAGTCTTGTTTGGCTCCATGCTTTGTACTTTTATTTGGATCTCAGACAAAATAAAAATATTTAGAGGCTCTGGACAATATCGTCTCTATATAATAATTGTATAAACATTTCTTCTGAATTATAGATAGAACATACACACTGTATCTGGCCCTGATTACCCATGGCAGGATGGGTAGATATGGGACACCTGAAACCCAAGCTCCTTGTTTTCACTCACATAAATCTTATCACCAGACCTCATCCTCCCTTGTGGGTCCCTGAAAGTGCCTTTTTCTCCTGACACCACAAGGCCCCATTCCCACCAGTACCAAGACCACACTTGGAGAAACATTTTCTCAGAGAAGCAATGCCTGATACATTGGGGTGATCGGTAGGTGTTTCCCTAATAGTTGAATAAATAGGTACATTGATAAAATATATAGACTTACTTGTAGTTTGGTAACCAAGTTTCTAACTACTTGTAGCACCAGGATCAGAAAGAATGGAAGGAAAAGTTACATTTAAAAAAGTATATAAGAGCCGAAACCAGTTTGGCTCAGTGGATAGAGAGTTGGCCTGCGGACTGAAAGGTCCCGGGTTCGATTCCGGTCAAGGGCATGTACCTTGGTTGTGGGCACATCCCCAGGAGGGGGTGTGCAAGAGGCAGCTGATGGATTATTTCTCTCTCATCGATATTTCTAACTCTCTATCCCTCTATCTTCCTCTCTGTAAAAAATCAATAAAATATATTTTTTTAAAATAAAAATTTTAAAAAATTATATAAGAATGTCAAACTTAGGAATTTACTCTATCTTCCCAATGTTAACTCCAAAGCAGTCCAGCGCAGAGGTGCTCTGCTGTCCTGCAGTCCGATAGCAGGGGCTCTCAGTCTGGGGTCCCCCAACCAGCAGTGACGCCTCACCTGGGAACTTGTTGGAAATAGAAATTATTTGTCCACACCTGAGACTCACTGAATCAGAAACAGAAAGTTTATGGACTTTCCAAGGGATCACAATGCACATGGAACTTTGAGAACAGCTGCTCTACAATATGGATTTTGATAAGCTGGCAATAAATCACATGGAAAAGTTCATTAAAGGTGATGTTTCAACTGGGCGCCAAGGTACAATAGATGAACAATTCCAAAGTAACTTTCCAAATTAATATATGCAAATGTTCAAAGAAAATTATGTAAACCAGTACAAGGCTTGGAACTTTCTGCATGTAAGTGTGTGCGTGCGTGCGTGTGTGTGTTCCCAAGAATACAGAAAATGTAATATATGATTTCTGTGATCAAAGATTACCAGTTTAACTCACATCCATTAAGTCTGGATGGTGCTAGAAGGACTGTTTTGTGGCATTCTTGTAATAAGTGTGCACTCCAAGAATCGGTCTATACACAAGCTATGTATTGTGTTGGGCCAGAAGTGGGCCCTGTGAGAGAATAATATCCGGTCTGGAATCATGTTGGGTCCAGTCTAGCAGTGCCACTGAAGAATTTCAGTAATAAGAGCTTCAGATCTCAGCAGCGAAAAGCTGAGGAATGACCCCTGATGTCTAGGGGCTGCTCAGGTTAAGGCAAGCCTCCATTCACAATGGAATGCCAGGCCACAGGATCAGTGGATAGATTGGCCCAGTTAAGAAACTCCAGAGTCACCGAAACCAGTTTGGCTCAGTGGATAGAGCATTGGCCTGAGGACTGGAAGGTTCCAGGTTCGATTCCGGTCAAGGGCATGTACATTGGTTGCGGGCACATCCCAAGTAGGGGGTGTGCAAGAGACAGCTAATTGATGATTCTCTCTCATCGACATTTCTAACTCTCTGTCTCTCTCCCTTCCTCTCTGTAAAAAATCAATAAAATATATATTAAAAAAAGAAACTCCAAATTCTCTGCCAGCATCCAAAGAGAAAGGATCACAACAACATAATCAAATAAAAGAAAACAAAACAAAAAGACAAAGGGAAAGGGTCAGCTCTAAATAGTTGCCCAGAAAGCAGAAAAGTAGCTGATGAGACTAACATTTAAACAAAATTACACTTTTCTATTCCACCCACCCCTCACTCTGTTCCAGCTGTATAGGAGTCAGACATTAACTGGCAAGGTGGTGAGGCCAGTGAAAGCTGTAGGGAAAGACATAAAAATAAGTCAACCATGGCCCTCTCCAGGAGGTCCAGGCTTCTGTAGGCTGGGAAGGCGAGGGCAATTAATGTTAATCAAATCCCAAGTTTGCATGAATGCCTTAACATTCTAATTTTTTAAATTAGTATCAGTCTGTTATGGATAGTGGCTTCAGGATATTTTTACCTAAAATAAGTGAGCAAAAGTATCATGGACTTGGATGTTTTCAACCAGAGGGCGCGGAAACATTATCAAAATTAAACACATGTTAGAAAGATGCTGAGAAACAAAAATAAACTTGTGTTTCGGTCATGTCAGGAGCCATACTTTCTCAGCATACTGTTTGCACATGGATTGAGCCTTCAACAATTTGGTTCAAGCACAAAAATTTTAAAAACACACAACCGAGCCAGCTCTGTGCACGTGAGGATTATTCTACAGCAAGTCTACGTGGGAACATATGTACAGCTGCCCCTAAGGTCATTTACCGTGAATTTTATGGCTCAAAGAGCTTCTAAAGAAATGGTGCGATGTTATAGAGTAGTAATAAATATAGATTTTTGCTTTTGTTTTTCTTAAACTCTCTTCAAGTCCCGGGTCTGTTCCTTTCTATCGTATAGAATAGAGCAAGCCACTAATTCTTCAGGCCTCAGTTTCCTCACCTGTGTAATAGAAGACTAGGGTGGATAAGTTTAAATGTTGGCACTTACAATGCCATGATACCATCATAAAAAAACAAATTGTGTGAAATGTACCTTTAGTTCAGGCTCTTGCTGCCAGCTTGATGATCTTTAGCAAATTTCCGTGTTTGTCTACGTTTCAGTGGCCTTACGCAAAGAGTGCCTGCCTTGTAGTCCTATGAGCTGACTGTGCTGCTCCAAAGGATTTGACTGAATAATGGTTGCTGGAGATGTCTATATTTTATTCTAATTCCTGGAAACGGTGACAATATTAACATACTTGTACTTGGGAAGAGGGGTTTTGCTAATGTGATTATGTTAAAGGACTAAAAATAAATAGGTTATCCAGGTCTGCCTGATGTAACCACAAATGTCCTGAACATTAAAGAACAATTCCCGTTCATTCCCATTGTGGTCAAAGGGAGCAATATCCCTGGCCTGTGGGGCTAAGTGGTCATTGTCGACCTATGAATCAGGAGCTCATGGTTTTTTTGTTAGTTTGTTTGTTTTTAAATATATTTCATTGATTTTTTACAGAGAGGAAGAGAGAGGGTTAGAGAGTTAGAAACATCGATGAGAGAGAATCATCAATCAGCTGCCTCTTGCACACCCCCCACTGGGGATGTGCCAGCAACCAAGGTACATGCCCTTGACCAGAATTTAACCCTGGCTGACACTCTATCCACTGAGCCAAACCAGTTTCCGCAAGGAGCTCATGGTTTGATTCCCTGTCAGGACACAAGCTCAGGTTGTGGGCTCAGTCCCCCATCATCAGCTGATCAATGATTCTCTTTCATCATTGATGTTTCTATCTCCCTCTCTCTCTCCCTTTCTCTCTGAAATCAATAAAATATATTTTTCACAAAAGCGAGCAATGCTTTAAAACAATGGTGAAAGATATGCAGAGTTGCTGGCTTTAAAGATGGAGAGTGAGAACCACTACCCAAGGATTGTGGGTGATCTCTAGAGCTAAAAAAAGCAAGAAACTTATTTTTCCCCCAGAGCCCCAGAAAGGAACACAACCATGAGGGATCCATTTAGACTTTTGACCTCCAGATAACAAATTAGTATTGCTTAAGCCGTTACATTTGTGGTAATTTGCAATGGCAACCACAGACAATGATTACAAAGTGTGGATTTTTTTTTTAAAGTTCAACTCCCTATGCAAATACAGGCTCTGGTGGTGATAAAGATAGATATTCTAAAAGGATGCAAAATGAACATTGATTTAACAAATACATGCAAAAATGCCACCAAGAGTGGGGAAGGCATTCTAAAGGTTATCCAGGGAGCCTCCTCCTTCCTCCCCAGCTCATTCTTCATAACCAGATGGCGCATTCTTTTCTTGAATATCTCATGCACAGAAATTCAGCAAATACTTAGTCACCAATTCCAGAATCTCACCATGTTTATTACTGCAAAATTCATTTCATCTTAATTAAGACATATTTTTTAAAGTACATAATTATTTTATTCTTAGTTGTGCTACCATAAAGAAAAACAAAGTCTCCTCTACACATTAATATGGGAAGCTATTCACACATTAAATAAGTTTTGGGCCATTGCCAAAGTATATCTTTTTAATTCCTGTTTTTAGGTAGCATCTGTGATTTGTTTTGATATTGGGATTATCCAAATTATTTCCTAATGTGGTGATTATCAAGTGCCTCTTCTTTTAGCACTCACCCCTTCATATGCTGATGCTGGGCCTTGGGACTGGGCAACTTACATTTCCCTTTTGCCTTCCGCTTCCTGATGGGACCCACCACCAGGGGGAGCTAGAAGGAGTCTGTAAGGCAAGAATGACTAATGAACTAGTATTTGCTATTTGTGTTGATACAGAATCTTTTCAGCTGGGCTGTTGTAGATTGTTTTGGTATCAGGGTTAGTCCCATGCCTCAAAACTGGTGTCCTAGTGCCCCCTCTGAAATATCAGCACACCTTCCTTGGAGGTCTACGTTCCATCTTTTCTTTTAAAAAAAAATATATTTTATTGATTTTTTTACAGAGAGGAAAGGAGAGGGATAGAGAGTTAGAAACATTGATGAGAAAGAAACATCAATCAGCTGCCTCCTGCACACTCCCCACTGGGGATGTGCCCACAACCAAGGTCCATGCCCTTGACTGGAATCAAACCTGGGACCCTTCAGTCCGCAGGCTGATGTTCTATCCACTGAGCCAAACTGGTTAGGGTCTGTGTTCCATCTTGATGGGCGTGCTTCTCTTGAAATTCTGAGAGAATCTCCATTGCAGGCACTTCCTCTGAAGACTGAGTCTCAGCTCTGTGGGGCCCCTTTTCTCCCATCTTCTTCCTTTTGTTCTCCCAGGTCTGAAGGGTGGCAAATGTTTCCTCAATCACTGGCTGTGTCATACCTTGGAAGTATATTTTTGTTTTATTCCATTTTCAAATACCTGGTTAACAATATACTATATGGAATTCTTTTTTGTTAAAATAGGAGGTCTTGATTTGCCTTCTGACTGGAACTTGACTGATATTTAAATGGAAATATGGTTGTGAACTTGACTTTGCTAATGGTTTCCTGACCATTTCTGACTCAGAAATCAAGGTGTGACAATGTTTCCAAAGAACAACATGGAGTGGTTCATTCGCTTTCCAAAGAACAACATGGAGTGGTTCATATATGAAAATACTTTCATAGTATTTAAAAAGCCCAAAACCAACAAATAACATGTGCAAAATTATGTCACTTAATATCTCTAATAAAATATATATATAAAATTTCATAACCCCCAATGGCTCAGCTAGTTCATTCACATTATCATTTAATACTGTTTTACTATAAAGTCCCTTTAAACTATTCCTAACCTGAACATTTGTTCTTCAGAAGTTTGCCACAGTTGGGTGTCCTTTCTCCCTTATACCTGTGACTTCAAATTCTTTGGGCAAAAAACAATAATAATTCATCATCTGAATTGTCCCTCCAGGCTAGAAAGACAAAATATAATTGTGAATGCATTTGTTTTTATGGATTTATGACCTATCTTTCAGAAGGTCTTAGGTTTTATTCAGTGCCAGGATGTCTCAGATTTGGGGCTTGATAATGATGGTTGCTCATTGGCCAAAAAGAAAAAAAACCAAAACAAAAAACAAAAACAAAAAACAGAAAAAAACAACTTAAAAATTAATTCCAGGTAGAACACTGGCTTTTCTTTGTGGTATAATATTGCTATAATTATTGTTTACTACTCCCCATACTCTGATCAATAAAATATGATGCTATGCCTGGCTTTCTAGTCTTCAATTTGCCCCCCTCCCCACCCCCACCTTCCCAAGATTCTCTTGTCTGGTTCTCATGGAAAGGAGACGGAACTGCTTATTGAAAGGCATGACATCAGCAGAGATGTAACATTTCTTAAGATCTTTCTTGCAGACTTGGTCCCCCAGGACAAGGAGGCAATTGTGCTCATTTCTCTTTCCCTCCACCACTAAAGGTTCTGACAGTTATTTCTAAGACTGCGATAAAAAAATTCAGGAAATGTAATTATGACACTGGGGACCACCTGCTTCATAGAGTTACCATTTTAAAGAGAAAAGTGTGAAATGAGACAGTTTCCTAAAAAAACAAAAAAACAAAAACAAAAAAATCAAAAACAAAACATAGATACTAAGACAGCGCCCCCCCCTCCCCCCATTTGCGCTTAAAGAAATAAGGCAAATGATTTTGTAAAATGTTCAAATGTTACTTTCAAGGAGGGAAGGATACAGAAAAATTTAGGTGGAAACAAATACCTAAGTAGTCTAGTAGATAATTTTATACACTTCCATACACATTTTTTTTCTTATTCCATGTGTTGGAAGTATGTCTGACTGAGGAGCTTTTGCTGCTTTAACACAGTGAAAGAGAGCAAAAGGAGAGAGGTGTGAACTTAAACTGGAGTTACTTAAACTGTGGAAATATGCACCTTCTCTGATGGATGTGGGAGCCACAGATCCTAACTGGTTTGGCTCAGTGGATAGAGCGTCAGTCTGCAGACTGAAGGGTCCTGGATTCTCTTCTGGTCAAGGGCACATGCCTGGGTTGAGGGCTCAATCCCCAGTGGGGGACAGGCAGGAGGCAGCCAATCAATGATTTCCATTTTCATCACTGATGTTTCTATCTCTCTCTCTCTTTCTTTCTCTCTGAAGTCAATAAAAATACATTAAAAAAAGTGGCACAGGACCTGGTATAGGAAAGAGATGTTCATTCTGTCCTTGTTAATAGTTTGATCGATGTAGATAGTCTTTATTTTTCTCTGTCTCGTAAACTTAAAGCCTATATCACACCCCTTTATATTATCTCTTTATAGCAACTACTATTAAAGATTGTTTAATGCAGGCAGTAAAACACACAAGCAAACCAATAATTAACCAACAAATAAAACTAAGGCTTGCTCCTCTCAATCTTTCTCTATTAGAAGAACAAAATAACTGCTAAAAAAATAAAAAAGAAATGCCTTATAATTGACATTCATTGTTGGGTTGTTTTGTTGTTGTTGTTGTTATTGTTGTTTTTGGCTATTTTAACTCTTGGGATTGAAATCATTTCAGCTGAAAACCTTCTCAATCTTGAATCCTAAATTCATGTTTACTATTAGCTTATCAAGAAGACCCGGACCAGCTTTAACATGTGAAGCACATGTTCCCACAGAGCCAAGGCAACATGGGAGGCACTGCCTCGATTAGGGATCTCGGGAACTCTCCTGAAATTTATGAAAGGCAACATCAATATATAGGTATATACAATGTGCTCTACAAATTACATATTGGGGAGCAGATTTGCCTTTAAGTAACTTAATACATAATATGTATGGATCGTTGTTATAGAAGGGAACATGCGACATAATTCATATTAGACACCTAAGGACTGAGAGGAGACAACTGTCAGAGCCATTGGCGGAGCAGTATTCAGCAAGGACTCGGTGGATGCAGTATTATTAGTAGCATCGCCTTGAAGTTTGGGTGGGATCTCAGTGGAAGAAAAGGATATGGAAAAGCTGTTGAGTTGTGTTTGGATTCACAAACATGGTGTAGCTGGCAAATACTGAGGCTCCATCCTTAAGTAATAGTCAGTTTAGTTTAATTAGGAAGGCTGAAATTAATAGTAATAGACTCAAATAATTAATTAGGATGCCTTTGGCACACAGAGAATACTCATAACTAAATTCAAATCCAAGCATCCATCTTATAAACCATGAAAAGGTGATTAAAATCATGACTGGCTCAGATCCTTATTTATTAAGCTATATAACATAGCTAGTTCTGTAGCATGAACTACAAGTTCAGAACCCTACTGGGTGTCATTGGCTTTAATGCCCTAGATGATAAGTAAATGAGCAGTTCATTCCTTATAAAAATAATGCCATTGACCTATATGCTCACTAAGTCATGGGCTCTGAGATTCTGTAGAGAGGGTGGCACTCTGCCAGCTGGTCCTCTTATAACAAAGATCCAAATTCGCATAATCACCATCAAAGTAGGTAGTCTGGAATTTACTAGCAATGTGAAACTGGTTAGTCCATGAGGCTAAGGGATTGCCTACCAGATGGTCTCTGAGGTCTTGTCTCCAGCTAATGCTGAACGAAATCATTAATGACTGATGATATAAGCATCTTACTTTCAAATATATAGTCACATAATGATGACCTTTTCTCCATTATTTTTTCTCTTTGTTATTTTCACTGAAATGATAATACCTCCGAAGGCCAAAAGGCCAGAAAGAGGTTAAGTTGCCAGGGATAAACTTGGAATTAGTTTGAAATGGATTTTTCTTTTAGGATCAGATATGACAATTGAATGAAATGGCTATCATACAGCCAGAGAGAAATAATAAGACAGTATGTATATTCTTCTTTTCCACTTATTAGTTCACTCTTCTGACTATGAAGTTCTATGGCCTTCCTTCCTGGTACCATGGTCTTCAAAATTTCCACATTGGTTTTGAAATCTAAACTAATCATATTCCCTCTCTGATTAGAATCCTTCAATGGCTTTCCATAGTTCTTAGAATAAAAACATTGTACATGGAAGGGGCTGCCTCATGGATGTTGCCCTCCCTCTATAGACTTGTCTCTTATCACATTAGCCTTAAAACTCTTTGCATCAGTTCCTCCTCTCACCTGTTGGTAAATTTCCACAGAGGCCTTAGCACATGCTGTTGCCTAACACGACTCTTCTGCACCTGGCCGCCCCCCATCTATCCTTCAAGTCTCAGCTTCAGTACATTTTTCTCAGGGAAGCTTACCCTGACTTTCTTGACTATCATATCATCATATCCTACCCTCATGTTATAATGTGCCTTTCATACCATCATAGTGTCACGTGCCTCTTCATCTTGTCACTTATGGTGACTATATCCATGTCTGTGATAATTTAACTTGGTCACATTTCCTTATGGCAACTATCTCCATGTCTGTGATAATTTAACTTGGTCACATTTTTTATTTAGTGTCTGCCTTTCTTACTAGACTATTAGCTCCACAAGTACAGGGGAGGTGTTACTTTTTTCAATATTTTATCCCAGAACATGGTACAAGACTTGGTGCCCAGTAGGTTCCATAAATAATGTTCTATGCATTCAATAAACAGTGAGCACTATGTCACTAAATTTATGACAAACTGCTCAAGTAAAAAAATAAATAATGGTCATGGAACCAAAGAGTAGAATCAATATAATAAAAAGGTAAATGTATATATGATAAAGTTATAAAACAGTTTCAGTCTTCTCCAAAGAAAAGTTTCCTTGTGTGACTCAGCTTTTTTGAGCCTGCTGTCATAAAATTCCCAGGGTCTACAAACTCATTTATAAAGCCAGAACTACTTTTGAGATGCCAGAGACTTAGTGGAGAATTGTTTAGAGTTATAGGAAAATCAGTTTGGGGAAAATAATTACACCTGTGACTGTAGATGCATACCTCTATAATCTAGCTACAGAGAACTACAGAGCTATAGATATATATATTTGAAAATACACATCAAGGTATGAACTGAAATTATGGTATAGTTATGGTGTAACCATACCAAATTGGTCAAAAATAGCTAGATCATCTTATTTGCACAGAAAGGATAGAACCAAAAGACTGAAAAATATGTTAACTGAAAAATAAATTTACAAACTAGGTTTATTTATGTCATTTTAGAAAACAGTATGTTTAGAATGAAAAATAAAAAACAAACTTTTAAGGAAAAATTTGTTACCACTAACATTCTTGAAACCATCAGTTTGAGTGTTGGGGAATCCAAAATTTGAGAAAATGTACAACAAATATACTTTATGAAATCTGCCTTAGACATTGGATTGTAAATGCTTCATAGCTTTATAAATGTACCATGATTAAGTGTGTTTTAGTAGTCAACTGAATAATTTGTTACAGAACCAACATGAAAAAGCTGCTTTATCTGGGAACAAATTTCATGGTATTTCTTGTATATTAGGACCAAACCCGAAGTTCTCCTACTAACACCAAAGAGAGGAAAAGTGCCTCGAGTTGTTATTCACTATTATTTCCTCCAGGAGAAAGTTCTATAAAAATTCTGATTATAAATACTCATCTAGGTCACAGATTTGTTTTGATACCTGTGGTAGATAGAATAATGCCCCCAAAGATGTCCACAGACTAATCCTTGGACTTGTGATAATGTTACCTTACATGGCAAGAGAGACTTTGCAGCTGTGATTGATTAAAGAATCTTGAGCTGGCATTTGATGGGAGCAGGGGTCATGATCAGAGAGAGGAGCTGGAAGATGACATGTTTCTGGCTTGGAAACAGGGAAAGATGCCACAGATGCAGGCAGCCTTTAGAAGTCAGAAAGGCAAGGAGAAGATTCTCCTCTGGGGCCTCCAGAAGGAATGCAATCCTGCTGGCCCCTTGGTTTAGTCCATTGAGGCCCATTTCAGTCCTGACCACCAGAATGAGAAAATATTGCTTGTTTTGTTTTAAGCCATTCATGGTAATTAATGACAGCAGTAATAGGACAGTAACACAGTAATATTATATATATGTGTGTGTGTGTGTGTGTGTGCTGTTTTAATTAATATATTAACAGAGTGAAATAACTTTAATGTTAGAGTGATTTCAAAAATGAATCAAATAAATAAAACCTAACAAATGCTTTTTGAACACATTCACCTGCAAACTTTTTAATAGTAAAAAAATCATGTCCCTTGGTCTTCTGGGAGTTTATAAATATAGATACATTTGGCTTGTAACCCTAATTCTATATCTTGTAGAAGTGCAATCACCCCTGGCACTGAAGAAATATAGAATTTAATTTGGGTGATAAGAAAGGTTTAGAAAATTATAATATAGAAGAGTAGTGTGGCTACAAATATTTATGGGAGGGAGAAAGGGAGGGAAAGAGAGAGAGAGAGAGAGAGAGAGAGAGAGAGAGAGAGAGAGAGAGAGAGAGAGAGAGAGAAAGGGAGGGAGAGAGAGAGAGAGAGAGAGAGAGAGAGAGAGAGAGAGAGAGAACCAGGAAGTGGCTCGTAGAAAGATGGCAATTGTAAGGCTGAAAACCATTAGAGACAAGGGAATAGTGTGAGTAAAAATGTGACCTTAGGAAAACATGGGGTAGGAATAGAGAAAATTATAATTATGAAGATAAGACTGGAAAGAAAGAAAACAACAACAGCCAAATGAAACTCTAAGAGCCAAGTTTAGGATAATTACATTTTTTAATTCTGTGGGCAATGGAGACATTCATCAAAGTCATATAACATAAAGTCCTTTCCCTCCCCCATTTACCAATGCTAAAACAAGCAGTTCTAACTTTTTTGGAGGGAGCTCTAAAGCAGAGAAAACATACCAGTTTTCAAGTGCCTCTCAAGATCTCCCATTCTGGAAGAACCTAGTGAAGTAGCAAAGAATTATTAGCTGTGTAAGAGTGGGAGTTACACGCATGGCTGGGGCTGTAAAATAAAAATTTATATCTTTGTAAAAAGGAAGACCTAAAGAGATAGAAATAATTCTTCACTGCTTCATACCTTACTCCACCCTTGACCAGAAGTAGAAGACCATGGTGAGGAAGAGTGTGGGCTTGTGTGAGTGTGACCCACACTTGGCCATTAGATGTAGCCAAAGACTGAGTTCCGGTTGTGGGGTGTAAACAACGTGACCAAGCCACTTCCAGGAACTGCACACATAAGAATCTCTCATGTCTATTCCTACATGGTCTTTACTTTCCCTCTGGCTGTCTGGGATCCACAAAACCACTATGATGACCTTGATAGCTACATGTTGCATATGGCAAATCCTCCATCTCATCTGTGTCAGATAGGCGATGTGAACTTGTATTTGGTAATCAGTTGGCAGTTTATGGCACAGGGAATAAGGTAAGAGGTGACATGTCCTACTAGAACTTCCTTATATCTTCTGCTAAACAAGGGATTTAAGATATCAGAGGCCTGGGATTAAATAAGTTAATATTAGTGGGTGCTCTAAGACAGTGTTTCCCAAACTTTTGACATATGTATACCCCTTCTATAATTTTCGTAACGCTGAGTACCCCTCATCAAAAAAAAAATGGATGTATTTTAATAACAATCAAAATATATTTCTTTTTTTTCTTTTTTTTGGTACATACACAAAATAATAAAAAACAAAAAATAAAATTATTCATAATAAAATACAAATAAAAGTTATATTATAAATAACATTTATTTGCACACCAGGCCATCTCATGCCTCACAAGACTATCTTGACTTGACTCATGAGAACATAGAATTAGGCGCAGCTAAGCATGGTGCAGTGCATGTCCCCACCAAACTCTAGTGCAATGCATACCCCCACCAAATTCTTCCCATACCCCTGGGGTATGAGTACCACACTTTGGAAACACTGCTCTAAGACAATTATTTTCACCTTTATAACTAGTATATCCCCATATATAAAGTAGGGCTTATATTATGAACAAAATTGTGGAAATTCAATGAAATGTGGAATGCTAAGAGGGTGCCTCATATGTAGTAGATATTTACTACAACTCCCAGAAACAATTCCCTCTGTTGAAGAAACCTTCATGGTCACACATCTATTTGTCACCTGCATTTTATAACTAACTAGAGGCCCAGTGCATGAAAATTCATCCACTGGATGGGGGCGTCCCTAAGCCCAGCCTGTCATCTCTCACAGTCCAGGAATCCTCAGGGGAAGGCAATGTCCCCATCACACCTCTGCTGCTACCACTGCTGCAGCCCAAGCCTTGGCCAGCCCTGGTTACCTTGTGCTTTGGGCAGCCCTGGGTAGCTGGGAAGCCACTATCTGAGGTTTACCTGTGCCTCAAGCTGGCCCTGGGCAGCTCGTGGGCTGAGGAGACTGGGGGACTTCATTGGCAGGCACGTAGAGCAGCCATGCCATGCCACGTGCCTGCCACCCTGTTTAACTGAGGGAACTGGATATCACCATCCTGTGGCTGTGGGTGCTGCCTTCTTTGAGGGTGTGGCAGTCAATTAGCATATTCCCTCCTTATTCGTTGTGGGTGTGATGGTCAATTAGCATATTCCCTATTTATTAGATAGGATTGTTCTTTTTAAAGACTCATCCTGGACTATATTACACTTAAAATCTGCTAGTACTGGCTCCTTCTAAGTGTGTCTCATTTTATAAAGGAAAAATCAAGGCACTGGTTAGAAAAGGAGCTCTTGCCATTGGATCTATCTACCCATCATGCTTCAGCTTCACCTCCTCCACAGAACCTTCACTGAGAACCTTTGTACATAGAGATACCCTGTTTCCTGGCTGCCCAAAGCATTTATTGCTTGATTTAGACACTTTACTTAGTAATACTTACTTTTCATATATGCTCTTTCTGATTTCAACTTCTCTTGATGGAGGTAAAGTTTGAGTAGTTATATAATGTATTTTGAAGTGTCTGAGATGATTATATAAATATACATAATATACATTCCTTCCTCCCACATCATTCTTCCCTTAGAAAGCTTTGATGGCTCCCTGTGGCTGATTTTTTTTTTTTTTGTTGACCCCTAATTACCCATTCTTTCCTTCTTAGATAAAAATAGAGCTTTATTCCTACATGGGGCCATTTCACTAAACTTCATTTCCTTTCTCTCTTGGACGTGGGTATTGCCAGGAGACTAAGTGAACTATTTTCCAGTTTTATTCGAATGTTCAATTAACACAGGACTTGTATTTTCTCTGTTGAATAGCAGTGCGGGGGAGTAGAAAAGGCACATGCTTTGAAGTCATGAAGCCTAGAATCAGATTCATAATTCTCAGCCAGTTGGGAGTCATTTGCCTAGGATAACTTCTAGCTTACCTAATTGTAAAATTGGGCCGATAATATCTATTCTTAATTTTTCCCAAGGTTGTGAGTTATCAGCTGGTGTGCTCAGGTATTTCACAAGCATTAAGGATTGCAGATAAAGGTCCATAAAGAATTGAATAAGAAAGGGATTTTAGAAATTATTTATTTAGTGCTGTAATTTCCTATAACAGAAAACAACTGATTGGGGGGGGGGGGGGAAGCGACCCGCCAAATCCTAAAACCCACAGAGTTGATTGACTTGCCCAAGGTCACGTGACCCTTAGAGGCTAGGTCATCAAATCCTCCAGATCTCCTGATTTGGGGCCTGGGCATTTTCTTTTCTTCCTTTAATTCTTTCTTTCTTTCTTTCTTTCTTTCTTTCTTTCTTTCTTTCTTTCTTTCTTTCTTTCTTAAAAATATATTTTATTGATATTTTACAGAGAGGAAGGGAGAGAGCCAGAGAGCCAGAAACGTCAATGAGAGAGAAATATTGACCAGCTGCCTCCTGCACACCCCCCACCAGGGATGTGCCCGCAACCAATGTACATACCCTTGACAAGAATCGAACCCGGGACCCCTCAGTCTACAGACTGATGCTCTACCACTGAGCCAAACCGGTTTCGGCGGGCCTGGGCATTTTCAACCATATCACCCTCAGTTTATATTCTAAAGCTCAATCAAATCCTTTTTCCTTTCTCCATTTACTGGGCAATGAATGATCATGAAAACTATAGGTCTGCATCATTTATTGAGTCAGCTGAGCTCAAATTTATCTCCAAAGTCTGTCTACTTTGTGACCTTTCCTCAATTCCATTCTCCAGGCTTGGGAGGGAAGACAATCCTTTCCCAGCCCCACTGGTGAGTATCATTGGGAATATTTTTACTTGTATTGTTTTCCCCTGTCAATGTCACTTTTAACGCACCAAAGCCTACGTTTAGGGTAATCACCAGTGTGAAGTTTATGAAACAAGAGATTGATGTCAGCTTCATAAAACTCAGGCAAAAAGCAATATCTTCTCTACATCCTGTTTTGCCTTCAGTGCTAGAAAATTTTACATTGGTGACTATCTAAAGGAGTTATAATTAATATCAGAGCAAAAATAAAAAATAATAATTGAAAATATCTTCCTTAAACCACTATTTCTGTTAATGTTCTCATTTTATTTATTGACTAGTAACAAGGAAGGGTATACTTATTACTTTCTCTAGGTTACAAGTATATTTTCTCTTTTATAAAATATGTGAAGCTGGAACTGGTTTGGCTCAGTGGATAGAGCGTCGGCCTGCAGACTGAAAGGTCCCAGGTTCAATTCCAGTCAAGGGCATGTACCTTGGTTGCGGGCACATCCCCAGTAGGGGGTGTGCAAGAGGCAACTTACAGATTTTTCTAACTATCTCTCTCTCTTCCTCTCTGTAAAAAATCAATAAAAATATATTTAAAAAAAGAATGTGAAGGCTTCTGGGATATGGCTTAAGTGTCATTGTGTTGTTCAGAAATCACCTGGCTTGGTTATGCACTGGAGCCTTAGAAACATAAAATGCATAGCCACAGCTAACTCATGCCTCAAAATCAGGAGTGACTTTATGAAAAAGATATACTTTTTTTGAAATAATAACTTCCAGAAGGAAAGTCAGCTATATTGTTTTCTCTAAGTCCCTCTCACATTATCTATTGCGCTATTTTGTTTTTTTCTCAAAAAGACCAATAGCCTATGATTTGGTACCAATCCCATAGCTTTTCTCTCAATTCTCTAATTCACAAACATTAATCAAATTGAGCAGGTCATTATTTCCTACACACTTACTTTTGCATTTTTCACTAAAATATATTTATTTCTCTTCTCCCACTTTTGAGATTCTAGAGGCCTGATGCAGGAAATTCTTGCAAATTCTTCAATCCCTGCTGTTTTGGTGGCTGCCTCTGCCTTGGCCCTCTTGCCATGGCTTCATCCGCAAGGTCATCCGGTCTAATTAGCATATTATGCTTTCATTATTATAGATATACTACTGTGTAAGTAGAATGTATACAATATTTTGATTTAACACAGTTATAGATTACAAAATGATTTACCACTTTAACATTACCATGAGAATGTTGTGAGCGGGATTTACTTTTCTTAAGCAGAGAAATATTGAGAGTCTACTATTTGTCAAGCTTCATTTTAAGCTTCTAAGTTGGGAAATGACATTATTGAATTTATCTTTGTTAAATGACAATCCATATTAACAACAATTTATTCATAGCCTGTGGCCAACGTTTCAGTCAGCAAGGGACTCCATATATAGTGCTGGTCCCATCAGATCATAACAGAGCGGAAAACCTCCTATCGCCTAATGATGGCATAGCTGTCCTAACATCACTGCACAACCCATTACTCTCATGTTGGTGGTGATGCTGGCGTAAACCCACCACTCTACACTTTCAAATAAAAGCCATATGAAAGTATAGCACGTACAGCTATGTACAGCTCATAATATTTGATAATGATAATAAACAACTACATTACTGGTTTATATATTTATTATATTGTACTTTTTATTGTTATTTTACAGTGTGCTCTTTTACTTATTAAAAATAAGTTTGCTGAAAAGCAGTATGCTGTGTTATGCTGGCAGCAGCCTCATACATCTTGTGTTTATCACTCTCTTAATTGCATCTTTTTTATTTTTTATTTTTTGGTGCTTGATTTTTACCTCGTGTTGTTTTGTACAGTAAAATGTGCTTCAGGCTTATAGCCTAGGAGCATAGAATCCCATAAAGCCTAGGTGTGTAGTACACTATACCATCTAGGTCTGTGTATGTGCACTCTTATGTATGTGCCTTTGACTGCAATCAAACCTAGGGCCCTTCAGTCCTCAGGCTGACGCTCTATCCACTGAGCAAAACAAGCATAGTTCTTAGAACATATGCTTGCCCTAGCTGGTTTTGCTCAGTGGATAGAGCGTCAGCCTGAGGACTGAAGGGTCCTAGGTTCTATTGCAGTCAAAGGCATGTACCTTGGTTTCAGGCACATCCCCAGTAGTGGGTGTGCAAGAGGCAGCTGATCAATGCTTTCTCTCTCATTGATGTTTCTAACTCTCTCCCTCTCCCTTCCTCTCTGTAAAAGTCAATAAAATATTTTTAAAAGCATATGCCTGTGATTAAGTGGCACATGACTGTATATATCTCCTGACTCCACCCTTTAGAGAATAATTTAATGGGTCTGCCTTGCTTTGATGCTATTTAACTTTGGCAAGCTCCCCTGGTTATTATAATCGGTAGCTTGTATTAGGAACCACAGATGTGATGCAGCCTTTCACGGTATCAATTACAGGCAAAGAAAGTGAACCCTAAGAGTCAAGCCACTTACCCACAAGGGGAGGCACAATGAATCTCATTAGTGCCCACGCTGCCTCTGGAACCGCACACTTCTCATGGTTGATGTTATACTCTTGACCATGACCACCTTGTGCTGCCGTTTTCTTTGAGTTCCCAAGTGAAGACATGTAAAGCCTCTCCCCAAACCCCGCTTCACATGAGAGCAAGTACACCCCCCTGAACCTGAGCCTCTCGCCTTCATTTCATGGGGTCCCTCCTGATGTGTGTGGGTTGGAGGGACATAATTTGTTTTCAAGTAGAAGTGAAGCACATTTCACAATAGAGATGCTTTCACTTGTCCAGATTCAATAATCAGCTGGCTGGGCTCCCAGAGACAGCCACATTGGGAAGTGCCAATAAGACAGACCTCTACGGAACTGCCTCCCTCTCTGGGCTTCGTGAGGAGGAGGTAGACAACACACTGAAAGCTCTCAGCACAGCAGGTGTCCAAGCAATGTAATGGCCACAGTCAGAGTAGTACTACCACAAATCCTATATAATAAAAGTCTAATATGCAAATTGGCCAAGTGGCAGAATGACTGATTGCTATGATGTACACTGGCCACCAGGGGCAGACACTCAGTGCAGGAGCTGCCCCCGATGGTCAGTGCTCTCCCACAGGGGGAGGGCTGCTCTGCCAGAAGCTGGGCTCATGGCTGGCAAGCACAGCAGCAGTGGCAGGAGCCTCTCCTGCCTCGGTGGCAGCACTAAGGATGCCCAATAGCCATCAGTCCAGCATTCCCCAAGGGCTTCTGGACTGCAAGAGGGTGCAGGCTGGGCTGAGAGGCCACCCCCACCAGAGTTCACGAATTTCATGCACTGGGCCTCTAGTGATGAGTATAATTTTTAACATAGCTGCAATGCAGTTATCAGCATTAGTGAATTTAACATTAGTACCAGATTTTCATCTAACACTCCTGATGTTCCAGTTTTATCCATTGACCTGATATGTGATCATTTAGAGTAGTTTGCCCCCTCCAAAACAAAATCCAGTCAAATGTCACATTTGGTTGTCATGATTTATCCAATATATACACACGTATGATAATGTTTAATTTATAAATTAGGCACAGCAAGAGATCAGCAACAGTAATTAATAATGAAATAGGACAATTGTAACAATATACTGCATAACAGATTCAAATAAGCACATTACAATGTTATATCAATGCATGAGAACAATCCTTCTAATTAACTCAACCGAGATTGGTAATGTGTTTATATATCACGCCAGAAATTACACGCAAACCTTAAATGACCCAATAAAATTATAATATATTGCATGTTTCAGTCTCAAAATGAAATGCTACAATAAGGTGTTATTTCACATACAAAAACCATACTGTTTTAGTTTTTAAATTTAGCTTTCAATTAAAAAATAATTCTGTCCTCAGTTGCATATTTCAAGTGCTCAGCAGGCACATGCGACTAGTGACTACCACTGTGGACAGACTAGGAGAGGTCCTAATTCCCGAGTAGGGAGTTGCACACTGGGAGACACACTATCCATCTCACTAATCTAAAGGGTCCCAGGTTCGAGTCCCATCAAGGGTATGTACCTCAGTTGCAGGCTCAATTTCTGGCCCGGGTTGGGGTATGTGCAGGAGACAATCAATGTGTCTCTCTTGCATAGATAGATGTTTCTCTCTCTCTAGATCTCTCCCCCTCCCTTCCAATCTCTCTAAAATCAATGAAAAAATTATACTTGGGTGAGGAGTAACAACAATAAAAAAGAGTGCAGTCCTCTTGCTCCAGTTTGAGAAAACTGGGAAGAACCATCAGAGTTCCCTGGAGTGTTATCTTGGGCTATTCCTGTGACCCACTCATAGTCTGACTTCTCCCTCTGCCCAATCTTACTTCCTTCACTCCTCGATAGGAATTTATTCCAAGAGCATTCCCCAATACATTTCCTCCAGCCCAATCTCCATCCCAGAATCTGACTCACAGCAATAAAACCTGTAACACTTGTGTCCAAGCGTGGTCTGGGAGAGCAAGTCCTCCTGACATTTTGGAGCCTAACGACCCATTGGCAGGGTGACAATGAGGATACCATCACTGGCGTTATATAGAGAAAGGGTACACCCAGGCTCAAGAAAGCAGTACAACTTCAACAATGTTATCAGTGATGAACTGGGAAGGTACAGTGAAAGGAAACTCACTAGCAGTGCCATACATCAGGTATCTGAGGTCACTGTTCCGGGATGTAACAGCTGCTTTGAAGAAATATTATTGAAGCCCGAAGGCCAATTAACCAGCCACTAAAAGCTCTGAGTGAAATCGAAAGGACCTCCATGGTCAAGGTCATTCAATCAGGTAGTGGCAACGCTGACTATAGACTATTCTAGGGCACATTTCACTGTGCCCTTCCAACCTATTGTCTGAAAATGAAGAACCTATAAGTTTCTCTGGTTAGTTTCCTGCTAATGTTTTAGTTGAAACCACAACAAAAATAAAAAACAAATATAATAATAAAACAGAAAAGGTCTATTTTTATTTTATATATATATATATATCAATAAAATATATATATATATATATATATATATATTTTTTTTTTTTATTGATATTTTACAGAGAGGAAGGGAGAGATAGAGAGCTAGAAACGTCAATGAGAGAGAAACATCTACCAGCTGCCTCTTGCACACCCCCTACTGGGGATGTGCCCGCAACCAATGTACATGCCCTTGACCGGAATTGAACCCGGGACCTTTCAGTCCTACACTCTACCACTGAGCCAAACCGGTTTTGGCAAAAGGTCTATTTTTCTAACTTCTTCCTGGCTCCTGATCACGTAAGTACTAATTAAATCTAAAGTTTCACTTACAGGACAAAGAACACAAATAACTGGGTGGATTTCAGAAGGCACTGTGCACCAAACAAGTTCATGGAGCCCCAATATCTCTAAAAACATATGTTTTAAAAATATATATATATTTTTATTGATTTCAGATAGGAAGGGAGAGGGAGAGAGAGAAACATCCATGATGAGAATCATGGATCGGCTGCCTCTTGCACGCCCCCTACTGGGGATGGAGCCCACAACCCAGGCATGTGCCCTTGACCAGAATTGAACCTGGGAACTTTCAGTCCACAGACCAATGTTCTATCCGCTGAGCCAAACCGGTTAGAAAACCAATAATGTTTTAAGGGCCCACCACAGGATCCAGTAAAGACAATTGGCGAGCCCTCCCACAACCCCCAGAAAGCGTAGGGCCCAGGAACGCTCAGCAGGGAGCCAATCTCATGATACAACAAGCTTAATTAAAGCACACAGCAGTGAACAAAGCTGTAGCACCTGCATCGCTGGGACCTAGAATTTGCTCAAAACAGACAGAAAAAGAAAAGGAAATGTTAATACTTTAGTGAGCGCCAAGAGAGATGTACTGTGGTTGCTCTAATGTCCCATGAGAGGGTGTCTGCACACAGTAGCCAGACCTGAACATTTACAGCTGTGCAATTGGTTTAGTTTTAGGACTGACCCAGACGAAGAGAGGTGGTAGGATGTGCCTGGTGATTGCTAACTAATGCTGTAGGTGGAGATGATGCCTGTGGCTCAGATGCAGAGAATGGCTGTGTTCAACCTTGGCACACCTGTAGGTACCATGTACTGTAGATACCTGCAGGTACCATGTACTGTGCCATGCACAGAGGTAGCAGAGAGAATGGCTGAAGAGGCTACATTTGAAGACAATGACCTTCAGAAGGATCACAACCTCAATTCCTTGTGAACACAACAGGCAGTGACTTGTGCTCTGGGTGAAAAGAAACCACTACGCCCTAACCAGTTTGGCCCAGTGGATAGAGCATCGGCCTTCAGACTGGAAGGCCCCAGGTTCGATTCCGGTCAAGGGCATGTACCTCTGTTGCAGGCACATCCCCCGTAGGAGGTGTGTGCATGTTTCTCTCTCATCGATGTTTCTAACTTTCTATCGCTCTCCCTTCCTCTCTGTAAAAAAATCAATACAATATATTTAAAAAGAAAAAAAGAAAAAAAAACCCACTAGGGTTGAGGGCTGGAGGAGGACTTCACATTGGCAGTGAGAATGGGCTCACCCAGGTCCCCAGATCCAAACTTACTGGTCAACTATACACCCTTTCTGCTCAACTATTATTGGGTCTTGGGGTCCTTTCCAAGGCATTTCAATCCAGGTTGCTGTGATAACATCCTTCCCTAAACTTTCAATTTCAACTTAAAAATTGTGACTATAGATCCTGTTTCTGAAGTTGCTTCACTATGGTTTCAATTGTTAAGTGTCAGGTTTATATGGAATGCTTCTTACCAGTCCAGTCATTGCACTGATTAATTTTATACTCTTGCTTACGTGACTGCCAAGCTCCCGTGTCTCCTTAACAAAGGCCATCAAACACCATGTATTCTCTTATTTCCATACCTTTCCATGTCCTTTCGCCCCAGCCATAACTCGGGAAAATATTTCTTCTCCCAAAATTACTAACATTGCTCTTTTTTTTTTAACAATGTCTTCTGCAGATGCTGGATTTTAAATTTACAAGTTTTCTTTATTCATGCATTTGAACGATTCAGCTTCTGAATGATTGAGGAATCCTGCCTACCTATGCATTGTACAGTGGGGAATCTCTTCACTCCTCTAAGCCAGCCTTTATATCACATGGATTTAAATATTCCAGTTCACTCTAGCACAGTTAGTCATCCAATAACCGGAGCTTCTCCGAGAGCCTCTTAATCTCCTCATATATAGGAGAAAGTATGTATTTATTTCTAAACAATATTACAACCATTTTTTATTTTAATTTTTTTCTGGCAAATACTTAATAACTAGCTCTCCAGGGACAACTACTCTAATTCCTATTTCTGGTATGTTAATTCCCATGATGTATGTATTCCACCATGTACAACTTCAAGCTACACATTTGACATAACTGAATACAGAATTGAGACAAGAAGCTCACAATTAGCTGTTGCAGATCGATATGAGCCGGCCCAGCACACCAGTGAATAAGTATTATTTAACAATGCACTTTCTGCTGAGACAACATACAGATGTCATCATTTTTCACTGGGTTTGTAGTTGGAATAAGAAAATAAATACGCACTCTCTCCCAAACACGAATATATATATATATATATATATATATATATATATATATTCATTCTAATGAGGTGTACCGGTAAGTGTAAAGCATAAGGGGAATATTTCAGATTCTGCAGTGGAAAGGTAACTATTAGCAGGGCTATTTTAAGTTCATGAAGAGAAGGGTGTGTTATCACCTTGTATAAGGCAAAAGAAAACC
Source organism: Vespertilio murinus (assembly GCA_963924515.1). Taxonomy (NCBI): domain Eukaryota; kingdom Metazoa; phylum Chordata; class Mammalia; order Chiroptera; family Vespertilionidae; genus Vespertilio; species Vespertilio murinus. The sequence continues at coordinate 12,089,688 of OZ004714.1, read as the reverse complement.
CTGGCAGGTGTGGCCCAGGCGGTTTGCCATCATCCTATGCACCCAAAGATTGCCAGTTTGATTCCAGGCCAGGGCACATGCCTGGTTGCCGGCTCTATCCCCTGAAGGTGGTGAGCAGGAGGCAGCTGACTGGTGTATAGCTCTGACATTGATGTTTCTCTTTCTCTGTCTCTCTTCCTCTAAAAATAAAAATCTTAAAACTTAAGAAACAAACAAGGATCCATTATGAGAAACATGTACATGCTAAGAACATTGCCCTTTGATGATTTTAAAAGACAACAAAGTTTCTATGTGGAAAACACCATTTTTTTACTTCAGGTACAGGCAGTTCTTGACTTATGACTGTTTGACTTTTGGTTATTCAACTTTATGATGGTACAAAAGCTGTATGCAGTCATTAGAAAGCACACATTGAATTATTATCTCTGCCAAGGTTAGCCATCAGTGTTACAATACTCTCTCATGATATTGGGCAGCAGCAGCGAGATTATGCTGTCCATCTGTAGTCTAATGTAAGTGTTCTGAGCACATGTGATACAGGCTAAGCTCTGCTATGGTGTTTGGTAGGTGAAGGGTATGAAACACATTTTCAACTTATGATTATTTTCAACTGAAGATGGCTTTATTGAGACATACCACATAGTAAGTTGAGGAGCATCTAAGTATTCTGACCAGAACATAAAGGGCTCTGAATTTGGACAGTTACTCTCTGATCATTCTCAGTTAGGGTTGTAACAGACAAAATTACTTATCCAACACAAAGCTATGTGCTACGTACCCTGCGTCAGGCACTGCTTGGGCATGGCGCAATAGAGAGAGAAACAGACAAGGTTCCTGTCCTCATGGAGCTTGCCATCCGGTGGGAAAAAGATACCTCTGCATATTCACCTGTGAAGCTTTGAGGTTAATTACACCTGCTGTGAAAGGGATGCTCATGGGACCATGGGAGCTCATGACTGGGAAATTGATGCAGTATGGCAGGAGGGGTGGTCTGAGAACTCTTCTGCGAGGATGTGAAAATTACACAATAACATGAAAAGTGAGCGCGTTTAGTTAGGGAAACAAGAAGGTATTGGGAGGAGCAGGAAAAGCCAAGGGAAATGCAGCATGTTGAGCCCTGGGGGGCACGGAGGGCTGTGGCTCTTTTTTAGAAAGGATCAGCGGGGACAGGATGCAGGGAAGACCTCCAGAGGTGGAGCTGGAGAAACAAAGGCCAGATGAGGCAGGATCTGGTGGATGGTGTTTATGATCTTGAATTTCATTCTAAGAAAAAAGACAGTCAGGGGCTGGAGGTGGGAGGCCAGGCTAAAGGAGAATGATAAAACTGGAGGTGTCCTCAGGGCCTCTAAACTCTGGCATTAAATGCATGTCCCAGGGAACTTGTCTGGATTCCATTTAAAGCATTTCTGCTCCGGGTGATATAAAGAAATACTTCTTTGAACATCACTGCCATTTCTGAATAGCTTTTCACAGTCACCCTAAGAATGTCATCAGATGCTTTTATCCTCTTGGCGCCCACCTGGAGATGATGCTCTAGATTACCCTGCCAGGTGGGTGGGGAAGCCTGGTGCTTTTTGTCTCAGGGACAATAGAGACTCCTTCATTGCTACCCCCAGCCTCCGTTAGCTGCTGAAATTCAGTACTTTGAGGCTCATATTTTCAAAACTGAGGGGCCTGAAGATGTCTTCAGGCAGGTGGGCTGAGGAGAGGCATGGGTATCTGTGGGAAAAGTAGCCAATATGTCACAAATTTAAATTTTGGAGGAGAGGGAAGCCAGCTCCTCACCAGCTTCCCCAAACTACCCAACACAAATGCTCCCATTTTAGTGTGCAGGCCCCATCGCATAGAAATGGACTTTTCAATGGTTAAATATCAGTTTGAAGTTAACAACCTGAGACTTAACCAGATCAATAGAAATTACAGAAATCAGGACCTTGAGGCTCGTTTCACACAGAGAGTGCGAGAAATTGGACAGGGAATTTGCTATTGATTCCTGGCAGTGGCTGCCTCCTCAGATCCATCCTGAGGGACATGTTTTATTTCTGTGTCTCTTCAACTCACACTTTCTTTTACTGTGTCACAAGCACTCTTGCAATGGGTCTTTCTTGTAAGTCACTTGATGTCCTGACCCCCAGATAATATCAGGGTTGCCCAATCAATGCTGCGACCCTAGGTTCCTGATACCGAGTATGACAGTGAGCCAACACAGATGAATATGCTGTCAATTTAGCTGTTATTATTAGCAGCAATTTAACAGTTATTATTATAATTTGGTTTAATCCAAATTATAAGCACATCGGAACACATACACACACAAGTATTAGGCATTAGTGAACCAATAGTCCATGCATCTCAATTGTCCTCTGGTACACGCTATTCACAGAGCATTGGTTATCAGAGTCACAGAGCCTCCATGTCCAGGGGTCCACTTCTTGTAGGGAAGACAAATGAACTACCTTGGTTTCCCAAAAATAAGACATCCTCCAAAAATAAGACCTACTTAAGTTTTCTTTCTGAGTGAAATATAAGGCATCCTCCCCAAAAATAAGGCCCCCAGGCTCTGTCTCAGAATGAAAATTAATTTGCTGTAAACTGGTCTCTAGGGCCGCCCCGACTGGCGTCTAGCAACCAGTGATGTTACGCGGAGTCCTGAAGTCACTGCTGTGTGAATGGAGAGAAACTTTGTGAAAGCTAAAGTGCAAGAAGTTGTGACTTGAGTGAAGAATTCATGGGAGAAAATCACTGACAGTTGCATTGCAAATGCACTGCGAGCAGGCTAGCTTGACAAGAAGTACTCATTTAAAGACAGTGCTGTTGCTGAACATGAGAGATTTGGTCCACTGATTCTGAAAGAAATGGAGTCACAAGAAATTCACCAGGAAATTCAGGAATTGGATTGTTATGATGATGTTCCAGAAGATGATGACATGATTGTCATTGAATAAATGAGTAAATTCTTGATACTTTAGGATTCACAGTCTGTCTGGTTTGTATTGACAACTACCTTACTACGTACCGTATACAGGTAATAAATTTCCTTTATTTTAATTTTACAATAAATGTGTACCGTATTCTTCTTCATGGAAAAATAAGATATCCCCTGAAAATAAGACCTAGTGCATCTTTGGGAGCAAAAATTAATATAAGACACTGTCTTATTTTCGGGAAACAGAGTAGCTTGAGACAGCAAGGCCCTGAAATAACCAACGGTCACCAAGCCAGACACACGAGCTTTGAGCATGGCTCATTGGCAGGAGGGTGAAGACAAAGTGTCCCTGTACCTAGTTTCTCCTTTACGTTCTTATGGAGGTGGCTCCCTTCATCTGCACTTGTTAGATGAGCTTGTGGTCTCTGAGGTTAGCCCCCAAAGTCCAATTCAAATATTGGGCAAAGTCCACAAAGATGCTTGGTCATTGTGTCACCGATGCATGTGCGTTGCCTCTATTAGGCTGGCAGCCCAGGACATGGCTGTCGGCCTAGACTTCTAAGTGTTCAGATGATAAGTTGGAGTTAGTGATCCTAGCTATGCTCTCCACATGGTCTGACCTGCTCTCCCATCAACATAAAACCAACAAAAACACTCCCTTGCCTCAGTCAAGCTCACCACACTTTCTTTACTTCTTTCTAATATTTATTGTGAATACATTTTTTTTTTAATTCCCATTGAGTAAAGGGAACTTTCTCCAGAATTCCACATGAGAATACTATATCCTGAACTCCGTAACAGCTGAGGAGTCTGGCTCCAGGCCAGAAGGCTGTGTGACGCTTCAGGTGGACCACAGGCAGACAAGGATCAGCCGGGCAGGCCTTGTGGGGGTGTTCTCTCACACTGGACTCTGTGTGCAGCTGTCCTTTGCAATGTCCTGGAGGAAGTTACCCTCAAGGACCCAGGCTCACGCCCCTCCTTTCAGAGGACTCAGCACAAGTACTTCCTGGGATGTTCTGTCACAGTCTCCTCACCAGGGACCTGGGCTGAGGCACTACTCTCTCTAACTGTGTTTTCCTCCATCCCAGCTCTCCCTGCTCCCTTCCTCCGGGCCCTGAGTCCATAAAAAAATTAGGGCTTTTCCTGCAGGCTCCTCTTCAGATATCACAGATTAGCTTTTGTAGAAAAGTGCACTGGAAGGGGGTTTGAAGGGAGGGGAGTTCTCAGATGCAGAGGGATTTGGCTGCCATACAGTAATAACAAGAGCCTCACTCAGCTGCTCCCTCATCTCCTGTTCACTGGGTGAGGCCTGTCCCTGGAAGTGGAAGTTATTTTGGACAAAATAGCTCTCTTCAACCAGGAGCAAATGTGAGAACGGAAACAAAGTTTCATGCTGTTGGTTATTAGCATTACCAGGAGCTGAGTGAAGGAGTGTTTCCATCTCAAAGAAGTTAGATCTGAGCAGCACAGCACCCTGTTTGTTACAGTCCACCCCTTGGGCCCTAGGAGCTACTTGTGTCTTGTAAGTCCTAGAAGCAACTTCTTCAACATTCTGTGAGTCTGGTCTCTGTTCCTGGGTGAAATATGTGAGATGAATATTTGGGGTAATCATTAGAGCCCTAATTCCCACACCTGATTTGTGCACCAGAAGTGATACCCCTCATCTTCTTTATTGTCCACTAATTTCAGAATCCTCTCATCCTATGGTATCTGCTGCTACAGGTAAATTATCTAGGGGTGACAGACCCTCCTTTCTGGTTGAGTTACCAGGGCTTTCTCTGGATCAGGTTGCTATGATAGCTCATTAGCCATCAAAGCATAACAGTAGTCTTAACTCCTTCTAATGATCAAAGCCCATGCCACATGCCACGGTGACTCCTTTCCTGTCCTGATGACTTTAGGAAATCAAAATCGTGTGGGTGGCAGGGAACAGGTGCAACTTATAAACATGACTGTCGTCTGGAAGTCAAGACCTCTGTACCTACAGAGCCCGGGGCTGGATTTCTGGGAAGGCACTGGGCTTTACAGGACTGAGGTGATGGCAGGACCTGAGGACTCCGACGCATCAGAACCATCATCTACCTGCCACCGGCTCCAGCCTCCTCCTGGGAAGGAAACAACCATGCGCTCTCATTCCTCTCATCTAACTGAAGATTAGAAAGAACCACATACAGGCAGGAAGCTGTGGCGCCTTGGGGTACTTGGAAGAATGACAGAATAAGTTATCTTCTCCGACCTAAAGAGCGGCAGTGAGGGACCTGCGGACGTGAGATGTTTGCCGCAACAGTCAGCCTCCCCTGCACGGCTTTGTTTCCCTCCAGCGTTGCTTGGCTCCACCTTGGCTCCCAGGACATGCTCTGCTATTTACTGATGTGCATCGTGACTAAAGGGAAAAGAAAAATCAATAAGCTGTCCGTCCAGCATCTGATGCTAATGATATTTGCCTTCTGGTGCACCCACCTCCTCTGCACCTCAAACTCCTGCTGCGTGGCTGCCAGCTTCTATCACATCCTTGCTGTTGCTGGTGTGTGGTGAGCAAAGTCAGGAATGCCACTAGTATGGCTGCTTTTCCTCGGATTCTCTGCATTCTCACCCCCCCCCCCCAATGCTTTGTCGCTAGCGTATGGCTGGAGATAGTTGGAGGAACTGTGAGAGGGCAGAATTTGAAATTTGGTGACCTAAGGCCATAATCTATCAACATAGCCTTGGGCAAGGCACTCTGCACTTCAGACTTCGGGTCCCTCGTTTCCAAAAGAAAGGAGTTTAATTGAAATGGTATCATTTTTCCTTTCAGCTAAATAGTTTCGTGATTCTATAGTCAAATATAGTTCAGGGATGTTATTCACCAAAGGGAAATAAATATGTGTATGTGCTTGTATATATGTGTATGTATAGGTGTATGTATATGTAAGTATATCTATAATAATAAATGTGGACAACCTCCTGGACAAAGCCTAGGCTTCTAGGGAAGCCAGGGTCCTGGGTGCCAGAGGAAAGCCAGTGCCAGCATCTAGGGGAAAAAAGGCCTACTCTTTCATGAATTTCATGCATTGGGCATACATATACATATACATATGCATATGCATATGCATATACCGTATTTGCCGGCGTATAAGACGACCCTTTGGCCCTGAAAAATATGCCTCCAAGTGGGGGGTAGTCTTATACGGCGAGTATATAACAAACTCTGTATTTTTAGTGGAAATGTTAGGGGGTCGTCTTATACGCCCAGTTGTCTTATACGCCAGCAAATACGTATTTTTCAGGGCCAAAAAATCGTCTTATACGCCGGCAAATACGGTAATTATACACACACACATACACACACATATATATACACACACACATATATATATTCCTGAAACTTCCTAAGGATAAGATAGGCCAGAATAATTGCTACTATTTCTGCCACATGACATCTATTTGACCAGGTATGGGTTAATGATTCATGAGTAGAACTGAATTTATTTAGCCAGCTAATTTTATGGTTGTGATAAAATAAATAATGCATTAAAAGAGGGCGACATGGGAGGAAATATCTGGGGAGTCATGTAAATATCTGGGTGGGCTTTGTTAAACCTCAGCTTCTTTTCTATAAATTGGAGACTTTACCTACCTTATAAAATTACAGGAATTGATACTTACAAATCACATAGTACAGTGCCTAAATATATTAACTGTTCACACCCTTTGATGCTTTCCTCAGGTTTTGAACGTGACCATAATCTATCAACATAGCCTTGGGCAAGGCACTCTGCACTTCAGACTTCAGGTCCCTCGTTTTGAACGTGACCATAACTGCAAGGTCAGTAATTATGTAAATAATGTCCATGTTGACAGAGATTAGGAAGGATGTTTCTCCTCCCCCTTTGGCTAATGAGCCTCATATGCAGGGCTATGAAGACAGTGAGTTCTAAAACACCAGCTCCTACACACAAGTAAGATAATAGGCACTAATGCTTAAATTCATCAATTACAGACAAGCAAAGTGAAGGATGGGGAAATGGAATCCAGCGTTTGAAGTGTCATAAGTCCACTAAATGTTTTCTTTTATAGCTCTTTATTAGGCCCTATCAAAGAAAACTATGATTTCCCTACAACATGAAGGTTTTTCTCTTATAATTATGTCATGTTGTAGGGTGCATGGTTCTAATTGAATTGTATTATATATTTTGAGATAATTTTTGCATGTTATATGAGGTCAGAGTGAAAATTTCTTTTTGTTGCAAATAAATTTTCACTTGTTTTGGCTTTATTTTACAAAAAAAAATGTATTCCTTTACACAATGAATTACCTTAACATCTGATATTTTTTTTACCGAAAATCAATTGAAAGGACTATGTGTGTATATGTGTGTGTGTGCATTTGATCTAACTGTTCTATTCAGTTGATCTACATGTCTATTTTTAATGCGAATATGACATTATCCTAATTACCAAAGTAAGGTACTGGGGTTCCTCCAATGTTTTCCTTTTCAAGATTATTTTGTGTATTTAAAGTCTTTTACAATTTCATAAAATATTAGTATCAGTTTGTATCTTTTTAAAGATGCTGCTCAGATTTTGACAGAGCTTGTGTTGACTCTAGAGATGAATTTTGATAGAACTGACATTTTAACAATACTAAATCTTCCAACCCACGACTATGCCATATATCTCCATTTACTTAAGTCCTCTGAAATTTGCCAGAGCAATATTTTGTAGTTTTGAACCTTTATTGTTGAAAATATTACTTATCTCCCTCTTTTCCCCCCACTGAGCTCTTCTAGCCCACCCCAGGCCTTCACCACCCCGTGTCCGTGGGTCATGCATATAATATTTTGTAGTTTTAAATCTACAGTTCAAGCACATATTTTGCTCCATCTATATCTATGTATTTCATGTTTTAGTGTTATAAATGTTATTGTTTACAAATTTTTTCAAGTATTAATTATGTATATAAATGAAGTTTACTTGTGATTATAAAACTTGTATTAGGTGACTGCTATATTCGTGTCTTAGGCTACTAGATTTGTTTTTCTGGTAAATTCCTTGGCAGAGCATCTGTGAATATAGGCAAATTCAATCTTCTTTGCTAATCTGCAGGCCTTTTATTTATTCTTCTTGCACCATTAATGACTGGGACCTCCAGTATAATATTGAATAGAAATAGTGAGAATATATTCTCAAATTTTAAGGATATGTTCTTCATTCTTACACCAATAAGTATGATTTCAGCTGTGGGTTTTTGATAAATGTCCTGTGTCAATTTGAGAACTTATTTTCTGTTATTTGTTTAATTTATTTAATGAATTTGTGTTGACTTTTGTGAAATGCTATTTTTAGCATATTAATCATGTGTTTTTTCCTCCTTTATTTTGATATTTGATATTTGATATTTCCTCCTTTATAATATGCTAAATATAACTGCTTTTTAAATGTTAAACCAAGCTGGCTTCTTGGCATAAATACTATTCAGTCAATGTATGTTATAAATTTTACATTTTGGATTTGATTTTCTAATACTACTTTAATTTTTGGGTCTAAATTCATGAGGGACATTGGTTAGTAATTTTCCTTTATAATGCATTACCCTAACCCTTATATGCCTAACACGCAGGCGCACCATTTCTCTCCACTAATACCAGCAGTGAACAAGTTAGCAGCTGATTGCCATGTCAATTAGTCTTGGATTGACTTGTTTGGTGTGCACAACAGGAAATATTTCACTTTCAGAGAACAAGAAAAATGGGTTTATTTCTGTTACCCTTATTAATTGTGTAGTTATTCAGTGTCTGGTAAGTTAATGCTCATGAAAAAATATTAATTTTTATATTGCTTTATATTAATGATTACTCATTTCAGCCCTTTGTATGCAGCACATTTCTATATAAATAAACCTACATTTCTATGAAAATTAGAGTGGTTTTGTTTTGTTTTGGTTTTTTTTGCAGTCCACATAAACAAACCTTGTTTCTTTGGCCCGTTAGCCTTTGCGTTTGACATGCTTGCTGTATAGAGATCATTGGTGCGATGGGTTTCTACTTCGATTCAGTTGGCTCAGACAAAAAATAAAAATAAAAAAAATACCATGTTAATTCGAAGAAGCTATTCTGCTTACAGAGGGAGATTGCATCCGGAGTGGAAAATCCTCATGTAACTTTAACTGCCCCCCAAAGTTACCTGCAGCTGGATTTTCGCATCCGCAGATTCAACCAGAGGCGGATGGAACCGGCTGTGTTCAAACTGAGCTGGGAATCTCCGTAGGGAATCTGCGGCTGGGAAAGTGAAAACACTGTCTCCATTCCAGTGAATTCCCAGATGCAGAACCCACCGAGACCTAAGGTCAACTGTACTTACTGCAAACAAAACGAAACAAAACAAAAAATCCTCCTCTGACGGACCCGTGCAGTTCAGACCTGTCCTAGGTAAGCAATGATCCATAAATATGGATTACTCTTACAGATGAAATGCTCCTCTGTTGAATACCAGGCCCACCTGCGATGGTTTTTTTGGAGATAGGACTTTGGGAGGTCAATAGGTTATGGTTGGGAGCAGGGAAGGCCCAGACCCACTTTGCTGTGAGGACCCAGCAGGAGGGCTGGTCATGAACCAGTATCTCACCGGGTACTGAATCTGTGGGCACTTTGACCTTGGATTTCCCAGCCTCTGAACTGTAAGAAATGTCTGCTTTTTGTACGCCCCCCAAACTATGGCATTTTGTTATAGCAGCCTGAACTGACGAAGGCACCGTTACATGTGAACTCAGTTGGCTTTGCGGATTTGTTCCAACAATGGCCATACATACACGCCAATGCAAAGGATGACCACATATGTTCCCCCTTGAGACTAATTCCAGTTTCTCAGGTGGAATCGTTTCTCTCAAAAGACAACACCCTGCTGATTGGTGTTCTGGAGCTGAGCGGTTGTTTCCTGTGGCAAGCTCTTGTCACCTGTGATGGCTAGCAGATGCGTCCTTCAGATGGTCCTTCAACCCAGCGATTGTGTTCTTGCTGTTCATAATTTGTCAGCAAATGCCCCTACGTGGGAGTGAGGCTCCTCCCCCCCTGTGCCAGTGCATCAGAACAGCGTTTTGATTTAAGGTGGCATAAGACAGGGTTCTGATTGAAGGCCTCTGCAATCTTTGTTCTCATTTTGAAAGTGTTTTTCCAAGGGCTGCAACCAAGGGGGAATTTGCTGCTGGCCTGTTGCAGGCTTTTGCTGAGTGTGGGGGGACAGCAGGAGGAGAGCTGGCCAAGCGCTTCCAGTAGCTTTACAAAGAGAAGGTGTAATTCTGCTACACAGTCCTGACACTTGTTATATATTAATCCTCAGACTCGCAGACGTTATTTTAAAATGGAAAACATATTTGCTTACGAGCACTCGAGCAAGGCCTGCAATTATAAATCTACTTAACAAGAGGAAAAGGACATGAAAATAATGAATAAGAATTCAAATGAGGTTTTTCAATAGCTTATTGTCAGCATGCAGGCGGCCCACCTGTCATGAACACTGAGGAACGGTCATGGCATGCGTTTGTAGGAGCTGGGGAAACTTTTCCCTGAATGATGTGGACCTAATTTGATCACAGAGTGTGAGATGCAGGATGACCAGCAAGGCATACGTTTCATGAATCAATAGGAAGTTTATTGAACTCAAAGGTATACTGACTAAACATAGTTAATTTTCCAGGTCTATAAGTTAAGGTGACCAGACGTCCCGCTTTTGCGGGACAGTACCAATTCTTAACAATTTGCGCTGCGGGACACCGCGGGATGCTAAACCAATTGTTAAAAATCGGGACTGTCCCGTCAAAAGTGGGACACCTGGTCACCTTACCATAAGTTACTAATTAAAAAACGACAACACAATTTCCAGATGGTCCTTTAACCCAGAGATTGTATTCTGACCTATAAGAGAACTAATAACTGGCCTATTTCTATTTTTATTTTTGCAGGGTGGGGGGTGGGGGCATGGTGGGAAGAGTTATCTGCTCCAGCTTGAGGCCTTGGAGATCCTCTTACTCTGACCTCATCAACATTCAGATTATGTGATAATTATGCAGGGAACATGGCAACATTAAACATAGCTCAGCTTCCAGGGTCAGTTGAATGCCCTTAGAAGACTTTGTAAATAAACATATTTTATGTTAAAACGCATAGATGTGTAATACATTCAAATGAGAAATTTGCATGCATTTGAAAAGTATAAATCAACATTGCAAGGAATTTTACTGATGGTTGTAAGTGGCATAGGTGTGCCCCTCTCCACCGGCACTTGCCTTCCCTCCATCTCCAGGAAATGTCAGAGAAGAGGAATTTGAGCTGCCTTCTCTGAAATTATGGGATGGTGAAAAGCGGGACTCAGAAAACTAGAGTTGTCCAGACCACACAGCAGAGCTGAAGCTGACACCCTCACCCCCACTTTCTCTTCCTGTAGGATCTGTCCACTGACAGTATGGGGTGGAGAGGCAGCAGTGGGGTGCTGGGCAGACCTAGGCTGGCTGACTGCCACCAATCTCACTTGCTCCAGCCTGGATCTCTGGATAAAGACAGATTCACTGGATGTTCCTTCAGGGGAGAAACTAGCCCCTGGGCTACTGGTGCCTACTTCTCTGTCAGAGTGACTTCTCATTCCTCCTGGAATCTTCTCTCCCTAATACAGAGGCAGTTCCCTTCTCTCTGCATAGATTGTTTTTAAATATGCATTTATTTGTAGTTAACAAATAATTATTCATACACATTACCTATGACATTTCACTTCACTCCTAAGTATATACCCAAGAGCAGTTAGTACGTATGACCATGTGAAAAACATAAGCATAATGCTCAAAATACAAATTGAAAGCAGCCAAAAATGTCTAGCAAAAGGTAGATGAAATACAGAGCTAAGTAAGCCAGACATCGTTTCTGCCAGAGTAGAATGTGTCTACTTCACACACACACATCTTTTATGACCCTCCCCCCCTACAACATGAGTTTCACTTTCCTTTTGTTATGTTACACTTTTCATTGAGGAATTATATACATGGAGTAAGGTGCACAAATCTTGAGTGGGCAGCTTGATCATTTTTCATATCTATATATGATATTTCCAAAACACTAAGGGTCTTTCATTCTCTTTCCTACCCAAAACACACCCAAAATGAACCACTGTTTTAACTGATACTACCCTGTATGACTTTTGTCTGTTCTTTAACTTCCTTTATGTGGAATCATATAGTGCGTTTCCTTTTAAGGCACTGACTTCTTTGCTTAATATTATATCTGAGTGAGTCACTCAAGGTATCGCATTAGTAATGGTTCATTTTTGCTGCATAGCCTTTCATGGTGTCTGTATATTATAATTTACTTTTTTACTCATTGTGGGTGGACAGTTGGGCGGATGCACATTCTCATTCATCATGGTGAGCACAAGTGCCATGTACCTGTTCTCTTTCCCACTGAGTCCTTTGGAGGAGGAGAAAGACCCTGCATTGCAGAGTCAGCAAAGTGTAACTTAAACAAAATATATGCAATAAATATTTAATGGGAATTCAAAATACTTCGTCAGCTTGCCACATCTACATCTGTCCTCACTCTACATTTGCCTTATAAAAACCACATGTGGTATAGGGACCCTAAAAACATCATCTCCTTTTACATGTATGAAAATAATGTTATGTTATCATTATTGTGATTTGTGGATTTTTTTATAAGAGGAATGTATATTAGAGGCAAACCCTGGAGGAAGGAGGAGAATATATCAAGAAGATATTGGGGAAAAGGAAGGGAGACATTTTCAATAGAAGTGACTCTTTGTACAAAGGTCTGTAGGCATTATGTAGTTTGCAGCATCAGCCCAAGGTCATGCAACTGTTGAAAGACAAAGCTTAGGTTCAAACGCGGTGCTCCGTCTACAGGACATTGCTCCCCAATTATGTGTTCAGACCCCAACCAACACAACGCTTTCAGCTTCCTGATCGAAATCCTGCCTGACCAATTGCCTCTGAAATGGTTGCTCAGAGCAAGCCATCATTTGGCATTCTTGATTTCATGCCATATTACTTTTGGGAAGTAATCGCTCTGTACTGACAAATTGCAACAGTTATGAGCATAGTAATAACATCACAAGAATAATCAAATGCAAGTGAAATAAAAATGCATCAATTCCAGCTGGGTTTTAGCTCTTATAATGTTCATTCAAGTTTAATGTCCTTTATGATTTTCTGGAAACTGTGATAGACTGGCTTCTGCAATTTGATTTTGTTTGGAATTCTATATTCCCAGCCTCATCTCTACATTGTTAAGAGAAGGAAAACCCACCCACATTGTGTCATATGGTCATGTGAAAAAAAAAAGCTAGAACTAGAATAATCAAGGTTGGGTAGTTTATATTCATGTTCAATCTACTATGATCCTAAGGCTCAGACTGAGCTGGCGTAAGTTTATGTATAAAGAACCTTCGAGAAGCAATTTGCTCAAAACTTGGTCCATTTGTTACTGCTTTTCTGAGGCTCTCAGAGACGATGGGAGCTTGCTCAGTATTGTGGCCCTATTTGCATTGTTCTGGCTACTTTAATATTATTGGCTGGTGACAGTTTCTGCCATTAATTTTTTTTTTTTTACTTTAAAATGGGGAGGGGATGGAATATGGCTGGAGGTGTTTTGAAGCTTTTTTTGTTTGTTTTTAACTGAGATTGGAGGTTTCTGGTCACCCCTCCATGCTGCCCGTGGTTGGCTTCCATGTTTCTCTCTCTTCCATTGTAAATGGGGTGTCTCTGAATGGCTGTTGTGCATTATAGTTAAATCAGCTGCAGACACATTCTGTAAATCACCCAATGAAAGAAGATGCTATAGCTGTGGGACAACTCACATCAGCAAACAAAGGCTTAACATCTTCCTCCCTGGCTTTTCCCTCACTATTTGTCTGCATAGGAAAAGCCAACAAAAGCCCTCTATTCTCTAAAATTGGACTAAAATTGGCTACCTCATGCCCTAGGATGTCTCATCTCTCTAAGGGTGTCTTGTTTGCCTCCGTGCTGAGAATGTATTCCCTGATATACTTAGGTTGCCTGTGTGGAAGGGAGGATGGTCTCCTTTAGAGCTTCACCTGTTACCTTTTGATGGAAATAACAGAGAATTCACTTGGTTTCACCTATTGTACTGTGGCCTCAGAGGCTTTGTGCCAACTAAAGCTGGGGACCACCTGCAGCCAAGCACCCCTTCCGTTTGGCCTGTGTGTGTTATTTGTGTCATTGTTTCTTAACCACACATGTAAAGTTGATTGATTGTAAGGATGCAGTGGTGTCTCATGGATGGAAGAGAAACCTCTACATGTCACTCATAGGAAGCATCACTCGATGAATTTCACTAACTCATCGTTTTCCTTTGGTCTTAACTTCTGGTTATTGCCTATTTTTGTAAATATCTTTTCATTAAAACACAGTCACACCCATTCAGTTATAGCTTCAGAGAAGAGTTCAATAGTATGACAGAGGCCTTATGTTGCCTGCAAAGTCTAAGCATTTATTCCTAGTCCTTTCCAGGAAGAGTTTGCCAACTCCTGCCCACTCTCTCTTTTTAAATTGATTTTGAGAGAAAGATAGACAGAAAGAAAGAAAGAGAGAGAAACTTGGGTATGAGAGAGAAACATTGATCTGTGGCCTCCTGCACTGACTCCACTAAAATCAGGGATAGCACCACAACCTGAGCATGTGCCCTGACCACAAATCGAACCCTCTACCTTTTGGTGTATGGGATAATGCTCCAACCAACTGAGCTACCTTGCCAGGGCTCCTGCTGTCCTCTAAGAAGCTTCGGTACAATGATCTCACTCCGTTGGCATTTTTTTTTTACAGAAATAAAAGAATAATGTGAGTTTAAGTATTGGAAGTTTGTCTTTCAGTTCAAGTGAATCAAAGAAATAGAGTTAGCCCACTACATTAACTCTAAGTCTATAGTTATAAAGAAACAATGACTTATATTAGAATCACTATTACCATTATTATTACTCACATGCATTACCTATGTAAATGTCACTATGCAGAACACCTTACAAATATCTTGTCACTTCCATATCAACCCTATGAAATAGGTAACGCTATGCCGATTTTATGGGTGAGAAGACTGAAACTCAGCAATGCCGCCTAACTTTCCCATACTTCCTCAAGAACATGACAGCCAAAAACCAGAGTCTGTGCCCTAAACTTATGATTTTAACTATGCGGCCTAGCAGTCAAATGCAGTATGTTCCATAGAGTTCCAGTTGATAACTTCAAATTTATTTGAGCACAGTGAATCCAATATTTATTTGAACCCCCACTTACTCAAGGCCCTGTGATACATATTGAAAAAATACAGAAACACAAATAAGATACAGATATGTCTTTAGAGATGCAAGTTTTGGTCACCATGTGCTCTCCTTGAAGAAGTAAAGGCTCCATAAATGTTAAAACTCCATTCTCAGTTCCACCTGACTCTTTCCTCTAACCCTTAACTAAATAATCTGGTTTCAATGGAGGTTGGCTATTAGGAGGATAAAGGGATATGGTGCTGAGCTAAGGAACATCACCATATTAGAGGAATAACAATATGCCTCAGGCCCAGCTTATGGAAAGCAGCACGAGCGCCCTGAGCATCTGTGAAAGTGCCACTGAGAGATAAGAGAAGGCCAATTGACTGAAGAGGCCCTCAATGATAAGCTTGCGTATTGGGCAATGTAATCAAAATCCAGCTGGATGGGAGATTTGGTGAGGTGAGTGGGTACAGTGATTGTTTCAAGTATTTCTAGTCTATGTTGCTCTATTTGGAGGGTCCAGTTGATTAAAGGACTGTGTCGGGTCTGGAATCTAGGAAATGCATTCTGTGATGTAGCTCAGGCAGTGAAACGATAAGAATGACAGTCAAACGCAGTATGTACCATAGAGTTGCCTCCAAGGATAGAGTCACCCCCCTTGTAAGGCAGTGTGAGGAGGTGGTCATCTCTGTGAGTGAGCTTACTCTGCAGGCTCCTCTGCCTCTCTGGTGGGAGGATTCCTCCTCATCTCTAGTCCATTTGATATTATCTTGGGACACAGTTACAGTCCCGTCTCACACCCCATCTCTCAGCACCAGTGAGACCATGTCTGGACCTGGAACTCTCCCAAGATGCCTAATTAGTGACTTTCAAGCCAGTGGAAGGGGGAAATGCTTTTCTCTGCTTGTATGCTGCCAACCTTCATTTTCCTTGATGTCTTTGTCTCCGCCATCCTAGGCCTCATCTAAAGATGCCAATCGAAAACAAGGGCTTGGGAATCCAATCTCTTTAAAATGAATGTTTAAATAAAGCATGAACTCTTAGTCAGAAATGGCCACCGTACTAAAACCATCAAGAGAAATGAAGAATGACAGTTTAATTCCACTAAATACTATAAGAGAAAAGATGTCAGCCTCGATGACTTAGTGGGCCTGCCCTGGGTGACAGTGGTAGGCTATGCTGAGAAAATGAAATTATTTTTAAAAGTCCTTTCCAGACTCTCTATGCAAAATCCTGAGAGTGGTGCCCTGGCCAGTGTTGCTTAGCAGTTAGAGCATTGGCCCATGCACCAAAGGGCCTTGGGTTTGATTCCTGGTCAAGGGCATGTATCTAGGTTGTGGGTTCTCTCCTACCCCCAGTCAGGTTGCCTATGGGAGCCAACCAGTCTATCTGCCTCTCTCATTGATGTTTCTACGTCTCTCCCGTCCCTCCCTTCTACTCTCTAAAAAGCAATGGGAATAATATCCTCATGTGAAGGATAACAAACAATAATGCCCTGGGAGTGGCTCTTCGGGGTGAGGACTTCCGGTGATGTTTTGCCTCTTTTCCTCTTATTTCAGTCCACCACGTTGGATGAACTGGACTTGGGGTGCATTTATTTAGGAACAGCCTCTTCATGTTCATCTTGTTCAGGCTGGGTGCCCTCTGAGCACCCTCAGTTCATACAGTCTTTGAGGATGATGCTTGAGCAGTGACAAGTGAATTTACAAGGCTTAGGACTTCTCCATCCAGAGCTTTCTCAATTTAGAATCCATCAAACATGTCTGGTGCAAGAGGCTTGACATTATTGAAATAGGCAAGTAATACCTACCAGCTTCTTACTTTCACTGGGAGACAAGGACTGTCATCCTGTAATTAACTGCCCTCTGCAAACGCAGGGCAGGTGCTGCAGATAGAAAAAGACTCCGCACAATGGGGAGGCAATGATAAAAGTGGGGATTTCAGAGGATTTGACTTGTATACAAGTAAACAGGATGACAGGTAGAAGAGTGAATTTCAAGGTAATGGTGGTGAGTGGAGAGGATCTATCAAAGGTCAGGACACCGAGGAAACAGATTCTAAAGGAAATGTTTAAAGGGTGCACCCTGAGGTAAACACCCATGGAAGAAGTGAAGGTAGCAGACTTTTCAGGAAGAAACTGAGTTGTGATATCTATACTAATAAAAGGGTAATATGTTAATTAGGTGGAATAGACCAGATGTTTTCTGGATGTCCTTCCGGAAAAAGCTATGATGGCTGGGGCTGAGGCAGAGGCAGTTAGGAACATCAGGCAGGCAGACGTGGTTAGGAGTGATCAGGCAGGCAGGCAGAGGCAATTAAGGGCAATTGGGCAGGCATGCAAAGTGATTAGGGACGATCGGGTAGGCAGGCAGGTGAGCAGTTAAGAGCCAGTGGTCCCAGATTGCGAGAGGGATGTCGGACTGCCAGTTTAGGCCTGATCCCACAGTTGGACATCCCCTGAGGGGATCTTAGAATTTCATGCACCGGGCCTCCAGTAGTCATAATAAAGGACTCGGCTGATCTTATGGGGAACCTCAAGACGGAGATGACCCTGAAAATGTGTTCCAGTTTTGGGAAAGGGAGTGCTGGGCCTTTTACCTCCACACATGCCCCCAGGGAAGAGAATGCTATGCTGGGAAAGGTGTTCCTCTTCAACCTATGGGAAGAACTTGTGGATACTCAGCTGTGAAATCTTCTCTCCAAACTGTTGGCAGCTTGAGTTACTACATGGGTCACTACAGTGTTTCTAAAAGGGGAATATTCTGCCAACCAAAACTAAGATGTAGAGGCCCTACCTGTCAGCGATAGGCAGTAACTTAGCACCCCCTTGGGCCTCGGACTGGCCCTGTTCCTCACATCTGTGCAGTTATTTTTTAGGTCACAGGGAATCGTGGCCTGGGAAGGCACTGCTCCTGGGCAGGAGGGGAGAGGCTGTGCTCCCGGAAACGGTTTGGGGAGCTGCTTCCTCAACCCTGGGGAGCTCCCCCTACCTGAGGGGCAAAGGAAATGACTTAGTGAGGCCTCTAAACAATAGCTCCACAAATAAACACAACCACAACTAAAAACAAAAACCAAAAACAAGGTCTTAAATATTCCTGAGCTTTATTTCTCACTCTGGGTCTCCGGTCTTTGGAAGGGAAGGCTTGGGGCAGAAGCACATACACAGGTAAAGAGAGATCTAAAGATCTTGGATATGGGCAGAGCTCTGCTTCAGCGTCCCTCTCAGGTTCAAATGTGTCCCTAAGAGACACAATGCGATTGGGTCAAGTGCCCCTATTGGCTGTTGTACTGGGTAACTCACTCACTCTGTAGACTGTTGGATACATTTAGACATGGCCTTGTGGTTCTAGCTGTAGTGTCATGTGTTACCATGCATGGTCACCTATGTATAATAAGCCTCCAATAGGTGTCTGTGACTGACAGATTTGCTGAGGCTCTTAAAGGAGACCTACTAACTGGCCTGAATCTTGTACCTTGTATGGTTTGTTTCAGTACCGGTTAGTCTATTTTGTTTGGGGGCAGAAGTTTATTTGCACTTAGACTTGTTACTTTAAGTTTTCTTTCTCTTCCTCCTCCTCCTTCTCCTCTTCCTCCTTTTCCTCCTCCTATTTTTTTATCTAATGTGTCTTAAAGCAAGCCACCATCTTTTGAACACAGATTTAATTTTTTTGATGAGTAGGGATTTTAAATGGTAATTACCACACACATACAGTAATGACAACAGATGTTTCACATTCTCTCTTTTAATTTATTTTTAAAAAATAATATTTCTCAAAATAAAGCTCTGATAATACCTGCCCAGTATGTCTGGGGCATGGCCTAGGAATATGCATTTTCAGCAAGCACCCCCCGCCTAAGTATTTGGTTGATGTCAAAGTTTGAGAACCACTTCTCAAAGTAGCTATTATCCACTTCATTTTACTCTTAAGGAAATTGAAACTCTAAAAGGCTAAGAAATCCCCCTGAGATTATACAGCTAACACTGACGGTGTCTCAAAAGTTCTTTTCAATAGCCGAAACTGGTTTGGTTCAGTGGATAGAGCGTCAGCCTGTGGACTGAAGGGTCCCGGGTTCGATTCCGGTCAAGGGCATGTTCCTTGGTTGCGGGCACATCCCCAATGGGGGTTGTACAAGAGGCAGCTGATCGATGATTCTCATCAATGTTTCTAACTCTTCTAACTCTATCCCTCTCTCTTCCTCTCTGTAAAAAATCAAATAAAATATATATTTTTTAAAAAGTTCTTTTCCATAAAAGGAAGTTTCCACTGATGTTGGCTTTCCATGTGAAGTTTAAGTGTTTACAAGAATGGTTACTATCAACCTGAAGCAGGTTTCAAGGAGAGTTCTCAGGTCTCAAAACTTTCCAGAAAAGCCCGATACTTCTGGAACTCTTACTCCTTCTTGTTGAGACAGCCTCGGGGGGATGCCATTTCTCAGCGGCTCTGCACTGGATTCCGGGGCACCATTGCTTCTGCACTCCCTCCTGAGGGTGTGAGACTAACAACCCTCTCCCCGCAGTCTGCCCAACCTGCCAGGGCAGCCTTCTTCCGTTTGCCAGCACCCACTGGGCACACAGGACCCCCTTTCATTCCAAAACTGATAACCCAACCAAACAATTAGGAGAAAAAAGTCTTGTCGGCATGCTGACACACCTGCAACGTTAACCTTAAAATTCCATTTATTTCTGCTTGCAGTCACATTTCTGTTTCTTTACATTGAGAGCACTCATTAGGTCCCTGTATCCACATCTTCCTGTGTTGCATAGATAAGAAAAACCCTTAAAACTCTAACTATACTTTAAAAAAGGTAAATAATTCTAAAATATGAAATTCAGATTTCTTTCTATGTACGTTATCTAACAAAAATAAATGAACGGTTAACAGTAACTTCTCTGAGTATAAGGGCCTTAATGGAGTTCCCCTCTATTTTTCGCCCATTCATCATCGTGTCCTTCAAATAAGAGAGATTTATTTTATACTCTACACATAATGATGGTTTTTCACCTTGGCTTTGATAATAGGGGTTGTCTTTCTTGTCCCGTCTCCACTTCAAAAAAAGATTTGATCATTTCAGAGGAATAGTTGGGCATCTTGGAGGTAGGGCATGTAAGTACGGGTTATAAAGTAGACTCTGGTCAACATCATTGATATTAAGATCTAACAACAATTCCTAATGCTCAGGGTGAGCAGCAAGAAGTAACTCCACCTCGAAACCAGTTTGGCTCAGTGGTAGAGCGTCGGTCTGCGGACTGAAGGGTCCCAGGTTCAATTCCAGTCAAGGGCATGTACCTTGGTTGCGGGCACATCTCCAGTGGGGGAAGTGCAAGAGGCAGCTGGTCCATGTTTCTCTCTCATCAATGTTTCTAGCTCTCCATCCCTCTCCCTTCCTCTCTGTAAAAAATCAATAAAACGTGTTTTGTTTTTTTTAAAGAAGAAGTAGCCCCATGTGCTCCCAGTAAGTTTAAGAGGCTTTTAATTCTGTAAACCAAAATAAAAGTGAGATAATTATTCAATTACTAGGTATGATCCTTTCAACCAGATACAGGATGAACCCTACCATGCGGGCACCATGATCTGGGACTTCTAGCTGTCAGCACTGTGAGCAATAAATTTCTGTGGTTGATAAGCTGCCCAGTTTATGGTATTTTGTTACAGCTGCTCGTGCTGATTAAGACAGTTCTCTGTTACTGCATAACAAATTGCCACAAACTTAGCAGCTTAAAACAACACATTAATTATCTCTTAGTTTCCGTAGGTTGGACGTTTGAGCACAGCTTTCCTGGATCCTCTGCGTAGGGTCTCACAAGGCTGTATAAATCAAGGTGTCAGCTGGGCTGGTCTCATTTGGAGGCCAGCTGGAGAAGAATCTGACTCCAAGCTCACTCAGGTGCTGGCAGAATTCATTCCCTTGAGACTACAGGCTTACCTCAGAGATATTGTGGGTTCGGGTCCAGACCAATGCTATAAAGTAGGCTGTAATCTTTTTTTTCTCTTTTCTTTCTGGCGGATGGTCTTGCCTTCAATTTGTAAAGAAAAGCAACATCTGTGAAAGGCAATAAAGCAAAGCGCAATAAAACGAGGTATATCTATATAGGACGGAGGGCCCTGGCTTCTTGCTGGCTGTTGGCTGAAAGCTCCTCTCAGCTGTAGGTGCTGACCTCAGCTCCCGGCCTGGAGGGCCTTCCCAAATGGCTGCTGACTTCTTCAAAGGCAGGTGAGTGAGGCTGCTAGCAATGTGGAGTCTGTATAATGTAGTAACAACCACAGAACGACATCCCACCTCTTTTGCTGTGTGTGTGTGTGTGTGTGTGTGTGTGTGTGTGTGTGTTTTAGAAACAAGTCAAGGAGAAGGGAGGATACAAGGGTGTGACACCAGAAGCTGGGGTCTGGTCACCTTTGGCTGTGACCTCTAACCCAGTGGTTCTCAACTTTTCTAATGCCACGACCCTTTAATATAGTTAATCCTGTTACGGTGACCCCCCAACCATAAAATTATTTTCGTTGCTACTTCATAACTGTAATTTTGCTACTGTTAATCAATCTTAATGTAAATATCTGTGTTTTTCAATGGTCTTAGCCTCTATGGCAGCAGTTCTCAACCTGTGGGTTGCAACCCACTAGCAGGGTCCCCTAAGACCATTGGAAAACACAGATATTTACATTACGACTCATAACAGTAGCAAAATTTTCTTTCCTCCATACCTAGGCAAGTAACAAATCCTTGAAGACCAAGACTATACTTCGATTATCCCATTAAAGGTATATGAATTCTGCCTCGATCTTATTTCCTCCTGTCTCTGATGTATCATCAGATCCTCTCAGATTCATGTTCACTTTGTTTTTCCCCCAGTTTTTCTGTGGGTTTTATCTTCTCTTCACAATGTATTATACCTTTCATGAGGACAGATAGTAGGTATTTCAACTTTTCCCTGACTTGTCAAACACTAAAGAAACCAGTGCATTGGTTAAGGTATAAATAAATCACAAGAAATATTGCTCAATGAGTAGTCATCTGTCATTCCCACCAATTTTTTTGTTGGGAATGCTGCAATTCTTGATTAATAAAAGAGTTTTCTTATTTTAAACAATAGTTTCATTAGAGCTTAATGATACTAGACATATTCAATTTTCCATTGTCTGCTATATTTGCTTAATTGGTGCTTCCTTAGTTTGGGTTTAAATTCTTTTAAAAAATATATTTTATTGATTTTTTATAGAAAGGAAGGGAGAGAGCTAAGAAATCAGAAACATTGAGAGAGAAACATTGATCAGCCGCCTCTTGCACACACCCACTGGGGATGTGCCCACAACCAAGGTACATGCCCTTGAAGGGATTGAACCCGAGACCCCTGAGTCCACAAGCCTACGTTCTATCCACTGAGCCAAACCGGTTTTGGCTGGGTTTAAATTATTTTAGGTGTAATCCTATAAGCTTAATATATAAGCTTAATTTTCTTTCCTGATTTCATGAAAACAGTAGTTTACAAAGTTTCTTTTGGCACCACCCAAATTGCCCTACACGTCATCATAGCTACACTGCCATGTGGAAGCTAGGCCAGTCTTATTTTATTTTTATAACATTTTATTTATTTATTTTACTCTGATTTCTTAAGCCCTAGACATGTGTTTTCACAATTAGACACCATTCTGGTGCCAGTCAGTTTGGGGACTTACTCCAGGTTCTGCCAAATACCTTCTGCACCCAGCATGGCTCCAACCTTTTGGGTTACTTTCTATACCTTTCCCTTTGAATCTCGAGTCTTTTTTTCTACCTACCTCATTGAGATTGATCATTCATTTCAGCAGTTGGCCTGGCTTTTCCATTGGACTTCTTGCCATTTTGACCATGGTACCTCATGTTCTTTCTCTGAGCCCGGTCATTCATTGTTCAACATAGCAGTGGCTATGAGATGGAGGAGGACCAGACCCATTCAGCTCAAATACATTGGTAACCATGAAAGCCAGCCATGTGCTCTCACTCTGTACAGCAGGAGAGGAAGGAGTGTTTGCTTATGAATCAAATCCAGTTATTTACGAGTTTAATCTTCAGGATAAACATAACTTTTTTGAGCTCCATTTTCTCATCTAAAAAAAGTGATTAATATATATGTTCTGGGTTTTATGTGATGATGGAAACTATAAATTAATGTTCTTATTCTTCCTAGCACAGAAAAAACTCAATTCAAGATATGTCATTATTACCATTGTGTTTTTTTTTATCATTTCTATGATCAATATTTACATTGGGCCTGACTAACTAGACCAACTCCAACCCTCCATGTCTTGGAAGCTTCTACAGAAGCCAAATAGTGTTGGCTGCTGACTCACCTGCCCTGGCACCGGAGAGCTCAGCTCTGCAGGCTGCCTGTGTGGGCAGCTGTTACCTACAGAGGGAAATCTGACAGCGGGGAACTACAAGTCAAAAATTGGAAGAAGAAATTATTATTTTTTCTGTGGTGACTCTTCATTAAAAATCATACAGCAGTGCCTAATAATTCAGAACTTGTTAAATGAAAGAGAGAGAGAGAAATACTCTGTAGATAAGAGGCACAAAGCCATGTGGGCAGTTAATGATGGCAGAACCTTTCTTAGGGGGATGCATGAAGAGTGAGGTCACCCTTGAAGAAGGACAACCGAGTGGAGGTCTGATTAACTTTATTATTGAGGCAGTTTCCCTCCTGAGCATTACTCACAATATTTTGAAGTACTCATTCCACCAGTTTTCTACTTTTCACTTATCATTCATCAGGCTAGGGAGTAGAGGTTTTAGAAAGTTATCCGTGCCTGGTGAAGGGGACCAATCAACTACAGGATACAGCACACTCTTGCTATGACAGTGGGGAGGTGAAAATTGCTTGGCCTTTCTGTGAACTGTAATGAAGAGTAAGATGTTGTTGATGCCCACACAAACTGCTTTCTCAGAGCCCATGCGAAAGCCTGTGGAGTGCTGTAGCCTGGTGGTAGTGAAGGTTGTGTCGGTAAGGGGGCCAGGGAACAGAGTGTCCTGTAAAGTAATTATGATGATGGCTGGGGCAGGGTTAATTTCTCTATCCCAGTGGCTTAAAATCTAAGAGCATTTGCATGCTAGTTTCCCTGTGCATTAAAATTGATTGCGAGGAGAGAAGCAGTAATTGCTTCTGGGGTTCTGATTGTAACATTTTGTTTATGTGTGTGGTTTCTGGCACACACATAAACAAATTCTCTAGGGAATTGTGGTGAGAGGCAGTTAGTGAGTATGTGGCGATAAAAGTCATCTGAATTTTATTGGAGGCTGTGATCCCCAAAAAACTTGAGAAGGGCAGAGGCTATAATAGAAATGGGACTCAGGTTTGAGTCATATATGTGGTTGAGTTCCAGTTCTGCTTTTTACTAGCTGTGAAACGTTGAGCAAATTATTCCCTATCTAATCTTCAGATAAAATCAAAAGCTTAGGAGTAGTAAAAAACCTTTCTAGTAGATACCTACTTGACAATGATACCTACTTCATAGTTGTTTTGAGGATCAAGTTAAAGGACACTTATGAAAGGGCCTGCATTAGTTTACAATTGCTGCTGTAATATTTACTCTATGTTGAGTGACTTAAAAGAACACAAATGGATTATCTTGCAACTAGTGGCCTGGTGCATGAATTCGTGCACATTGAAAGGAAATTAATTAGAAGAAATATTTTAATATTGCTACTCACCTTTTCTCTATAATAGAAGTTTCAACCAAATTCATTATCAACAATGACAGATCAAAACATATGTATGTGATTGGCACCACCGAGCGCTTTATATGTATCATACATGAGCAAATCAACATAGTCTTTAATATGTATAGAATAAACTTGCTTAATTAGACCTGCTTTCTGATTTAGCTTAACTTTTTTTCCAGCCCAGTGAAGCACCCTAACTTCTCTTTCAGGTAATTGTCAGCAACACAGCAGTAAATATCAACACAAAGCAGATTATTACTGTAGATCTTGCAGGAGAACAAAGGGTAAAATATTTGATTGCAGCAGTATTTGACTATATTCTGCCCAGTGAGAAGTCATTTTCAAGGACCACTATTTCTTGCTTCTTTTCAGCTGGGTCAAGTCTCTAAGCTTTCTAAATCTATTTTCTGGCTAGTGAAAAAAATAAAAATAAAAATGATTCCACTGAGTCTTCTATCTACCTACTTCAGGACTTCTGTGAGAATCAAATGAGATGAGGCACGGGGAAATGCTTCACAGACATTTGTTTACAGTGTAAAGTGTTTCCACTCTAAAGCAAGTCATTATAGCAACTGGTTGGAAGGTGGGAAGAACACTTAGCATATTAGCCTTTTATATAAATAGATGCTGTAGGGTAGAAAGGCAGCACAGGTCACAGGGGGCTAAAGTGAAGGTATGAGTCATGCTGTGCTACTTTCTCAATGTCTAGGCAAGAATGCATGGTGTTGCCCTTCCCAGGTCTAGAGACCCTCTGCATTCCTTGGTTCAGGGCCCATCCTTCCACATTCGAAGACAGAAATGGTGGGGGCTAAGTCCTTCTTCATTGCATTTAACTGCCTCTTCTACCCCCTCTCCTACTTTTAACAAGCCTTGAGATCACATTGGTTCCATCTGGCTAAGCCAGGGCATGCTCCCTAACTCAAAGTCCTAACATGGCCACACCCACAGAGTCCTTTTGGCTATGTGATATTACAAATCTGAGGGCCCAGAGACTAGAAAATGGACATCTCAGGTGGTGGTGGTGGCATATATTATTCTATCTACCACAGAACCCCATATACTGTGAAGTCTATGAAGATGACACTATTGGCTTCTCAGGATGTAGGGCTTTCTGTTAACATTTTGGGGAGGATGCAAACTATATTTATGTCACTTGCACCATTCTCAGAGAAAGCTACTTCACCTCTCCTTGGACCCATTGTGCTAGGAGATGGGGACATTGATTTTAGCTCAAGACCTTGATGCATATAGTTCACATATGTGGGGTCAGAAACATTTTCTGTAACATGATGGGGTATTGGTGTCCAGCTGCGTGGTGAGGACTCCGTAAGCCAGACTGAAAATTCACAACTGAGCCCTTATTCCCTTCCTGAGACTGTTCAGGAGGAGGCAAAGCCAACAGTGCCAGCTCTGCAGAGAACCATCCTCCCACAGGATGGCATGGGCTCAGGTCCCATGACAGGTTGCCCAGGGGAGGGAAGCAGCTTTCTGAAGAGGAGCCTGCTGGGAAGGCCCTTGACTTTTTATGAACTTGGGGCCCAGAGATAGGGAGGGGGGTAGAGCTGGGATTGAAAGAAAAGGCAGTCAGAGACAGAGGTGTCTCAGCCCAGGTCCCTGGTGAGAAGGTGGTGACAGAAGATCCCAGGAAGTACCTGTGCTAAGGCCTCCAAAAAGGAGCCCTCTGAAAGGAGAGGCCATAACCTGAATCCCTGATGGTAACTTCCTCCAGGACATTGCAGTGGCCAGCTGTGCACAGAGTCTGGTGTGGGGAGGACCACTCACCCCCCACAAGGCCTGCCCAGCTGAGCCTTGTCTGCCTGTGGTCAGCCTGAAAGAGCACTCGGAATTTTGGCTTGGAGCCAGAATCCCCAGCTGGACATGTTAAAAAACAAAGAAATAAATATATAGCTGCCCTCAGAATAATTGTTATAATACCTCGCTGTCAGAAAATAGGTGCTTTTGGGTGGCATGCAAGCCTTCCTTGTATGTGGAAGAAATTACCAATGTGAAATTTCCGGAAGTGATGCACATTTGTTGAAGTGTTCCATGCTGACATTCCCCATGTGATTTCCATGGAATTGCTATATGACTGGGAATAGGCCTGGACTTAGAAGTGGGTCCCCAAATTTTTACCTGGAATCTGTGCTGCTTCTTGATGATCAAAGGAGGGGTCCTTAATTTTTCTATTAGGGGGAGGTGGAATATATTATTCTATCTACCACAGAAACCCATACCCTGTGGATCTATGAATACAAAACACTTTCTATACTACATACTTCCCCACATTGTGCAAACACCTTTCTCCACTCTTTTCTGTAAGTGGGAAGCTATATACATTGTCTCCCAATTATGTTTTACAGTTTAAATGCTACTTATCAGTGAATTCTTTAATATATATATATATATATATATATATATATATATATATATATATTATTGATTTTTCACAGAGAGGAAGGGAGAGGGATAGAGAGCTAGAAACATCGATGAGAGAGAAACATCGACCAGCTGCCTCTTGCACGCCCCCTACCGGGGATGCGCCCACAACCAATGTACATGCCCTTGACCTGAATCAAACCTGGGACTTTTCAGTCCACAGACCTATGCTCTACCACTGAGCCAAACCGGTTTCGGCTATCAGTGAACTCTTGTGGTTTTAATGGTAGCAGAGAAACAAGGAATATTTTTGTCTGAGGATACAGCTGATGTGAGCGGGAGCTTCAGAATTGAGCCTAGAGAAAAATTGAACTAAGGGGAACGGAATATTTTACGTTCACTTTCTTCATTCCCATTTGGCCAAAGCTGGTAGCACATTTTTCATGACTTTGTCCAGTTGACTTTTAAATGACTTGGATGATGGCCCTTTTACTATTTCTCCTGGGGTCTAATTTTATTCTGCGATGGAGCTTACTGTCAGGGAGTTCATGCTATGATATTCTTGTGTGGAATTCTGGAGAAATGTTCCTTCCCTCGATTTTTCCTCCATAAAGCCATCTATAAGAATAAAAAATTGAAAACAATAAAAGAAAGCAGTCCTAAGACCCATTGAGGTAGTGGTTTGTTTGTTTTTTATTCCTCACCCAAGGGTATGTTTCTATTGATTTTAAAGAGAGAAGAATGGAGCGGGAGAGAGAGATAGAAACATCTACATGAGAGAGAAATATGGATTGGTTGCCTTCTGTATGCACCAGGGCCAGGAATCAAACCCACAACCCAGGTATTTGCCCTAACCTGGAATCAAAAAGGTGACCCTTACCTGCAGCAGGTGAGGATGCTCCAACCAGGCCAGGTCAAGGGAGTGGTTTTTGTTCGTTTTTGATTGAGGGGTCAGGTCATTCCAGGACACAGTAAAAGAAGGGATGGGTTGAGGAGGCACAGAGATAAAACATGACCCTCAGGATGGATCTGAGGAGGCAGCCACTGCCAAGAATCAATAGCAAATTCCCTGTCCAATTTCTCGCACTCTCCGTGTGAAACGAGCCTCAAGGTCCCGATTTCTGTAATTTCTATTGATCTGGTTAAGTCTCAGGTTGTTAACTTCAAACTGATATTTAACCATTGAAACGTCCATTTCTATGCGATGGAGGCTGCCCAATAAAAGGGGAGCATTTGTGCTGGGTGGTTTGGGGAAGCTGGTGAGGAGCTGGCTTCCCCTCCTCCAAATTCTGAATTTGTGACATATTGGCTGCTTTCCCCACAGACAGCCTCTCCCCTCCTCAGCTCACCTGCCCGAAGACATCTTCATGCCCCTCAGTTTTGAAAATATGAGCCTCAAAGTACTGAATTTCAGCAGCTAAAGGAGGCTGGGGGTAGCACTGAAGGAGTCTCTATTGTCCCTGAGACAAAAAGCTCCAGGCTTCCCCACCCACCCGGCAGGGTAATCTAGAGCATCATCTCCAGATGGGCGCCAAAAGGATAAAAGCATCTGGTGACATTCTTAGGGTGACTTTGTGAAAAGCTTCTCAGAAATGGGAGTGATGTTCAAAGAAGTGTTTCTTTATATCACCCGGAGCAGAAATGCTTTAAATGGAATCCAGACAAGTTCCCTGTGACATGCACTTAATGCCAGAGTTTAGAGCCCTGAGGACACCTCCAATTTTATCATTCTCCTTTAGCCTGGCCTCCCACCTCCAGCCCCTGACTGTCTTTTTTCTTAGACTAAAATTCAAGATCATAAACACCATCCACCAGATCCTGCCTCATCTGGCCTTTGTTTCTCCAGCTCCACCTCTGGCGGTCTTGCCTGCATCCTGTCCCCGCTGATCCTTTCTGAAAAGAGTCACAGCCCTCCGTGCCCCCCAGGGCTCAACATGCTGCAGTTCCCTTGGCTTTTCCTGGTCCTCCCAGTACCTTCCTGTTTCCTTAACTAAACTCGCTCACTTTTCATGTTACTGTTTAATGTTCACATTCTCGCAGAAAAGTTCTCAGACCACCCGCCTCCCGTACTAATTAATTTCCCAGTCATGAGCTCCCAAGGTCCCATGAGCATCCCTTTCACAGCAGATGTAATTAACCTCACAGCTTCATAGGTGACTATGCAGAGGTATCTTTTTCCCACCGGATGGCAAGCTCCATGAGGACAGGAACCTTGTCTGTTTCTCTCTCTATTGCACCATGTCCAAGCAGTGGTACATAGCACATAGCTTTGTGTTGGATGAGTAATTTTGTATGTTACAACCCCAGCTGAGAATGAACAGAGAGTAACTGTCCAAATTCAGAGTCGTTTGGGTGATTGTTAAAATTAAGATACTTCTCAAGTTATGATGGGGTTATATCTCAAGTTGAAATTATAAGTAAAATATGAATTTAGTACACTTAGCCTGTTGAGTAACATGACTGAGCTTGGCCTACCTAAAATGTACTTAGAACATTTATATTAGATTATAGTCATCTCATCACTGCTGCCCAATATCATGAGAGAGTATTGTAACACATATAGCTAACCTGGGGAGAGATAAAAATTCAATGTGTGCTTTCTAATGAATGTATAAAGGTTTTAGACCATCAGAAATTTGAAAAGTCATAAGTCTAGCCATTGTACATCAGGAGCTGTAGGTAGGCAGGCAGGCAGTATCACAGGGAAGAAATCTAGCTGATTACTGTCGGTATCCTGGAGTCCCACAGGTTGAATTTTATGTGGCTTTGCTCCTTGGACATGAAAGATGGTTAGAGGCACCGAAGATAGAATTCTGGGAGAAGAAAATTACTTTGGAACTAGCAAAAAATTAAAGAAGGCTATTCAACCCTAAACCTGTGGTGGGAGTTAGTAGTAAAATTACTTGATGGAGAAATGCTAACACTCCTAAAAGAGGAAAAAAATAATTTACTATGTAGGGATACTGTATAGGGACACTGGAGACAGTTTATTTTTAAATATATTTTTATTATTGACAGTATTACATATATATCCCATTAACCCAGCCGTGGGCAAACTACAGCCCGCTGGCTGGATCCGGCCCATTCAGCTGTTCTATCCGGCCCATGGAGCCAAAAGAGCGGAGGGTTCTCTGGCTCTCCCCTCCGCTCCTTCACCAGCAGCCCAAGATGAGAGCGCCAGCATGGTCAGGTTGCTTTTGTTCCAGCCCTCCGGTCCAGTGTAAGAACCCATTGTGGCCCTCGAGTCAAAAAGTTTGCCCACCCCTGCATTAACCCCTTTAATTCCTCTCCTCCCAGCCCTTATCCCCCCATAAGGTCTTCCCTACCCTATTGCCCATGTCCCTGGGCTATGTATGTCAGGATATAAGTTATTTGGTTTATCTCTTCTCATCCCTCTATCCCCACATCAAGGTATGACAATATGGTCCATGTCTCCAGACTTTGAGTCTTATTTTGTTGGTCAATTCATTTTGTTCATTACATTTCACAAATAAGTGAGATCATGTGGTATTTGTTTTTATCAGATTGGCTTACTTCATGTAGCGTAATATTTTCCAGGTCCATCCATGGCTGGAGACATTTTCAATAGGCAGTAAAGACACAGACACAATCCAAATGACTTGACTTATGTCCTCCTACCCCTTGTCACAAGCTAAAATAGGACACTTAATTTTTTCCTTTTAGATTTAAAAGAAAAATGCATTTCAGAGAAAATGGCTAACAAAGTGTTTAACACAAAGTACTCCAAGAGAGAAATCTGAAGGCAAAACCTATCAATCTTAACTACAGGGATGAATCAAGAGAGGAATGGCTTTCTGATGCGCAGTGAGATGTTATGATTATTAATGTAGGAGCTGAAACTTTTTAAAATGCTTCAGTAGGCCACCTAGAGTGGCAATTTTGTAACATAAATGTATTCAAAGCAAACACCTGCTGCTTTTTAGATCTCATTGCCTGTCACCTAACCAACCATACTCTTCCTCCTTATTAACCATAATGCAGGGGCGCTTGGTTCCCGAATAATAAGTGAAACTACTAGTAAGGACCCAAAGAAAGAGTAGTCTGCACTCCCTACCCTTCCCACCACTCACACTTTGCATTCCTGTTTCTATATATTTTTGTTCTTTCTAAATTGTTCTAGAATGTTTTCAGTGCTTGTTTTTGCTACTTTCCCATAAAATTGCAGGATCTTTAAAAACAATGAAAATAGGCATACTATTCTTATACTGCCTTCAAAATGGGATTTAGGTAAATAGATCTTATTTCTGAATAATACTATTGCATCTTTATTGTATCTTTACAATGTTGTTAGAATGGTTCAGGTTATTTTTACTCTGTCTTCCTAGATGATGATAGCAACAAAAAATATATTGTTTCGGGCACTTTAGAGATGCAGAGTTGATTAGGACCCAGTTAGTGCTCTCACAGGTTTTAGGAAAAGGACAATAACACAAGGGGAGACTGTTTATAGGATATGTCTAGTTCTTTATTTCATCTGAAGCTGTTCACAATGCCTGAACATGAGCATTGAAATTAAGAGCAAGCAGAGCATTTTCATCATCTCTGTAGTCTCGAACATCCAAAACAGTGCTTGACACAGGGTACATGTCCAGGGATGTCTGTGTGTCTTGAAACTTCATACAATTCTATATACTGACCAAATGCAGTTGGCATGTACAAACTCATAGGACACATTTGATCCCTCAACTCATTGGCGGCAACGAGATGACACAAAATTCATAACACTGTAAAAGTTTTAAAAATGAGTCTTTAAAAATATTGCTGACTAATGATCTTCTTGAAGTTAACAATGTCCCTTGATACACACATACTTCCTACACATGCCAAACATAGAGGCAGTCCAAGTTTAAATAGAAACGTGAGACTTCTTACTACATTAACACTCAAAGGACAGTGGCATGTGAAACTGGCTTTAACTTGTATATTCTTTTAATTTACATTTTAGTGTTGCTACCTACTGTCATTTATAAACAGAGATACAGACATTTCAACATCCTTACTCATTTGATGGCATATAAAAATGATATCTGAGTCACAGGCATTTTCTTTTCCACTGTTTTCCCCGATGCATTTGCTTGTGGAATAAGAATGTGAAGAGTGCCGGATGTTACAGTGTATTAAGAGACATTATCACAAAACCAACTCACGTAGTCTCAGAGGCAGTAATAAAAAATAGCTGCTATAAAAAGCAGGAAGTGAAGTCATTGCCACAGTATTTTCACAAGTGCGTATCATAGACCTTCTGATTCAGGGTTCTGAAAAGTATAAAAGATAATGTGCCCTTTAAAAAATCGTGTTTTCTTATTTCAGTCTAAAGCTGTTCTCTTCGGTTTCTGATTATGCAACATGGTATCACGGTCTCCATGGCAACTCTTCCCTCAACAGCAATTGAGGTGATGACAAAGCATTTGTTCCCATGATCCTCTGAGGAAGGGCTGGCCTCACCTGGTCCAGCTTATGTCTTTTGGATTCTCCACACATTGGGTATCACTTTAATTTTGGATTAGGCTAACACCCCATTGATCCCTGAATGCTCTATACTTGTTCAATCCTCTCAAAAACTAACACCAGGGACTTTGGACAGTTCCATTCTCTACATGTAACAACCAAAAGCTCCTCTCTCTTCTTCACTTCTTCCCTTCCTACTTACACTTCTCTTAGCTTAAATTACACTTAGAAGCAACCAAGTGGGTGTTCATACTTTTCAAAAATGAGAAATTCATATCTGATTTCTTTCTCTTACTAGAGGTTTGGCCTAGAATGATATTTCCACATCAAATCTGCCTAATATTTAAAGTTTCCCTCTCAATCACCTTCTCATAATACTAATAATACTAATAACACGAATAATACTAATAATAAGTAATAATAAATAGTTATTAGGACTATAATAATAATAAAGTAATACAAAGAATTTCTTAAAATGGAAATAATAGTATAATTCAGAACTCTAGTGCTCCATGAATAGGCAAACTAGCTATAAAGCAACAAAGGCACAAACAAACAATATAACAAATCAGAAAAGGTCTACATTAATACGTTATACATTTTTTTTTCAACATGAACTGCATAATACAAGAATGTGGGGATAAACCACCATCCATCACAATAATTAGGCTATAAAAATTTCAGGCTGGAGGAAAGGGAAATAAATAGGCATTTGCAGGACTTGACAATTGTTCACACACAAAAATGCACACAAACAAGTCTGTGCTCACAGTGAACCACAGGCAGCCACAAGTACAGCTGATGAAACTGAGGGGCCTTGATGATGTCAAACGTGAGTGAATATGGAGGCTGATGAAGCCCTAAGAGGCTGAGCAGTGTGAGCCAGATGAACTCTCAAAATCAGCCAGCTAAACCTTCTTCCAAGAAAATGTCTGCACTGATGAGGGTGCTACCTAAGCAAAGTCCAGGTGATAGTGTAAAAGGAGCCATCAGAAAGTAAAACATGTTTTGAGCATCACACCAAAACAACAAAAGAGGGGACCCTAGACCCACCAAGTGAGGAGGGGGGCAGAACTTATTTTTTATATAACGAATAACAAGAAGGTTAAAGTAAAATTTTACACAAAGTGATGAAAGAAGAAGAGAATAAGTAGTAGAATGATATTTCCACACCAAGGAATACACTCCAGAAAACATGATCATAAAAATGATGAGGATTGTAACATATTTCAAAAGAAAGTAACTACAAAAAGATAATGGCCTAAGATATGAAATATAAGTCAGAATTTGAAACACTTAGATCTTAATAAAAATTTATAAATAAAAATTTAAAGAATAAATCACAAATTAAAATTATGAATGAACAGAAGACTAAATAATAATGCAAAGGAGAAGAAAAAGAGAAGGAGGAGGATGAGAGAGGAAGAAAATGGAGGAGGAAGAGGAAGGAGAAGAAACATAAAAATTATTTGTGAAGAAGTGGTAAATATAAACATGGAAGAAGGTACAATGTGATAAATAAGTGTCTCCAAGGAAGAATAACAAAGTTAGAAAGTAAATATTAAAAATTATAATTCAGCCCTGACCAGTTTGGGTCATTGGATAGAACATCAGTCTGTGGACTGAGGGATCCCAGGTTCTATTCTGGTCAAATACCGTATTTGCTGGCGTATAAGACGATTTTTTGGCCCTGAAAAATACGTATTTGCCGGCGTATAAGACGACTGGGCGTATAAGACGACCCCCTAACATTTCCACTAAAAATACAGAGTTTGTTACATACTCGCCGTATAAGACTACCCGCCACTTGGAGGCATATTTTTCAGGGCCAAAGAGTCGTCTTATACGCTGGCAAATACGGTACTTTGGTTGCAGGCACATCTCCAGTGGGGGAGAGGGGGGAGGCAGCTGATCTATGATTCTCTCTCATTGATGTTTCCAGCTCTCAATCCTTCTCCCTTTCTCTCTGTGAAAATCAATAAAATATATTTTAAAAATTACAATTCAAAGTTACTTTTTTGAAAATAAGTTTAAAATTATATAAAAAGGCCCATTACATATGTAAAATATATTCTCAGATATGCCAAACTGAGAGCTATTTAGTAAAATTTTTCTCAACTTTAACAGAAAAATCAAAACTCTGGGCACCCCATCAAAACTACCACACCCTTATAAGTGAAAAAAGTCAGTTTACCATCAGTCTTGTCTATAGTAACACTTTATTTTAGAAGAAAATGTAGTCATCCATAGTGATACTTTTAATATTTCTAAGAAAGAAAACGAATCCAAAGATTTTTATGCCAAATAGAGTTCCAAGCATAAAGATGGAAGATAAATTATCAATTCTAACTCAGATACTATAATTATCAATAATTATTCTCAAGAATTCAACTAAAAGCCAAGCTTCAGATCATCAGAAATATCTAATTACACATTACCATAAAGACATAAAAATTAAAAATGGGAAAAAATGGTCATTTTTATAAACAATCACCACATTGTTCGTGTGTGTGTGTGTGTGTGTGTGTGTGTGTGTGTGTGTAAACTGTGCTCTATTCTCTTTTTTCAGTTTCGTTGAGTTAGAATTAAAAAATAAAATTTTATATTTTAAAGTATATGTGATATATATCTTAATAAACTTATACATCATGAAATAATTACCAAAATTGAGCTAATAAATGTATGCACCAACTCATATAGTTACTTTTCCTTTGGTGAGAAAACATAAGATCTACTTGCTCTCTTGGAAAATTTTAAAAGTACAGTATATTACTTTTAACTGTAGTCATCCTGATACAGTACATATTCAGAATATGTTCATCTTATCACTGAAAGTTTGTACCCATGACCAGCATCTCATTATTCCCAACCTTCAGCCTCTGGCAACCACCATTCTATACTCTTCAATGTTTGATATTATTTAGACTCTTGGTGAAAGGGAGATCATGCAGTACTTGATCATGGTGTATGAGCCTTACAATGTCTGTTGAATTTGGTTTGTGTTTTGCCTCTCTGTTAATCATGAATATTGTCCTGTAAGTTGCTTTTCCTCTTGTGTCCTTGTCTGGCATTGGTATCAGGGTAACACTGGCCTTGTAAAATGAATTTGGAACTGTACCCAGTCTTCAATATTTTTGGAAGAGTTTGAGAAATATTGTTAATTAATTAAATATTTGGTAGAATTCACCAGTGAAGCCATCTGGTCTTGAACTTTTGTGTGTTGGAGGTTTTCTTCACTGACTCAGTAATCTAACTAGCAACTTACATGTCCTGATTTTCAATTATATTCATGATTCAGTTTTGGTAGTATATTTCTAAGTTATTTAATTTTGAGATGCATAATTATTCATGGCAGTTTCTTATGGTCCTTAGTATTCCTGTGTTGTCAGCGTAATGTCTCACCTTTCATTTCTGATTTTATTTATTTATCTCCTCCATTTTTGTCTTTGTTAGCATGTGGAAGGTTTGTCTAAATTTTTATTTACCTTTTCAAAAGCCATGGATCTAGTGCATTGTCTTTCTGCTTTCTATTTATTTTTGCTCTGATTTGTGTTAGTTTCTTTTCTTCTACTAGTTTTGACCTTAATTTGTTTTTCTTTCTAGTTCCTTGAGGTGTGACATTATGTTGTTTCTTTGATATATTTTTTAATGTATGGGTTTATTGCTATAAACTTCCCTCTTAGAAATGTTTTGCAACATTCCATCACAGCACCTTAGATCATGACAATTACACTTTAGTCAAAGCTAAATATCAGAAATACATGGGGCAGAGAGTTCTGAAGAGGAGGTCCTTGACTCTTGCATTACATTCTAAGACCATTGCCTCCTGTTCTTCCAGATCACTTACCTGCCAATTCCATTTTACCAGTATACAACTCACTGCAATCTTTAATCCTTTGATATCATTATTTTTCACTATTCTTGTAATTTCACGTGTTTCTCATTTGATTTACCCTCTAGGTTCTGTGGTCTATTTCATTCTGTCCTATAAACACTATGGATTAACATATCCCTCCCCCTTTATTGTTCTCAAGTGAAAAATTCAAATCTGCTTAAACCTTCTTCTTGTCAATTTCTTCCAAATCTTTATTTCCTGCACTGACCTTTTCTAACCATTTCACCTGCTCCTTAGCATTTGCATTTAGAAAAAGGAAACTATAAGCATCAAATGACCAACATATAATCATTGATTTCTTCTATAAACTGCTCTTCTCCCTTATTCGTAAACAAAGGCATAATTTTCTATCCACTTATTCTAGTGAAAAAAATCTTCATTCTTTAATTTCTCATTTTCCCTTAACAAACACACTTTACAAAATGTATACTTTCAGGAAGAGCTAGGAGCTTCTTTCTTTCATTAACCCCATTAAATATTTCTGGGCTCTCAATTCTGTTCCACTGGACTGTGTGTCTCTTTCTGCCATTAATGGTGAACTTACAATGGAGAATTCAGCTTCAGACCTGAGGCCCAAATAGAGCTTTGTCTTTCTTTCCCTTTTGAAACATACTCAACCCACATCGAATGACAGTGAGAACCCATAGGTGGGTCAGTTAATTCAATCAGTTCTAGTCTGGACCACTCTAGTCTGGTCCACTCACAGAACTGGAAATACAGCCAAAGAAGATCCCCAAGGCTTTCTGCTCCATAGAACACGTAGCACATGAAGATAATTAAAGTCAGGATCTTAGATTTATGCAGGCAGGTAAGCCACCCCTCTTGTAGACAAGAGTGAAGTGTGGCCGAGACCGGTTTGGCTCAGTGGATAGAGCGTCAGCTTGCGGACTGAAGGGTCCCAGGTTCTATTCTGGTCAAAGGCATGTGCCTTGGTTGCGGGTACATCCCCAGTAGGGGGTGTGCAAGAGGCAGCTGATTGATGATTCTCTCTCATCGATGTTTCTGGCTCTATCCCTCTCTCATCTTCTCTGTAAACAAATCAATAAAATATAATTTTTAAAAAAGAGTGAAGTGTGGAAGGAGGATGGGAAGCATATTTTTAATACCCTCTTCACATTCTTGGAAACAGAAGAGCAGGATGACCATCATTCCTCATGAAATTCCCTAATTCTTTTCAGTTAACATCCATCTAAGAGGAGACAGCAATGAATGCATACAGAACTAAAAGTTAGAATGAGTTGTTGTGGAGTAACTGGAGATGTTCTACATGTGGGTATCAGTATTAGAGGCCAGGACTGTGTATGGATCTTTCTGGGTATCCCAAACACAGCATGAAACAAGAATGCAAGATTGAACTGTGATGTGTCTGCTCATGATACTAGGTGGAGGTTGGAGGTTTGAAAGGAGAACTGAGAAAATGCTGAAGATATTATTTTCTTCTTAATTTTACTGGTGGCACATGACTAGGTTAGAAAGGACACTAAATGATTATTAAGAATAACAATTTCATCCAAGACTGGTTTGGCTCAGTGGATAGAGCGTCAGCTTGCAGACTGAAGGGTCTCAGGTTCTATTCTGGTTAAAGGCATGTGCCTTGGTTGCGGGTATATCCCCAGTAGGGGGTGTGCAAGAGGCAGCTGATTGATGATTCTCTCTCATTGATGTTTCTAACTCTCTATCCCTCTCTCTTCCTCTCTGTAAAAAATCAATAAAATATATATTTTAAAAAAGAATAACAATTTCAGTTGTTATGAATTTTGTATGTTTCTAAGCATCAATGACCATTCACCTAAATTCTGTATATGGATACTAAATACCTATGCTATAAAAATCTAATGAGTAGTTAATATGATTATTAAACATTCTTAAAGTATCCATCATAAGATTGTCAATATATTGGCTAACTCAGGATACCCAGGATATAACATATTACTTGTTATTATACTATTGCCAATGTGCTATTATAACTGAGTATAAGACTTAAAATGAAATTTTTAACGTGGTTTATAGTGTGAATGAAAACAAGCTAAAGTCAGTATCATAGATGTCATTAAACTTTACTCAAATAGGGGAAAAAATAAATTTGCCTCATTGAAAACATACTGAGTTTTCCCTTTCCAAAGAATATTTTATAATCTCAAGTAGTGAGTCAGTTCACTAAATATTTTTGAATATTAGGTGTTGTTCAGAGATTATTCCTGTAGGGATTTATATGCACTGAATATTTTGAGATTATCCATGCAATTAAGACCCATTGGCACTTTTCCTCCCCAAATTAACCTTGTCACACATTTCCTCAAAAATATTAGTATCTCCAGCTTGATGAACTCTTTTGGCAAAAATAATAATTTCAGATGGCAATATACTGATGGGTTAATATGGCCACTTTATGAAATTTATAATAGTGTATTCTTGTTTTTACAAACCAACAAATACTGAGACATTAGTCTTCCTTTTCCTTTTCATTTTCCTTTGTGTATGTGGGCAACATAAATTAATTTCACACTTGGCATCCCAGTTAATCCCCTATGTGCTTGGTTTCATAAAGCGGGTAAGCTTTTTTTTTTTGTCTTGTCTTGTCTTGTCAATACATTGCTACTAGAAATTCATGTAATAAAAAAATGCCTTGGTTTGAATCATTGTATTCTTTTTATTTATTATTTATTTTATTTTATTGATTTTCCACAGAGAGGAAGGGAGAAGGATAGAGAGCTAGAAACGTCAATGAGAGAGAAACATCGACCAGCTGCCTCCTGCACACCCCCTACTGGGGATGTGCCTGCAACCAAGGTACATGCCCTTGACCAGAATTGAACCTGCTACTTGCCAGTCTGCAGACCAACGCTCTATCCACTGAGCCAAACCAGTTTCGGCTGAATCATTGTATTCTTATAGATTCTGTTTACTAGTAAATTTTGACTCTTTTTAACCTTATTTTCTCTTTGGTTCATCTGTGAACTGACACAGACTAATTGGAGGATTGGCAAGTAAACAGAACTACAGGATATCAGATTTTTAGGACTCCTGGAGACCAGGTGGTTGGTTCTTCAGTTTGAAAACCCTCAGTGATCAAAGATCACATTTTAAGTTAGAGGCAGGATAGATATATATCATGTCTCAGTTCTCTGAACTGTAAGGTATTTTTGTTATACAGTACCTTTAGAAATATTTACAAAGCAGTGAAGTAAGTGAGCATGCATTATTTATATCAATGACCCCTATTGTGTTTTAGAAACTGTGCTGTGGCTCTGAGGACACAGATGTGAGGAAGAAAAACACTCCGTGGCCTTGCAGTAAGAGGTAAGACATAAGACATCAAACTATATTACACGTACAGTTAGAATCTACTGAAGGGTCTAAAGCAAATGTTGGACAGGGTCAGAGTGATGAAGGATTAGGTTCTTCTCTCTTCAGTGTGGAGAACTGAAGAGATGGACAAGACTGCAGTCAGAGAGCATGGCAAACAATGACATGAGTTATGATGTTTGAGTTGGGGAAATATTTCAGAGGGTGAGACCCTAATTTGGTGTCAGCCTTAGAAATGCTGGGCACATCAAGAGTGCAGTCAAAGGTAATTTCTTATTTTCTGAATTGAGCAGCGTTGTGGATGGTGTTGGTTTTCATTGTGTTGGAAAAGAATGAATTCAGGGTGGTGACACACACCCAAAGAGAGGTGTCCAGTTAGCAGCGGTAGGTCAAAGACTGGCATAAGCCCTGGACTCATTGGGCCATAGCTAGCTAATGACGCTGTGACAGTGAAAAGATATCAATGGATCAGCTGTGGAATAAAAAGGAAGACAGCTTCAAGAGCAACCCTCACGTAAGTAAGGAATGAACAAAGGGAAAAAGGAGGAAATCTTGCAGAGGAGAGTGCAGAATAGTCAGAGATTTAGGAGGGACAAAACCATTCATTTATGAAAGAGGGGATAGTCAACAGTGATAAATACCACCAGGGTATAAGACAGATGCCAGCTGAAAAAAGACCATAGGTTTTTAGCAAAAAATGTGTTTTTTTTGACTTAGGAGTGAGACGTTTCTGTGACATTATAGGGAAAGGAGCTTAACTCTAGCTCAGTGCACCATCAGCGGACCTCTCCAGTTAGCATGGAGGGGAAATCAGGTTGTTATATCTTTAAGTCACAGAGACCTGATTCCAGTCTGCCCATGACTAGAAAAGTAAAATGATACAATTTCTGTTGTGTGTCTCAAAGAATCACTTCTGATCAAGTATCAGCCAGAGAAGTCTCCCATTTGGGGTGGTTTACAGCTCATCTACATTGGGCCTTTGGTCCAAATTAGAAAAGGTCACTTGTCCTAGGAGAGTAATTAGAAAACCCTGCTCATGGGGGTCCTCCTTGGGGAGGAGGAAGGCAGACTAGAAAGCATGCTCAAAATTTTCGCCCTGCCGAAACCGGTTTGGCTCAGTGATAGAGCATTGGCCTGCGGACTGAAAGGTCCCGGGTTCAAGTTCGGTCAAGGGCATGTACCTTGGTTGCAGGCACATCTGTGGGGGGTGTGCGGGAGGCAGCTGATGGATGTCTCTCTCTCATCCCCTGTGGGGGGTTGCAGGAGGCAGCTGATGAATGTTTCTGGCTCTCTATTTCTCTCCCTTCCTCTCTGTAAAAAATCAATAAAAATATTTTTAAAACATTTTAGCCTTGCTCTCCGTGCCTGGGAGGCTTTGCCCAACGTTCTAATTCTAAAGCAGGTGCCCAGAGCTGGAGCCGCCCAGCAGGCCCAGCCTATAGACCACAGCCACGCATTTCAGGGATCCATCCCGACCAGAGTTTTGGAAAGATGAGTACATGGCAGGGAAGGCTGCAAACAAGGCCTGTGAGGTTGTTCTGCCACAGACTGACACCGCACAGTGCCCTCTTAGAGGGAGGCTCTGGGCATTTGGCGGTGGGTGGGGGGAGAGGGGGGATGGGGGTGAAGTGGAGAGAGGGACCAGCACTGTGTTTCAGCAGGCAGTTCTGTTCCGAACCCTGCAAAAACAAGATCCTTCTTCCCTCCCAGATTAAATGCTCTCTTATTTCTCTGGTTTTATTATTGCTCTCTCTCACACACACACACACAAAAAAAAAATCATGAGAGCTCTTAGGGATACGGTCTTTGCTTTCTGAACACCTTTTCATGTTTCTGTAAACGTCGCTGTCTCTCATTCTGCACCTGAAGGTCAAAGGAATGACTTGGGAGCGCAGAAAGCAGAGTTCCATTTTATGGGCTCTGCCAGGAAGTCAGGGACAAGTTGGGACTAGAAGAGCTTTGGCTTCTAAATATATACCACCGTTTTCTGATATCCTTGGGGAATTTGGCAAAGACCTTGCCTAATTTCCTGCACTTTAACTGAAGTTGGCTTGATGGGTAGTGTTTCTGCCCCTTCTCAAGAAACTTCATGGGCGTTGTTGCCAGTTCTATCCAGTCTAAGCTCCTCTGGCTGGATGTCTCTGATCTCTCTCTCCCTCCCTCCCTCCGTCCCTCCGTCCCTCCCTCTCTCTCTCCCTCCCTCCCTCTCTCTTTTTTATTCTACTTAATCTACCATTATTATTATTTTTTTTTCCAGAAAACTCTCTCTCTTTTTTTTTTCCTGGACAACCTGGTCTCTTCAGCACCAGATCTCCTTTTCAACATTATTTAACTTCCCCTTTATTATAAAAACTAAATGTAGTTTATAATACATGAATATTTACTATTGGGAAAAATATGAAAAAACATTAGAGACTGGCTGGTTGCTTACCACTCCTGTCTTTCTCCGTGGCCCCGTGCCATGCATGTCACTCAGTTTACGGGAGGCAGCTTCTGGGCAGGGGCCGGGAGAGAGCATGTGCTTCTCCATCACCTCTCAGTGCCCCCACCTGCCGGCTGGAAGGAGGCAGCGTCATTTTAATATCGTATGTTGATCGTGGTGGGACCATCACCTGGAGACCTGTGATCTCTGAGCCACTCGGGACAGTTATAGTCAGGGGCACCTACGCTGGATTTTTCATGTAGTAGGTTGTAAGCGGAACAAACTTTTATTGGAACTCCGAGATTAGGGACCGCTTGCGACTGAGCTAGCCTATTCTGCAAAATGTATTTCAAAGTTGAGAGAGTCAATTGATACTGTCTCAAACTCTTACCCTTAATTGACTGGGAAAAAATCAATGCCACTCCCTAAAAATAATTATTAATAGCAGTTAAACAAGGGGAGAGGCTGAGAATAATGCAGTGTCTGCTTATTAGAATTTCCTAGGATTAAAAAATAAGCATGCCTGCATTCCTGAATTCTTACCAGAACATTCATTGCAAAGAAAAAGTACAATTAATCTTTATACGTGTCACTATTTTTTGACTTAAGAGAGTTACAAGCTGGTGACAAAGGGGACAAAAAGGCTGCTTCTGGCAAATGTTGATATTTCAGGGGACACACTGACATTCAGGACAGATGTAATTCCCAAGAGTTCCCTCCGACAAGGTATCCTAAGTGATAAGAAAAAACAAAACAAAAACAAACAATAA
The DNA here is from genome assembly GCA_963924515.1 of Vespertilio murinus. Lineage (NCBI taxonomy): Eukaryota > Metazoa > Chordata > Mammalia > Chiroptera > Vespertilionidae > Vespertilio > Vespertilio murinus. The sequence goes on along the minus strand of OZ004714.1, from coordinate 12,046,573 downwards.
CAACAAAAATATAAATAAAAAGGAAGAAAGTAACCATGCACAAAGAAAAACAAGTAGGTTTAAATGTGATTTAAGGAACATAGAAAAACTATTCACTATTTCTTTAATTTTTTTATGTTACTACGTAAAAATAATTTTCAATAAAACAAGACCCAAAAGACAAGAGGAAAGGAAGGAAAAAGGAGATAGAACAAAAACTGCACATCTGGGTAGCAAACTCAGAACAATAGGAGAAAAGTATGCATGGAAATGCAAATAAATAAATAAATAAATAAAAATATATATTACACATTTAAACTAATCACAATAGATGTATATAAAATAGTTTGATAATCATAGTCCAATATAAGAATAACTGGAATATTTGAGTAAATATTTAAAAATTAAAAAATTAAAAAATTAAAATTAAAGAAAAAGAGTACTTACAAGGAAAAAAATAAGCAGGTGATTTTCCGATTTCTTTAGAGCAGCAGTGTTCTGAAGATGCAGACAGTAGGCAGGCAATGCCAACATGAACCAGCTCAGGGAATCCAGCACCTGTGCATCCTTCCTGAATTAAAAATGCCAGTGATCAAATCCTGTGATGTAAGATATATATTTTGAAATCTATTGTTGAAAGTGTTAGATATGCCCCCCTTTTCCTCCATTGACCTCTCCAAGCCACCCCCCTATGCCCACCATCCCTCCCTGCACCCCCCAACCCCAGGCCTCACCACCCTATTGTCTGTGTCTATTGGTTATGCATATATGCATATGAATTTATTGGTTGATCCCTTCCCCTTCATCACCACCCTCTGTGCCTTCTCTCTGAGGTTTTAATCCCTTAGGAATAGATAAACTATGCAAAAGGACTGAGGGTGGGAAGTTAATGAATTTATATATAAAATGATATAAAATTATGCTAACAGAAGAGACTTAAAAGAAAACTAACAGTGTGAAATTGTAGGGCAACTTAAAACACCAGGAGGAAAAAAGGTAAAGGGGAGTAGTCCATTTTCCTCATCTTTCACAGTATGAGTAAACGGATGAAATTCTCTTTTTCATCAATTAAGAAAATTAAAGAAACTCATGTTGGGGACTGAGAGATTGGTTGAAGAGAAATCATGTGTGCCTATCATTTGACACATCAAGAGACAAAAATTATGTTTATGAAAAACTAGCCTGAGATTTCACTGAAACATTGGGATGTCTTTGTATCTTTCAGTAGCCCAAATTCACCACCTAGTTCATGGTTCACTGGTGAAACTAAGTAAAGTAGCAAGTCCCCCCAGAGTGACAGACAAATACTGGTCCTTTGTACAGCTTTATCTTCCAGTAACCAAGGGTTCTGCTACCTTGAACTCTCTCCTGTGCCCACACTTTCTCCACCTCAACATGAGTTCAGCTTCTCAAGCACCGCCACCCACCAGCTCTCAGGGTTCTCCACTTCCCACAACATGCAGCATGAACACAAGTGTTACTTTGATGACAAAAAAAAAAACCAAACAAACCAAAACACAACTCAGCTCTCCTAAGGATTGGAACTGCCCTGATCACCATAGTAACTAGACAAAATGTAATGTGTACAATGTATTTGAAAATGATGTGGTAGAGGCCATACCTGGGAGGAATAGAGCAAAGAGTAGAAGTGAAAAAATGAAGATTTTAGTCCTTTATAAAATAATGCAAAAATTCAATTATGGAATATCAGTTTTGCATCATATAGATTTCATTTTATAGAGAGGTTATGTGACTTTTCCCAGGTAACTCAGAAACTAAACCTGGAGCTTTAGTTTATCTCCTCAAGTCACTTTAAAAAAGATAAACTATTGCCTCCAAAGGCAAAGAGAAGCTAATTTAATGACAGATATTATCCTCTTTCTTTCAAAAAATGAATTGGGCAATATTGACTACTAGAGGCCTGGTGCACAAGATTCATGCACTCGGGGATGGGGGGGGGTCCCTCAGCCAAGCCCATGCCCTCTCACAGTCTGGGAGCTGTCAGTGGGACATCCTGAGCATTGCTATGGAGGTGGGAGAGGCTCCCACCACTGCCACTGCTCTGGCCAGCTGTGAGCCTGGCTTCTGGCTGAGCGGTGCTCCCCCTGTGGGAGAGAACTGACCACAAGGGGGCAACTCCTGCATTGAGTATCTGCCCCCTGCTGGTCAGTGCACATCATAGAAACTGGTCATTCTGCTGTTTGGTCGATTTGCATATTAGCCTTTTATTATATAGGATAGCACTCTGTCTACTGTCCTTCCAGAGCCAACATTGACATGGGAACTTTATTTGGGAGGTGATTCTAGGCCACCATGATATGTAAGTGGGGAGAGAATATAGGTAGAAGGAGGCAGTCAATAGAGGAGGCTTTCTCCAACAAGGTATCACTGGGTGTATGAGGCTAATTACTCCTGAATAACTCGCAATAAAGCCAATATAATACATGTCTCAGAGCTATTTCACCTGAAGAGTGAGAGGGCATTGGTATATTACTACCTATTACTCATTTGTTCAAGTTGGCTCCTACATAGTACTGATTCCTGGAATGTTCAGCATATTGGACATGTAGGCAGAACTATCATAAACACCAGAGAACACAGTTGACTCTTGAACAACAGAGATTAGGAGTGCTGACCCCCACACAGTCGAAAAATCAACGTACAACTTTTGACTCTCCGCTAGCTTAACTGCTTAAGAGCCTGCTTTTGACTTACCAATAACATGAACGGCCTTACCAGTAACATAAAGAGCCAATTAATACATAGTTTGTATGTCACGTGTGCTCTATGCTGTATTCTTGCAATAAAGTAAACTAGAAGAAAGAAAAAATGCATTTACATTATTTATTTTTTATTAAAAAATCTGCGGATTTTTAGTCCTTTATAAAATAGAGTGGACCCAGACAGTTCAAACCTGTGTCATTCAAGGGCCAAGTGTACCTTCAAATGATGCATGTGATAGTTGTTGGAAAGGAGTGTGATTCAGATAGCATGAGTGCTGGGGGGCACAGCATTTGCTATAGTCCATCTTCTGTCCCTGCATCAGTCAGTGGTGTATTAAAATGGATTCATTCTGTCCCTAATGCTTCAATGTATGGCCTATCCAGAGAGAGAGAGAGAGAGAGAGAGAGAGAGAGAGAGAGAGAGAATATAGTTTTTGCAGTAGCAATTGTGGCTAAGACTTCCACTGCTATTCAACATCTGTCTCCTCTACCAAATGTTCTCAAAATCCCTTTCAATTTTGCCCAGCACTTAACTCCTCCAGATTCATTAGCCTGTGGCATAAACCAGACCCGTATCTCTACAGGGTCTGATCTATTTATTATGCCCTTGTTAAGCTCTGGCTGTAATTGCCCATTCATGGTTATTACTGAGGACAGAAGTACCAAAATATATCCCAGTGAATACCCTAAATTACAGCCAGCCCTTTCTTTCCTTTTTGTAGCAGGAACCAGACTTCATGATAATTGGGAAGATTATTACCCTTGGAGTAGCAACTCCTTTTTTTTTGCCTGCTGATATAATAACAATAAGAGACCAAATGACTAACGGTATCTATATTCTCAGGGTTTAATAAAACTTTTATTTTATCCCTTAGCAGAGTCATTCTCACCTTAATTTGAACTTGCAATACCCTAGAGAACTGAGCTCCCGTGTGTCACCAAGAGTGATGGTGGATAGATTCATTCCTATTCACTCCCCAGTTCCCCACCCACATTTTTTACCTACTAGAGAAATTGCCCCATTCACATAATGGCTGTGGTGTCAAAGAATTAAAAAAAGTTTTAAAGAGCAGCATAGCAACCTCTCAAACAAAAGTTCAGTCTCCACTGGTGCCTTAGGTCAACTTTTAGAAGGTCATTTCGCCATTCTATTGGTAGATGGTAGACTGAGTAAATGCCATGATCATTTGCATTTTGTTCGTCTCCTTCACACTAACATGGATATCATGTCACCCAGCACATCCTTGGCAGCTCCACTCATAGTTTTATTTGATAAGCTGTGGTCATCAGCTTCACACATACAAGAAAAGGAAACATAGAGCAGGCTGCGTAACTCATTCATTCATTTCATCCTTCCTTCATTCATACATTCCTACTTGCTGTTTTCATTCATCTAGTTAAGTGAACCTGCACAGGAATCTATCTTATATGCAAAAGTTCAATGCTTGTTTTATATGTTCTTACCATGGAAAACAAATGAGAGTAAGGAGTGGAAATGTTGGACTATGGTATGTTTAGCTTGAATGAATTCTATAAAATAGTTTCTTCAAATGGTCGGACTAATTTAAACTCCCAGCACTGTTTAAAGTTTCCAGTTGCTCCCATTTCTGCTGGCATTGGTATGAGCAGTCTTCTTCATTTTATCAATCTGCTATGCTTGTATTGGTATCACATTATGCTAATATTTACATTTATTTGATGAGTGGTGATGTTGAGCAACTTTTGATATACTTATTAGCCCTTTGGTTATCCTCTTTTATAAAGAGACTGTTCAAAATTTCCCCCATATTTTAATTAGGTTGGTTTTTTTTAATATCTGATGTTCTAAAATTATTTATATACTATGGATAGAGAGGTTGGAGATATAGTCTGTATTTAAATATATTCTTTAAGTCTATGGCTCTCCTTTTTACATTCTCAATGCTATCTCTTAATAAATAGATGTTCTTGATTTTATTAAAACCTATCTATCTATCTATCATCTATCTATCTATCTATCTATCTATCTATCTATCTATCTATCTATCTGATGTCTCTAATTATTTTTCAGTTTATTCATTCTTCTGTCTATTTACTAGCAATCTCTTCATATGCCTATAACCTATCATCTATCTTTCTGTTTCAGTTAGTACATTTTGAGCTTGTTTAAAAATTCCCAGCCTATCTTAAAGATTGTGGAGGTATCATCTTACAGTTTTTTTCTAAAAGATTTATAATTATAAGTTTAATAATTAGGCCTATGTTTTATTTCCAATTAAATATTTTGTATTAGAAGTTAAGAATATGGATTTTATAAATAAATAATTGTTTTGGGATATTTAACGCAAAGTCCATCCTTTTCACCACTGAACCATTAACTATACCTTTTCTCATATATTAAGTGACCATTATATGTCGACCTATTTGGGGACTCTGTAGTCTGTCAATCCAAATGCCATATTTCTGGCAATATAACACTGAAGTAAATGTTATGTTTTATAATAAGTGTTAAAATCTGGGAGCATAATGACTGTAACTTCCTTTGTCTTTCAGGTTGTCTTGGGTCTTTTGTATTTCCATAAAAATTTTAGATAAAGCATGTCAGTTTTCACACATTTATAGATTACTACTGTATTATAATTTAAAGAGAAGTATTTTGAATCTTTTGGTGAATTTGAGGAAAACTGATATCTTAACATTATTAGATTTTTGGTTCATCATATCAATTACCTCTCAGATGATTTAGTTCTTTAATTTTCCACACCAACATATTATACAGGGTAGAGGTATTTTCATTTTTAAATATTTATTTTTATGATGTGGTAAATTTAAATTTATAAATTTTATTTTCCATTATGTTTCATTAAGAGTATGTATGTAGAAATGCATTTAATTTCGTGGTTTGAATATGTATGCAAATACTTGGCTAAATTCGTTTATGATTGTCATAGTTTGTTGGTAGACTTTAAAAAATGTTCAATATAGGATCTTATGATTTAAGGATGAAGAGTGTTTTCATATTTTCTCATATTTACAGCTCTGTCTATCACCTACTTATCAAATTACCTACCATTTCTATCTACTCTGTTGTCATGCTGCACTGGCCTGGACATCTAATACACTATTGAAGGAAAACTCCTTTCTGTTCTGATCTTGTAGTCAGTTTTCATAATTGGTATTAAAATTTGGCAAATGCTTTTACTATTATAATAAGAGCTTTTACTATTATGATAATATATGTCTTTTTCCTTATTTTTTAATATACAATATCTTAAACCATTTTCAAATGCTTAATAAACATCACATTGCTAAGGGAAATCCCATTGGATAGTTGCTCATATTAATATTTCCCGGTTTCTTTGGATTTGATTAACATCATATTTATTTTCTTAATATTTCATTTAGTAACTTTATATCTTTGTTAAGGAAGGCTATAATCCTATAATTTGATTTTATTGTGAAAATTCTGTTGAGTTTTGATATGGAGGTTATAACCACCTCAAAACAATGACTGAGAAGTGTTTTCTCTATCTTTTTTCAAAACATTAGCATTAGTTATTCCATAAATATAAGAAAATTTACCAGTAAAAACAGCTAAGCCAGAAAGTATGGAGTGGAAAATATTTAATTATCTAACATTTAAATGTCAGTTAACATTTTTTAGTAGGTATAGGACTACTCATGTTTATGCTATAATCTCTTCAAGATTTAATCATTTTTGTTTCTTTAGATACTCAATAAGATTTCACACACACACACACACACACACACACACACACACACACACATATATATATACATACACACCGTATTTGCCGGCGTATAAGACGACTGGGTATAAGACGACCCCCTAACATTTCCACTCAAAATACAGAGTTTGTTATATACTCGCCGTATAAGACTACCCCCCACTTGGAGGCATATTTTTCAAGGCCAAAAAATCGTCTTATACGCCGGCAAATACAGTATATATATATATATATATATATATATATATATATATATATATTCCAATGTGGCGTTCCTTTATTGCTTTTCATTCTTCCAGCCCAATTATAGGGAGTATCTCTCTAAATCTTACAGACATTAAAAAATTGATATATTAATTTAAGCAAATAAAATACCTAGAAAATAAAACTGACCCGATGTAATAGTAAAATAACAGAATGCTGAAGATTCTTATGTGTGTCAAAGAAGTGGAGAGTGTTATTAAAAACACCCCTCCACCAAAGACATTACAAACTCCAGGTTGGTTTATTGATGATTCTAAAATTATGTTTAAGAAAACAATATCCTAAATTTTGAACCGATATTTCCAAAGAACAAGAAAATCAGGCAATTCCTAATTGTATTTTTCAGAGGTCAGCATAGGTTTGATTCCAAAATCTAACGAGGACATTACAGGAAAGGGAGCCGCAGACTATACTGGAAGACCAACCAATGTCACAAGACAAATGAAAAAGGGTATGGATTGAAATGGTAGAAATGAAACTCACTATTCTCAAATGATTTGCTTTTTTTATAACAAGGAAATCCAGATAGAACTCTAAAAAAAGATTAAATTTAAGTGAATTAAATGAGGTCACTTAATTAACAAGGTCATTATAGACACACATAATGTATTTTATCCAAAGCTTTTAAACAAAGAAAAATTGATAAAAATAAACAAAGATGCTCAATTTCACTTTTAACTTTTTTTAAAAAAAAACTTTTTCTAAAACAGTTTTAGAATGACCAAATTAAAAATAACAAATAAATAAATAAACTGTGAAGATAGCATAGGCAGTTCTCATAAGCCCATCAGCCAGTTTTCCTATTATTTTTAACACAGTACAATACCTTACATTTGTTACAATTAATGAGCTAATATTGAAGTAGCATTATCTAAAGTTCATACCTTATTAAGATTCCTTAGTGTTGTTTTTTTTTTAAAACCCAATGTTCTTTTCTAGTTTTAGAATCCCATCCAGAAAACTGCATTGCATTTCATTAATTGTCATTTCTCCTCAGACTTCTCTTGGCTGACAGTTTTTTGGACTTTCCTTGTTTCTGATGACCTTAACCATTTGAAGATATTCTGGTCAGGTATGCTGTCTCTCAACTGGGAATTGCATTTTTTTCTTCATCAGTTGACAGGAGTTTCCTTTTTCATGCATTTTCTTCAGCTCCTCTAAGGACAGTAATTCTTGTTCTAGGCAAGAGAAAGACAGGGACTGATGACCTAGAACAAAGGCTACTGCCCCAGGTGTCACCTACATATGTGATTTATTTCTTGGCTGATCTTCTTTTGTTATTTGGCAGGGAAAGGGAAGCACTGAGTGGCCTGTTCACTTCACCCTTGACCCTTTTTTGATCTAGATAGTTCTTCCCCAAATACCTTTCTACGTGCCATGCATTCTCTCCTGAACTTGGTGAGCTTCCATCTAGCCAGAGGTACAGTAGTTTGTGGTGCACCAGCAGAGTATTTAGTTGCCTGAACTCTGGAATCAAACTTGATTATTTAAAATAACCAGTTCTGCTATTTACTAGCTGTGTGGCCTTAGCGAATGACTTTAACCCTCTAAACTATAATGTCCTAATATGGAAGATTAGCAGATTATAGCGGCTAAACCAAATGATATAAAACACACACTCCTCTGGGATTTGTAGAAATAGGAACCTGTTCATCATAGCATAGTGTATAGTACCTTTCCTCTCCATGTTTCTTGTCTTTGTGTAACCTTAAGAAGACTGTTGGAGGAAAGAAAATAAAATACATGGTAATTTGAATATCTGTGAGGTTCACTATTACATTAGCATTAATTTTAAATTTAATCAGCAAGCATTGGGTTGAAAGAGGACTTAGTACTTCTAACAGGATTTTGTAAGCCCCTAGTATCACCTACCTAGGACCTTTGTCATTGTTTTAAAGAATAATGTGGCTATGTGAGGTGTCTTCTAGAATATCTTCAGTTTTATTTCTCTCTCCGATATCGTATTAGAATTTACTTCTCACTTTAGAGTCTCAAAATGAACACTCTTGTCTATCCCTTGCCATTCTAGTTTTCCATCAAACCAAGGTCTGAAAAGTTGGATTGTATTTGGAGAAGCAGATACTGAATCACAGTGGTTTATTAAACTTTACTCTCAGATGTAGAGATAAGGGCAGGTGACATAAATACCTAAATTATAATAGTCTTATCAAGTTTGGCAGAGGTGGGAATAATGATGCTGCTTCCTGACTCATGTCCAAAGAAGCTGTAAGGAGCCAGACATAAACTCCCAAGAATGCCATCTCACTTAGAAAACAAAATGCACTCATTGTCAGAGACACAATAGAATAAGGAATCTTCTGGATGCGGAGTTTGCTAAGTGAGATAACATAGTGATACTTTATAATCATAGTTACTTTAAAGATTTTATAGCAATTACTTTTAAGTAGTATTCTGAACTACTAGATATATCTTAAAATGTTTGGGATGAATTTCAATGTATGAATTATCATTATAGATTGCTATGGAGAGGTTTCAAGGATAGGAGAAGCTCAGACATATTTTCTGAGGATAATTTGAGTTTCAACATCTAATTTCAATTCTGTGTTTCTATAATATGACTCAGAATATTTCTGAAAGAGAATTGATTATCAATTTAAAGATTCTTGCATTTATGATCAATTAGACTTCCCAGGGACACTTAAAAGTTCTTTTCAATATTAAAGATCCAGAAGAGTTGAATACCTTACTATCCCACAAATTAACACATTTTACACATAGTGCCTTAAAAAACAAAACCTACGGGATTGTAGACTGGAGGTCTACAATACAACTAAAGTTTAAAAAAAATAACAACACAACTAAAGTTTAAAAAAATAAATAGCAGTGACGTACTGTATAATGGCATTTATAGTAAACCAGATACTTATAGGAATGTTATGGTGTCACTAGGTTGTAATGAAAAGATGCATTTTATTATTTCTAATATGTCCAATAAAATTTATAAAAATTTAACACATAATAAAATGACAGAACAATTCAAAATACATTAATTCAAATGAAAATAAAAAATAGGATCAGAAAACATAAGCTAAACAAAATTCAGATTGCAGATACAAACCTACTATATCATCAGTAACATTAATTATAACTGGGTGAATTATTTCAAGTAAAAGTTTAAGATTATTAGACTTTTCAAAAAACAAAAATCAACCATATCTTGCTTACTACAGACCAACCCTATATATTAATGTCATAGTAATAATTTAGAAAAGAAAAGCACCCACCTTCCCCCATGTAGACCAACAAACATATCTTGTAATGAGAATAAAACAAAGCATACAGTAAAAGCTGAAGATGCTTTTATCTGAAGCAAAATCTTAATAATGAGTTTCAACTAATTTTTCTCAGTATTTATTTATTTTTGGAGTATTTGTGTATTCATTTACTTGCTTCAGACATTTAAAATTCTCTCATCAGAAAAACCCAGTCGACATGTTACTTAAGCATAATGTTCCCACTTATTTCCCCAATGTTTTAATGAATATGATCCTCCATATTTGTCCTATCAAAAACAATTTCATATGCAAGCCAGGGATTATTTGAATTCCATTTGTAAATTGGAATGCTAGCACCCGTTCTATATGAAATGCAGAAGCACAATTAACATATTTAGGCTTGCCCTCAAAGACCAGCTTTCAAAAATGGCACCATTTTCTCCCTCACTATACCCAGACCATGTAGGATTTAACAAGAGGAGATTGTAGTTTGAGGCATATGAGGGATAACTCTTTTCAAACCATGTCTGTGCAACTGGCTTTATTTTTATCTTTTTAAAAAAAGTCTGATATCTCAATTTCAGCTATATGGAATGAGTTAAATGCATTTTTAAATATATTTTTTCACTAATAACTTAACATCTTATAAAATTATAGTGCCAAGAAACAATTGCAGCAGCTTTTAAACTAATGATACAATCTATGGATAATTTCCTCTAAGTAGTTCAGAGATGTGAATGAATGAATCATATATCATTGCAGAAAGCATTTTCCCTCCGTGAGTTCTACCTGCTGGAATCTCAATTCATTACATGTTGAATAAAAAGCTTTTCTTCGAAACCAGCCTCTCACACTGGTTCTGGAGCAAAACCTAGACCCTAAGGGGTGACAACCGGGACTATATTTAGAATTTTCCACTCTCTGGGAGGGCTTGTGTTCCAAGCACCTTGTATGCATAGTAACTTGGGGCAGTATTCAAGTGGCATAGTTATTTCCAACAATTGTGCACCAGTTTTAATCTCCTTATTGTGAGTTAGCTTTTCCCTGATGGGTTGCAATCGTCCAAGCTTCATAACAATTTTCCATTCTCGTTTTATTTCTGTTTTCAGTGTGGCACAGTTGTATGAATGCTTATTAGTTAAGCAAGCAACTTTAACAAAGCAAATGCATGTAAGTCCCTGGAGATTTGGGAAGGAAAGTTAAATACAGCCCCACTCCTGAGAGCATTTGTATCTTTGGACTGCGTTGGAAATATGTTTGAAGGAATAAGATGGAGAAACTTGCCCTTACACCAGCCTTAGAAAATAATAATGTAAATCTCTCCCGTCAAGTTACAACAGAAATTAGGCCAATAGCACTGTTTACTTTTCATTGGCCAACTGCTTCTTTTCTTGACGTAGTGTTTGGTCTGAGGAAGGAACAAAACAGCTTCTATGACAGGCATGGGCAAACTATGGCCCGCGGGCCGGATGGCTGTTCTAATCTATTGAAATAAAAATTAAAAAAGACCGTATCCTTTTATGTAATGATGTTTACTTTGAATTTATATGAGTTCACACAAACACTCCATCCATGCTTTTGTTCCGGCCCTCCGGTCCAGTTTAAGAACCCATTGTGGCCCTCAAGTCAAAAAGTTTGCCCACCCCTGTTCTATGAGGAATTTATGATTCAGAGAAGAAAAATGGTTTAGACAAAGTTAAAACCTAGATTCATGGGTTCAGATTCTAAAGTAAATTTTTTAATGTTTCCTTTTTACGCTTTACTAGCCTTATGTTGAGTTTGAACCCGAGTGTTATTCTTTTTAAAAAATATATATTTTATTGATTTTTTACAAAGAGGGAGGGATAGGGATAGAGAGTTAGAAACATCGATGAGAGAGAAACATTGATCAGCTGCCTCCTGCACACTCCCTACTGGGATGTGTCCGCAACCAAGGTACATGCCCTTGACCGGAATCGAACCTGGGGCTTTTCAGTCTGTAGGCCGATGCTCTTTCCACTGAACCAAACCAGTGCCAGCTAGAGTGTTATTCTTGTCTCTCCACGTAGAAGATGCCTTAATGAAGAGCCACCAATTGGGAAGCTTAAAACAACAGACATGCGTCATCTCAAAATTGTGGAGGCTAGCAGTCTGAAATCAAGGTGACGGCCGGGCCACCATCCCTCTGAAAACTGGAGGGGATGCCAAGGATGAAGCTTCCTTCCTTGCCTCTTCCTAGTTTCCACTACAACACACTCCTGCTGTTCCATGGCTTGCAGCTGAATCACTTTAATCTCTGCCTCTTTCATCACATTGCATTCTCCCTATGTGTTTTCATAGCTCGCTTCTTATAAGGACACCAGTCTTATTGGATTAATACATGCCCTAATGATCTCCTCATGTTTCCTTGGTGAAATATCAAAGATGATATTTCCAAATAAGGTCACATTCACAGGTCCTGGGAGATAGGTCTTCAATATATCATGTTTAGGAACACAATTCAATCCATAACAGATCTTAAGTATTTTATAGAAGAAATAAAAAGTGTGTTCTTGTCTTTTTCTGGGTCCTCTATATCTTCTAGGGTAGGGTCAATCAAACTAATATTCACTGTTTGGTGTACAACAGATGATCAGCTTGGTTGAAAATTGACTTATGGCCGAAACCGGTTTGGCTCAGTGGTAGAGCGTCGGTCTGTGGACTGAAAGGTCCCAGGTTCGATTCCAGTCAAGGGCATGTACATTGGTTGCGGGCACATCCCCGTTAGGGGGTGTGCAAGAGGCAGCTGGTCGATGTTTCTCTCTCATTGACGTTTCTAGCTCTCTATCTCTCTCCCTTCCTCTCTGTAAAAAAATCAATAAAAATATAAAATTGACTTATGGCAGGTAAAAGACTCATGGATAAGAAAGCTGCTTTGGACAGGTGAATAACAAGATGGGGGGTGCTCAAGTTTATAGTAAGGTGCATCTCTTAGAGAACCAGAGATGAGGGCAAGGAGCCAGCTATCTGTGGCACTTAACTAATTTGATGATCTTATAACTATGTTTACTTATCAATCATAACAGATAAATAATATCTCTTCGGCCTATCATAGGATATTATGACTATGCAAGACATAATGGGTGAAAAATGTTTCATGTCCTGAATTTCCAGGTATCAGTACTAAGCTAACTCTGTGGTGCCATAGTGCTCTCTGGGTGCCGGAAAAAAAACCTACACAAAGTCTAGCAGATGCTGTTGGTGCTCTTCCCAGATTCACTTTGCTCCCGTTTACCACTCCTCTGCCATTGCATTCCAGCCTCTGTGGGCTTTCTTGTAAAGGCCTCTACCTGAAGTGTTCTTCAGAATATGCCCTGGGCTACTGGAGGCACTTGGTTTTTATGGAGATCTAGAAATTTGGGGGAATTATACCATTCATCCTGTTCCTCAGAAGCTCACAATCAGGAATGGGATATAAAAGCTCATCTTCCTTTACCAATGTAGGACAAATTCTGAGTTGGTGAGATTCATAAGATCAGACAGAAGACTCCTCTGAAAGTGAGTCTTAGCTTGGCTTTCTTCTCTTGCACTGATGCACTTTCCCACTTGCTCACTGGTTTCACTTGGGAACATTTATTTAATAAACCACTTAAATATGTACTCTAACTTTAGAGTCTCTTCTTAGAAAACCTGACCTAAGATAGCTGACACTTCAAAGAAGAGGACTCTGGAGTTGGAGCACTCATTGGCAATGAGGAACCCATTCCTGGTGCAAAACAGAGTGTTGATAGCCATTGACATGATGTAGTATTACAATTGCAAAGTCTTTTATCCCTGCTAACCCTTTTGGGGGATACTGATGGAAGTGTTCCTGCAGTATCTTTCAGGTTTGAGAAGTATGGGGGGAAACGAACACTAGAACTGGGTCATTGCTGCCAAGTACCACTGATGCACTTAAGAAGAAAAAAAATTACACATGGGACCAATGAGCAATTTAATGTAATATATAAAATCCTGGTTACTTACATGACAGCACTCAAAGTGCCTTCACCAGCAACCAGAGGGCAAAACCAAGGACAGGTCTTAATTGCAAAAGTGGCTGAACCTCAGAAAATATTGAATTTTTAGGCTTTGGTAGGTAAGTTCTCTAATGCCCAAATCAGGGTACAGACAGGGAGTAAGTGCCATACTTAGAATTGAGGGGGGGTATTTGTTTAGATTTACTCATGATCTTTGAACCTCTAGATTTCTCTGAGCCCACAGAGCAGCAGTTTGCTGCTTCCCCTTGTTAGAGGCCCAGGCTGAAGATGCTGTAGAGACCCCAAGTAAAGCAGATGCCTGTAGGGCCCTCCCTTTGGATAGCAGAATAATAACTGAGTCAAGTCTCAGCATGGTATAACTGGGGAAGTAAGGAATTGTACACTTACTTCCCTACTAAGGGGAGAGGGATCCTATTGAGGGATTGTACACTATGCAAATCCTGGATTATGTATCCAGACAGGAACTGAGAGATTACCTCTGAGAGTGAATATTGTCTATATAGGGGCACTCTTCTCAATCTCAAGACTTGACACCCAGGTCAGTATCCCTTACGCTGGCTCTCATATGCTTCCAGAATGGCTCTTAGAAGGTTGGGAAAAAGTAATAGCTCACATTAAGCAAAGTAGCGATGCCAAAATTGCTCTTGTAGAGTGTCCTGAGAGAGATTAGAAGGCTGAGAGGTTTAGAATGCTGGAGTGGATATATTATATGAGTCTGAAAAATCATTATCAAGCCATGCATTTTGAGAGGGCCAAAAAGTTATCCCCCTAATAAGATGATAAGAAATATGCTGGTGAAGAAGACATTAGCTTTGGTGAGCAGCTCAGCCAGAGATATATTTTGAAGGTGAGAGATGACAGTAGGAGATTCAGTGTGGAAATTGGGCTCCCTGATATCAGTGGAGTTCACAGTATTCTGGAATGGTAGATGCCAGATGATAGCACATAAACATCAAAATAAGGTGGATATAATTATGGTAAAGGACATTCAGCAAACCCTGGTCTGCAAGGACTTGAGGAGATGACTTAAAGATGATGTATTATTGGGTTCAAGATAAATGGGCTCTGACAAGGATTTTATTTCATATGAAATATAGAACTTTTTTAAGCTTTGTGTCAGCCACATCAAAAGTCATGATGCCTTGCCTAGTTTCTAAATCAGAGCCAGTTCTCAGAGAACACATCATTCTAAAGAAAGGCAAAAGCAACTTGAGAAAACAACCCCAAAACTGCAGTGGCACAGTGATAGCAGCTGTAATGATTCTTTCTGAAAAGGGACTTTCCTGGTATCACCCAACTGTGTTTACATAAGAGAAAGTGGGACACCAGATCTTTCAAAAGCTATTAGACACAAGAGCTGGCCTACAGAAACAGGGGGAAACAGAATGCCCTAAGGCTCTGTGATGGTTACTTTTATATGCCAAAGTCACTGGGCACCATGCCCAGATATATGGTCAAACATGATTCTGGGTATTTCTGTGATGGATTTTTAGGATTATATTAGCATTTACATTGAACATTGAGTAACACAGATTACCCTCCATATTGTATGTGAGCTTCATATAATCACTGTAAGGTCTGCATAGTAAGACACATGTACTCCAGATGAATAGAACAAAAAACTGACCTCCCTGTGTAAGAGGGGATCCAGCAATCAGAGCACATTTGAACTTGAACTATAGCATTGGCTCCCCCATGGGTCCCCCGGTCTAGATCTCCTACAAATTTTGGACAGCTATTGGTTTTGTTTCTTGGTAGGACCCTGACTAATGCAAACTCCCTCTGAAAAGTAAAGCATACGGTGTTCAAGTTGTAAAGTCCACACTGAGGGATATGTCATAGGTAGTCATTTTACTGGTTCACAGATGTCTACTTGCAAATCTGGGAAAACTGAAATTATTCAAAAGATACTGTACTACAACACTGAGTTTATAAGACAAGCTCAGCTATTAGGGAAACCAAAACACTGTTAAGGACCTCCGATGAAGTAAGAGCATATGAAGGTCAAGTAATTAATGGATTCTTGGCTTAGACTGTAACACAGCAGTCATTTTCTGTTTCCCAGATGCATGATTGTAATAGCCATAATTAACAATTGGCAGAAGCTTCACGTTGGTTCTTTGGCACGTGGAAGAGCTATTGTTATAGGAAAGGTAGAAGGCTGTGAAAATACGCATTTGGCTATATTAGATAAAAAAGAATTCAGTTGTAAAGGCAGAGATAAATACCACCTTCAAGGACCTACAGGATGCAGTATACACACATCTTAGTTCACCTGTATAACTATATAACTCCTGTGAAAACCTGGGAGAACTCTGTGGTGTTTGCACAATGATGAAATCTAACCACACATTTCTCAGAGAATACTCTGTCATTAACAGTACAGGACTGCAGTCTGAGGAGACTGGGATCATTTGAAACTTTCAAAGACCATCATGGCAATCGACTATATTTAATAACTTTAGATCTGTTGAATCTGCAGTTCATGTGTTCTACATACCCTAGAAATATATATGTACTCCAGAAGGTAGGAGATGAACCCTGAAACTATTTTGGAGAGTTTTTAGGGATCAAATAGTCTGGGTTATGCCAAGAAAACCACCCACAGTAAGGGACAAATTAATGCATATGGCACCTCTTTCTATTAAAAAAAAAAAAAGGAACACAGACCTTGTTAGGCCAACACAGGTTTCATGCAGATACAGAACTCAGAATACTCTCATTTACTTGGTGATGTGGAGACCTGTCAGTTTTGCATGGAGCCAGAGGAAGGAAGAACTTTGTATTAGGTACATCTGTGGTAGATGCAGCCTCTAGGATACTCTGGATCCTCTCCATTTACCCATCTTCATGTCTGATCATTGGCAACTTTCTGTCAGTTCACAACCAAGCATCCAGTGATGGGCCCAGTGATGCTATTGCTAAGAAGAGTAATCAGTCTAAAGACGAGGGGAACCAAAGGAGAGAGGAATTAGAGCAAACTGGAACATGCAGGGGCGTTTCCCCATCTCTATCTACATGTCTCATTGTGGAAACTCCTAGGAGAAATATTTGATGCATTGCTCCTGCCTTCATGCAAGTTTATTTATGTGATGCCTGTAACCTACAGTAGAAAATGGGGATCTGGGAAACATAGTTTCCAGGTTTGGACAAGTTGTCATAGCATAATCCAACACTATTGTCTTTCCCCACCCTTGACTTGTTCTGTCAGTTGTTTGGAGAGGTTTAAGTTGCCCACTGTGATTATGGATTTTTCCCATTCTTCCTTTCAGTTCTGTTAATTTTCACTTAATGTATTTTAAAGCTATTACTAGATAAATGTGACTTTGATGTCTTCATGTTGTGTTAGCTATTTATCATTTTGCCTCTTTACTTTACTAATTATTCTTGCATTAAAGTGGGCATTATCTGATCCTCCTTTGCCAGTCTTATAAAAAGTGTTCCATCAAATGTTTGGTAGTTGCACCAGTTGTTTGTTGTAGATGCGCAGTTTCCCGTAGACCCCTTCATGAACTCCCTCTTCATGGTCCCATATGAGTGGGTGTAGATACTGGACTTTTCCATTTTTCCCTGTAAGTTTCAGCTTGTCCACCTACACCAGTACATGACTAGTGACTCTGACGCTGTGAAATTCTCTTCCAGATTTTATGTTCCTTCGCTTCTCCCACCTTATTCCTTTACGTCCATACTACTGTGGGGACATAAAGACTATTTCTCTGACAAATTTAACTGATCTAATCAGTAAAAATATAGAACACATAAAACTTGACCTAATTTGTACTTGTTTGCATATGTGTATATGTATATAGCAATATGTAATGCTAAGCCCCATTTCACAATGACAAATTTGGCAAAATAGGGTCAATGTTTAGCAAAATGTAACACTTATTAATGATACAACTTTAGCAAAATAAAAGTAGAACTTTCCGTTCTGATAAGATATTTGTACAAAGAATCTACAGTAAACCTTATAAAATACCAGTAGTCATAAAATAATTAAAATTTAAGACAGATAATTTGTTATTCAAAAAAGAAAGATAAATCAGGCTTATAGAATTTAAGAAATTTTATCAAAAGGCATAATTAAGGGAGTGAAAGTATAATCCAAGGAGAGAGAGAGAGAATACCTCACAATTGATGTGATGGCATGGAGCTCTCCCAAGTTAGGCCTAAACCATGATAAAGAAAGAAAAAGGAAACAAAAAAGGAAAGAAAAAAATAATAAAAATTTTAGAAAGAATATAATTTATATGCAACAAAAGAGTTGTACTTTTAATGTGTGTGTGTATATATATATATATATAGTGTGTATATATATATATATAGTGTATATATACACTTGTATAGTACACACATGCATACATACACATATATATGCAGTTTTTATAAACCTATATTAAAAGAGGAAATAGTTGAAGCATGGGAGAAATAATTAACAATCATGTCACAAAGGGCACATGTTAATAGTTAATATAACTTATGGAAAGCTGCTTAACTTTAGTAATTAATAAGACATGCAAATTAAATATATTGAACTAGATTTACTATAGTGATCATTTTGCAATGTATATGAGTATCAAATAATACACTTAGAACTAATATAATGTTACATGTCAATTATAACACAATAAAAGTAAATACAATGAGATATTATTATAAAACCTATAAAGTAGGGAAAATGATAAAGCTAAAAGTATCAAATTTTGTAAGAACTATAGAGTTACTAGAACCTTCATATGGTGCTGGTGGGAGTATAAATTGGTACAACCACTTCAGAAAACTTTGTGACAGTGTTTACAAAAATGTAATATATTTATATATATTCCAGATGATCAAGTAAATGCATATATGTATAAATATATGTCATGAGACATCTACTAGAATGTTTGCAGCAACATTACTTGGAAAAGCCCAAAACTAGTAACTACCTAAATGCCAGTCAACATTCCAATGCATAAGTAGTAAAATGTACTTGGAAGTATTAAGAATGAGCAACCAACAGTAACACTGATAAACTGTTGAACAAAAGAAATCAGACACAAATGAGTACATTCTGTGTGATTACACTCGTAAAGTTCAAAAGCAGTCAGAGTTAATGCATGTCATCAAAACTGAGGGTAGTAGTTATCCAGTAGGACCCAGTTACCATATGAGGAAGCAAGGGAAAGAATATGGGTGCTAGACATGGTCTGTTCTTGATCTGAGTGCTGACTGTATGTTTGTGAAATGTCCATGAGCTCTGCGCTTAGACATATGTGCATTCAGGTATCTGTATCTCCATTATATGTCTAATGTATGTGCCATGTCTAATGCATACACATGTATAAATATTACCTAACTTCCTATGCATTAAGAGACTGAATTAATCTTCCATAAAGTAAATCCAATGTGAGCTGCAATGTATTCTCTGGTTTCTCCTAAACGTTAAAACTGCGTAGTGACATGCTGAAACTGGTTTGGCTCAGTGGATAGAGCATCAGCCTGTGGACTGAAACATCCCAGGTTCCATTCAAGGGCATGTACCTGGTTGTAGGCACATCCCCAGTAGGAGGTGTGCAGGAGGCAGCTAATTGATGTTTCTAAGTCTTTATCCATCTCCCTTCCTCTCTGTAAAAAATCAATAAAAGTTATTTAAAAAAACACACAAATAAAAAACCTGCATAGTGACAAAACAGCTGCAGTCAGTTTTTATGAAGTAAGTGGAGTTAGTGTGGTTCTTCTTCCTACAGTATAAGCCCGCCTCAAAACAAATGTTCAAGTGGCCGAGGAGCAAGGCTCCTAGATCTTCCTTTTCCCTGCAGTCAAAAATCAGAACAACAAAACACACATCAATGTTTCTCTCCACTGTGCATTATGAAGAGAAGCTAAACCTGCCATCTGCTGTTCTTTTGTCCTGAGCTAGATCGTTTTCCTATTTCCTTTGATTACTGCACTTATTATGCTTTGCAGCACAGATGATGACATTTATAGATAAGACTGAAGGGCTATTATTCCCCTGGAAAGGGGATAAGCAAGCTTTCTCTGGATATAGAACTTACACAGGGATTATGCTCGATGAACGAACCCTGCATATTGTAAGCAGGTGCACTCCTCCTCCCATCTCACCCCAACCTGAGGGGAAAGCCACAGCTTCCTTTTCTGGTTCAACTGAAAAACCTTGTGGAAGTTCAAACCAGAATGAATGGTAGCACCCTATGGCCAGTCTCCAGTGAGGTGGCATCAGTATAAATGCTCACAAACAACTGGGAACTCTTTTCTGTGGCAATGTGAAGAGCCAAGGTCTCAGCCCAGCACTTCAACAAATTAGTTGTCTGAACTTGCTCTTTACATAAGAGTGTCCTTTTCTGAAACAATGACTAAAGTGTAGAGTAAGAGACTCCTAGTGTCCCATTCTTCTTTGAAAATCTGTGAGCCTGGGAGGCATAATTTGACAGCAACATGCATATGATTTAAAAATGTTCATGTAAGACAATGATCACGTTAACAATGATAAGCTACTGCTATAAATTCTGTATATCTAATAGGCATTTAACAAATGAATAGTATTGTATTGGCATACTCTGTTTTGGGGTTTCCTACCTGCCACTTAATCATGATGGACACTTTTAAATACATGAAAGAAATGTCACAAATGTCACATGTATTGCACATTACTCTCATTTTGATTTTATGGATGGGTACATTTTCTCATCAGCACTATACAGGATATAAAAAATGGCTACATGTTTTTTGGATAAATTTGGTGACTGCTGTTCAATAGGCAGTCTCTTTTTCCTACTTTTTCTTCTATCTGGCATCATTCATTCATCAGCTAAGAGGCTTTGGATAAATCACTCCATTTCTCTGAGCTTTAATTTTCATTTTACATATTAATAGGGTTGGCTTAGGCCAGTATTTTCCAACAGGTGTTCAGCAAGATACAGGAACACCTGTAAGAATTCTGTGATCAAACAAATCTGGGGGGAAAGTTTATTCAATGTCATCTGTATCTATGCTTAGAGAATATCTTTAATATTTGAACAAGAGGCTCTAAAAATTCCTGCAGTGCAGAAAAAATCTTGACATTATTTTACTGTGCATTATTATTTTATCCCAGAACCATTTGTTCAGGGCACCTTTTATCATTGTCTGACAACAATTAATAATATCCCTCAGATGAAACGATCTAATAGACTGTGTAACAAATGTGAATGGAAATCTCATTGTACATTTAATGGACAAGTACCTGCTTGCCAATTTGTATGTCTTTGGAGAAATATCTGACTCTATATTCAGTTTTGGAATGGCCCCCACGTGACCAAACCAACCTCTCTCTGGGCTGAGTTTCTTCCTCTGAACCTCCCCACTTTATTAGGATGTTATAAAATAAAAGTTAGAATATAAGCATATATTCCAATTATAACTCAAATAGCTTCTCATGCAGTAAAAATAAAGGCAGAGTAGCTAGCTGGTTTGGAAGCTATCACAATTATGGGAAGTTTAATTAAATAATCAGACATGTGCAATGACCTCTGAACTTGTCTGAACATTTTTCAGAGAATTATTAGAATATTCAAATACTAGAACATGGAAGTTTCCTTTGATTCTAACAGGAAATTGTTTGGGGAAGAAACTTAACCCTCCCATCCCCTTCACATAAATGAAGTCATTTTTGGAGATTGTTACTTCCAATATTATACAATGCATATTTTACATAAACAATAAAACAATAGCAACTACAGTGGATCACAGGACTTAGACTCATGGAGGACAATGCTCAAAGGCAGTTGGTGATGTTATAACATAGCCCTCACTTCTGAAAGCTGAAGCGAAGAGATACCAATACTGACCATCCTCCCAAGATCTCCTAGCCTTCCCCAAAGTGGATCATGCCTACATGATCCTTTAAGGATGGTTCTCAAGAACAAAGAACCCACGTAGAGTAGATCCCATTTCATAAATATGTCCTGATATTGATAGGGGCAGGACTAGAATGTTGGGGACCAGCTATAAGTGTAAGAAATATTAACCATGCTCTGTGTCTGTGACTGTTTTGTTCTGATTAAAGAAGGCACATTCTCCCTGGCTGGGAGTTGCAGGAAGCTCACCTGGGAATGCAGCCCATCCTCCCAATCAGGGGGCAGCCTATTATCATGGGAGATTAATAATTTAGTTGCAGGAAACAGAGGTGCCAGTCCTTTGAAGACCCCCAGCATTTGCATAGCTGCAGACCTTTGCAAAATCTCCAGCCCACATTATCTGTTAACTGTCCATTTGGCATACCCTTTTGCCTACTTCCCCATGTAATCTTTGTCCTTCTACCCAATATAAGCAGCTGGCTGATGGTGGGGTGCAGAGCAGATTTTTGTGGATGATCTGCTGCTCTCCCACACTGCCAGCAGTATTGGAATAAATGCTCATAAATGATTCAACCATTTCTGTACTTACTTAGCTCAAGTAGTGACAGGCAGTCCGGACCCATTGATTGTCCTGTTACAATATGGCCCCTTACATTCTTATAGAAAAAAAAAAAGTACTTTAAGTAGAAAAAAAAATGGTTGCAAATATTACCTCACACAAAATATTATAATGACTAGTAATACAATTCCTTTCACTGATAAGCCTCCAAAAGGAGAGTTGTGATGCTCACACAAAGCACACACCATGAATGGAAATCAATCTTGGTGCAGGATTTCAGGCTATTGTAAGAAATAAAATAACAGTAGCTCAAATGGGAGCACTTGTCAAGTTAATGGATTCCTCTGCATCCCTGAAAAGAGAAGTGAGGAACTCAATGAAGGTTTTATTTTGCCTGTGTTCTTGCTTCACATCCGTGCTTTCTCTTATCTCTAGCCAGGTCCTTGAGAGGCATCTATATAAGGCACTCCTGCCAAAAGCTGCATTTTCACCTTAAGAACAGGTTCCTCTGCATCAATTTTACGTTGTTATCTTAATTTATCTGTGTGAATTGCATTTTCAATCAGACTAAAGGCATTTGAGAGCAGTGGCCACATCTTGTATGTCTCTTGTTTCTCTCATATTATTTAGAAAGAGGTTCACCTCAAAGTTTGAGCTCTCTGTGTTTTTTTTTAATATATTTTATTGATTTTTACAGAGAGGAAGGAAGAGAGATAGAGAGATAGAAAAGCCCATGAGAGAGAAACATTGGCCAGCTGCCTCTTGCACACTCCCTACCAGGGATGTGCCTGCAGCCAAGGTACATGCCCTTGACTGGAATCGAACCCAGGACCCTTCAGTCCGCAGGACGCTCTATCCACTGAGCCAAACCAGTTTGATGTGTTTTTTTGTTGTTGTTGTTGTTGTTTGTTTGTTTGTTTTTAAGTGCATATATGAATGAATGGGATGGATAGATAAATGGATATACAGAAAATCCTAACTTTATTTTTGCAGATTAAACTGTTAAGATTCTACAATAAAAGATGTCAAAAATTTAGACACGTGTACAGAATAGTATGAGTTACTAAATGTGCCGTTTAGACACCTACATAGTGAACATCTGCATCCACCTGCTCAGAAGTAACTATCATATTGCGTTTGATGTTGTGTTTACCATTCATATTTTACATGTTTTTTATTATGTATGGATGTCTGACAATATATCTCCTTGGTTTTGCGTGCTCTTCAATGTTATACAGTTATTATATTGTATTTTTCAGTGTTCTTATGCAGCTTGCTTTTTATGTCAACGTGACGTTTGGAAATAAAATCATGTTGATACATTTTTATCTTGGAAGCTCTGGGACTCTCTCAGATTTTCTTAGGGAACGCTCAGAATAGATGCATTCATTCCCTGGTTTTTTGGTGTGTGGGTTGCTTATTGTTCTCCGCTGAGACCCTCCCTAGGAATTGCCCTCAGCAAAGAGAGCTCCTTGCCCCCGGGGGCACCTCCCCAGGAGGAACCATCCTGTGACTGGTTGATTGACACAAAGGTCTGCCCCTCTTGCCTGGATTTTGGATGATTTTGAAAAGCCATTCCCATTTCCAAATTCCATCCACGTGGGATTAACTGAGGCCCCTGTTGTGACTGCATTCCAGTAGGTCAGTGATTTTCAACCTTTCTCATCTCCTGTCACAGTAATTAGTAAACTAATTACTTAAATTCTGGGGCACACCAATAAATACATTAACTTTTGCGGATCATTCACATAGGATGGCTATTGTTGTGTTGGCTGTTTTCATTTTTATTTTTTGACAATCTAAGGAAAAAGAGGTTAGTGCCCTTGACCAAATAGTCAGGCTTTGCATGATTTAAAAATTCTGGCAGCACACGAGTTGAAAATCACCGCAGTAAAATATCCTCATCTGCAAGTTCTGCTTCTTTTATTCCATCACAGATTTTTTTTTCTTTCCCCAAGAGCAATCCCTACTAAACTTCCCATGTGCCATTGTGACTCAAATCTTTCCTGGGGTTCCCAACCTTAGATAATGCTCTTCTACTTAACTTGTTTCCACTGCTGAAAAGTGTTCCATTGTATGGCCATACTACAATTACTTTATTCATCCTACTGTTGATGGAAATCTGGAGTGCTTCAATTTTTAAAAGAAATATCAAACACTCTCATAGTCTTTGTGTCCATATGTGAATAGGTTTCTCTAGGCATACACCCAAAATGTAATTGCCAGGTAATAGGTTTTCTTATCCTTAACTTTTCAAGGGATTATACAATAACGCTTGAAGATTGTACAATTTACTTTCCTATGAATCCTCACGTTGCAAACTTACTTTTCTAACACTATATTTGGGTCCTTTGGCAGGGACTTATGTCACTGTATATTAATTGCTGCCAAGCTTTCCCAGGTGCCATGCCTCAATGCCCTTCAGAGACTTTGGTGTTTGCCTGGGGTAGGGGGTCTGTTCTAACTTGATCCAAATGGAGTCCTATCCCTTCATTACAGCTGTATCATGTGGGACTCTACTGGTTGTTCATTTTCTGTGGTATAATAATTTGTTTCTGTTAATCTTCAACTACTCAGCGCTTCTTTCTATATACAGGTTCTGGTATACAGTCATTGAGGGTTGCCTTTAAAACAAACAAACAAAAGGTTGTATTTCTCTAAATGCTATCTATGTTAGTAGAACTTTATGGGATTTAGTTCATATACTCCTAGTCTTCCTGTTGTGTGACACCTTTAATATCCTGTTTATTATGCTGTGGAATTATAGCACTCCAAGCAGTAACAGGGCTGTTAAGATTCTGTGGTCATTGTAATTAACTGTATTTCACCTTAGTGCCTCTTATCTTCAATTTATGAATATTGAGGTGTCCAGAAAAAATGTTTATTTAAACAATTCGAACTCTTTAGTAGTCAGGCTACATTTCAGAGAGAAATCTATGCTAACTGATCATTTATAATTTATTGCTTGGATTATCCCAGCTACAATTATTACTGATATTTCTTTCTTTACTAACAGTTAATTTTGTCCCAAGAGTTCCTACACCAACTGATAATACCTATAAATAAAGTGGGAATTCATAGAGGACTTCAATAATTTTTGTTTTACATTTATTTTCATATGTACATATTCATACTTAGCCTTTTTTCCCAAATAAGGCCGTAAGTTTGCTAGTCATTTTGTCTGAAATTTAAATAGATATATATGTGATATTCCCTTGACATTCCATGGAGGGTCAAAGGGGAGAAACCTCTCTGGCTTGGTCCCTTACAGAGACAGTGGGCTATTTGGGGCTAGGCTGCTGGCCTCCTGAGACCCTGAGCATTCCCAACTTGTTGTGTCAGACCTCGTCCACTGAAGTATAAGAAGTGGTGCTCTGATCCTCAGAATGACACCACTCCCTTTGGCCTGTGGAGACTGTCCAGTGTCCATTCCCCTTGGCTTCTTCCTTCAATGGCATCTATCTGAGAAGGAAGTTATCCTTCTGAGAAGGATAAATATAACTTTTAGTACATTATGGGTGGATAAAGAACAAAATATGATAAAGAAAACCTCACTACATTTTATTAACTCATATGATAGAAATATTTATGTAGTGTTTTTCTTCATATGCCTGTGATTGAGAAATATAGTCATATGTTAATTATGAAAAAAAACTTTCAGCAACCTATTATCTGGAAACAGGACACAGAACACACTCTTTTTTTTTCTGATGCCAAAAAATCTCACACTGTTACTCAAACCTCTAAATATTTTGTTGATTGAAATTTCAATAGATAGTGTTAAAATTTCACAGGCAGATAAGCTAGGGCCTTATTTCTAGTGTCACCATGTATGAGCTATTTATCCTTAGATAAGTCATCTCAGCTCTGTAAGTCTTAGATTCTCTTACTAAGAAATAGGAACATGTAATATTTACTTAAATATACACAATCAAAATTAATGAAAATAATTTAGCCCAGTGCCTGAATCATAAAAAATGCATTGATAAATAAGAAACGTGTCTAAAACTAATCATGTGAATGCAATTCTGTCTTTGGAACTCAAGTGGCATCTAATAGTCTTCATTCTTAGTTTGTGTTTCATATAAGACAGTCTGAAGTGGCATGGGCCATTTCTTATCTCCAGCAGAGAGACTCAGCTGCCAGAAAGAGAGATATATCCCATGGAAACAAGCAATGATGTGTTTGCCGTGCTTCTGGGAACACTGCAGGAAATAATCCTCATGCAGTTGTCAACAAAAGTCACGCCTGACTAGAGAGCGTTCAGAGATAGTGCCCAACATCCTCTCTGAGCGGTTCCTACATTCCCCGAATCAAAAAGGGACCTGACCTGCTGGGGGCCCCCAATACTCTCTTGTCATCATACTGATGTGGGGTCCTGCATAGGCTCCCACCGAAATGCCTGACTGCCAGCAATGGCTCCCTGCTGTGTGCCCCTATAAGTACCCGAATAGTCACTTTGTGTATGATCCTTTTTCTTCTTTCTTTTTTCACTTTATTCCCCTCGCTTCACCCTCCCCTATCTTCACAGTTGCATTCTGGGTCTACAGATTAGTTAGAGGCCCAGCAGGCAATAAACAAACATCAAAGTGGACATAAACCCAGCCAAGAAAGTCTTCATGAACTGACTGGAGTGACAAGGCAACACTGGCTCACACTCAGGGATGAAAGAATCATTTCCCACCTTACCTGCCCCTGCTGTGATTTCTCTGGGATGCAATTCACACTCTAGAGATGCTGTGAGAGTTAAGAAGGACTCCCAGACTGCTCTTTGCTTCGGGTACCTCCCAGAGTTCACTTGATTCAGAGTAGACTGAGAGCTGGTAGTATTCCTGAGTACTGGCTGTGTGGAGTCCTCACCTACTGAGAGTTTTACCCCATTCTCCCACCATCCCCTCCCATCATTTAGAAAATAGAGGGCTGGCCCTAGCCAGAGTGGCTGAGTTGATAGGGCTTCAGCTTGATTCTCTCTCATCATTGCTTTTCTCTCTTTCTCTCCCTCTCTCTTCTTCTTTGAAATCAATAAAAATACATTTTTACAAAATAAGAGAGAGCTTCCTTAGGACAAATAACTTTCTTTTCTGAAAATGGCCTCTTACACTCCCCTGCCTTGAAGTTAGGGGAGCTGGGATAGACCTCAGTTCTGTCATTCACTTGCTCTATGTTTGGGAAAGTTAATCAGTCTCTCTGAGCCTCAGATATCTTATCTTTGGTACACAGATAAGCTCCCACCCACAAGGTAGTTGGGAGGTATAAATCATATATGAAAATAACTGCTAAAAGGAGGTACTTCATAAGAATTAGCCAAAGTCAGTGTCCTATCAATCTTCTGCTCAAGAGCCTACCTTGGTTCCTTATTTCTTAAGGTTATGGATCCAAAGTTCATTCCTACTGTCTTCTGACACAGGTGTCTACAACCAAAGCTTGTACCTCTCCGGATCTTGGATCTCACAGTTTCCCAATATGCACATCACACTCCACTAGCGGGTCACCATCTTCTGTCCTACATGCTCCCTGTTGGTACTATCCCCTCATTACTGTGAATGATTTCCCAGCAGGGCTGATGACCAGCCCATGAATTTATTGCTTAAAATTGTCACAAGGCCAAAGTCTCCAGACACTTCCATAGGTTGATGATGTTCCTTTTCATTTATTCATATACTTGTTCAGTAAAGTATTCCCAGAGCTGTGTCCCAGACACAGTGTTGAGAATACAGGGATAAGGAACACAGACCCAGTCCTGGCTCTCAGGTAGCATATAGTCTATTAAAAAAAAAAAAAGGAAAATGGAAGAGACAGAGAAAATTACTTTCCTCAATTCTAAGCACCAGTTTTCCTCTTGGTGAGAAACTGATTTGCTGGATCATTTTTGTTAAGCATAGAAGGTAAGCCTGGGTGCCTGAGGCCAAGTGAGAGTAACTCTGAGCTTATTAAGGAGACGGATTTGGAACTCCAGGACTGCCCCTGGGGGAGGAGGTGAACAGCAGATGCAGTAATATGGAGCTTCCAGGAATGGCAGACTGTGCACTCAGGACCCTTCCTCTGATGTCCTTATAATATCCAGCAAAATATATCTTAGTTATAAATGTGTGTGTAAATGTTTTTCCCTGGTGATGCCTGTGTGGTTGGTCTAGGGAACATACTGTGAGAACCACGGTCCTCTATGGATCACCAATCTGCTTGTAAAGGGGTGGTAAAGCTTGAGAAGACTGTCAAGAGAGGAGGCAGGGCTTGCGCCTGCAAGGTTGTGAAATTAACTATCTTTGTTCCTGGTTGCCTGTTATCACAAATATTGTCCACGAACAAGTGTTCAATAGCCTATATATTACCATTATAGTTCCCAGAAGTACCACAAGCCCAATATTTATGCCTTTGACATGTCATTCCTCAAAGGTCCCATGGCCACTGTGATTTATTCTCCACTCTTGGCAAGTACAGAAAACCTTGTTGTTATGAACTCATCAAGCATTTAAGAGCTGATCCAAATTTCCCGTGACACCTCTATGTAGCACAAAGACATCTCAGGTACTGAGATATGTATAGACTGGAGAAGGTTATCATGGGACATAGAATCATGGAGGGAAAGCATTCATATCATGTCCTAGCCAGTTTGGCTCAGTGGATAGAGTGTCGGCCTGGGGACCAAAGGGTCCTGGGTTCGATTCAGTCTAGGGCATGTACCTTAGTTACACGTACCTGGCCTGGACCTTGGTCAGGGCTTGTGCAGAAGGCAACCAGTTGATGTCTTACTCTCATCTCACATCAATGTTTCTCTCTGTCTTTCCCTCTCTCTTCCCCTCTCCCTAAAAATCAATGGAAAAAATATACCTGTTAGTGAAACACACTTTGCTTTTATGACAAGCCATACTGTATTCAATCTATCTATCTATCTATCTATCTATCTATCTATCTATCTATCTATCTATCATCTATCTATCATCTATCTATCATCTATCTATCTATCTATCTATCATCTATCTATCTATCTATCTATCTATCATCTATCTATCTATCATCTCTATCTCTCACAAGTTAAAATATTTATACATGTTCACAGAGATTCACACTCCATAGGAAACAAAGCACACAATCAATCCTGCCTCCCTTTTTTTTTTTTTAATCCTGCCTCCTTTCTTGATAACAGATCAATTCTGCCTGACTTGTGTCAGAGGAGATCATATCCCAAACTAAACACCAGAGCTTCTTAGCCCAATTAAAATGTCTCCCCTGGTCCTTAACTAATTGTAGAGAAATTTATTAAAAAATATATTTTGAGCATTTTAAAGCTAGTGATAGTTAATGAAATGATTGTGGATTAGAAAAATATTATCTTTGGTAAATAACTATTTTACCTAAAATATTTAAAAGATGACTTTTTAAATAGAGAAATAGAAGGAAGCTATTAAGAATTTTTCCGGATCTAATGGATGTTTCACGTTTTCCTAGAGAAGAATAAAAAGAATGTAAGTACATCAGCCCAGAATGAATGTGGGGAAAGTCTGATCCGGTTGGATTCTCACTGCCATCCTTGTACAGCATGAACTTGGGCTTCAGTGGATACAAAGCTGGTGTCTGTCCTTTCCTACCTCCTTTTCCAACATTACCATCGGCTTCAGCTTAGGGTGGATATCATTTTATTTCTAACTTTATTGCCAGCATCTCAGGCCAAGCCAGCATCCTCCTGGTCCAATAGCCTCATAGTTGGTGCCCTCTATTCTCCTCACTCGCACTAACAGCTACCTTTTCCAATTTTGGAGGGTCTAAAAAAATAATACTTTTCTTTTAAAAGTATATATATATTTTATTGATTTTACACAGAGAGGAATTGAGAGGGATAAAGAGTTAGAAATGTTGACGAGAGAGAAACATCAACCAGCTGCCTCTTGCACCTCCCCTCTGGGGATGTGCCCGCAACCGAGGCACATGCCTCTGATAGGAATCAAACCCGGGACCCCCCAGTCCGAAGGCCAACACTCTATCCACTAAACCAAACCGGTTTCAGCTAAAAAATTAATACTTTTCCTCCCACCTTCTCAGTTGTTCTGTTTTGCTAATTATCAGATTTACAGAGAGAGAAAAAAAATCTAGTTTTTATTACATGTACATTGGGAATACAAATAGATATGACATTTATATGAAATTCCAAAGACAGTGAAGCAACATTGAGACATTTTGGGTAAAGGAGAAAGGGGGAAGAATTGCTCTTATATTTGCTAATAGACACGGAGAAAATGGCCCTCATGTCACTATTGGTCTCACTGGGGTCTAGGACTTTCAGCTTCTGATCATGTAGTACTCTATATGTGGTTATAGTTTTTTCCTCCTGCGAAAGAGATGGGCTGGGAAGTGATAAAGGATCATGAATCATTCTCTACACTGTTAAATATAACAATCCAAACAGTAACACCAGAAATGAAGTTAATTGCCAAGAACTATGCTAGGTCTATCAAAAATACTCTTCTTAATTGAAACTTGAAGTAATTTCTATATTTGAATGATTGAAAATGATTAGGTACTTGAACTAATCTTGTTCCCCTGGAAGTAGACCCTGAGATAGGACTCTAGGCAAGGAGTTAATTTGGGAGGTTATCCCAGGGAATTAGGGAGTGAGACTGAGAAAGGAAGATAGCAGCTACGTAGGAACATTTTTCAAAGAAATGATTATTCCTCTTTTTTGTTGTTGTTATTTTTTTATATTTAAATAAATCTTTATTCAGATTATTACAGATGTTCCTCTTTCCCCCCCCATAGATCTCCTCCACCCAATCCCCACCCCCGCCATTACCCCCACCACTGTCCTCATCCATAGGTGTAAGATTTTTGTCCAGTCTTTTTCCTGACCCCTCACACCTTTTTCTCCCAGAGAATTGTCAATCTACTCCCTTCCTATGCCCCTGATTCTATTATATTAACCAGTTTATCATGTTCACCAAATTTTTTATTCACTTGATTTTTAGATTCAATTATTGATAGATATGTATTTGTTGTCACTTTGTTGTTCATAATTTTTATCATTACCATTTTCTTCCCCCTCTTCTTAAAGAATACCCTTCAGCATTTCATATAATCCTGTTTTGGTGGTGATGAACTCCTTTAGCTGTTTCTTGTCTGTGAAGATCTTTGTCTGACCTTCAATTCTAAATGATAGCTTTGCTAGCTAGACTAATCATGGTTGTAGGTTCTTACTGTTTATCATTTTGAATATTTCTTGCCACTCCCTTCTGACCTGCATAATTTCTGTTGTGAAATCAGCTGACAGTCATATGGGTAGTTCCTTGTAGGTAACTGTTTTTCACGCTGCTTTCAAGATTCTCTCTTTGTCTTTTGCCCTTGGCATTTTAATTAGGATGTGTCTTGGTGTGGTCCTCTTTAGGTTCCTCTTATTTGGGGTTCTCTGTACTTCCTGGACTTATAAGTCTATTTCTTTCATCAGGTAGGGAAAGTTTTCTGTCATTATTTCTTCAAATAGGTTTTCAATATTTTGCTCTCTCTCTTCTTCTGGCACCCCCGTAATTCTGATGTTGGTACACTTGAAGTTGTCCCAGAGGCTCCTTACACTATCTTCATATTTTTGGATTCTTTTATCTTTTCCAGTTGGGTGTGTTTTGCTTCCTCATATTTCAAATCTTTGGTTTGATTCTTGGGGTCCTCTAGTCTACTGTTGAATTTCTATATTATTATTTCAAACAGTGTATGCTTAATTTCTGACTGGTCCTTTTCCTTTTTTTCCTTTTTTTCATTCTCATTAAGATCCTGAAGGTCTCACTAAGTTTCTTGGAGGTTTCTAGAAGATTCCTGAGTAATCTTATAACTGTGGTTTTGAAATCTATATCCAGTAGTTTGCTTTCCTTCATTTCTTTCATTCATGACATGTTTCTTTGTCTCGGCATTTTGGCTGCTTCCCTGTGTTGGAGTAACTTTGTATGGTAGGTGACTTAAA
Organism: Vespertilio murinus; assembly: GCA_963924515.1. NCBI lineage: Eukaryota > Metazoa > Chordata > Mammalia > Chiroptera > Vespertilionidae > Vespertilio > Vespertilio murinus. The sequence continues at coordinate 12,014,308 of OZ004714.1, read as the reverse complement.
GGCCCAGTGACTCAGCCTCCCCAATCATCTGAGGTGAACACTCTTGGTATACCCCTTTGTGGGCTGGGTGCACAGTCTTGTTGTAATTAAGCTTTGTTTGCTGTTGGTACACTGGGAGGAACTGACCTCCAGGCCAATTGGCTGTGTCTATAATGGAAGAACTGCTATGCTGGAGACATCCTTATGGCGTAGGACTTGCTTCAGTGGGACTTTGGTGCTCACTGAGTCTGCCTCTTCAGTGTGTCACTTATGAATGTGAGCAGTTGAAATATGGTATCATCTCACACTGACTACTAGGTACCCTGGCTCCTGGATTTCAAAGGAAGTGCAAGTCAGCTACTGCCTGAGGCCACCCTGCAGGAGCTACAGGGAGATCTGCAGATTTCTCCTCTTTGTTCAGGGTTTGGAAGTTTTGGTGCTGTCTGACCTAGCTGCAGTTTGTTAGGTTAAGCTGTGAAAGGGCAGGCCATTCATATGCAAAAGCCACTGCTCACAGTTTGGGTGGGTTTGTAAATTGGGTGGGGCAAGGTCTCAGGGAGTCACCTGGGCATAGCAAATAGCGATGGCTGCCAGTCAGCTATCTTTTGTCTTGTATCTCCGAGTACCACATCCCAGTGCAGTAGACTATGATTCCTACGAGCACCTCTGCAAAAAAGCCACCCTCACTTTCCGACCTGATGCCAGACAGTCCTATTTCTCCCCATAGGAGTCTGGGTCCCCAGAGTCTTGCTGGAAACTGGAGTTCAGAGTAGTAGGGAGCTTATATCTCCTTCCAGATTGAAAAAAAAACCCCAAAAAACAACAACAATGCATCCAGTTGTCAGCCTAATCCACGGACCTCCGTACCTCCACTTTTCCTCACCTGTGCACATCCTACCCAGTCTCAATGCTCTTTTTTCTTTCCTTCTAGTTATAGAACTTCTACTCAGCCAGCTTTCCTACGGTTTTGAGTGATACTAATTTTGACTTTTATTTGTAGTTTTGGTGTGGTTGTGAGGCAGTACATGCAGGTGTATACCTTATGCCGCCATCTTGGTTTTCTCCCATACCTCTGTTTATTATCTCTATATAGCCTAAGGAACCATCCGACCATTTGACCATTCAACTATTCAACTGATAGTTATGATGCACAGAGACCACCAGGGGACAGATGCTCAATGCACAAGCATTCAAACATAAAACAGACTGATGAATCTCAGAGGGTATGGAGAGGAGAGAAGGTGGGAAAAAATTAACCAAAGATTTTATATGCACACTAGAGGCCTGGTGCATGGATTCATGCACTGGTGGGGTCCCTTGGCCTGGCCTGCGGGATTGGGCCAAAATTGGCAGTCCAACATCCTCTGAGGGGTCCCAGATTGTAAGAGGGCACAGACCAGGCTGAGGGACTCCACCGGTGCATGAATTTGTGCATCAGGTCTCTAGTATCGTATATAAAGATTCAATCCATGACATGTAATCATCTACTTTTCTCTATATGCTACATTACACATTCATATTATATCACATATAATAATATTCAAACTCCTATTTGTTTTAGGATATGTATTATTATTATCATTTAATATCTTAGAAAATTCACAAGGAGAGATAAAGTTGCATGTACAAGGTCAAGTTTACAGTTAGTAATGGAATGAAAATAGTCTAAACCAGCAAAACTTGGTTTCTGTTAATAAACTTTTGAATTATGGAAGTTTAAACTATATCTTACAAACATCATGATGGCTACTATAATTTTTTAAAAAAAGAACACACAGAAAATAACAGGTGTTGGCAAGGATGTGGAGAATTTGGACCCCATATATACTCTTGGTAGAAATGTAAAATGGTGCAGCCACTATGAAAAGCAATATGGTGTTCCCTCAAAAAATTAAAAATAGAATTATCATATGATCCAGAAATCTCACTTTTGGGTATATGTCCTACAGAACTGAAAGCGGAATTTCAGAGATATTTGCACACTATTAACAGCATTATTCACGATATCCAAAAGGTTGAAGCAATTAAAATTCTCCTTAATAGATGAATGCACACACACACACACAAAAATGCAGGATATAATTACAATGGAATATTATTTAGCCTCAACAAGAAAGGAAACCCTTCCATATGGTACAGCATGGATGGACATTGAGCACACTACGCTAAGTGAAATAAGCCAGTTACAAAAAGACAAATGCAAGTATTCCACTTTTATGAGGTATCTAAAATATCACATTCATAGAGATGAAAAGTAGAATGGTGATTACAGGAGCTGAGGGGAAGAGGAGAGTGGGGAGTCATTCTGATATGGGTATAGAGTTTCAGTTTGGCAAGATGAATAATTTATAGGGATCTATTGCACAATAATGTGAATATAGTTAACACTACTGTACCAACATTGTTTATATATTTTTAAACATGTGCAGTTTATTATATGTCAATTATATCTCAATAAAGCTATTTTTAAAAGTTTAAACTAATTTTCTAGTTAGGGTTTTAGAACTGGGCTGGGTTGCTTTGCATCTTGCTCGATCATTCACTGGATGGGAGAATGAAGGAATATTTTTCTTCTTAATTCACTGCCTTCAGACAAGCTTGCCCATTCTAGACAGCTCTAATTACCTGGGGAAAAAATCACCCTTATATTGAGCTAACATCTGCAAAGAGCTGACAGTTAACACTAGTATGAAGTCCTGAGAACAGTGCCATAATCCCTGCCCCAATGCAAAGCTGATTCTGTCCCAGCCTCACCTCAGAACACATCTTTTGTTCTGTGGCATAGCTCCTATAGTAACCCACACATTATGTGGGACTCAAAAATCATAGGTGCCCAAGTGTCTAACTAGAAGTCATTTAGGAATTGACTGGAATGTTTAAGATTGTACAGAAAATAGGTACATCTTCTATACACTTCTTCCTATTTGACAATTATATCCTATAAAGAAATCCATAAAGTAGGGTAGAGAAGGTTATTCATGATATGTGTCTTATATGGAAACTTATTCATAAACTAGAGGCCCAGTGCACAAAATTTCATGCAAGGTGCTCGGCCCATGCAGCCCTGGCTTAGTCCGGGAGGCCGTTTGGATGGTCCTTCTTCTGTTTGGTCTAATTAGCATATTAGCTCTTTATTATACAGGATTAAAAATATATAGGACTACTGGCTTGTGCAAGGGTGCATGTTTGCTGAAATGCCAGAGCACAGTTTGGGGGGCATGGTGTCCTATTCTGCCATTTAACAGATACATCTCCCCATGAAACATTATTACCAGCAGGCCATGACTTTGACCCTAAGATCTCACATTTGCTTTCTCTGTTCAATGCCTCAATAAAATTGATATACTATCTATGTCCTTAGTACAGGGAGGGTTAATTAAAATACATAAAGTACTTCAAGGTCTTTTTCTTAAAGATGTGAGCTGAGTACATTATTATTACTATAAATACCAGTGAAAAATCAAATCACATCCTCCCTTTAGTCATCTCCGCTGGACATTGTTGCTTTCAGTTCTACAGGCTCATGATATTGTGGCAACATGAGCAATCTAGCATCAAATTTTACGTTTATCTTTATTTTTATTGTGTAAATAAAATTTTGAAGTCAACTAAAAAGAATAAATTATTTTATGGCCATTGTACTTTAACCTGAAGTTAAAATAAATATAACAACTTTTCCCACATGTCAACTTCATGTAGTTCATTTGAGGATGATAGATTTTTTTTTCCATTTCTTCAATTCCCCACAGGCAGAGATAAGTCAAGATAGAGACTAGGTCTCTTTCTACACCAAATATATTTAATCATCTAATCTTAAAAGTCAGATGATGATTTGTATCAATGCCCAAGAAGTTTTCCCAACTGCAAAAAGCTCTGTGCATGCTGAGATGAACTGGAAATACGGTGTCATGGGAGGAAACAAAAAAAGTGAAATCCAGAAACCCATAAAAACCAAATATCCTTAAAGGTATAGAGTCTTACTCTTCACAGTGTAGTTGAAAGTTAGGCATATTAGTAGGTTGATTTGGGACAAGTTGCATAATCTCTGTAAGCCTCAGGTTCCTTATCCCTGCAATAACAGATTGAGGCAGTGCTTGCTATGGCCCAAGGGCAAATGCTAAACAATTGGTAGCTATTACTGGAGAGCAATCTATGGCAGAGATAACATTGAAAGGTTCTAAAGTGAAGACTGCCCAGATTCAAATGCAGGCAATGACATTTTCAATGGTGGATCCTGGGGAGTTCAATCTTTGTTCTCTTCTATGAATAGTAGAATAGTGGAATTGCCTATCTGATATAGAAGAAATTAAAGGAGATGGTATGTGGATGCTGTTAGAACAACACCTGCCATGCAATAAGCATTCTCACAATGCCAGATGTCATTTTTTGTCATTTCCATCATAGCATTACAAATGTATTTTTCAGGATAGACACATAGGGTATTTTATACAACAGAATAATATTTATCAATAAGAAATAACAAACTGTGGATTCACACAATGTGAATAAATCTCAAATATATTATTTGAAGTGAAAGAATCCAGACTCAAAGGTTGCATACTATATAATTTTATTCATACAATAGTGTAAAGCAAACTATAGGAGCAGAAAGCAGACCGATCAATGGTTGCCAGGGGCTTGGGATGGAGAGAGAGAGGCTGATTATAAAGAGACAAAAGAAAGGAATTTGGGGGAGTATTTTGAATGTGGTGGGTGTAAGACTAAAACTCACATTAGTTCATATCAGCAATTTTCACCTTTTTCTTTTTTATCTCATGGCTAATTTTATCACATAAACTAATTACTAAAAATTCATCTGCACACCAAAAATATATATATTATACATTTTTCTGATCTGATAAAAATTTTTATATATATATATATATATATATATATATATATATATATATATATATATAATTTTGATTCATTCACACCAGATGGCTATGGTTGTATTGCCTGTTGTTGTTTTTTTTTTTTTTTCAATCCAAGGGAAAAGAGGTCAGTACCTTTGACTAACTAGTCAGGTATTACATGCCTTAAAAATTCTCACAGCATATTGGTTGAAAAACTGCTGGTCTATACTAAAAGGAATGAATTTTGCATTATATAAATAAATTTTTGAACTCAACTACAGAAGATTAAATTTGTTTTATGGCCACTGTAGTTTAGCTCAAAGAGAAGTCTTTAAAGGTAAGACTTTAGATGTAGGTGTAAAAAATAAGTATATACTAACATCTAATCCGTCGCTAGAGAAAAAAGCTCACTTCTAAAAAATAGTTGCTAGCCCAAACCGGTTTGGCTCAGTGGATAGAGAGTTGCCTTTGGACTGAAAGGTCCCAGGTTCCATTCAGGACAAGGGCATGTACCTTTGTTGCAGGCACATCCCCAGTAAAGGGTGTGCAAGAGGCAGCTGATCCATGTTTCTCTCTCATCGATGTTTCTAACTCTCTATCATTCTCTCTTCCTCTCTGTAAAAAATCAATAAAATATATATTTTAAAAAATAAAATAAAAAATAGTTGCTTCACTTTCCTAAATTCTTTGCAATGCAGTTTTTCACTATCTCAGCTCCAAATTCCAGAGTGTAGATCCTGTGTTCTCCAATGCCCTGAATTGGGACTGAACTATTTCAATAAAACTTTCAGGAGCCGAGGTCTCTCAGGTTATGGCATCTCAGGCATTTAGTGAATTAACCATTTTTAATATAGAAGTTCCTAAATTATTAACATTTCCCCAAGTGATATTTGATGGTAAAAGTAATATCTTTGTGAAGCACTAAGTGATTTTTTTTTATGAAAAAGTAGAATAAGCTGACAGAAAGTAATAATTACACTGTCAAAGAATACAAGATTCTATTTTCTCAGAGCCATCTATATTGCCTAGATTCGGCTGTCATCAGATGGTAAGATTTATTTCTCCTTTAATTGCACCATGGCAAGTCAGTTTTGTGCAAAAGATATCTGCAGTGCCCAATTTCTCAGAAGGGCACAAAACCCATGGCTTTGCTTATGCAGGGATTAGACACACAATTAAGACAATGGCTTGCATGCCAGTGGAACTGGAGAATACAGCTTTATCGGAGCCCTGGGATGCTGTTCAGATGTTTTAAAATATAAATCCACTGGTGATTTATTTATTAGCTGGAAGACGACAACTATTCTCCTTCCACACTAGTTGGTTCCAGACGCTAAGCTCATGGGAGCTGCCCATGAGAGCTGTGAGTTTGACCTCTTTTGTGCAATTTCTGAGGTTTGCTTGCTAGTGCATTAAGTATGGAGTATACATTATTAACCCATTATGTTTGTAAGGTCTTGTGTGTGGCCTATTCTGATAACTTTGCAAATTTCACTGGTAAGTCATTACAGAATCATTATAATGAGCCAGAGCTTACAACTAGGGAACATAATCATTGGTTTCACTGCTTTTCATTCTGCTATTTATGTCATTGCAAGACAATCTGGCTGGTCTGCCTTTACTCTAATACCCTAAATACTCATGTCTCTTCGATATAACTTATTGAATGGGATTGACAGGACACCTATGGGTGCCTTGTTTTGGACTAAAAACTTGGGGCAACAACATACAGAGGCATATGCTTTTCCTTAGTCCTAAGGGTGCTTTGGAATCACTTTGGAGAGTTACAAATTACGTTTATTAAAAATTGGAGGGGAAAACAAAACTCTACACTGCCAGGTGCTGAATTGAAAATAATTAGATGTGTCAGTGGGTGGCACAGTAGAGCTTAGTTACTCACGAGTTCCGTTTTCAGCACTGGTTTTCCTAGATCTGCATCTGACTTATACCCCTAACTGGCTGTGTGGCCATGAGTCCGTTTGGTGAGCTGCTGTTTCTTCATCTGTAAAATTAGGATTATATTAACTGCCTCGACATTTAATTTATACAATCATTTAGTTGTGTAAATTAAATGCAATTTCCCATGTAAACCAATCAGCACAGTGCCTTGCATTGCTCTAATGAAAGCTATAGAGAGCTTCTTAATTGCACATCCTATCACTTATGGGCGCTATACATCACTGGACCCCTGGTTTGCACCTGGTAGTGTTGAATTATCCCTTTTTCCTGTACTGTACTTCAGACAACTCTCCTCAATCATTGTCACCTCTTATCCCCCCGCCACTCTGACCATGGCTTCCCCTTGTGCTTCTGTCTAACACATCTCTGTTCCCATCTTAAATGCTGGTGTTTTGTAAGAGTGTGCCTTGGCTTCTCTTTTATTCTTGCCTACTTAATCACTTTGAGTGGTCTCATCGACACTAATGATACATTGGAAGGGCTAGAGATACGGCCATTTGAATCAATATTTTCTCCTGCACCCGTTCAATTGGCGATCTGTATCTTTAGCCTAGAGGTTTGTCTCTGGAGACCATTATACTCACCTAGAAATCCTATAGTTACCTCCAACCCAGTGTGTTGTAGTAGCCCATCCTGATCCCATAACCGATTGCACTGTCTTTTATGTTACCTTCCTCAGTGTGTGCTATTTCCACCCATCCAGTGTTGTGAGCTGTTCAATGGAGAATCATACTTCATTTTTTGCTTATCACTCTCCACCTCAAACCAGTCACAGAGGATAGCTGATATTACCTCCAGCTTGACTTTAATTCATCTTTTTTTTTCTTGGATCTCCTCTCTCAGCTGCCACCATGTCATTACCTCCTAATCTCTGCTACCAATTTATTGACTCCTCAGACTCCATACAGCTAATTTAGTGGAAGAATCATTTTTACCTGGGCTACTGCAACAAATGTCTAACTGAGCTTCTGATTCCTAACATTGCCATCCTCTCTGTTTCCTTTTTCAGAAGAATTGCTAATTCAAAAAAATATTTCTAAGCTTCCCATTTAAAGTATTTCAAAGATTTCTTGTAGTTTTTATGATGAAGAGAAACAAAATCTTCATATTGTATGCTCTGTAATCTCAAACTATCTGGGTGAGCAAATGTGATTCCTATCTTTGTGGTTACACTGTGTGACTTAGGCTGGGTCCAAAATAAACATTTTTTTTTATTGTATTAGAGAGTGACTGTCAACTCTTCAATTCATTCGGGGCCTCCCCAATTCTAAAATAGTTATCCTTCACTCCAACTTATAGAAAGATACTTGCAAGTCTCATATTCCTCACTGGGATTTGTTTTTTTATTCATGTCTTTGCATATGATACATTCTCATTTATTTAACAAAGTTCCTGGGGGAAAATGAGGGAACAAGATAGACATAGCTTTTGTCCTTAGAAAAATTACAGTTACTGGGAGAAAATTAAATAGATACTTTAAAAATGGAAATAATGTAAATTTGCAGCAGATTTGGCTATAAAAGAAAGAAAATTATAGTATTGAATATGTCATAAAGAAATAATTAACTTACTGTACATTGTTCCAGAAATTACTATGCAGCCAATAAAAAAATGATGTATATATTTAGTCATTAACATAGAAAAATGCTTGTGAAATATTATTTGGGGAAATGATTCAGTTACTAAACACGAACTTCCTTACCCATGTTCCATCTTACTCCTATTTTTTTTTTTAATATTCAGTTAAACTGCCACCTTCTTTTGAAAACTTTCCCTGACTCTCTCACTCATCCTCTGTACCCGTGCCACACTAACAGAAAATTTATGAGAAGTTTAAAATTAAAATTTGTGGTTTTGAATAATTTTAGAATTACAGAAGAGTTGTAAAAAGACTACAGAGAGAATCCTGTATATGCCTATGCCAGATATCAGCTTCAATTACCATGGTTCATCTGTCAAAATAATGCTACAGAGTGATGAACACAGTTGCAAAAAAAAATAAATGTTCTCTGAATTATGTGTGTAGTACAGACCTTCCCACCCACATCTAATGCAAAGGCCACCTCAGCTTGGTTTCTTGTTGAGAATTTCAAATGCCCCATCACCGTTTGGATTAAGTTACATTCCAGCCTTTCCCTCTTGTCCTTAAATAATTAATTGTTTCTCTAACAAGTTATTTAAAAAAATATATATTTTATTGATTTTTTTTTACAGAGAGGAAGAGAGAGGGATAGAGAGTTAGAAACATCGATGAGAGAGAATCATCGATCAGCTGTCTCTTGCACACCTCCTACTGGGGATGTGTCCACAACCAAGGTACATGCCCTTTACCGGAATCGAACCTGAGACCTTTCAGTCCACAGGCAGGACACTCTATTCATTGAGCCAAACCAGTTTTGGCTCTGACAAGTCATTTTTGTCAGGTAGGTGCTTGCTAGTTTCTAGGTCTGTGCCTCTTTTACCCCATCCTATAAAGGGGAAGACCAAGGTCCTCTCATAAACAAATTTTATCTTAGAGATAATCACCAAGATTGACCTAATCATTCTTGCCCCAGTCAATAGTCTGGCCTTTGACTTCTTGTGGTTAGCTCTCTAAGTACAGTATTGATCACCAGCCATTTTCAGACTTTCCTTAAAAGTAACACATGCACGCGCACACACACACACACACACACACAAACAACAACAACAACAACAACAAAACACAACACAACAAAACAAAAACATAAGTAGGTTAGTCATTTGAATATATTTGAAGGGTCAGTGGGTACTCAAGACCTTGGGATTTTAAGCAAAGCTTTTATGCAGGTTGTACTGTATCTATATTTAATTAGTCCTTGGTTTTATTTGTATATAAATGTTTGAATCGAGTTATTCATTCTTATGTTTGACGTTAATGTGGCTATTATCTTTGCCTTAGACACAGTGGGCCTAGTAAACAGTGCTTTAGTATGGCCCCTGTAAGTCAGTTACATAAGCATTTAACAATGTCCAGCAAGCCCTGTCCTCAGAGAAATAGTCAGAAGCACCAGAGTTCTCTGTCCTTGAGCACAGAGCTGAATGCTAGCAACCACTTGTGTGGGATTTGGCATTTTAATCTGTTTATGGGGAATTTAAAATCCCTCTCTGCCTATTTCAAAGTGTGTCATTGCAAAGATTAAATACACTATCAAATGATATAGTTAATAACATTAATACTAATAGCAGCTAAGGCTCATAAAGGACCTACTATGCACCAGGCTTCTTTCCAGTGTGGTGTGTATATTGATTGATTTGATCAGAAAACTATGTGTGAACTACCAAATATCACAATAAGATTCAGTGTGTGGTTATTACCCCGGTGTAAAAACACACCAAGCAGAAGTTAACTCCTCAAGGTGAATGTGTTTCTGAAATAAATTTTGGACAGATTTTATGTGCTGAAGGAGGTTAGAGAAAATGGAGGCCAAAGAGGCCTGGGCAGACTGGCTGGGTCTCAGTGCTATATTTGGAATATAGAGCTGCAAGCTCCCAGGTCTGCATCCTGACCTAAGTCACCCTTAAGTTCTCCCTCATCATTGTGTTATTGTTGTCATTAGCACCATCGTTATCATTGCTCCCACCCTCTGGGCTCTCAGCATTTCATGACCACCTAGTTCATGTTGGGCACTTGGCATGTGTTATTTCATTTCACCTTCCTGAAAATCCTGAGAAGTAGGTGTCATCATCTTCATTTCATGAACGACTCAGAGAGAATGTGTTACTGGCACAAAAAATATGAAGTTAGTGGCAGAACAGGAATTTGTATATGTATGTGGATGACTTTGAGTCAAGGTTTATTCCGATCCTTTAAATGCCTGTAACGATGGTAATTCTCACTAACTCATTGTGGCTCCAATAACAAGATCATCTTTCATTCTAACTTTTCCCAATAAAGCTAAAGGAAGCCAAATATAGCAAGGCCTGATGGAAACAAGGTAGTATGTTTTTCTAAAAAAGAATGACACAAAGTAGTCTGTTTTTCTAAAAAAGCTTGTCTTAATAAGGGTCATTAATTCTCCATGAAAGACTTCAAAGCACCTGCTGTTACACCACCATGATCAGAGCCTGGCCATTTTAAATGACGCCTCCTGCTGAAACCGGTTTGGCTCAGTGGTAGAGCGTCGTCGGTCTGAGGACTGAAAGGTCCCGGGTTCGATTCCGGTCAAGGGCATGTACCTTGGTTGCGGGCACATCCTCAGTAGGGGGTGTGCAAGAGGCAGCTGGTCGATGTTTCTCTCTCATTGACATTTCTAGCTCTCTATCTCTCTCCCTTCCTCTCTGTAAAATATCAATAAAATATATTTTTTTAAAAAATTAAATGCCACCTCCTCCGACATCATTTCTTTTCTTTCCCCAAGCAACCAAGGATCATCTTAATTCCTCTGCCAGTCACTTCATATTTTCTGTCACATTCACATGAGCTCCTTGAAGGGGAGAAAATGTCTTATTTTATATCCTTCTTATACTTATAAAGTCTGCACAGGACTCAATATATACCAAATACCCCCATTAACCTATTTAATTCTATAAAAATTGGATGTAGCATGTTTTTCTGAAATATGAGCTCTTGAGTTCAGGGTCATGAAGTTAATCCTGCCTTTGCCACTTACTGTGTGCTTATATAAGAAGATAACTTAATTATCTCACTCTGCTCATATAAAAATGGGACTATATTCCATAGACAATGACCATAGAGTTATAGACATCATGGTTCTAACTCAGTATCTACATACAGTAAGTGCTCAGATAAATATGATTCAACCATGCCTTCTGTATAAGGAATGCAAAAATGTGTCTGTTGCTCTCTTGTCTAGAGCAGACAATAATAATCCATATTTTTTTCTTCTTCTTAGTGATGCTAGAGAATCTTCAGAAATCTTGTCAACACAGAACTTCATACAACATCTATCAACTCACTGGATTTGGTATGTAAATGATGGTCTTCATATTGTCCTTGTCTAACTGGAGAAACCAGCAAACAAATACATAATTTCAACACTAAGTGAAAAGAAGGAAAAATAGAAAAGAACACTCAATAAATAGTGCTAGGTTTGATTGAGCAATTGAATCAATACCCCTACCTTCTGCACTGGCTTTTTAGGTCATTTTACTGTAGAATGAAATGGTTAGCTCTCTAAGTACTGAAATCACATTTCACTTGTGGTGACCACATTCCATTATCTCCCTTCCTAGTTTGCATAAATAAGTCTCCACCCAGAAAAAGCCCGCCAAAAGACCTTTAAAAACTGCTGACTCACATCATTGGGTGCTGGAGCCATCCAGGCTCAGCCACCTGGTGTGTGGATGATCAAATGTATTCATAATCCCTCACCACTGTGGCCTCAGGAGTGCCTTCCTCTTCTGGCAACCTAACACATAGTAGAAAAGGAGGGAATGAGGTCATGAATAGCTCATCGAGCATTTGACATATGAATTTCAAGATCAAGACAGATTCAGTGAGATGAAAATGGTCCTTTGAGCCCAGAAATAAAGAATACAAAGGGAAATAGAGAAAGAAAGCTGTGAAGTCAATCATAGGCTAGATGACAAATACGTATAAACCAAATCAAAAACATTTAGCATGTTTTGTAAGCAGGGGAATGGATCAGAATTGTGCTTTGGTAAAATTTCCCAGACTACAATGTGGAGCATGGATTGGTTTATGGTCTGATTTGAGCCTGAAAAGTCTTGTTCACAGTTTGTAGCAGGAATATGGGTAAGAGAAGAATTATGGCCTCAACTAAGATGATATCGGTTATAGGATAGGAAGAAGTTAGGAAGACTTAAAAAAAACTAAGAGGCAAGAAAAAGAGTATATTTGGTGGCTTATAGCTGTGAGAGATAAGAGAGAGGAAAAAGTCAAGGTGAATGCCCAGTTTCAATGGCTTTAACTCCAAGAGAGATGATAGAAATGAATGTGCACAGAGAAAGTCCTTTGGGAAAAGACACTAGGATCTGTTGGAATGAGTTTTGAGGTGGAGATTCCAATATGACAGTCAGTTGAAGATGCCCAGCCTCAAGCAGTATGATTAGTCTGGACTCAAAGAGGTTGGAGTCAAATATGCTTCAGTAAAAGAGAGAAGGGAAGAGGGGGAAAGAAAAGAGAGAAAGAACACATAAACCTATAGATATGAAAACCATTTCATGTTTATTATGCAAAATCAAGTATAAATATCTAAGAATAACAATTATAATAAACCTACTCCACTGACTTATATTCTTGCATTGGTCAGGAGCCAGGGAGGAGATAAAAACCATACAACTGCAGGAAACAGTTGCCACCTCTGGGGCTGTGTGTGTGTGTGTGTGTGTGTGTGTGAAAGGAGTTGGTGTTGTTAAACTCTGAGGCTGTGTGGGAAGACCCTTGCACAGCTAAAGTGAACTTTGGAGCAGAAGCCTTCTGAGGCTGCAGACTGGACTCTTGAGAAAACAGTGCCAGTTCATGTGGGTGACTTCGGATGCATAGCGAGGCTTATTGTGCAAATGTTGGACAGTCTGCAAACTGGAATCAACTCTTACCTCTAGAATGTACTGCTGTTAGTGTGGTGGAGAAATATTGTTATGCTGCTGTGATAGAAACAGATCCAAAGGTGGGAATAGAATGAAAACGGAAATTGAAACAAAAGAGAATAATTAAAAAGGAGCAGGTTCTTTAATCTGCCTCTGGTCTCTCAGTCTCCCTCTACTGCCCTCTGTTGGCAGAGAGTATAGTAATTTGCTAAGTCAAAATGTGGTTTTCAGACCTTAGTGTCACAAAATAATATAAAGAAAGATAGTTTGGAAGTTAAGTCAATAGCTAAATATCCTTTGGCTTAAATATGCAATTGAAATGATATTTTAAAAACTTTATAGTTTGTATAGTACACTATGGTCAATAACATCCTTTCAGAATGGTTTTTTTTTTGTTGTTGTTGTTTTGAGGAAGGGGTCAATTTAGTGCATTTCAGCTTCACAATTATGAGAGGTACGAATGGCAGATATGACCACCTTAATTTTCCATGTGAGGAAATTGGAGTAGAGAGAAAGCTATTGGTAGACCACAATAATGTGTCACAAATCAGAATTAGAACCAAGACACCCCATCTACATTGTCTTATCACCACAGCAGGTGACTCCATAAACCCGCCAGTAACTGGATTCCTAACACTAATGAAGTCCACAAACCCTACTGTCATGGGGAAAGAACTCTGGTACTCTGGCATCGCTCATTGTCCCAGGTCAGAGCTAAATCCCATTTATTTGCTGACTGATTTTATTACATTTTGAAGACGGGGGTGGGGAGGGGGAGGCGGGGGTGGTGGTGGGGGGGATGTGTCTCTAGTTGAAGGTTTTGGGATAGTTGAGGGCAATTGAATTTAATGTTTCCTGGAACACCAATTTGATGTCTTTCAAAAATCCTGAAGGAATGCAACTCAATTTATTACTTTAAAAGAACCATGTCTTGCTTTGGAGCATGTCTTCCTGTGCCAGAGAAGAGCATGGCTCTGAGGTGAGTGGTGATATTTGTCTGGCATCTGTAAAAGGTGAATTTAGGTGAATGGGGATAGGAGGGGGACATCCTCCTCTCCTTAAGAAACTCTATTTGCATCTGCCAGGAAACTGTAATGATAGTTAAACTGAGAACGGCGATATAAAAGCATCTGAGGTCCTTGTGCAGTGTACAACTTGAATGACAGTAAGTGTTGACCTGTACTTGAAGTCTACACTCATTCTGTAGCTTTCAAAATTAAGTTTTATATGGGGAAGTGGGTAATTGGTCATAATGTTTAGTGTTTGCCCTATTTCAGTTGTACTCGTGGGATTCTTGAGTGGGTTAATAGATTTTATAGATTTCCCAAAAGGAGGAGAATTGCATTTTCCATAATTCTAAGCCCCAAGGGGAGAAGTAAAACCTTTTCTTTAGGAACTTACTATAGGGAAAATGTCCTGGGAAACATATCTGGAACAACTTTTATCTAAACAATAACACCCACTTTCTTCCCCCATAACCACCACCCTTTATTTTGTCTCTGCTAAGAAAGAGGGGCCCTCTGTCTCCCAAGAGATGATGTGTATCTGTTGAGAGGGGGTGGGACACTGCTAGTCTTTATGATGCCCTGAGGACATTTTTATCTCAGCTTCACTAAGTTACACATACATACTGGCACACATTTACACACCAAATTGGGCATTTCTTTATCTCTTTTTCCCCCTAAGGACATGCTGTTTTTAAAATTGATTTGAGAGAGAGAGAGTGAAAGAGGTATAGGGAGAGAGAGAGATGTGAAAGTGAAACATCAGTTGGTTCCCTCCCATATGGGTCCCAACTCAGAGACCTAACCTGCAACCTGGATATGTGCCCTGACTGGGAATCACACCGGCAAGTTTTTGGTGTAAGAGACAACACTCCAACCAACTGAGCCACTCCAGCCAGGGCCGTTGGGTGTCTCTCAGTGAATACTTTTATGTCATTTGCCAGTTCTCTCACTCTCTGCCCCTTCTGAGAAAGAAGTGGTCTCTTCTGAGAAGTATTGGGGAGAGTGTGACTGCAGTTGGCTTGTCTCAGACAGGAAGACATGGGTATTGAACTGAAATACCGAGGAGGGGAGGACCTTACTGTCTCTCTTTCTCTCTCTCCTGAATGTTGAGTTTACGCCCCATGTCCCAGAGCCTTATCTGAACAGATCATTGTGCTCTGTGGTCCTCCTCCCCCCAGTGGAGTCAATGTCCCATTTCCAGTCTCTTCCCTTAAGGTCTGTCAGTACATTCAATTCAAGGTCTGCAGAAGGAAGTCTTCCATGACTTGCCCGTCCACTTCACCAATAAGAAAACAAGTGCACTGTCAACTTAATCTCCTTTAGGTCCTGGTTTTTAATTTTCTGTTACCCATTTATTTGCACTGAGTGGGTGGGATAGTAGGATTAGTACATCTGGAAATTCAAGAATGTCTTTTGAGTTTCAAATTCACCATGATGACAAACTACATTTCCTACCTTAGAAATGTCATGGGCTTTCTAATAAAGTTCTTAGCCCTCTTTTACTGGAGGGATTACAAAAATAACCAGGTGAGGGCTTGCCAGGTACACTGTCCAGAAATTTCCAACTTGGGATGTTGAACTAGAGGATATTTAAAGTTGTGTGCAATCCCAAGAACCACCGTGATTGGCAAACTGCGGCTCCCGAACCACATGCAGCTCTTTGGCCCCTTGAGTGTGGCTCTTCCACAAAATACCACGGCCTAGGCGAGTCTATTTTGAAGAAGTGGTGTTAGAAGAAGTTTAAATTTAAAAAAAAATTGGCTCTCAAAGGAAATTTCAATCCTTGTACTGTTGATATTTGGCTCTGTTGACTAATGAGTTTGCCGACCACTGCCCAAGAATATATTTTTGTAGACAAATTCCCCTAAATGTTTAACTCAAAATATTTCTAAACAAGTATGTTTGTGAAACCTATGGTGGCATAAAGCTTAAAATAATGAACTTGGAATAAGATAGTCTTGATTTTAGTTTTAGTTCTGCCACATAGTTTACTAGTATACGATACCTTGTTAATGTTATCCAGTTTCTCTGAATCTCAATATCCTCGCCTATGAAATGGGAATAATAAGAATATTAATACATGGAAATATTTTTGAGAATTAAATGTAATCAATAATAGTGCCTGCACCCTGGAAGCACTCGACAATTAACAACTGTCATTATCATTGTGACTGAAGGTAATTAAAAATAGGAGGGGCAATAAAAAATTTCTCCAGCAGAAAATTAACGAGCAAATAAAGCAAAGGCAAGGTATTTTAAATTGGGAATATTAACACATGCTTGTATACTGATGAAATTTAAGACACAGAAAAGATTTGAGATAGCAAAAGAGAGAGAGGATAGGGAAGGTAGGAGAGGGTGGGGATAAAGGGGAGAGATCAACCAAAGGACTTGTATGCATGCATGTAAGCCTAACCAGTGGTTGCATACAACAGTGGGGTGGGGGCCTGTGTGGGGAGGGGTTTGGCATGGGAATTGGGGATGAGGAAAAATATATGATACCTTAATCAATAAAGAAATTAAAATTTTTTTCAAATGTAAAAACAAACAAAAAAAAGAGGAAGGATAAATGAAGGCACAGTGTTTCACTTTAAAATTGATAATTTTAAGAAAGCTGTCTTTATATTATTACTAGTGGCCCAGTGCATGAAATTTGTGCACAGGAGTAGGGAGTGTCCCTCAGCCTGGCCTGCACCCTCTCCAATCTGGGACCCCCTCGGAGGATGTCTGACTACCTATTAATATATCCACCTCACAACCCGGGACCACTGGCTCCTAACCACTCACCTGCCTGCCTGCCTGCCAGATCGCCCCTAACCATTCTGCCTTGCCAGTTTGCTCATTCACAACTGCCCCCACCCCCTGCTTGCCAGCCTTCTCCCCTAGCTGCCCCCCCCCCTTGCCAGCCTGATCACCCATTCTGCCCTTCCCTCTTGGCCTAATCACCTCTGCCTTGGCCTCACCACCATGGCTTTCTCTGGAAGGATGTTCGGAAGGTCTCCTGGTCATATTACCCTTTTATTAGTATAGACTGGTGATCTGCTTTATTACTAGGGGGATAATCCATGTCAAATGTTGTTATTTCAATTGTCCTGATCTGCACATTGGTAGGTGGGGAACCTAGACCCAGGCAAGTCCTCTGTGACCCCTACCTGTCAAGGAACAGGTTTGACATTAAGACCTTTTGCATCTGTGACCGAGTCGCATACTTGGGTATTTTTATTTTATCTTGGTTACTGCAGATAACATGCAGCCATAGTTTTCTCACGAAGGCCACAAAAGATCAGAGACAGAAAATAGGCTAAAGTGCTCCCCCCGGAAATCTAAGATTTATCAGTCGTCAAGTTGTCTGAGGGTATGCTTGCCTTTAAAATTCTGCAGAAGGCCCTTGTGGTTTCTCGGGTTTTAATCTCTCTCTTTCATTCCCACAAAGCAAGTACGTCTCCTCCTTCCCCTGTAAAATTGTCTTGTCACTTGTGACATTAATGCAGAGAGAAAATCTGTTACAGGCAGCCTTTGCTTCCCTTGATCTTAGAGCACGCCTCAGCTAAGGCTTTCCTCAAGTGCAGAGATACAGGGGAGAGAATGGATTTGCTCTCTGGGTTTCAAGAAGGATGGGGGCAGGGTGTGGGGACCAGGATCTTTCCTGGACCAGGATGCCTGGATCTTTCCATTGCATACTGCTTTCTCTAATGTAGTCCACAGAGCAGTAGAGCTGAAAGGGACTTGGAGGATCATCTCATCCACCTCCTCATTCGTTCACAGACGAACAAACAGAGAGATGAAGTGATCTGCGTAGACCTCAGTTAGTTGCTAACAGAGGGCGTATTCACCCTCTTCTCCCTTCTGCTCTGAAATTCTTTGCTCTGCGTGTACTCATTGGACAAGTTACTTCAGGTGGCTGGGCTGAGATGAACTTCAAGCGATTTAATAGTTTCCACGTCTGAGTGGTCACCAAACTTAGCTATACATTATTTAAAAACCCGTGGATTGCCAAATTCCACTCCATTCATTGTACTATGTGAGTCTATGTCAGTGTCCTTGTTCCAACATCTGTAATTAGGCAGGAAAGACTTTATATAGCAAACTTAATCTTTAGAAGGATCTGCTTTCATGGCTGCTCCTTGTCTGGTACTTGGATTTTGTAAAGTTCTTCTAAGGGATAAGCATCATTTGCTTTCCTGGTACATGCATCACGGTCACATGAGTTTCTTCTAGAAGTCTGGCTATTGGGTCTAGGTAGCCAGTTTCTACCAAATGCCCTGGGCTCTGAGTTTCAAATGGGCTTCCCTGAGCAGGAGAACTGCATATGTGCTGCTATGTTTCAGGGCTGGGAGGAGAGTGTGTTCACTCATTACGGAGAGAAAAGAAGTCCACGCATGGGGTTAGCACTAGATGCCTGATATATCTTTACTGGTCTGATTGTGTATCCCCACTGCATCACTGAAAGAAATCTTTGTCATGAGTAAAATCAGACTCCGGTCCCTTTGGTCATTGTAGGGAAACGTCGTGATACAGTGGTCCTGGGCCTACTGCATCACATCGTGTCAGAGGCGGTTACACCATTGTTGACAAAGAAACATAAAATGTCACCTGTGTCTTCTGAACAGCCAGGAAACCTCTAAAGACCCTGCAGTGTGAGTCAGGAGGAGGTATCCTTTGCCCAGAAGTTGTCTTTTCACAAAATTGTTTAATAGTAGGAGGAATCAAGGGGGTGTTCTCCACTTGAGATCTTTTAGACATCTCAGACTTCGTAGTTTCAAAAGAAAAATGTGGATGTTTCATCCCAAATCATCTCCAATAGCCACCCTCTTTGAGTAAATGGCAATTTCAGTTTTCTGTGCTTAGTTTTCTCAGGCAGAAAAATGTTAACATATTTATTTTAAAAATGTATTTATATATTTCTAAATCTTTATTGTTGAGAGTATTACAGATGTCTATCCTTTTCTTTCCCCCTTGTCCCCACCACCCAGTTCCTGCTCCACCCCAGTTCTTCACCACCCTACCATCTGTATTTATAGGCAGCACATTTATGCATATGAGTTCATTGTTTAACCTCTTCCCACCCCACCCCACTTCCCTCTGAGATTCCTCAGTCTGTTCCATCTTTCCAGGCTTCTGGTACTATTTTATTCATCAGTTTATTGTGATCATTAGATTCCACATATAAGTGAGATCTTGTGATATTTGTCTTTCAAATTTTTCTTAATACTCCACTGTCTCTCACACCACCTGGAAATCATGAAAATTAATTTCAAAATATATCTCCAAAGGCAATTGCTTGATAATAATCCCACCTTTACTAGTCTGGGTTAAATTATGTTCTCTACCAAATTTAAAAAAAATATATATGTTTTATTGATTTTTTTATAGAGAGGAAGGGAGAGGGATAGAGAGTTAGAAACATCAAGGAGAGGGAATCATTGATTAGCTGCCTCTTGCACACCCCCCACCAGGGATGTGCCCACAACCAAGATACATGCCCTTGACCAGAATCAAACCCGGGACCTTTCAGTCCGCAGGCCGATGCTCTATCCACTGAGACAAACCGGTTTCTGCTTTCTCACCAAATATTGCACTATTATGCCACTCATCTCCTTCCACGTACCACTGCATTCTCAGCCTATATAGCCTATATGAACTATATCAACTCTCTCATGATAAACTGTCAATAGCATCCCATGTCAGTCAGAATAAAATCCAAATTCCTTATCTTGACCTACAGGTACCCCAACTATTTCATACCTGCCTCCTCCATGTCCCACCCTCCAGCTCCATTTTCCTACTTACAGTCCTCAAACCCCAAATATGCTTCTGCCCCATCACCTTTGTAATTGCTGTTCCCTCTGCCCAGAACACTCTCTCTTAAGTATTGGCCTGCTTCACTTTCTTCAGGTCTCAGCCCCAAGGAAACTTTGCTGAGCAGTGTCAGTGACATAGCCCCTCCAACCCAGCCTTCTCTGTTGTCTTACCTGGCTCTCTTCCCCGCGCCCCCCACCCCACCCCCTGCCAAGCACTTCTGAACCCCTGACATTGTATATATGCGTGTGCTTATTTGAATATTTACTTTTTCCTCCTCGAATGTAATGTAAACTCTGTGAGATGCCATATGGTTCTGTTCCCTGCTCAATCACCCATGTCTAGGGCAGTGAGGGACTCAGAGAGCTGGGGAAAGTATGTGAATGAATGAATGAATGAATGCAGCAGTGACTGAGCTGTGTATGGAGTGTGAGGAGAAAGTTCTGGATTGTAAAGGGAAGGTTTACTGGAACAAATGTCAGGGAGAATTGGGAACCAGGAAAAGGACACTTGAGATGGATTATTTCAGAGACCAGAGGACAAAACAGGTAACATCAGGCCCTGGCATTTATACTATGGTGGCTGCAGTGAAGTCCAACTCCTTCTGGCCCTTTTCTTTCCTTTATCCCGCTATCCTTTGGAGTCATCAAGATTTCCTGTCCTCAGTGTTAAGGCTGTGAACTGACGCAGTGGATTGACACAAAGGACATGGGAATGGCTCTTTCTAGCATGTACTTCCATGGGCCTTTGGCAAGTCTGGGAACTTCTCCTTTCCCGGGCTGCGTCCACTGATACAGGGTTACCAGGTTGCACCCCTAGGCTCTTGCTGACCTACATTAATTAATGGGAGGGGACAAACAGGACAAGAAAGTGTATTTCTCTCTCTTTTACTTTCTTTGTTTTAAAAAATAAGATTCTGAAAGGTAAAACTATAGGGAAATGCAAGTGATTAAAAAATACTTGAGGAGGGTTGGGGAGGTAGAAGATGGTATGTGGGATAAATGAGGGTGGATAAAGACTTGACTTGGGGTGATAAACACAATACCGTGTACAGATGATATGTTGTAGAATTGTGCACCTAAAATCTGTAGAATTTTGTCCATCAGTGTTATCCCAATAAATTCAATTTTAAAAAGTATCTTTGATGCCCTCCCCCTAAAAATTCTTGGGCATCAAAAACTCTTCAGAGATGTATGCATTTGCTTGAAGGGAGAATAGTACCATGCCTTTGTAAGTAGAATTACACTTATCTCTCTCTCTCTTTCTCCCCCTCCCCTTTGTCTCCTTTTATTTAAGGGGATAATTGGACAAGTGACATTTCTATTACAGATAAAAATATTTTAACCATGTCTGGAGACTCTTGCCAACTGGCCTATTATAGCTAGAAGGGAGCTGCCATGGAAAATGAAATTCCAATCAGATTACTTGAACATTTATGTGTTCTGCAAGGAAGGCATATGCATATGTATGCAAAGAGATTTGGAGATAAGCTGATGTGAGCAGATATAAAAGCAGATGTGTTTGATGTCTCTTTTTCTTTTCTTTTTTTTTTTTTGGTCTTATTCTCTCTCTCTTTCTAAAATATCTTTATTGATTAAGGTATCACGTATTTGTCCTCATTCCCCCATTCCCATCCCCAACCTCTCCCCATGTATGCCCCTACCCCCCGTTGTCCATGACCACTGGTTAGGTTCATATGGATGCATACAAGTCCTTTGGTTGATCTCTCCCCTTGATCCCTGTCTCCGGGTCTGTTTCTCTTCATCAGTTTATGTTGTTCATTATTTCACCTGGATGAGTGAGATCATGTGATACAAGAAATACACTTATAAGAACCAAAAATGAGACAAGCAATAATGGTTATGCTAGGAGGCAAATGAATCAGTCTGTAGTGAGTTTCATTCTGGGCCAACAGTTCTTTTGAGTCCCAATTTCAATGTCAAACAGTTCCTCATGGATGTCACTTTTTCTTTTATTGGAGATATGACAAAGTAAAAACTGGATTAGAAATCCTCTGATCAAATACAATCACATTCCAGGAATCTGAGGGATGAATAGATCTGTTTCATGGCATCCTGCCAGTCAACGCTATGATCAACAATACAACTCATGAGTACCTACTACATATGAAGAAATCTCAGGGTTGACCAGGTACTGATGAGCAATTTAAAGTAGTCACTAAAAATGTGAGCTAGCCCTAGCTGGTTTGGCTCAGTGGATAAAGCCTTGGGCTGTGGACTGAAAGATGGCTGGGTTTGTTTTGGGTCAAACACACATGCCCAGATTGCAGGCTCGATCCCCAGTGTGGGGCGTGGAGGCAGCCGACCAATGGTTCTCTCTCATCATTCATGTTTCTATCTCTCTCTCCCTCACCCTTCTTCTCTGAAATCAATAAAAATATATTTTAAAATATTTGGGCTAAAGTCAGACAACTGAAATCAAATCTCAGTTCCACTACTTTGCTAGATGCATACCTTCAGACAAATACTTAACCTCTTTTCCTCCATTTTCTCATAGGTTAAAGTGTAATTATAAGTTAGATAATTCTTAAGAATACATACAATGGTGCCTGTATAATTAGGTCCAATAAATGGGCACAATCGTTATTAACTATAAGGGGCACTCATTCTGTGCTAAGTCAATCACAAGGCCAAGAAATATTATTCTCCTTTTTAATTTAAATGTATTACTTAATTTTTAAAATCAAATTATTAGTATGTGCTAAGCACCAGTCTATATAGCATAGAGGGCAAAAAATAAAAATGATAGTTTCTTCCTTTAAGGATCAGCAAACATAGGTTGGACGATAAGGCATGAATATATGTTAATTAAGTCACAAGCTACCCTATGATAAATTGCTAAACAAAATGTGTAAGTAATATATGCTTAAAATTCAAATAAGAGAGAAAGATCGGCATGAGATATGGATGGAGCACTTACGGGGAAAACCTTAAGTTAGATCTTAACTGAGGAATACATCAGGCCTGGGTGAAAGCAAAGGAAAGGACACCCCAAACCTAGGAATGAACTGAACAGGATCCGGCACTTGGGAAGGTCTCACATTTAACTGTCACAGAGTGGATCTTCTTGGGTGAAGCAGATATACTTCTCTTGCTTAGAAGTATAGGAGAGAATACATTTGGTCTTATAAGTTAACCAGAGACCTGGTGCACAGGATTTGTGCACTGGTAGAAGGCATGGCCTGTGGGGATTGGCCCGCTGTGGGACCGCTGCTCATTCTGGTCAGTTGAGTGGTGCACCCACTGGGGGAGTGCACTGACCACCAGGGGCAGCTCCTGCATTGAGCATCTTCTCCCTGCTGGTCAATGAGGGTCATAGAGACTGGTGGTTCTGCCATTCGGTCATTGGCTTTTTATATAGGATGGTAGAATTTGGGCCCAGAGCCTCATTTGAGCACCAGTAATAAAACTTTTCCTGCAAAAAAAAAAAAAGAAAAAAAAAAAGGACTGTCTAAAATTGTGGGGAGGTCCCCAACACCAAAATCATCATAGAGATTGACTTGGAGAGCAGACTTCCAATATTTTTCTCAGGCTCAGACTCTGTGGCTTGGCTGTAGAGGTTCTTCTGATATCAGGATATTGGATTACAGGAGGTGATTTCTTGGCATTCCCTTGTGATTCACCCCGTGAGTATGTCCCTCACCCTGGCTTGTGGGTCATACAGAGAACACACAACATGAGTAATATAGGGGAAATGTTCTTCATGTGTCACTCTCATTTAAATGGATGTCAAGATTCAAGGAATTAATTTATGAAAGTGCCTTCTAAATTGTCATGGATGGTGCCAATGTAAGATTGAGGAAAATAGAATAAATTTAACATTTTAAATCACAGTCAGTTCTGGGACTAAGACAATAGACAAAGTTTGACTTCACATTGCCATATATGCTTCCTTTCCATACCCGCCCACACATCACAGCCTCTATTTGTCCATGAACCCCCACTTCACTCTCCCTCTCTTTAGTGGTAAATATTGTAAAAGTAACTGACATGTATATTTACCTCCCTTGCAACTGCCTGGTGAAGTAGGTATTACTGTTTCCTCATTTTCCAGAAGAAGAAAGTGGTATTGAGATAAGGTAGGTGAACAGTCCAAGGTCCTACATTTTTAATGAGTAAAGCAAGGCTTTGGATCTCGCCCAGTTCTATTAGAGGCCAAAATCTGACTAAGGTTTTTACTACAGAGCATGTGTGGCCACAGCACAGTGGCCTTGTAGCTGGAGGCCTGTTGTGTACCTTCTATTCCTTGAGGCCAGAGTTTTGGGGTACTCAGGGCTCTCCACTGTGCATATCGTCTTTCCACCTGCTTTCTTCTATGCCTCCTAAATCCACTTCCGTCAACTCTGTGTTCATTTGAAAAGTTATCCAACCATGTCTTCTTCTCATTGACAGAAAAGACACAGTTATAAAATGGATCTTTTTAGAATGAATGGCCACATAGTGATGCAGTGGAAAGAGCAACCATGAGACGTTGCTGACTCAGCTACTCTCTTGCTGAATTCTCTCAGAAAAAAAAAATCTGCTTAAATGCCCAGTGCCTCAGTTTCTTCACCTATAATAAAAGATAAACTGCTCCCCTTCCCTGCTCATGGGGGCTGCTATGAGAATGAAGTCACATAATTCCTATGGGAAAAATTTTAAATGGCAAAGCAGCAAACAAAGGAAAGCATTGTTTGGCAGCCAGCTTTGCTGTAGAGAAGCAATCAAAAGGACAGGAACTGAGTTCACATCTTAAGCGATGCCATGTACTGTCAGAGTGAGTTTGTGCTTGTCAGTCACTGAGCTGTGACAGTCTCCCATTTTACCGATGTCTCCCATTTTCTCCCTTTTTGCCCCCTCCACCAACCCCCCACATGCCACGCCAAGCCTCCCCTCTGCTATTGTCTGTGTCCATGGTTTATGCATATATGCATAAATCCTCTTTGGTTAATCTCTTCCTGTTCCAGTTTAAGAAGACTTGTTGGGTAGATGACCATTCCCTACAACTGATCATGTTGTTCTGATGTGAACATGAGCTAGCGAGCTGTTCCTGTTATCAAGAGGAAGGAGCATGGTGGCTCTGCCACCATCAGCCCCTTTACCCTGGGGAGGGCAGATGCAGTGAGGGATCAGCTGGGCTGGCCAAGCATTTGGAACAAGGTCAAGGACCTCCCTAACACCTGTGGCACCCACTTCCTTAATTTTATGTGCCCAGGCTTACTCAGCGGCTATGTTCTAGAAACGTTCTGGCTAGCCAAAGGATAGGCTTACCTCTGAAATCCAGATTCCAGAAATAATGCTAGTGAAAGACATATCTTCCTAAAAGAGAGAAGCATCACACAAAAGGTAAAAGAAGCAAACTACAAGGAATTGAAAATCAGGTCTACAAGGATCCAAATCCCAGCTCCACTCTCCAATGTCTTTATGTTTCTCGGCAAATGACATATTTTTTCTAAGTCTCGGGTTCAGCATGTATTTAAGGGGATAATAGTGCCAGCCTTTCTGGTCTGTTGTGATTTAAATGTCATTAAAGGGGATAATGTATATAATGAGATGAGTATTGGAATAGACACACTAAATGTTCAGATAGGAAAGATACTTCTTCGATGTCTGCCTCTTTGGGGAACATGGACATGAACATGAAATATGTATTAGGGCTCCCCCTGCTTGTATAAAATGAAGGCCTTTATTAAATGCTAGTCTTGGACAAGGTGGTTTGCTAGAAGCAGTGGGGAGGAATGGAGATGTTTTCTAGGTAGCCCTTATCTTTGGGTAGCTCCTGAGCCAGTAAAATAGAAATAGGCAAAAAATGAGCTGCAGAAGGTTATATACACAGGAGGCCTAGTGAACAGTAAATATAGGAGTGCTGCCCTTGCCAGGTTGGCTCAGTAGATAGAGCATTCGTCTGTCTGTAACCTGAAGGGTTCCAAGTGTGGATTTGGATCTGCTCAGAGGCATGTATCTCAGTTGGAAGCTCAATCCTCTGCTCTGGTTGGGGCTCATGTGTGAGGCAACCAAAAAACCAATTGATGTGTCCCTCTAAAATTGATGTGACTGTCTCTCTCTCTATATATATCTATATATCTCTCTATATATATCTATATATCTATATATCTATATATCTATATATCTATATATCTATATATCTATATATCTATATATCTATATATATATATATATATATATATATATATATATATATATCCCTCCCTTCTGTTCTCTGAAAAGAATGGAAAAATATTCCCGGATGAGGATTAACAACAACAATAATAACAACAACAAAGATAGAAATGATACAGAAACACCTATGAGGAAATGGAATGATCTGGAAAAACATTCCACACAAAATATTTTACCCTTTTTAATTGAGTTTGTCTGTCAATCACTAATATTAGTAAGTGCCAATATTGTCCAAAGAAGTGTTCCAGAGGTCGTGCTTGAATGGGCCTTGAAGGGTAAGTACAAAATACATGAAGAGGGAGGAGAAATTGTGATTTTTTTCATGTATTTTATTGGGTTCAAAAAAGAAAGAATCTTATTTATGATTTTTCCTTAGCTGTGGCTTTACCTGCTTACTGATAACATCTATATCTGTCTTCACCCCCAACTCCTGTGACCCTTTAAAGAAAGTAGCTCTCTCTCAATGTCCTACCACTATCTCAAATTCTACACATTGTGACACAGTTTGGAAGTATTAGCTTTTCTGAAAACATGGGCATTACGCATAGCTCCTATCCTGATGAAGGTGATAACTCTGTTAGGAGAGGCTATTAGTGATGGCCCCTGTGCCCTTGCCCATTCCTGCTGTGCATGCCAAACCCTAAAGCCTAACTGTCTTCTGACCCTGGGGATGTCTGTTGCTAGTCATGTAGGCAATTAATTAGTCCATCCTCCAATGACCATAGTAACTCTTATTGTGTTGATGCTGTTTACCAACTTGTTTTTACTGCTGGATCCATTAAGTATTTACTCTCCCATATTCAGTTGTTCTTGTGGCACATGTCCAGTCTTTCTCGCTAACAATCTCAAATTATCACTGAGCTGTAAATATTGCCTCCAGGCAAAACTTGGCCTGTGTGGTCAAAGCCCTGGAGCAATTTTATTTTTACGCCTTCTAAATAAAGCTGAATTGCTCAGAGTGTGTGGGTGGTGACCAGAAGAGCAGGATGAGAAGGAAGAGGTAGAGGAGGAGAGGGGGTGGGGGGAGCTCTCAGCACAGCCTTGAACATCTTTTAAAGACGGAACAGGAGAAAAAGTATGTCACCAGCTTCAAAGTATGAAAGGAAGTGAGAAAATAAAATGAGCAGGAAGATAAAATAGAGAGCCAATGAAGGACAAGTTGTAACTGAGTTTTATACAGAGAAATACGGTATTAAAAGGAATAGGAGAGGGCTCAAATAATAAGTCTGTGTAAGTGCATGTCTCTGTTTCCCTATTTTCTCTTTTCCGCCAGCCATCGTTCAGTTAATGAGCAAGCATTGAATGAGCATCTACTATTTGTTGGGCATTTATGTCTTCACAAATGTATGTTTTGAGGTATTGATGTCACATTTCTCCAAGTATATCCTTGGAGTAAATTCCTACAGTAGAATTATAGGATCAGAAGTTATAAAACATACATTCTAATTAAAGTTTCAGCTAATTAATATATTTCATTTCTTCTCTTTACCATTTGCTAAGTCTATAGTTTCAATTTATGCCATGGGTTCATACGCAGATATGTAAAAAGATGAGGTAACTAAAACCCATAAATATAAGGCTAACCTTTTATTTAATTTACTTTGTCAGATTATGAATTGCCTTGGTTAATTTACTTCTAAGACTCATCTCTCTCTGTTAAATTGAAGAGGTAATCCTAATTTTAACGGGGGCTGAAAAAATTAGTAATTGTCACAGTATTTGGACATAAAAAGCTTTTGAAAAAATAAAATAAAACTTGGACTACCTGTGCCTGAAATGCATGCGACTGGTGACTCAAATGTTCAAGAGCTGCATGAATTTGAAATTTCTACTTGAGATAGTAATACAAAACTCATCAAGAACCAATGAATTCTTGGCAGAAGACATTTTAATGCATCAATAGATGGACCAATTTTTTACTAGGGTAAAATACACAAACATAAAACCTATCATCTTAACCATTTTTAAGTGTATAGTTCAGTGGTATTAAATACATTCAAAATGTTCTCACATCAGCATCTACCTCCGGAACTCTTTTTATTCAGTGAAACTTCAGTTTTATACTCACCAAACAATAAACGCCATTCTCCCTTTCTCCTCAGATCCCTTCTGTATGATTTTCTACTTTATGTTTGTATGATGTTGACTACCCTAAGTACCTCATGAAAATGTAAATCATACAAAACTTGTCTTTTTTGTGTGTGACTGGCTTATTTCATTAGCTTAATGTCCTAAAGGTCTATCCATGCTATACTGTGAGTAAGAATTCCCTTCCTTTTTTAAGGCTGAAAAATATTACATTATGTTATATACCAGTATTTTAATATCCATTCATTTACTGATAGACAAAATCCTATAATTATTTTGAAGAGATAAAAATGATATGAAATAAAAATATAAGTATTAAATAAAATGTATAACGTATCAAAACATTTTAATAAATCAAAACAAAATAATATAAAAGGGACTACAAAATAACTATTAAACTTTTCAGATGGATAAGAGAAGACAAAATGGCAAACATCAATAGAAAAATAAGTATTTGAAAAAATTGTAGAAAAAATTTTAATGAAGGAAGAAAAGGAGAAGGCAACAGAAAGCAGAAAGAAAAGGGTGAAAAAGTTGAGGAGAATAATAAAGCAAAATAATAAAGTAGAAGTATAAATTCAATAGTAAATAGATAAATATAAGATAATTACACTTGCATGTTAAAAATGTTTCAGAGATTTTAAATAATTAAAAAGATGCATCTACTAAAAATAGAGAGGAAATGAACAAAATAAATATTAAGTAAAATTCCAATATATGAATCATATAAATATAAAGTTTTCTCATATATAAAATATGGATTACAAAGTTGCACATTTTATGCTCAGATGCACTCATTATCCCAGAGATCCTGATATTGAAATAAGTATAACATATGAATAGTCACAGAAAAGTATCTTACCTGTAACACCCAGTTTGGTCTCCCAAGGGAAAATGCATTCTGCACTCCAGGGAGATACTATAGATTGAAAAAATCAAAATGAAAAAACAAATGGAAGAGATTAGTTGCATCAAGACTGTTGGGACAGATCCTCTTGAGGACATCCGAGTATCCCACCCCGCCTAAGAATTGTTACGTAAGGAAACTCCTCAGGCCAGGGATGTGAGACAGCAGTGGTGCCCACACTGAGCTCACACATCACTCTATCTCCACATTATGTAAAACAGTGCCATGTACATGGACCATTGATGCTTCACTCAGTCACCTATGTAATCCTTAGTCTGTGCACTCTGGTCTTTGGCTGTGAAGGGCTATTTAGGTTTTGTTTTTCAGAGTAAGGAGATCAGAAGCAGCCTTTCTGCAGAAGTTTCAAGCAATGGAAATAGGGTACATGGTTAATTCTGAATAGGATTAAAGAACTTGTCAAGTTTGATCTCCTCGTTTTACACAAGGGGGCAGCTCATACATCAACCTCGCTCTTATTTAACCTCTTACTCACTGAATCACATAGTTGACTTGTAGCCATGTGTTCAGTGGTGAGCAGGAGGGGTCAAAGTTTAGAAAATAGACCCGAATTTAAAGTCAACCTCCGTAACTTGAAGTTTGTTTTGTGACTTCAGTCATTAGCTCTATTTCGATTTTCAGATTTATAAATGGAGTCTCAAGAAGTTAAGCTATTTGCCCAGTTCCTAAGGTAGTTATTAAATGTCGTTTATGGCACTTCATAATGAGGAATTTTTATCAGTATTATGATTATTATTTTATTAACATTACTACCATGGCATCAGTTGCTACTCTAGTTGGCTTAACATCTTGCAGTAATCTGAATTCGATGGTTTTTCTTTGTCCCTTCTCACATACACACTGGAGAATGCTTCCACAGTCCGATTCCCATTTCCGAGTCCCTTTCACTTTCTTTAAGTGGCAACCTCATCAGCGCCCCAGCACCAGCTCCTGAGCTGCTGTGCACCTCCGGGGCTTATGAGTTTTGCTTGTTAGATGCCAAATTACTGCCATCAGAAAGTGACAAGTCTCAGTTTGCAACCTTTTTACCATAATAAAGCTCACCCAATAAAAACAAAAGGAGCCATAGAGTTGCAGGGTTTTCGGGGGGATCATAAAGAATATATATCCATTTCCAGCAGCCTGTATTTATTCAAGTGGCAGTATTCTGTGAGTGGATGCTAAGAAAGTAGACAGCTCTAGTTAATGAGACTGAGTCTTTAGGAAAACAGAACTGTCACTATCGCCTGCCATGTAGAGCAGGAGATTTGTTACTTACAAATGCTGGCCGCATTAGCAAGAACATCATTTATTCATAGTGAGATGCTCCCCAGAGCTGCACTTGGGTTCATAAAGATAAACCCTTATGCTTATTGTCAACTGGTATCTTTCTGTACTGGAAACCCTTCCAACAGCAACCTGGGCACTGGTTCTCTGAAATGATTTCCTAAGTGTGAGATCTCCAAGTATATTTCAGAACCTGGGTGCATTTCTTAACTGATCTCTAGGGGCACCTACTAAGAGAACCCAAGATCTGCACCCACATGTTTTGATAAAACGTGGAACCAAAGAAATGTAACTGAGAAGCTCAGGCCCAGAGCAAACTCAAATGTTTTCACTGATTAAAAAATATGCAGCCTTCAGTCTCCCTTTTGTTCTATTCACAGCCAAACTTCCTAAATCCCTCCACTTCAACTCCTCTCCCTCACTCCCCAGTTTTCACTAAAGTCAAGAATGGGCTCTAGCCGAAACCGGTTTGGCTCAGTGGTAGAGCATCAGTCTGCGGACTGAAAGGTCCCGGGTTCGATTCTGGTCAAGGGCATGTACATTGGTTGCGGCACATCTCCAGTAGGGGGTGTGCAAGAGGCAACTGGTCGATGTTTCTCTCTCATTGACGTTTCTGGCTCTCTATCTCTCTCCCTTCCTCTCTGTAAAATATCAATAAAATATATATATTTAAAAAAAAAGAATGGGCTCTATGTCACTAAATCAAATGAATAGTTTGTGTCTTCCTCCACTTGATCTATTAGAAGTATTGGGCATTTTAATACCTTTGTGCTTCTTTAAAAACTGTAACCAATACAGAAGGAAAGCTATATGACATTTGCAATATGTACCACATGATGAGTCAACATCCTTAAATATAAAAACTCTTAATATGAGTGAAAAAATATTTTAAAAAAGATAGAAGAGTGGGAAAAGGGTAAAAGGCTTCAACAGGTAATCAACAGAAGGGATATAAATATACAAAAAGACATTTTCTTTCCCCCATAATGGGAAAACCAGAAAATACAACCACTTTGGGTAACTAGTTCTCATGTATCAGAGTGTCAAAAAGTAAAAAGTGTGACGACATGGTTGGTGCAGATGTAGCGAAACAGTTACTCTAACACTCATATGATGCTGTCTGGAATACACTTTGGTGATAGTTATAGGGAATTTGTTTTCAGTATTCAACACATCTACATGTATGTTCACATTGTGTCCCAGAAATCCAATATCTAGGAATTCACCTTGAAGTTAGATTGCCAAAAAATTATGTTTGTGGGTTATTCATTACAGACCTGATTACAAAGGCAAAATATTGGAAACAACCTATATGTTCATACATAGAGGAGAGTTTCAATAACTGTGATGTATTCACATAATGGAATACAGTGCATCCAGAATAACAGAAGTGGGTTGAGAAAGATCTCTATGATAATCAATTGAGTGAAAAAGTCAAAATGCACAAGGTTACACAAAGATGCTATTCTTTGTGTAAGAAAGGTGGAGAAATAGGAAAACATATCTGTATCTCTCCATAGTGCACATGGAGACACAGAAAAAGTAAACTAGAGATTATTGGAAATGGTTACATCTATGACATGGGTGAGAAAGATAGAAAATATAGAAGTATAGAATGGGTAACAATGATTCTCTGAAGAGCATTTTGAACAATCTAACTTTTACAACCAAGTTATAAAAATGTATGAGGGGAATACCAAAGCAGAATACAAATAGAACCGCATTTTATAAACCATATTTGGAGAAATAATGTAACCACACTGGAGGGAGAGAGAAAAAATAACGAAACCAGGTAACTTTTCAATAGTACTTAGATTATATGCCTCAGGCTAAATACAAAATTAATTCTAAAAACAAGTTGGACTCTGGTTAATAGGGTTTTTTTTTTAATAAAGTGAAAGGTTAACAATCCTGAAAACTACTTTCTGTGTATTCTAGGTTGAAACAAGCAAGTAACAATATTGTGTAAAAAAAAAAAAAAGCCAGATTTCTCATTGTCATAAAAAGAAGTTATAAAAAATTAAAGGAAAATACATTATAAACTATCTAGTATTGGTATCAATGTGAACTTATGATTTTAATATTTATAGGCAAGGAAATAGTTATAAATGTTTATATATACATGCCTCTTCACATATATATATATATATATATATATATATATATATATAACTAAAGAGGCATATATATATATATATATATATATATATATATATATGCCTCTTTGACCAGTTTTCTCTCTGTTCTATTGTTCCTAGAGGCCTTGCAAGCTTTTCTTTCCTATACATTTATTATTTCCAACTCCCTGTGAATTGCTTTACTTCCCTTTGAAGTCCCAAGCTCCTACCTCCTCCTTGGTCCAGAATGACATATACACCTCATTTTGCCTTCCTTTCTTTGGAATCCGTCATGCTTCTGTGAATTCCCCATGTGTATGGGTCAGAACTTGATTTTTTCCTGTCAATTTGCCTTATGTCAATTGAATTATTTGAGCAGCCATAAGAACAAAGAGGGGATGATGGGAGGGGGGGGCGTTAAAATCTTCCCAGATGATTCTGAGGAGGAGTCGGGGATGTGCAGCAGTACCACATGCACCCTACTTTTTTCACGTGAGCACCCCCACTGTTTGTTTCCCTTGCTTCCCTTTGAGTGTTCTCAGTGACAAGGAACTCCCTGTCTGGTGCCGCAGAATTGTTTCCATGTGATAGGGTTGAGAAGTGCTACCTGCAGCAAGACAAAAGCTGTCATCAGATGCTAATTCTGACCCTTGGAGAGGTAAAGAACAGATTTCGCTGTTTTCCTCATTAGAGAACTCTGCAGTTACTTAAAGATTCATCTCTGTGAGTCTTCTCTCCCAGATGTCTGTGCATCCTGACAAAGCCCGTGACCCAGAATCCCAGCTTTGTGTTTATTCCGTTTTGCTAAATATCCTCCCGCTGCTGGAGTTGTCATTGGCGCATTATTATTATCTTCTCTGATAACTGCCCCCTTCGAAGTATTTTTATTTTTTTAAAATATATTTTATTGACTTATTACAGAGAGGAAGTGAGAGGGATAGAAGAGTTAGAAACATTGACTAGAGAGAATCATCAATCAGCTGCCTCTTGCACAACCTTTGCTGGGGATGTGCCCGAAACGAAGGTACATGCCCTTGACTGGAATCGAACCCGTGAGCCTTCAGTCTGCAGGCCGATGCTCTATCCACTGAGCCAAACCGGTTTTGGCCCTTGAAGTATTTTTAAATGTCTTATTCCAATTACTTTTTCCTCTAACAAGTAGAAAATGTGGTCTTTCTGGAAGCTTTTGCAAAAGGAATTTCAATTTTAAACAAAAATCTATGTGAGGTTTATATCCTCAATTACAATGTAAATTGCTCAAGATCAAGGGTATGATTTTTCATTTAGAATCCAAAGATTTAGAATGGGATGGAGTTAAGGCATTAAGAAAACATTGCCTGCAACTTCCTTATCTCAGCTCTGTTTTAGAGATAAGACATCAGAGATCCCGTAGGCTAAGTGATTTCCTCTTGTCTTCTGGTACAGGAGCTACTTCTGTTAATAAGACTGTATCTGTGTAATTCGTAAAACTCAGACTAGCATCCTGCAGGTATTTATTTTATCATTGCTTTTGTTTAGCTAATATTTTAGAGCCTAAAATTTCACATACTATTCTGGAAAAGACATTGAGAGATACTGCAACTTCAGACCAGCCTCCCCACCTAGTAACAGTGGGCTGAGGATAAAGGTTGCATCCTCATTAGAACAGGTTTTACATGCTCCACATTACTTCCCTGGACTTTGTATGCATTTACTTTTACCTCTCTCCCTTTAACCTGTCTCCCTTTAACGCCATTTTAAAAAACAAACTAGTGGTTAATTGTACGCAATACCCCAAATTAATATATACCTAGGCATATATTATAATTGTGGATAGATTAAGTCATCTGAGGTCCCTAGCACAGGAAGTAGTACACTTTGGGATAGTTTTCAAAACTCAGCCTGCCTGCCTCAAATCCCTATTTTACTACTTACAAACTCTGCAACATTAGGCAGATCATTTAATCTTCTGTGATACGATTTCTTTAGCTGTAACATGGACTATGTAGCATGGTGAAGCTCAAATGAGAAAATGAATGAAAACTTTTAGCAAAGTGTTTAATAAAGTTAGCTTTCATTAGTTGGTTCAGATGGGGAACCAGAACCTGTGTCTCCTGGGGCCAAAATGGGGCCATGTCTGTGGTGCCGTTCTTCCATGCCTCCATTGCTCAAGTGTCCTCCCAGTCCACAGTTTCTGGCACTGAAGACCTCACTGGGACTGTTAGGGAAACCAGATGGAAGCACTGAAACATCTCAATATCTTGCAAAATAAATATGCAGAAGGCTCTACCTGGGAGATGACAATCAGCATCTGAAGAGATTGGTTTGAGAATCACATTGCATTCTTTTATGAACAATTAGCAACAATTGATAAGGAATCAGAATAGAGAAAATCAAATGACATGATTTGTTAAATAAATGATAGACTTGAATTCCAGCTGATGCTTTTTGTGAATCTTAAGAGCCTTGCCCAACTGATTGGATGCTCAAACCTCCGGCTTTCCTCTGTGGAGTCTTTGATCTAGAACTTGCACTTGTGGGAAAAACCTGAGCTCCTCAGCACCTCCGGGCCCAGAGGCAGCTGGGTGTCTCCAACTGCACGTTCTCACAGGACTTGCTTCTACTTCCAGTTTTAACTTTCTCTCAGTGCTTAGACTTTTTGGACCTGTGTGGGGAGCAGATATATTCTAATTTTTAAAGAAACTATTCACTAATGCCTCAAGGACAGTCTGGAGAGAATCAGTCAAAATCTCCTCCTAAATCTATTTTTTTTTTTTTAGTTTAGTCTTGCCTCAAGTGCCTCGGAAAAATTTGGGTTAATTTTCTGAAAATTTCTGAATCCGTTCAAAATCTAAATTGAAACCTGAGGAACAAATCCCAGGGATGTGGACATATATGTATTAGATAACATTGAAATACAGCAAATTTGAGAATTAAGAAATCAGTAGATAGAGAAATGTGACAGCAACAGGTGTGACTATAAACTTATTTATATGAAGAATACATACAAAGTTGTGAGCCAAGTTATTTTTTAATTTTTTATTTTTTAGGGGGGTAGGTTAATCCTCACCGGAGGATATTTTTACATTGATTTTTAAAGAGACACACAGAGAGATACATTAATGTGAGTGACACAAATCACATGTCGATTGGTTGACTCCTGCACTACAACTGAGGTACATATCCTTGAGCAGAATCAAACCTGCAACCCTTCAGGCCTAGGCCTATGCTCTATACACTGAGCAAAACTAGATAGGGCTGGGCCAAGCTTCCTAAGAGTGTACAAGTTGCTTTTGCTCTAAAAATGTAAAAAAAATAAAAAAGCAAAAAACTATGAGACACAAGAAAATAAGAACTTCCACGAATAAGCACTAAAATTAATTATGCTTAAGTGATATAGTCTTCCAATGATTGACCAATGAATTCAGATGGCAAGAGCGGGGAAGAAAGTAATAAGATATGAGGTAGGTCTTAAAATGTTGTCAGGACTTGGAATGGATGGATGAAAGAGATAAAAGATTTTGTGGCAGGAAAGAAACAATATAAATAAATTAATATAAGTTAAATGAGTTGAGAGGATGTATTGAAGACAAAGGGTTCAAAAGTTTGAGTGTGTCCAACAGTAGTAAGGTGAAGCTCTGAAATTCAATGTTCAAAAAAAAAAATAACAATGTTCAAGCACATTGTTGTGTTTTTGAGAAAAGACGATTGCTTGAGTCAGCATAGGAACATACATGTCTTTTTATAATAGTGAAAGTTGACCATTATTTGACCAACAATTTATTTTTCCCATTCAAGACTCTGGTTTGGAAATATGTAGACCAGCTTCATTTTTGGTAAAAAGAGATAGTAAATATATCCAAGGCAGAATGAAGCATCTGTGAGAGCAGGGTGTTATTTAAAAAACATGGAAGCCCAACCAGAGTGGCTCAGTGATTGAGTGTTGACTTATGAACTAGGAGCTCATGGTTCAATTCCTGGTCAGGGCACATGCCTGGGTTGCTGACTTCATCCACAGGAGGGGGCATGCAGGAGGTAGCCCATAAATGATTCTCATCATTGCTGTCTCTCTTCCTCTCTCTCTCCCTTCCTTTCTGAGTTCAATCAAAATAAATAAGTAAAAAGAATAAGGGAAGTGTAAAAGTGAAACCCGGAGATTTACCTGTCACAGCTTGTCTTTCGGTGTGTCTCAAAGGACCAGTTCTTCTCTCTGGAAACCTGAGCAGCGCCTCTCTGGTAATCCATGTGTGTAGCAGGATCAGCCCACAATGCATAGCTTTATGAAATATTGTTGCTGAAATGGGAACTGGCAGCCTTATTCATTTTAAATAAGACCAAACATAGAATCACAATCTTTCTCAAGGTTTCAGGTTACATTTAATATTTCTTATGATAAATCCCAGATCTCTTGGAAAACCCACAGAAGTTTAAACTCCTTTTTTTTTACACTCTTTTAACATTAGAACAATAAAGTTTGGGCCTTCCCTTTTTTTAAAATCCTTTAACCAGGTCTTTGTCATTCGTCCACACTGCCCTGAACATGTTCTAGATGACCAGACAATATCTACTGTGTGGCTAAGATTCAGCTGCAAAGGAATTGGGTTTAGACCCTACTCAAATCCTTTAATGGCAAGAAAGGTATTGTGTGAGAGAGGCCTCCAAGGGGCTTAGAAGACCAGCATGATGTAGCAAGGCCAAAAGTTCATAATCTTAGAAAGGTATCCTCAGCTTTATCCCATGTGTTGGTCCAGGAATCACCGCTGATTGCTATTTGAGTCCAATATTTAAAATAGAATACCCATGTACATGTTGAGTATGATGGGTGTCTGGAATTATTTTGGTGGTGAGCAGTTGGAAGTTCTACTCAACTCGTTTTTAGTTTTTATAGTAACAGTTTTCTGCAGGGTCCTCTGGAGTTTCCCCATGCCTGTGGAATTCAGTGGTCAGCGATGGATTAGAGTGGAGTTGAAATATAAATTTGAAGGCTGCCCCAACCTGTGACTCTTTCCTTTTCAGGATTATTCTCTCAGCTTGCAGCCACAATGTCAGCTGCAGTTTCTGTCCCCTGCCGCATCAAACCTGTGCATCTAGAGCTTTCTACATGAGTTATGTACCATCATAATGTGGAGTGAAATGTGTAAAATAGCTCACATGATTTTCTTCCTTCAAACATCAAATGGTCTCAAGTTTTTGCCTACTTTTTGTAATTCTTTAGTAACCACAAACAGTATATTTTACAACCCTCTAGAGTTTAAAATTTTTAGTTATTGGGGGGTTTGACTCCAGCAATAATTTTAATTATGTTGTAATTGGATGTAGGGGTAGCTGACAAGCAGGTTTGGGCTCCAAAACACAGGTGAGGTCTTTGGTAGTATCAGGCCTGGCATCCTCTTGTGCACATTTTAGAGTGGTGTGTGCTTTTCTGTCAGCCTAAGCTTCCCTGTCAGTAAACCTGGGCTCTGCCCCAGCGAGCTCCAAGCCTGCCAAATGTAAATCAGCTTGGGCTGCTAAAAGAATAAAATAGCAGAAGAAATTCTTCGAAACCTTCCATCTCACTTTCCATCTCAATGACAAACCTCTGAAATAAGGAACTATAGCCTCTTCCACTCTTTGTCATATAAAAGAATGCATCAATGCCCTAGCCAGTTATGCACACTGGTTAGAGCATTGGCCTGAAGACTGAAGGGTCTGGGATTCTATTCTGGTCAAGGGCAGGTACCTCAGTTGCAGGCTTGATCCCAGATTTCCGTTGGGGCACATGAAGGAGGCAGCTAATCAACGTGTCTCTCTCACATCAATGTTTCTCTCCCTGTGTCTCCCTCCCTATTCCATTCTTTCTAAAAAGTCAATGGGAAAAAATATCCTGGGATGAGGATTAACAACAATAAGAATGCAGCAAGTCTACTGTGATTAAGTGTTCAATTTTCACATTAGAAGAGAAGTTGTTATCTTATCTGTTATCTTAATTAAGATTGATTTGAATCTGAGCTATAAGTTCTTCTGGACAGGAGATATCAGAGTCAGAAAGGTCCAAAGGTGCAGAGAGAACTTGGTGAGGGTGAGGGTCACTTCCTACATTATTAGCAGGGGAACATGATAGCAACATTACCTCCAGGTGTTTTGTTTAAGGTCCATATACACTCTGTTACCAACATGTGGACTGAACCGTGTCCTCTAGTTTCTTTCAAATGGAGTCCACATTAATATTCTTCAGAGTCCTGACTATTAACTCAGTTTGGAGTTCTCATCTACGACAACCCCCAGAGTCAGATGTCATGTGTTTACTAAATGAAGGAGATTAAGATAAATTTTCAGACAATAGGAAATAAATTCATGGTCACAAATACCCTTGTAATCTAGGGTGTCATTGGGCACCTCGGTTACATATTTTATTTTACTTTTTGTTGTTTATTTGGGGATGCAGCGGATTCAGCTACCGGAGGATTACAGTATGCAAGTGTGGGCATAAGACTTTAAATCTAGTAGTTATATGTAAATGTGCTGTATATGAGACTTTTTATTCATTAATCCATTCATATTTAATAAACATAACTCATTTAAGGCACAAGAGGTACCTTGGACAAACCTAAATTTGGTTAGAAGAAATTTCTGGTTATTGTGGTAGGAATTTGAACTGATGCCAGATAGTTTCACAATAATAGTTTGCTGATAATCTCTCACTCGGGCCAGATTTTGTAAATGAACTTTACTGCTTTTGATAATTTATTTTTAATTTTTAGAAAGACTTTTTTTTAGACTGCTTGTGCTGGTAGTAGGGAATTTGGAATAAGAAGGTGACCAATTTTATTTTTGACATGTTTATTTCAAATTGTCTGTGTGC
Source organism: Vespertilio murinus (assembly GCA_963924515.1). Taxonomy (NCBI): domain Eukaryota; kingdom Metazoa; phylum Chordata; class Mammalia; order Chiroptera; family Vespertilionidae; genus Vespertilio; species Vespertilio murinus. The sequence continues at coordinate 11,974,782 of OZ004714.1, read as the reverse complement.
ATCTATCTGATGGATGTTTTGTTCTGGTTTGGGGTGACAGATTGAGGTTAGAGACATATGTTACCTCTCTGCATATACCAGGTAGCAAAAGCCACTCATATTGATATGATTGACTAAGGAGAGGTTTAAAAGGAAAATGAGATGCTTGCAGCAAGTCTATGAGGCAGATAATATCACTGCATTTTAACAGAGGAAAATTAGTCCCATGGAGTTTACTTATTTTTTAAATGATCAGTAAGTTATAAACCAAAAAGTAGAACCAAGTTCTTTCTTTCTTAATCCAAATAATACTTTTATTCAGCCATGATTTCTGTCTTGCCCATAAATATGTGTAGAGGGCCTACCATATGCTTGGTATGTGGAAGTCAGTAAAGAAATAAGAATGAGGTAGGTACATTTGATCTGCCAGCAGTCAAATGGAAACTGTTCTTTTCATGAGTTTAGAATTTGTCCTTTTCTCTCCGTTTTCACCACTCTGTTCTTTTGAGGCATTGATTGTGCTATTTGTGAATCGTTAGGATTTCCTAATCCTTTTCTTACCCATACTTGGTCACCTCTTTCCAAGCCGTGGTCTACACATCCTGCCAAAATTACCTTCTGAAGGTGCCAAATGTTTTACTCTTGTCTGAGACCAAGTCGAACTTTTCAACATAATATCCAAAATTTCCTTAGTCTTGCTGAACCCTGCTTTCCAGTTTTCTTTCACTCTCTCCCCAGGAGGAAGAGTTTTTCTCTCTAGTCAGAATGAACCGGCCAGTGTTTTCCTGTCTTAGCTATCTCTTGCTCTGTAATATGATCTCAAATGTAGAGTCATGAACAACAATCACTGTTATTATCGCTCTGGCTCTTGGGGTTGTCTGAAGTTGGCATGTTTTGCTTGAGTTTCTATTAGTCTTGAAGACAGGTAGTAGCTGGGGTGAAGCCGTCTGAAAGGCATCTTTATTCACAGGCCCGGTACACGTACTGGAGAGATTGGAAGAGCTGGGAGATGAGTACCGTATTTACCGGCATATAAGACGACTGGGCGTATAAGACGACCCCCTAACATTTCCACTCAAAATACAGAGTTTGTTATATACTCGCCATATAAGACTACCCCCCACTTGGAGGCATATTTTTCAGGGCCAAAAAATCGTCTTATACGCCAGCAAATACGGTAGATGGATCTCCTGAGGCATGCCCATCTTTGTGTAGCTTTTCCATGTGGTGGGCCCAACACAGCAGCTTCACTGTAGGCAGATTCTTAGGCTGTCAAAGCCACATGCACCAGAAAAGTGAGTGTTTAGGCTGGAGCTTTAATACCTTTTATGATTTAGCCTTAGAAGTCATGCAGCATCATTTTGGCACGTTCTAATGGTTAGAATCAACTCACCAAGAGCAGGCAATATCATATTCAAAGAGAATAGAATTAGACCCCAACTCTTGATTGGAGAAGTGTAATAGCATCACCCCACAGGAAAAAACCAAAAAATCATTTGTGCCTTTAAGATTCTGCATTAATAGATATACCATTTCCCGGGACTACCCCATTTCCTATTTATTTTACTATCACAGATAATTGTCCCTTGCTCTGGGAACCTTTACTTATCACAGAAGCTACTACTAATGTTACAACTACTTTCTCCAATGCTTTATACAGCTCACAATCCTAGGTATCATTTTGCATATGCTTGTCCTATCTCCCTAACTGGAAATATATAGAGAGGACTTGAAGGCAAAGATAATCTTTGAATGGCAATTAATTGATTTGGGATGCCAGAGGGTCATTTATTATAGCAATAATAGAAGCAGAAATAATTTCATAATTGATATAAACATAAATTTTTCTTAATTACCTGGCTGAATGGGGCTCTAGGCAGAGGCAGAGGTTTGGGAATGAGGAAGCTTCAGCTCTAATCCATAAATACTTGACAGAGCAAATACCATCCATTTGGCCTCAACTCTACAGAACAATAAAGTTCAAATAAGATCTCTTCTTGGTGACTTGGAGAAAGACAAACTTATTGCCCCAAACTGCAGTGTCATTTTTGGAATGATATCCCTTTTGAATCCAGCAAATCTTGGAGCCTGTTACAGAATTTAGACTTCTCAGCCTTTTGTTCATTGTAATGGATGACAATAGCTTAGAAAATCCTCTAAGCTTGGCAAATACTCATTAAAATAAAAGGTCTCTCAGTGTCCTGGAGGAAAACTTTATCAGGAAACCAATTAGTTTAGGTCCAACCCTTGACTCTGTTTGGAACTTGACATCCACTAGCTTATTTTATCTTTTATTTTCTTGATCTATAATTAATTACTGCCCATTATGAATTCTCAGGCCACAGGAAGCATTTACCTGCAATTTTAGGTCACTTGGAGGAAAGGTTAAGTTGAAAAGAGAGGATACTGAGTGATTAAAGAATCTTAGGACAGAATATCCTAACAGGACAAATCAAGTACTTGATTTGGTCAGTAATCAAATACCTCCTGTCATCCATCCACAGTGAAACCCTCCTTCATGATTCTGAGATCCATGGAAGAACAGCATGTGCACCCAAAACAAGTGTCACTACCAGAATTGGATTCTGGGTGTTGGGGAGGTTGTCAGATCTTGGCCTTGATTTTGAAATGAGTATTACTTCTCCCACCAACAAAGAAATAAGATAAAAAACAGTCATATATAAGATTATGGCAAATCATACTCATCTTTGTTAAATAGTAAATGTTATTCAAATTTGATCTCTGAATGTCGGCATCTTAGAATTTTTAATATTTTTAGAATCTTCATTACCTATTCTCTACCTGACACACAGATTAGGCTTTCAGCATGCTTTTATTTTCATTTACTGTCTACCGTATGGTAAAGATTATTACCCCATAATTAAGAGGATAAACATGAGGTTTTAAAAGATCACAGATTATCAATGGCAGAGATCTGATTTGCACCTGCATTCTGCTGATTCCAAAATCTATGTCCTTTCCACTCTATCCAGTGTTTGCAAATATATACTTATTAATAGATGAAAAACTTGTTCCACAGAACAGAGGGAACATGAGGGGACACTCTTTCCTAGACATAAACACACACATACACACACACACACACACACACACAAAAAAACAAAAAAAAAACACCACAAAAAAACCCCCCACACCTGTTCATATTTGCTGGAGAAAAGTAGAACTCAGAGGAATGAGATGAGGAAAGATCCTATCATCTTCAAACCACTGTTTTCATTCCAAGTTGGTCTTCCCTGACCCCAGTGCCCCTCCCCCCAGGAGATATTTAAGTGAACTCCACTGCATTAGGTCTCAAAGAGAACTTTGTAAATTGACAAAGTGATTGTATGCCCATAAGCTGGTGTCCTATGAAAAGAGGTCAGTTGGTGAAACAAGGGAAGGAGGGAGTAAGTTGAAATCACATAATCTTACTAGCTGGGAATTATAATAGCTGATATTTACATGACACTTTCTTCTCTATCTATATTGAATAGAATGAGTGAGTATATGAACACATATTACTTTTACTTTCTCTTCCTCCCCAACCACACACACCTACTCTGTACTGTGATTATTATTATAATAAATAAGACCCTATCCTTATCCTCAATGATTGTACAATTTAAGAAAATACATTGTAAAGGACTGTGTCTCAGGACTCCACCTATAAGGAAAAGGAAGATTCTGAGGGAGGTGAAGAACAGGGAGTGATCATGACATTGTGCTCCCAGGATCAGCTCAATAGTTCAGGAATATTGGCCCATTTTCTAGATGAGGTGATAGAGGCACAAATAACTTAAGCATCCTTTCCCAATCAAGAGCTTACCACTTGATAAAGAAGTGGTAAAAACTTCTCATCAGCCTTCTATTTCATTGCTACATGTTCTTTCCCCCAAAATCTATACTAATAAAAGGGTAATATGCAATTGGTCATGACGCCCTCACAGTAACAACTGAACAGCAGGCTGTGTGGGGCGACAAGACTAGCAAGGGGGTTAATGAGGGACGAACAAACAACTGATGAGCAGGCTTCGTGGGGCAACCAGGCCGGCAGAGGGAGTTATCATGAGACAACCAAATGACTGACCAGCAGGCTGCATGGGGCGACCAGGATGGCGGGGGGGACAGTGAAGGGCACCCAGGCTGGCAGGGGGAGCAGTTGGAGGTGACCAGGCCAGCAAGGGGGTGTTGGGGGCAACCAGTGTGGCACAGGGGGACAGTTGAGGGTGACCAGGCTGGCATAGGGGGGCAGTAGGGATGACAAGGCCAACAGGGGGGAGCAATTAGGGGTGATTGGGCTGGCAAGGGGGGCAGTTAGGAGCCAGCAGTCCTGGATTGTGAGAAGGATGTCGGAGTGCAGGTTTCAGCCCAATTCCAAGGGGTCCTGGATTGGAGAGGGTTCAGGCTGGGCTCAGGGCCCTGCCCCCCCCCCCATGCATGAATTTTGTGCACTGGGCCTCTAGTAAAAGAAAAATAAAAACAATAAAAAAATCCCAAAATTCTAATGTTCCAATGTTCTTATAATGTAGCAATGAACACTACTGCTATTTCCTACCTGGTTAACACATTAAAAATTGACCCATTTAGATCTATGAATTATGACTCAGACCAATCTATTACTGAAAATTTAGAACTTTAGCATTAAAGAGTCATTTCATTGAAGGTAAAACTATTTCCCTCTTTCCAGATAATAACCTCACATTCCATTCAAGAGAGACAATTAGCCATCCTATGAAGTTATCTGTACTTGCTCACATTATGGCTGATATGACTCAACCCTCCCCTTGAATGCTGGCACTATGCCTCACCTCAAGAGTTCAGTTCTGAGCATTTCCCTGGCTAGCTCTGTAGTGCAGCCAGACTGCTCAGTTTTGAACACATCAGAGTGTTTAGAGCCCTACAGTGCTCTCAATTCGTTTTCCTAGCAGACATCATGAGGAATCCAGTAAGCCTGATCTCACCTCCCGGGAAATTCCACCTCTCTTGCAGTGAAAATTACTTGTTCTTTTTTTTTTAGCCATAAGACATAAAATATATAGAGTAATTCAATTAATATTTATTCATATTCTAGATATTTCATATTGTGTTTCTAGACACACACACAGAAGGCAGAAGAAACTAAAGACAAATCTTGTGCTCAGGATAATCTCGACTGCTAAGCACTCATGCATGGGTTTGCTCCTGAAGGATAATGACTGAATTTTTTTTATTTCCATATCCCCAGTGTCCAATCGTGTAGGCTCAGTGATTGCTTATTGCATAAGTGAACAAATGATTCAATGAGCATCCACTGAATATTAAGTTATTCATTAATTCAATGAACATTTATTGAACTCTGTTTGGAAAAGATAATGGCAAAATTATGCCGAGGTTGGATTGGCTCAGTGGTAGAGCATCGGTCTGCGGACTGAAAGGTCCCGGGTTCGATTCGGGTCAAGGGCATGTACATTGGTTGCGGGCACATCCCCGGTAGGGGGTGTGCAAGAGGCAGCTGGTCGATGTTTCTCTCTCATCGACGTTTCTGGCTCTCTATCTCTCTCCCGTCCTCTCTGTAAAATATCAATAAAAAATATATTTTTTAAAAAGAAAAGACAATGGCAAAATTATAGTGCTGAAAGACAAGGACTATGATGTAGGCTAAGCTTTTATGGAAAAATTTACCAGAGCTTTCAGAAAGTGGTAGAAAACAACAGGTTAAAGTAGGAAACAGATATGGCATGGAAGAAGGGAAGATTTCAAATAATATATGACAAGCCAGTGTAGGCACAGTTTTATACAAAGGAAAACATGCCTCTCTATTTCTAGTAGGAATTTTGAATCAGCCTGTGCATAATAAATACTGTTCTCATTTGTTTCCCCATTAATATTTTGTTCTCCATTATTTCTCGAACTGTTTTATTATCCACATAATTCAGTTGTCCTTCCTGAGAGACGGATAGTCTTTATTATTTGTACTAATTACTGGGAGTTTTCCCATTTTTCACTTTTGTAGTGAAGGGGTATTGAGTTAAAAAGAAAAAAAGGAAAGTACTTATAACAAAAGTGCTCCACCGTGTACATGCTCCAATAAACTATATCTCTAATCTGTCTTAATTTTTTCTCCTTGCAAAACTCTTGATCTCCTTTTATACTAATACAGAAGTACACATGCACTACCTTCTCAAGGCTCACATTACCTGCATTCTTCTTCCTGGCTAACCTTGACCAAACATCCTCTCTGGAAAGTCACCTCTGGCTCTCTGATTAGGGGTCTGGATTAAGAATCCCTCATCCTTGAGTAGCTTGTAGTAATATAAAAAAGGTTCACATTTCAGACATAGTTGGATCCGAGGTTTCAAATCATGCCATCAAAATTCATTTTCCCCCCACTCCCTTTGTTCTCATATTAAACTCATTCTGTATAACATTCATTATATGTAAGGGTCAGACCCACCATGTCTGAAGAAAAATACACCCTCTTTTAAAACTTCCTTTGAAAACAGCAATGGTGAGAGCTTTCATTGGCCAGGGCCTGAGTCATGGGCTTGCCCCTAGAAGCAGCATGTACAACCTACCCAACCTGAAACAAATGGATTCAGGCAATGGAAAAGGCAAGGTTTCTCAAGAGCATATTCCAAGGGGGTATAGAGAGCAATTGCTCAGAGGCAAGGATAAGTTAAATGATTAGAAGCTGGATGATTGAAAGCAGAGCAACCTTGAGATAGTTGGACAAATCTATTCAAAACCACACACACACACACACACACACACACACACACACACACACACCCGGGGGGGGGGGGGAAGAGAGAGAGAGAGAGAGAGAGAGAGAGAGAGAGAAGGAGAAAGGGATAGAGGAAGAGGAAGGAGAAGGAGAAGGAGAAGGAGAAGGAGAAGAAAGAGAAGGAAGAAGAAGAAGAAAGAGAAGGAAGAAGAGGAGGAGGAAGAGAAGGAGAAGGAGGAGAAGGAGCGGGAGGAGGAGGAGAAATACAAGCCTAAAATCATTAGTATTCAACAAAAGAGAAGCCATCTTTTTCCTGGAAGGCTGTTCATTTGGCAATTAGCAAGAAGTCTTTGCTAAAATGATGTGTTTAGGACCCAAATGAAACCCTTGTTTCTATTGGGAGGTGCTGGACAGCCCTAGTCAGGGAACTGGCTTTTGTTCAACAACTACTTAGATGTAGACATTTAACCAGAGTGCTGTGGACATTATCTCATCTAATCAACACAACAATCTGGACTGTCGGTATCTCTGTTTCACAGTTGAAGAAATAGTCTTCACAGTATTTAGTATCTTGCCCGGGGATCTCTCACAGATGGCCAATGGTCAGAAGAGGAGTGTATGCTGGGTCTGCATTTCTAAGCACCTTCACTTTTTCCTCTGCATCCTGGGGGCTGCATTCCCTGTCTACTGTTTGGTTTCTCGGTGCAGGTCCAATTGGCATGGCCCCTTTTCTGTCATTTCTTATGTATAACTCTTTCCATCTCTAAAAATTTGTAAGGAAAATGAGCTCCTTTTCTGCCAACTGAGGCATCTTTCTCTGATGTTCACTAACTCTCAGGTGAAGCAGCCACACTAATAATAGGCTGAAATGGCCAGCATTAGAAAGCCTGTTTGTTGCCTTCCCCCAAAGAGCCCGGTGTGGAGTTGTATTCATGCAATCAGTTTTTATGCAGACTTTTGGTTTTATCACCAAGATGTGCTGATAATAATGTGGAGGCTTGTTTATATGGCCTTTGCTTGTTTGCGTGAACTGTTGCCTAGGTGATGGATTGGAAATGAGGAGACCAAGATTTATCTGCACTGGTCATAAGCAGAAAAGGAACTTTACCAAGCAAAGATTTAATAAAAATAAATCAACCTGAAACAGATTCTGTAGACTCTAATTACTTAGGGGAAGGAAAAGTGACTGCTGTGAGCTTTTGCTAATACTGTAATTTTTATGAATGTGTTGTCCTTTAAAAAAAAGCATAAATAACTGACAGACAAGAAATGAGATGCACAATGAATTCTAAACACAAATGAGTTCATAAAATATTTATCGGAAGTGAAGTAGATTTGATACTATTTGACAATATATACAATCAAATATCGCATTCCACTGAACCAGCATTCTTTTTCAACTTGTCCTTTAAATATTTTTTATTGAAATATAATATTGCTGAGACTTGATAGAGACTGCAAATGAGTTTGCCTTTATGTCTCTATTGTGTGCTTCCAAATGCCAATATCTTAACCAAAGAGTGCGATACACTTGGATCTCACCTTGTTATTTATGGTTATAATGGTCACACTTTGACTGCAGTTCTAAAGGTGCATATTTAAGAATAATTGCAGCTATCCCATAGTGTTGTGGTGGAGGTGGAAAAGAGAGTGAGAGATCTGAATCAAGTTAGCAGTGAGGCTGGTATGAAGAAGCACATCACGGGGCTAATGAAGTTCTCTACCTGACTATCCTGCTTCCGTGTGTTGGTGTTAATTCCCTACACTCTGGAGTCCATATAGCACAGGGCTTAGGAGTACAGACTCAGATTGTCTGGCTTAAATTACCAATTCCACCGTGTCCTAGGTATGTAAGGATAATGGTATATAGTTTAATGATAAGGAGGAGAGAGAGGATAGAGGAGAAAGAGAAAAGAGATCATGTTGAGTATAGTTATATATCAATCATCTTCCAAGTGATCTAATGCCAGAATGTCAGTATGGGAATAACAATGATCCCAGAGGCTCCAGGCTCCTTACAGTGGAGACAGCAGAGTGTACTGAATGGCATACATGTTGTTATTCTCTTCTGCTCTAAGAGAGTCAAGAATATCACTCCCTGCATTCTTTCCAAATTGAGCCTAGACAAAGACTTCAGAATACTCCTCTGCACATACTCTGGACAGCACAATTCATCCATTCTAGTACCCAAGACATAACAATTTGCCAACCCTTTGCTGACATGTTTCTGAATTGTGGCTCAGATAGAGTTTAGTTGGAAGAAGGGAGGGGGAAGTTGGTGAAGATGGTCAGGAAGACAGCAAAGATTAGTTCCTGTAGCTTCTGCTAAACTTCCTCCCTGCCATTCTTCATTAACCTAGCCTGGTGATTTACAAGACTTTAAACTGAGTCAATTTTGGAAATATATCAATGCAAAAGCAAACATAATAAAAGTTTTAGATTCATATAGATGCTTCCATAAAAATGACAATAGAATTTATCTGTGCAATTGGATGTTTGGAGGAGGGAAAATGCAGAGAATGTCATCTGGCAGTTATCCTTAAGGAGGGAGGGAATAGTCTGAAATTTGTTCTTTCACTTATGGGAAGGTTGATTGACCCTTGATGCAGATAATTCCTGGGTTAATGTTGCTTTTGCATTTATATGAATGGGATTTGGTGCATTCCCTCTAGTTGGGGTTCTTTATTTGTACAGGATATGGTGGGAAATTTCTCTCACTGACTCCCTCCAAAAGTTCTTAGCCTAAACATGTTCACCCAGTCTCTTCCCCAGTGGGATGATTTCTGAAACAGCTCTTGACCAAAAAACATACATAGTTATTCTGAGCTCCATCACAGTTTATCTTTAATAAATCTCTGTTACTATGAAGCTTATCTGTGTTTTTATAACTCCGGGGACACATATTTAATGAGTGCCTGCACAGAGCACAAGATCTGTTGGAACAACAAAGGATCATTCTCATTAGAAACACGCACTTTTCTCAACTCTTGTTATGTCATGGAAGTCACAGGTGATGAACAAAGGTTACTTCCATTTAAGACAAGAGACAGGAACGTTACTGTTGGTGTGGGAATGGGAATAGAGAATGTGATTCAGTGGACATGTAAAAATAATCCAACCTCTTTAAAGGGTAATTTTCTAGCTCACTTATCACTTACCGAGTTCAGAGTCAGAAGATTCTCTCTGTCTGATGGAAAATGATGGGGACATGAAGAGAAAGAGTGACAACGACATTGACCAGCTGATGGACTGCTGAGGGCTGGAAGGGATGAGAGAAGTGAACACAGGGAGGAAGCAGCTCTCTTGAAAGCAACATGTGAAATTACTCTTATGAAAGAAATAATAATGTAGCAGTATACTTTAAGTAAATGATGTTTTGTTATTGAAATATTCATCTATTCCTAGCTTCTCATGCCCTTTAACATTTCTAAATAAGACAAAGTGGAACAATACTTATTTTGGATATTTGGTAATAAATATTCATGCCCTCCTGATTTACCTTTTGTTTAGAGATTCCAAAGTTTTTCTTTTAGCTCACTGTAGTTAAAGCTAACAAATTCTCCTATTGGGGAAGAAGAAATTAAAACTATACCTGTGGGAAAGGCTGATCCAGTAATTCCCTGACATCCTCAGAATTCTGTTCTCTGATTCTTGGCTCTTTGGCTTCTGCTTGGATTCTCTCCTAGAAAGATCCTGTCCCTTGTGACTTCTAGAAGTTGCCTTTCTAAGGGTCCTTAACGCTCATGAGCTCAAAAATTGTCTCACCACATCAACTTTTAAAAGCAATGTGATTGGTGATTGATGAGGAGCAATCCTTTTTTAGGGAAGGAAATGTAGAACATTCCTTGATTAACAGCCAGAGCAGAATCACAAGGAGGGGAAGGAGAAGTTTGCAAAAGAGTAACAGTCCATGACACCTTGTGTTCTGAGAATTCTTCCCAGATTTATTCTCCTTGCTTTAAGTCTAGTCTTTCCTTCCTCATGTTAATATCTGATATGTGACACGAATCATTGAGCCCTCAATATTGCTATTTCATTTCTCCACCTGTATGTCTTTGCTTCTGCTGTTGCCTATGCTGGAAAAGGTCTTACCTTTTTTTAAAACTTTGTTAAATATTTTATTTTATTTAAATTTAAATTTTTTCTTTATTGATTAAGATACTACAAATGTATCCTTATTTCTCCACCTTTATGTCTTTGCTTCTGCTCTTATCCATGCTAGAAAAGGTCTTAGCTTACTTCCATTAGACCTCACCTAAGAGAACTCCCCTTGCTTACAAACTCCTTAGCAACCCAGAAAACCAACTTTGTGTTTAAATAGAATATTTAGAGTTACTTAGTGACATTTAATGTCATAATTAGTTTCCCAATGATACTACAATTTTTTCTTTATCATGTATTGAAACTAACATGTTTCATACTATATACTCTGATTATATAGTTAAAGATTATATGCTTTGAGTCAATTATTTAGTGACTCTTCAAATGGGAATAATAACCTGATGGGCCCGGTGTGAGATGATGTCTCTGAAACACCATTTAGTAGGTTCATGACTAATAAACCCTATCCACACCTGTTCATCCATATTTACATGACAAATTAATCAAAAACAGGGCTTTTAAGCCCAAAAGGTGACATACATTAGACACTCAATATATGCATACTATTGCTTGATTCTGATGCATAGGTTCTGTTGATTTTATCAGGCCTCTGATGATAACATATGATGACTGCCATCATAGCTGAATTTCATTCCTCAAAAATGAGTAGAAATTTCCAAATTTTATTTTATTTTTGAATATATATGTTAAGGTTATAGGAAAATATTTGGAAGTGCAGTAAATGAACATAGGTAAGCAATGGTGTGCAAGTTCTTCCAGCAGCCCTTCCTCTGGTTCCAGTCTCTGGAGACTAATTTAAGGCACCTATGCAGTTGTCTGTAGAACTATCTTTTAGTGGTGCTTATAAGGAAATGACAAGCTCCAAATCTTTGTAAAGAAATACAGCTAAGGAGTAAGTATGACTTATTTCCATTCCAAAATGTTTGGTGCAAGGGAAAAAAATGCTCATGGGCCTTGTTCCACTTTCCATTTGCAAGTTGAGAACATCAGCACACTGGTCTCTCTGAACTTTGGCTTTTAATTTATGGATTGCTAAGTTTATTCATATTTGAAAAACTGAGGCCTGACCAGAGTGGCTCAGTGGTTGAGCATCAACCTATGAACCAGGAGGTCACAGTTCCATTCCTGGTCAGGGCACATGCCTGGGTTGCTGGCTCAATTCCCAGCAGGGGGCATGCTGGAGGCAGCCAATCAATAACTCTCTATCACCATTGATGTTTCTATCTCTCTCTCCCTTCCTCTTTGAAATCAACAAAAATATATTTAAAAAGAAAAGAAAAACTGAGAATCCTGTTTAATCCACAGGGGCTCAATGAGGCGCGCGCGCGCGCGCGCGCGTGTGTGTGTGTGTGTGTGTGTGTGTGTATGCATATTTATGTGTGTGTGTGTGTATGTGTGTATAATATCTAGCACACAAACTAAGGTCACAGCTAGTAGCATCTTAGTGAGAAAGATTTAAAACAAAAATATGTTTTGAAACTATATAAGAATTGAAATATTTATATTATTAGGCCTCTGAGATTATTTCCATTGGTTGGGGTAAGATATACTGGATTGTTTTTAAAGAACATAGTGGGTGCATATTGGTTGGGGTGGGAATGGGGAATGGTCAAGAATGCCCTTAATTCTGTATCTTGTGAAAATTCAGAAAGAGCCCAGTCATTGGTTACTCTTACTCTGCACTTGTGGTGGGAATAGAGCTGAGTAGCCGAGAGCATGATCTTTAAATCACATAGACCAAACCTGACAAAGATTCTATATTTTTCTGATTATGAAAATCCCTTCAAGTTTTAGGGATTTTATCCCCTTTGTTTGTTTAAATACCAGTTGTAAAATGAGGATAATCATACATCTCTGACTGGATTATCTGAATGGAGGTGCTAACAGAGGTAATGGGTGCCTAATATATAAAAATAACTCAAAAAGAGATGGACAGTTCTCCAAAACCCTTCAGAAAAGTTTTATGACAAATGACTTAATCCCAGAAACAACCAATGTTAAAATTGGAAAAAGCTAAGTCCAACATTTTTAATTATAGGTGTTGAAATTGAATATCATAACATAGTTACCAGCATGAATGACCCTAGAACAGGGGTGGGCAAACTTTTTGACTCGAGGACCACAATGGGTTCCGGAGGGCCGGAACAAAAGCACCTGGCCATGCTGGCACTCTCATCTTGGGCTCCTGGTGAAGGAGCAGTGGGGAGAGCAAGAGAACCCTCTGCTCTTTCGGCTCTGTGGGCCGGATAGAACAGCTGGACGGGCCGGATGCGGCCTGAGGGCTGTAGTTTGCCCACAGCTGTCCTAGAATCTTAGTCGTGTGAATAACAGGTTAAAAACTTTTCACAAGTTTCCACCCAACCCCCAAATTCTCTAAAAATTGTGTTCAATAGGAAAAACCTGTGATGATACAGTGGTGACAGAACAGAGAAAAACCATAGGCAGTAAGTACATTTGCATGCTCTCTGCACTGTGCAAAGAACATTGAGTACTTGACTGCACATGCTGGCTATGAACATAGGGAATGTATTATTATTTTTTTGGAATTTGAGCTAAGTTAATATGTGACTGATGAAATATATTTCATGGATTACTAAGTGTTTCTACACCAGTGGTTGTGAGAAAATTTCAGAATGTGCTTTTGCACAAATCCATCTTTCCCTATTATAGAGAAGTGAGTCTTGGTTTTCAGGAGAGGTTGGCAAGTAATGTCTATTTATATATGCCACACACAATTATAGACCTGCAAAGAGAATTGCTGACATTGATTAATTGAGTGGCAAAATGCTCCCATTTTCTAACCCACACCATTTAGCAAAGTGATTTACATTTTCTCACACCTCCATAGTCCCACCATCAAAGGTGGACTTTATTGCCATTATAAAATCCTTTTGTAATCTGGTCAGTAGAATACAGAAGCGACCCTGCACCAGCTCTGAGCCTAGGTCTAAAGAGGCCTTTTTAATTTTATCCTGACCCCCTGACCTCAGAGTCTGACATGAGAATGAGCTTGAGCTAATTTTTGGCGGATATGGGACTACTTGGAGCAAGACCCAAGTTGTCTCCTCCAAGACTATCCTAGCCCCACTCCCTCAGACAAGGGGGCCCCTGACTTTCTGTTTCTTAAAATAATTCTTTAGAAAACATAATTATAAATTATTCTCTGCCTTTTTGGGATATAAAGCTTTTTAAAGACCTCTTGCCAGTTTTACAACAAAGAAGACAGTTTTATGTCTTTCTCAAGAATCTGGGAGCCATCTCTTGAAATGTAAGCATCAGGAAGATGAATCAATCCTCTCTCCCTCTCTCTCTTTGGAAAAATAGGAGCCTTACTCCCATGATTACCTTCCTCCAAGTTACAAAACTGCTTCCTGTCAAAAGTGGTGGGAAGATTATTTATTTTTTAGGATAAAGCTAATTAGAAAACACAGATGTTTCTATGAATGCCCCACCATAACATCCTTCAGTACCTTTCCTCTAGCTTACCCCAGGGTTAAAAGCTCTCCTGTCCTCTATTTTAGCAAAGCTAAGTTTAGACTGATTTCTATCTTCTCTCCTCTATTGCAGTATCCTTGAATGAAGTCTTTCCTGTCTGTTGGACTTTGTCTAGTGAAGTTTTTGTTTTAACATCCCCCAAGTGACGTCTCATTGACTACAGACCACATAAGTAAGTCCCAATGAGATCAATTGAGCCTGGTCCAGATCAGCAAAACTGCCAAGCCAACCAGTAGATTCATAAACAAGGATAAGTAGTAATAATAAACCACCTCATTTTAGGTTGTTTGTTATGTAGCCATTGACAGCTAAACACGCGGTGTTGTCATGAGAAGAAAATTAAAATATGTAGCAATGAGTGTCATTGAGAGCAAACAGCATACATGGGCTGGAAACACGATGAAGAAATTGTTATACATGGATACAGAAATGTCAAGTTGCATTCTATAAGAGTAAAAGTATTGGTAAATCAATAATCTGTGGTACCTTGGAAGAAAATTTATCTAACAATATTCTGGATATGAGTAATGAGAATTTCAAGGGGCAAAACACCCTTACCACGTGAATATGATAAGAAACTAGAAGAATAAGAAGGACGGGAGGGAGAGATGGAAGATAGAATGGCAGCATAATCCCTCAGATAGAGCCATTAATGAAGACCTGATATTGAGTTAGAGAAGACAAACTTTTAAAAAACTTTCAGAAATCCATCTTTTTTCTGTAGCTATCAAAAAGGAGGGAGGCCTGGCCTATGTGGGTCAGTGGTTGAGCATCAACCCATGAATCAAGAGGTCATGGTTCAATTCCCTGTCAGGGCACATGCCCCTGGGATTTGGGCTCCATCCCCAGTGTGGTTATGCAGGAGACAGCAGATCAATGATCTCTGTCATCATTGATGTTCCTATCTCTCTCTCCCTCATTTCCTCTGAAATCAATAAAAACCTACTTTTTTAAATAAATGAAAGGGATGGAGATTTTGGCAAGTCCACTAGAATACCTGTCCACCTGACCATTCATGAATCATGCTGTAATTACTAGGCATTTTTTTTTACATTGAAAATGACATTCCTGAATTTATGAATAAATCATACACATTGATTCGCCTTTTTAGGAGTGTGTGTGTGTGTGTGTGTATGTGTGTGTGTGTGTGTGTGTGTAAGTCTTTATGCACTGACCTAAATATGCTCTCTCTCTATTCATCTTGTGACAAAATGATGCTGTTTTATGAAATGACTAGTAAGAATTTTTCCATAGCACAGGATAGATAGTAAAATTAACAAGGGCGCCCTGGAATAGAAGGAATCCTCCACTGTAGTCTCTGCACTGGGCACCAACCATGGGCACCAACCTGATAGTATTGCAATATTTTTAAAATTTTTTCAGTCTCTTTGATATGAATAGTTGAACTATCTGAACCCATCAGGGACAGTTGAGTTCCCCCCACTGCACATCTGCCAAGCATCAGAGAACAGAGACTGTGCCTTTCCTTGAGATTTAAGATAGAATTATTACAGGAGCTCTTGAAAAACCGATCCATTTTTAAGTGCTACTCTTGTGCAGTAAACACAAAAATAAGAGGCTCTTGCTAGACATTTTTAGCAATGTGTCTCTTCCTTATCCCCTCAGTATTCGCTCCACCACCCCACCTCTGTGTCCTCTCTGTTCATGATGAATTGAGCAGTCAGATGCCTCAGCCTGCTTCTGTGTTTATTACGGAGATTCCCTGGCACTTGACAAAATGCCTCCGTGAGCTTCTGATGACCTTGGTGGTCCTCTCCTGTTGCTTGAATGCTCTCTCACACGCATAAGCCAACGGTGTTAAAAGATATAGATGGAAGTGAGTGGCTTTCCCTGAATGATGGTCTGGGAAAGAAAGGGGCAATCTCACAGAGAGCATTGGAGATGTTTCAGCAGATGTTACTGAAGTTGCTCAGCACATCTGAGCACAGACACAGATACCAAAAGGAATGGAGGGTTTGTAAAAGGACCTGCATTTTCCAGGAAGAGAAGTGGGGGTCCCAGCAGGAGCGCTGTGTGTTTTCCCAGGGGTAGAGGTCAGGGCAGGGAAGGATACCAGCTCCTGAGATTTACATAGAAAAAGGGGTTGGGGAGTAAGATTGAGATGTTTCAAGCTTACAGTGGACCCTTGTGGTTTTTGCTAGCCCAACATCCATCTCCCCTTTGAAAGCGATTGCCTGTTATTTTCCTAGTAAAGTACCCCTTCCCTGCTCTCAAACCATGTGGTTAAGTCGGGGACATGGTGTCCCTTCCCCTGCCCTCTGTTCTGGGGACTGCAGGAGCCATCTGTCAGAGCATCATATCATCCCAGGCTATGATTTCTTTCCGAAGTAGATACAACCTGGGGATATCTAAGACAATGGAGCAAGACCCAGTCTCAAGCCTTTTGTTGGAATTTCTGGGAGAGAAACTATCTCTTTGTGCTGAACTGGAAACACGGAGCTCCGTGTCTGCAGCTGTCAGGGGCCACTGTGCATAGGGACCTGCTTCAAACAGAGCTACCACAGAAAACAAGCAGAGCGGAAAGACGTGGCAGGACCAATTACTAATGAAATCTTCAGAGCCCCTGGCTCCAGACGTACCTAGATTTAACAGCTAATTTGGCCGCAAGTTTCATTGTATATTTAAAGCAGTTCTGATTTGCACAAAGCATGAAGGCATTGCTTTTAGGCTAGATGCTCCCCTAACTATACCCCTGCACCCCACAAATTTATAGCTGCGGACAAGTGTTGTGTGCAAGTAGTTTATTGTGGTAATTGATCCCAAGGAAACAGGAGAGAAACAAAGAAAGAGGGGATGCAAATCTAATAGCGTGTTACCAAGCTTCTCAGCACTAGGGGCAAGTGAGGTCTGGATCCCGTACCAGATTTTGTGGAAATCCGTGTAGAATAAGACTCAGTACTTTATGTGCAAGAAATGGGAAAGGTGGCCGAAACTGGTTTGGCTCAGTGGATAGAGCGTCGGCCTGCGGACTGAAAGGTCCCAGGTTCAATTCCAGTCAAGGGCTTGTACCTTGGTTGTGGGCACGTCCCCAGTAGGGGGTGTGCAAGAGGCAGCTGATCAATGATTATCTCTCATCGATGTTTCTAATTCTCTATCCCTCTCTCTTCCTCTCTGTAAAAAATCAATAAAATATATATATTTTTTTTTTAAAAAAAGAAAGAAATGGGAAAGGTGAATTGGCTCCTGTCCCCATGGATCACAGACCCTTGGGGACTTACCCACTTCCCACTTCCAGATTTGCACAGGTTTAGAAATGGCTACATAGGGCCCTGCATGTGTTGTGTTAAACAGGGCATGTTCTATTAAACAGCGTTGACATTAAGTCCAATCCATAAAAAGGCTCTTAACTTATGACAAACCATTCATCTCTTCAAGACCGAACATATCAGGGTTAGTGTAACCAGCTACAGCAAGAGTTGCTCTTGGAAGGCACAGCTGAGGCACCCGATTGAGTTGACATTCTGTGGGTATTGGAAACTAACAGTCATTATATGGTGCTGCGGTTCCAGTAGGTAGAATATATGGGTCAGGGGTTTCAGGGGTAGAGATAAGGACGGGCCATCTTCCCAACCATCCTAACGAACAACTTGGGGGCCTTTGTGTATCCTTTCCCCCACGGATATAATAGAGGTCCTACTTCCTAATCAGGGAACACCTTGACTAAAAGTAGAGTGACCAGCTTGTTCTGGTTTGCTTGGGACTATCCGGGTTCTAAAACTCCCAGACACACTGAGATGCTGATCACACTAACCAGGCAACATAATGTGAGTGCCGATAACCTTAAAGCTGCAGCTATGCCTGGTCACCTTCACCTTCTCAGCAGGCAAGGAAATCCACATGGGCATTGGTAGTTGATCCTGGTATTCAAACTGTAGGGTGCTGCTTCATCATGGAGATGTGGAAGACTGTTGTTTTGGTATGGGTTTCTCTTAAAGCTAAGCTTGACAAAGGCTTCTGAGAAGGTCATTTATTTTTTAATTAATTGTATACAGAAGATATGAGATATAGAGTAAATAAAGTAAAATCAAAATAAAGACAAGGTGCTAAGGGTGGGGCAGGGATTGGGGAAAGGGGGGGGCAAAAAGGAGAAAATGGGAGACATACATATATAATACTGTCAACAATAAAAAAAATAAAGCCACCCCCATCCTCAAAGATTTGGCCACTGTTAAGGGTGACCCATCACAAGACACATTCTGAAGAGCTTTTGAAATGGCTCTTTATATCTCTTGCCTAGGCAATGAAGTATGAAAGAATATATTTCAAAGCCGATGGCTCATTGGTCCAGGGTGGGTAGCTTCCTTGGTCGTGAATTGACTGAACTTCCACGCTGTGCTTGCAAAAATGTCCAAGAAGTGCCTATCAGTTTCCCAGGCCATGACTTCATTTAACAACGAACAGGCTTCCCATGGCCTGAGGTTGAATTTGAACAAAGCTGGTCAAAGTCTGTGTTGAACATCCTTACATTTCTATTACATGCGCCAGGCTATGCTGTCTCTATAAATAAAACTCGACCAAATCTCACCCATGGTGGGTATGCATACAAGCTGTGGCCTTCCCAGCAGTGAGACTGCCTGGATTTTGTCCAAGTCCAGATTGAATCTTTGAATGGTAAATCATGCCATTCAAATCATGCTACAAAGGCAATAGTGTCCATGAAATAAAATTAACAGTGCGGCCTCTAATAAAATGGGGGAAACCCCAGCATTTCCCATTTAAAATGACATTAGCCTGGCCCATATTTATTATCCTTTTATGCAAAAATTGGTTTTCCCCGAGCCCTTTGGGAAGCACACCAACAGTAATGAAGCGGAAAAAAATGATGGATGTTAAGAAATTAAGGTGCTCCAGAATGGGTTATAAACTTGTACCTCTTTGTTGCCCACGCACATTTGATGAGCTTGCAAAGTTTTAGACCTTTTTTAATTTAAGACGGAGCAGTTTTATTTCTTTCAGCTACAGTGAAAATAATTTCCTTCTTTATCATTAGAATGGTTTAATACTTTCATTAATCCACACATCATAAAGCAGGCAGTGATTTTTATACTACTCCAATCCGTCATCGTGCCAGCAAAAACGGTTGTTTTCTGCTGATTCCAAAGATAAACCAAAGGCCAGTGTCTCTGTGAGCCATCATAATTTAGGGGTGAGATGGAGAGGCAGAAATGCTGTTGTCACCCCCTCGCCCTTCACATAATTTGGGTTATTGCAATGGGCAGCAGAATGTTTGCAAATGTATCAGAGACCCTTGACTTTATGGTTGTACAAAGTGTGGGACATTAGGAGACTCCAGGGCTGCCGCTGGGGTGGAGGGAATGTGTTTTCTCCTTCTATATATAGGAAGCCGGAGAGGTTGTGTATCTCTCCCTTCCTCCTGCTCCATCTCTCAATGGCCAAGAGGTAGGTCAGCTTTAATGAACACTTTATAGCATAGGAAGTTACAGCCACTCTTCCCACCGAGGATCTTATTTCACTGGCCTACTGACATAGGTAGGAAATGCTGCCTCTCTTTACATAGATCACTTGGTTTTCTATTCAGCATAGGCTAGAAAGAGCAGAGAGGCAATTAAATGTCATAGTGGTCAATTTCTCAGCTCCCGGTGATATGGATCCTGAGGGCATTTGATCCCTTCAGGTGATGGTTTTAGTCTGGTGTGCTTTTAAGAGAGTGTGCCATGGAAAAAGGAGACCGAAGAACCACTGGACTGGTCAGGAGTCATAACAGCAAGGCTCTGATTGTGAGACACAGGTTCTACTAATGAGTGTGTGATGCCCAGCCTCATCCAACAATCTTGAGCAATGTGCCTTACTCCAAGATGGCCCTACACCAAGGGACAAAAAATGAAGAACTTGGAAAAGAGGAGAGGGGAGCAAAAAGAGAATGCAGGATGGATGACAAACACACAACACTCTCCTCTCCTACACAAGGGCAAGAGTGAGCATTCTTATCCCCAGACTTTGGGAAAGAAATAATGGCTCCCAGAAAGGGACATGCCAAGAATATTTTACTCTCTCTATTTTTGAATATTCCCGGTTTCTAACACCATGCTTACTTAAAAATAATACATGTTCTAACCTGTGCACTTTTATTTTCATGCTGTAATATAAACTTAGACACATGTGATAGTTTAAGGTATTGTCACATAAATTACCTGTTTGATTCTTCCACTCACTCTTTGAAGTAAGGCAGGTATTGTTGTTTCTATTCAAAGATTAACAAAAAGGGAGGCAGAGAGGAGTGAAGTGACTTCAGCTTCACATTCCAGGAGCTGGGGGGGGGGAGCTGAGGAGAACACTGAGATTTCTAATTAGAGCATCAGCTTCTGTGTGTTATTTGCGTAGAATTAACCGTTCAGGATTAATTTAGAAAGAAAAAAAATGTCAGTGGGTAAAAGACGATTAGAAATCATGAAAAATAAATAATTCCGAAGTTCCTTCCCAGAGAGAGACTACAAATGGAGGTATTCCCCAGGTCTCTGAAGTCTTGGATGTATCCTATCTGGATTTGAATGCAGCCAGTATAATGTCACTGGCTTGGCCCCCAGACTGAACAATATCTCAGAAAAACAATATGATAATGTGCTGTGGCAGAAGAGAATACTTCCTGAGGGTCCAAGGCAATAGTTTCTTTTTTACTTTTACTTTTTAATTTACCTCTTGTCTTGAAAGTATTACAGATGTCCCCTTTTTCTCCCATTGACCTTCCTCCACCCCACTCCTATCTCCTCCCAGGCTTCACCATACTATTGCTGTGCCCATGGGTTAGGCATATATGAATATAAGTCCTTTGGTCAGCAATTTTATTCACTGAAACTTGATTATTATTTTAGGTGACTTAAATGGAGTAGCTACAAATGATATCAGGAACCACGATCATATCAGACCTTGTTAAAATTATGGGAAAAATTCCACATAACCATGGCCTATAAATGTACATTTCGTATAACTCAAATGTGCCATGCCATTTGTAAACTCACTGTTGGGTTCTACCCTCAGAAAGTAAATGGGGTCAACATTCATGAGTTACTTTGTCTTCAGATTCACATTTGACTCCTGAAATTGGGTGCTCAACTTTTTTTGTAGAATAAAATGGCAATATATATATATATATATATATATATATATATATATATTCCTTAAAGAAGGGGAAAAATTAGAAGAAAACAAATTATTCAATGTAATGGGGGTGCATTATTCAATGAATCTTCCTCTGATGAAAAACTTAAATCCCCTTAGCTTGTCAGAATGAGAACAAAGTTATACTGAGACACACCTTTGTCTTGTCTAGTCTTCAGAGTTAGTCATTAGCATCCATTTATGGAGTATGTATTGAACATGCAACCCACACTATGTTCTCTGTGTACCTTATCTCCTGAGATTGTCAACAAATTGTGGTATAATGACTTTAGATCGCTTATGTGATTCCTTCCACAAGACAAGTGTTTTGAGAGATTACAATATTTTGGCTTGTTTATTGCCTTAATCTTTGTCTCCATATTACAAAATAAAGATGGTATCTACAGTATTATGAAAAATCTTGGCCTTAGACTAAGAAGACTGGGGCAATGAAGAATTAGGGAGAAAGAACTACATGTTCCTAAAATTAAGAATGAGCCCTAGCCCATTTGGCTCAGTGGATAAAGCTTTGATCTACAGACTGAAAGGTTCTGGGTTCCATTCTGGTCAAAGGCACATGCCTAGATTATCAGCTTGATCCCCAGTAGGGGGTGTGTAGGATATAGCCAATCAATGATGTTTTTCTCATCATTGATGTCTGTCTGTCTGTCTGTCTGTCTCTCTCTCTCCCCACCCTCACTTTCTCCTTCTTTCTCCCTCCCTCTTTCCCTCTTTCTCTCTTTCTCCCCCTCCCTACCTCCCTCTCTGAAATAAATTAAAAATATATATATTTTTTAAAAAATGAAACTGACAGAAAGTGAAAACCAATAAATTTATGGCATTAAGGTTTAAAATAGGTTGTTAGGGATTTTCTGATTATATCAATCTCTAAAGTTCTAGACTAACTAAAATCAGCCAGATGGTTCACCTGGCATTCAGGAATTTAAGAGCTAATGTCAGATTGAGGGGAGATGGACCTCTGTGTGCTTTCTTTCCTCTCCCACTCTCTCAATAGGCTGCAGATTGTAGTTCAAATGTTGTGATGACACTTTGCAAGGCCTCTCACCATCAGCCTCATCCTCTACCATTTCTTCCATTTCTCTTTCTGTGATTTAGCCAGAATGGAAACTAGTTGTCCAGGACACTAATCCATAAAAAAGCACTAAAATAGTTCTCACTTGTGACAATAAGAAAAATATTTTACTGACCACATCTTATTTAGGGATAGTTTTATAACGGTTATTAGTAATATTCTATTGGGCTGCTTTGGGTTTACAGTGATATTTCCAAAATACAAGTATGAGTTTCATTACCTGGTCACTAGCATTCCATCTAAGACAAGTGTAATTATGAACATAAGTTTATCTAGAGGTGAAATGAGAGTGCAGGTGAACTTCCCACTATATTAGAAATCAGTTTTTCAATATTCCTTTTCTTGGCCTTTATCATAATTAATAATAAACTATACCTTTTCAAAGAAATGAATGTGTTTTTTTTTTGTGTGTGTGTCTGAGTGTATGTGTATTTATATTGATATATATCCTATATAATAAAAGCCTAATATGCAAATTATCCCTTTGGCAGGGGATTCAACCAGGGGGCAGGGCTGGCTGGCCAACCATGGGCAGGGAGGCCCCAGCTGGTGGCAGGCAGCCACTAGGGGAAGGGAGGTGCTGGTTGGCAGTAGTGGCAGGCAGCTGGGGGAAGGGAGGCCATGGCTGGGGGCAGTAGGCAGCCGCGGGAATGTAGGTCCCAGCCCCCTGCTGGCAGCCACTGGGGACCAAACCCATGCACAGATTTTGTGCACTGGGCCTCTAGTTTATTTATAATGGTCTAAAGGCACAACTAGATATTAGCCTGCTCACCTCCATACCTGCATTTTCTGGCCCTAATCCAGTTGCATTGAATGCCCTCCTGTTCCCTAAACACGCGGTATGCTTAGTGTCCTTGCCTGTTTTCTTCTCTGAGCCTGGGAGTACATTTAAATGCCCCTCTGCTTCTTTCTGACTCATCATATCTATCCTCAATGACTCGGTTTAAAACACCAGCTTCCCCTTTTTTCTCTGAGTTACTTGCTTCTTTCTCTGTGATAATCCCATTATATCTGCTTCTGACTCCAGCTTCATCACCGTGCTGATTGCAAACTCTCTTTTCTGTAGCAGCTGTCAGTCTTGGGGAACAAGGAGAATGTCTCTTTAGTCCTTGTACCCCCAGTGCCTAATCCAAAACCCGGCTTTGGAGAAGGGCTCAATAAATGTTTGTTAAATCATGCCCTAACCAGTTTGACTCAGTGGATAGAGCGTCGACCTGCGGACTCAGGGGTCCCAGGTTTGATTCTAGTCAAGGGCATGTACCTTGGTTGTGGCCACATCCCCAGTAGGGGTTGTGCAGGAGGCAGCTGATCAATGATTCTCTCTCATCGATGTTTCTAACTCTCTGTCCCTCTCTCTTCCTCTCTGTAAAAAATCAATAAAATATATTTTAAAAAAATAAGTGTTTGTTAAATCACCTCTTAAATTCCATAGTGTGGATTCTAGTCCTGAATGAGTTACCAACCAGCTATTTGATTTTAAAAAAGCAGTTCTATTTCTGAGCCTTGGCGCTTCAGAAAGATAAAAAGAATGCTTCTGTCACACTTACCTTGAGAAAGTTATTGCAAGTACAAAGCAAACATGCTCTACAAAAAAAGTATAAGACATCATGCCAGCGGTATACAGATGTGGAGTGAAATGGGATACAATGGATCCGTGGCTGCTCAAGGTCCAGGCTGGTGCACAAAACATCCCTGTGAAAATCCAAGGTTTAATTACAGGCCCTGTCTTAGAACTAAAAAAGATATATATGAAATCCACAAACATCACAATTTGGTATCTGAAGCCTTTCAGGGACAGCTCCACAGGGTGGCATTCATTGTCAGCGCATGTGAAATGCTTGAAGAACCTTGCAATAGTTCTTTCCTGAGCATTCTTTGGAACATTCTGGAAAGTGGGACAAAATCTCGGGTACTGGATTTTAAAATCAAGGCTAAATATAGAAAAATCTGGTCAGAGAGATATAAAGATAAACGGTATCAAGAAGGTCTTTGCATGTGCACTTTGGAAATATTATATAAAGTAAAATTCTATTCAAAGAACAAATTGTTTTAAGCCAACATTTC
The DNA here is from genome assembly GCA_963924515.1 of Vespertilio murinus. Lineage (NCBI taxonomy): Eukaryota > Metazoa > Chordata > Mammalia > Chiroptera > Vespertilionidae > Vespertilio > Vespertilio murinus. Next base: position 11,950,189 of record OZ004714.1, on the reverse strand, counting down.
TAAGTTTATTATTCTCTAGCTGCCTCCAACTCCTTCTGCAAATGTTAGGGGGAAAAATCACCTGTTTCACTCAAATTATTTGTATTCATTGTCTGCTGATGGTGGATATGAGTTGTTTTATTTGTCCCAAATTACAAATCAGATTTTTTTTTGTTGTGTAACAAATAACCTCCAAACTCTTTTGCTAAAAATTGTCATTTCATAAATCCTGTGGGCTCTGTAATTTGGAATTTGGTTATTGTCCTGTGGGATACCATATCTCTTTTTCATGGTGTCTGGGGCTTCAGGTAGGTAGTCTCAGAGACTGGAGGGTTCTGGCTGGAGGTTAGAATCATCAAAGGGATAATTCATGTGTATTCACATGGTGGAAATGACTCCAAGACTAGTACTTCCCACCTCAGTGTTTACATCTGAGGATGCTACTTGGCTTGGCTTCTTTAAGGCATGAATGCCTCAGGGTAGTTAAACTTCTTACGTGGCAGCTCAAGGCTCCAAAGAAATGTGTTTCAGAAAATCAGATGGAGGCTGCAGTTGGCCTTAAAGTCATGCAGTGTTGCTTCTGCTGCACGTTATGGATCACATACAGTTATCTGCCCACCTGGATTCAAAGGCAACCTGGCATCTTAACAGAAACTATATCTGTACACTTTTTTTGTGGAAATCAATCAGTTTGCCCTAAGAGGGTACATGCCCAGAAATCTGAAACAACTCTATTACTCAGTTACCCAAACCAACCTCTTCCCTCAACTCAGGCAGACTCTTTTGAAAGGAAAGCATTGAAAGTGAGAATTTGCCATGAACATGAAAATTAGGAAGTTGGCATTTTACCTCAGTGGATCATGTATCCTCTTATGTACTGTGTGTAAATGATAATTTATTTTATTCCCCATCTCACAACCCCATTTTATTGTCTTTGATGAAATTTGCCTTCACCTTTGGAAGTTTGTGTCTCCCAGATGTTCATTAGCTGGCTTCCTGAAAGCTTCTATTTTGGACAAATAAACTCTGTTATTTCATGGATTCTTCTGAGAATGTGTCTGGAGCTGGGAGCTGGAATGTTTGCATCAGATCATGTATTCCATTATTATAAAAACTCTATAAAATTGCAATGCAACTGAATACATTTTTAAAATAATGCAAGTAGAGAAGTTAAAGATCTTGACTGGGCATATTTCTAATGAATTTTTAAATATGCCATTACTTTAGAAATTAATGCGCTTAGGTTAGTCTGTGAGAAGATGAATTTTCTTAAGCTATGATTAAGAATGCATTTAAATTAAAATACACTTATAATGGTAGAACAGAGAGACCTAAAGAATCTTGTACAATGGAAAGCATATAATGGAAGTAATTTTTTCTGCCTACTTAGATGTGGTTTATGGCACCTATATTGTGCTAGTGGGACGATAACAAAGTTTGAAGTTTAATGAGACATTAAAATTGATTCATGCCCCTTTTCATTGGTGTATGTATTTATTTCAGTCACTATCAAAAAGAGCTTAAATTTTCTAAATTAAAAAAAAAGTTAAAGCAGTCAAACACTTTGTCTTCTTCGAGAAAAATTTCTAGTAATTTGCAATAGTGTAACATTTTTTTCCTGGGAAAGTTGACAGCATCTTGTATAGTTTATTTAAGAGAAAAGACAGTGGGGAAAGATTTCAAGTGGAAATTATTTTTTAAATAGTAAATTATCTATTAAACTAGAGTTGTAATCTATTATAATGATTGGCAACTTTCTCATCAGTAGTTACTATGCTGTTGAAATCACCTAAACTCTTTAAAAAATTTTTTTATTGTTTTAAGTATTTCAAATAGTAGTATATATGTCTCCTTCTTCTCCCCCCCCCATTAACCTCCCCCTGGCCTCCCCTACCTCCTGGCACTTGCCCTTACCCCCTACTCCCCAGTGTTTTGCGTCCATTGGTTACACTTACATGCATGCATACAAGTCCTTCGGTTGATCTCTTACCACAACCCTCCCCTGCCTTCCCGCTGTAGTTTGACATCCTGTTTGATGCTTCTTTGCCTCTGTATCTATCTTTGTTCATCAGTTTATAATGTTATTTATATTCCACAAATGAGTGAGATAATGGGATACTATGCTGCTGGAAAAAAAAGAAGGAATTCTTACCATTTGCAACAGCATGGATGGAACTGGAGAGCATTATGCTAAGTGAAATAAGCTAGTCAGTGAAAGTTAAATGCCCTATGTCTTTTAACAACAAAGGAGAGAGAGAACCAAAGACACTTATGTAGAAGAGTGTCATATTGGGTATTCACACCTGCTGAAAAGAGTTTGGTTTTTGTGCTCAAGAGTGTTTGGGACAGAGAGCTACCTCTAGATCAGAGATGGAGAATATGTGCCACTTCTCCTTCCTTCCACCCATTGTTTAATACCCACTGAACACTCTTCTATTGCCTTGGTGCAACCTCAGAATCTTTTCAAAACACTATGTGGCCAATATAAATTCACGTTGGCATGCCGGATGGAACCTGATATCACTGCTCCAGGACAATCATGGCCTCCTACCATTTCTCCCACTCGTGCAGCAGCATTGTCCATCTGCCTGAAATTACATTCTTTTATACTTCTTCTTTCACATGGATGCCTGTCCTGTTCCTAAGAATTCCTGCCTAAACATGAAATGATATATAGTGTTTCTTTATACCTTTAATGGGGCCACTAATGGGGCCACAATTGCCACATGCAATTGTTTAGATTGTGTACCAGACAATTCTAGGGGGGGTCTTATTTCCATTAAAATGAACACATAATGTTAATTTCCAGAAAACAAGAAAAGAAATATTTTTTGTTAACCACATAAAAGCTAGTGAGAGAGCTCTTTGAGCTCACAAGCAAGTAGGATAGACTTGTACTTAAATTTAATGGGATATAATAAAAATTTAGCTATAATGAATTTTCGCTTCTGTGTTTACAATTTTTACATTCTATGGAGGAGTAACTAAGGTCCAACATGATGAGGTGACTTACTGAGAACCTCACATAAAGACTGGGTGGAAATAAAGTAAAAATACTGAAGAGTCCTATTTGCCTCCTTTTTTTTTTTTTTTTTTTTTTTTTTTTTTAACATAGTACGCCTCTAATGCAGCCAGGACTCAGAATACACAGAGACATCTGGGCTCCGTAAAGTCTTAATAGTGGAATGATAAGCATGGCTTGACATTAGGTTGCAAGAGGGCAGTCCTGAGGGAGGTCACACACACACACACACAAAAGACCTCTGTGTCTAATACTGTCACTCCTTTTTTGTATTATTCTACTGAAAAGAAAATTAATGAGTTTAACCTGGTAGAAGGAGAGAGGAGCACTGTAATCGTCTGCGAAGGGAAAAAAATATCTGTTTGAGAAGGAAGGCTCCATAAGAAGTTTCTGGATTACTTACAGGGTCTGATTTAAGACCATCTGTAGATCCAAAAGCAAAACAGCCGAAGAAGAGAGGGTTGGTCGCCATAGGGATGCCACAGATTCTCACTGAGACTTAATGAGTTTTATATGAACTGATAATGTTAATGGCTTGATGTGACATCAATTAATGCTTTAATACAGTACTTAAAAAATGACAACTGGATATAATTTTCAGAAGATTTGGGTTTCATAATAAAAAAAATCTCTCCCACTCGGTTGGAAGGTAAAACATTAAATATTAAAGGGCAGAAAATCCTCAAGTTGTAATTAACTTCCCACAGCTCTTAGTGATAGCTCATTAACATTCCTATAAAATGTGGGAGTACTTACATATTCTCACCCCTACCCAATGGGTGACACTGTTTTCATTTTTCATGCAGTCTTCCCAAATCTCTCCCCATTGTAGAGTCTCTAAAAGGTACAACCTAAAATTCCTAGTGTTCCCTGTAGTTAGAGATTGATCCTGTCTGTACTGGATTTCTTTGGTTAGTTTTGTGAGGTCTCCAGACGGCTGAGTTAAAAAAGAAAAAAAAAAGAATAAAAAGAAAAAAAGTCTAGCAATAATTTCTGCACATGGGCCTCTCACACTAACTACACTTCCCAGACACACCTCTGCCATAACCTACCTGCCACTGAGCTAACCTAACCTGCCTGCATTGTTTCTGGCAGCTAAGCCAGCCCATAAGAGTTTCTGGAGTCCTACTCAATCAGGTGGACTGGGGCGCTCCCCCTCCAATCAGAGCTAAACAGATCAGACCAATCAGAGCGACTCTATTCTAACCAATCAGGAGAGTGCCTTTGGCCCAATCAAACTATGAGGATTTAGTGTTCTCATTTCCATGAGGATGGACCAATCAGGAACCAGGAGCGGGGACTTCTGTCTACATAGGCCAGCTCCCCTAGGACTGGGGGAGCACACTTTCCAGGTCTTTTTCTGGTGAACTCAGCCAAGGACTCCTGACCAGTAAGAGCCAGGGATGGGTGAGTAGACCATCGTGGAGTGGAGCTGCCAGGTTGAAGAGGGGCCTGGCTCCAGGGCAGCCTCACAGCTGTGCTCTTTGGCCCTGCTGTCTTCGGGGCTGTGCTGTTAGCACCATTGAGCAGTTCCGCAGCAGTGCTGTTTCCACAGCCAGGCTGCATTACCGTTAAGCTATTTGCAGTAAATAAACTTCCCTTCTTCACCGCACCCCAAACTGGGGATTCCTGTCGGCGTTGAATTATCTTGAATAACCATGACCAGTTTCTAGTGCACCTCTCTCTGGACACATGGAATGCAGCATCATTTTGCTTTCATGCTTTCAATTTGCAGCCTAAAGTCTTCAAAACTTTTTAGTGTGACAGACACCAAAATCCTATAGAATTGGATGGAAGAATGTTATTGGTCCTTCATTAACTTGTCATATTAGAATCCACATCTTTCTCTGTTCCTTCACCACAACTAGCATCACTGCTACAGCAACCTTACTTGCTCTGCGTGTGTGTGTGTGTGTGTGTGTGTGTGTGTTCACATAGGCACATACTGAGTTGTGTAGAGCTCAGTTAAGGGTAACAAACCTCTGTCTGAACCCTGGTTCAATAAGTCCCAGAGCATGATTTGTAAACGTTTTGTTCACTCTTCGTTTTCCATGCCTCTCGAATGGGGATTGTTATAACTCCTTATGGGACCGAGTATTACCGATTGTATGCATTGAATTTAGAGGCCTCGGTAAATGGCAGGTGATTTATTTGTGGGTAGGAAACTATCTGTAATCTCAGTTTTGTAACTGATTGGCTGCGTATGAATGAGGACAGGAGGGATGGTTCCCATGAACACAGTAAAGGTCTCATAAATATTTGTTGAATTGAATGTCTTGACTCAATATTCTATGTAAAGAATTATCAGCACTCTCAATATCAGAAATAACTCTGCTGATTATCCAATTACTGATGAACGTGTAAAATATGTTCCTAACTAAGATTGACATCTCACCTTTCATAATTCTTCCTGGGAAAAGACACTCCAACTACTTGAATAATTGCCACATGATTTTCAGCATCTGGACCTCATTTTCCATAGTTCATTAAAGATCATATACAGATTAGGTCAGTTTAAAAAGTTAATATTTATAACAGCTAGTTCAGCAAAATTGTAAAAACCATTTAAACATCACACGTTTAAAAGTGTGCAAGGGCACATACTTTTATTCCATTCTTAACACTTTAAGAAAAAATACTGTCAGATTCTGACTTGGCTGAAGATTGAAGCAAATTACTCTGTCACACTTAATTAAAAGGGAAGACATTCTGAAGCGCAGTGTTTGTTTTTCAACCTCAGTCTGACATGCTGATGAAAGCAATTAAGCAATGAAGTCTGCCACCAGGAACGGCAGCCCAACCCAGGGGACACAGTGCGTTTGTGGAGAACAAGCCATTGACTATATCCCACTCATTCCCATTGAACCCGGCTATGTTCTCAGAAACAAATCGCACACTTTAATTTTATTTCAATAAAAAAAGTGTCTCTTTACTTTACGTGTCAATCTTATGATCAATAGCAAGATATTCAACATGGTCAGTCATAGCGGATGGATACATTACAGCACGATTCCAGAGATCCGTGAGGGTGAGACACAAGCCAACTGCAAAAATAAGTAGATAAATGCATAAAGGTTCTCAAGGGAACAAAACATTAATAAGTGAGAACACATATGCCACTTGTTTAATTCCCTGAATTCTCAAATAGAGAACTTGAGCTGGAGCTATGCATGAAGTTGTTCTGAGGACGGGACCTGTCTATTACAGATTCTGGGGGGGGAGTAACTACTGCCTTCCAGTAACTTTCAATGCTATTTGTAAGGAATAATTTGATAACTAAACATGTAACTAAAACAAGATAGAGGCCATCATTTAGATAGGTGGTTATTATTGCTTTAATGAATTTCCCCAGAGTACTGCTGAGAAGAGCCAGGAGACATTGGGTAGAGCCACCTGATTTAGCCACATTTGCATTACCCTCAGCCCACCAAGAATACCAACTATAGTTGTCATAATTAACTGGACTCAGGTGTCAGAAAGTTGAATGAGCCTTGAGTGTCACTAGCATTGGTTCTAAACTATTATTTTGTAATAAAGTATGTTTACATCCTTTGGCCATGGGAACATAGAATTTCTGTCCAACCTCTCCTAGTGCTCAAGATTTCATTGCTAATATATCCACCTTAATCAAAATTACAATTAAGGAGAGGGTATTATCTGCCTTCTAGCTATGAAATAAAACATGGTGCAAAAGGTAGTGGGGTGAAAGAACACGAAGAGTATATATTGAACTTGAATCAGAAAAACATCATTTGTAATGAATGGAATACACCAGTAACTACTCAATAAGATAGCTGTCATTGCCTTTTCCTTGGAAGAAGCTGATTTGAAAGTTGGAAACCAAAACGTGCCCATATTTCAAATGTTTTTGTGAGAAGTTCTGCCCATGGTGTGAATGGTGTGTGTGTTAGATGGTGTGCATATTAGGTGTGAGGGATCACTTTTGAGAGCCAAGAACTTGTTGACATCATTGTAACTATGTTTAACCTATAGTGTTTTTAAAAATATAATATATACATATATATATATAATGTATATATAAAAATATATAATATCTGTATATTAATATCCACATATGCATGCATGCTTGGTTCTTGCTTATTCTTACTTCAGTTCAGAATCAGTCCAGGCTGAGTCAGTGTCATGGTGGATGACACATTTGTCTCCTTAAAGCAAAATGTCCCAATGGTGAATCTACAAACTATTTGAAAATAAGATCTTAAAATTCATTCTAATTGATGGTTTTAATTTTTTAAGTTTTTTACTGGATATAATTGGGATGACATTGGTTAATAAAAATATATAAGATCCAGATATACAATTCTATAATACATCATCTATATATTTTATTGTGTTCACCTCCCCAAGTCAAGTCTCCTTCCAACACCATTTACTGCCCCCTTACCTTTTTCTACCTCCTCCTCCTTTTCCTACTGGTCATCACCATACTGTTGTCTGGCCTATGGGTTTTTGTTGTTATTTAATCACTTCATATTTTTCACTCAGCCCCCCAACCCTCCTCACCTCAGACAACTAGCGTCTGCTCTCTATTAATGAGTCTGTTTCTATTTTAAACTAATTTATGTTTTGGATACAAAACCTTTTCTTGCCTGGCAGATTGAAGAGATTGTGGTGGCCCTAAATAATGAGTAGCTTGCAAAGTGCTCAAGGGAGAACAATCTCAAGATACAAACACAAATATTTGTATTTAGCCTTCCCAGGAGCAGACTCTAAAAAATTAGCATATTAAAAGTCCTTTGCTCATTCACAGTTCAAGCGACCAGTGTAAGTATTATCATCATAATGAACTAGTTATCAATAATAATAGGAAAGAAGCAAAGATGAGGCCAGACATTATAAGCCTGGTCATGGGGCAGCTTCACCAGGAACCTGAGACTTTATACTCTCCGGGGAACCACTGGCCTGTTTCCTGCAGATCACTAAGGGAAAGGGTCCAACAATGGGAAAATGGTTGCATACTCAGTGATGTTGGGGTGATGTAGGGGCGGTGCTTGCCTGTCAGTCTACCCTGGGAAACAAAAGTCATTGGCTAAGAGGGTGGAGCCAATGAAAGCAGGTAAAATCCTGAAGCTTTCATTGGTTAAACTCCCAGTTAAAATGCCCAAAGAATCATCTCTCTCTTGTTCCTTTTGTGTGCTCTGGCTCCTTCCACGCTCTTGCTCTGTGACCCTTGCTTGCTCATCTTCCCTTTATAGCCATGTGGCCCTAGAAGCTGTATGGCCCATGGCCATGTGGACCACACATGTAAAGGACTGCAGCTAGGAACACAAGCTGAGCTAGCTAGGTGCTGGACTGGATTGTGGTTTAATATGTAGGGAAGACTCTACAGATAGTGGCTTTAATTGTAGCTCTGCTGAGGATAAAGATAGGACTTTCCGCATGGTGAGAGGGAGGGAGATGGGACCCTGGAGAGGAACTCCCTTAATTTTACATCAACAGCAAAGCTGTGTACAATACCTCATCCACCGTGGGGCCTCCGGAAACTCTTGTTCTTGGGGCACCTCAAGAGCTCCACTTCTACCCAGAGCAGGTGGGGATGCAGAGGGCACCCACCCATAACAAAAGTAAGTTTGAATCAACATTTATTGGTAAAAAATGTCCCCGAGCATTTTTACATGGAGCTTTTAAAACTGGATTTTGTGACTGTCAATTTCAATTTCCACAAAACCCCACTGGCCTTTGTTTCAGCCAAGCAGGATTATTGAAGTGAACAAGAGCATCTGAAGAGAAATAGATTAGAATATTACTTCATATGGAAAGCAAAGGATTTATAAGCAAACAGCTGTGTTTTTTCACCCCCAAGATACTGTATTTTTTCATCTGTTTCACATTTTGTTTTTCCAAGGGGCTTCCTTGAAACTTTCTTAAGAATGGGTAATAATAACTGATAACATTTATTGAGACTATGAGGAATAAAAACACACAAGACTTTCCTCCCACGTCCCTAAGTTATTCTGACTGGGCTAACAATTAAATTAACACCAGAGATGAACAGGAGAAAAAAGCCAAATCCTGTCATAGATGTACATGTTATGGGTACCATATGAATATGAGACCTATGGAAGCAGTGGGCAGTTGAGGTTTATATTTCATTATGGACGAAGGAGGAGGAGGCAGGGGTCTGGGATATCAAAGGAAAAGCAGGTGATTTACAGGTTGAGAGAAAATAGCAAACATGTGGTAAATACATTTTTCAGGGCCACCCAGAAACAATGGAGTAGGAATGAAAGTATAAATAGGCTTTGCTAATTTTCTCCCTGTATGCCAAATCTGATTTATATTGAACAGGTTTTTCTATCTGGATTCCTTTAAGCAGGTAAGAGAGAGATCAGAGGTTCTTTCTAAGTATTTTGTTTCTTAATCGCTAGCTTAAAATCAATTTCTGAGGAGGCATATTCCAGGGTGGCAAAACTTGGGTCCTCTTCAGGACCTCATACAATGGCGGGGCTATATGTTGCTGCAGGAGGAAACGCGGGTGAGAGAAGCTCAGCTTGCTCAGCCCAGCACAGGATGCATGCGTTTCATAGAAGCATCAAGACCCAAGCTCAGTCTTGGATAACAGCCCTGCCTACTTCCCCTGTTCTAATTTGAACCACACCTACTTTCCCTTGGAGCATGCTCTGTTCACATTTATCTTGTTTCTGTTTCTCAAATGTACCAAAATCATTTATCCCTTGAGTTCTGGTACTATCTTCTCAGAATTCTACTTTTCCTATTGCCCCATCCTCTTCATTTGTTCCCAGTGTTCAGAATAAAATTCACATCTTCAGAGAGGATGTCTCAGGAGACTAATATAAATGAAGTCCCCGTGATTTTCTCCTTGACAGTAGTCTGGACGAGTCGTTCATAAGAATTTGATACTGAATTATTTGTTTGATTGATTATTGAATGCTTGTTTCCCATTTTATTGGCAGTTTAAGGAAGGCCAGGGTCTTGTGTTTCATTCATTGATGTAACTGCAGGACCTACCATAGAAGTCAGGCCAGAATAATCATTAATGGTGGTTGAATGGATACATGACTAGATCCTGTTAGCTCAGTGGTCGGCAAACTCAGTCAACAGAGCCAAATATTAATAGTACAACAATTGAAATTTCTTTTGAGAGCCAAAATTTTTAAACTTAAAGTATATAGGTAGGTACATTGTTATTAACTTAATTAGGGTACTCCTAAGCTGGTCTTTGCTCAAAACTAAAGGGGCCAAAGAGTCCAGCCGCAGTTTGCCGACCACTGTGTTAGCTCAATTCCTAGAGCTTCATTTGGTAAAACCAGTGTGTTATGATTGTCATGTTATGTCTTGTATTCTGTAAGTGTAGTGATAGCAGAGATACTGTTTTTAAGCCTTCTGGAAACTAACAGTATGTCTTTCTCATAAGAGACCATCAATATTTGTTGATTGACATATGAAGGGTTTCTCTGACTATAAACCTTAAATACCTTATAGAGTAATCTTTTAAACATTATGAAGAATTTCTGGTTCCAGTTAGAATGTTAAAAGTTCATGGAAATGCAATACAGTATTGCCACATGAAAACAGAGTGAATGAAGGCATTCTGGTTTTGTATGTGGGACTCCAAGGTATTGTAATAAAGTCTGAATTTGCAGTGACTGGTCTATGTACTTATCTAATCTATGTGTGTGATGGTAAGAGAAGGAAGGCTCAAGGTATGAAACAATGACAATTTATTTTTCAGTAACTCTTTATTCTGATGATGACATTGAAATAGTGTTAGACAAACAGCTGTTGAGGTCTCAAGAGGTTGAGGGGCATAGCTGGAGAAGTGGAGACCAAAAACAGAGCCCAGCTTTGCCCCTGGGCCCTAGTTTCCTCATTAATGGTAAAGAGTCCCGGCTCCCCCCCAATACCTGATCTTTCCTATGGAGGCAGTTTCTAACTCTGGCTTATGTGGGTTTATGAAGGTGCAGATCTGTGATTCTGCTGTCTTCCTAAGGAGGGTTTCTCTGTTCTGAATAATGATGAATCTGCTGAATGGTTTATACAGCCATTTCCATGCCAGTTGAAAGTAAAAAATGCCCTGAAAAAAACTATATGTGCTGAAGTGAGATTCCCCTCCTCATAAATATGTGAAAAATACAATAGTAGAAATGCTATGTCTATTCACATGAACTGAAATTTTTGTTCAGTGATTTTCATAAATGTGTGGAATTTATTTTACACTTCCCTCTTTGGCATTGATTGCCAAATATGGTCAACTGAAGTCTCTCCAGTATCCAGTTCTCCAATTATACACACAAAGGATTCCATTCCCATTTCTTTTTTATCCTTATGATATTCTGATGCTTCATTAAGAAAACACAGAAGCTGTGTACTCACAAACATATCCCAACATCCTCGGGTATGTCTTCTCATAAAATAATTCTCTCTCGAGTAGACACTGCACTTGGCAGTCACCCAAATGAAAAAATATATATATAAACTTTAAAGCAGTAGGCATGTACAGAAGAAAAGGGTAAAATTAAAGACTATTTTAAAACAATTATTACCTGATCACATGTCAGAGGTTTCTGTATTTCTCTTCTTGCATCATTTCCATAAAATTGGCACAAACGGCCTTTCTTTCTCAAATACCCATGGACTTTGGGAAAAGATGTTTGCAAACAAAATCATGCGAATTAAAAGCAAGACCAAAGGGCCCAGCCTCTTTGTCTGGGATGTAATTGGTTCATTGTCTGCAGGCAGCTGCCTGGGAATTTTCAGCTCATGCTAGAGCCTGCTTGGCATCAAAGAATTAGCCCAATCATATGTCCCTGCTTGTCCAGGGTGACAGAACACATGTGTTCCCCCAAAAGCTCCTTCGTCCACTCTGTGTCTTAGCATCAAATCTCTTTTGGTCTTAGGCATACCTATGGACTCGTTAGCTACTTTAAAACAGCTCTTCAAAATAGTTAAGTAGGTCTTTTAAAAAACATCCATAATTAGGCCATGAAGAGCCGCTTCCATCAACACTCCAATGACAGACTCTTGTGATTTTTAAAATTGACAAAACACATGAAAACGTGGCTTCAGTTCCTTTTATGACACAGGAAGAGCTACTTGCTTTTATTATACAATAAGAACTCTGCCATTAATCCTGTTTCTTTTTTCCTTTTTTTTTTTTGCCTCGGTTCTGAGAAAGATCATTACTGAGTTTTATATCTCATGATCTCACAGCTCTTAAATTGTCTGATTTCATTCCTATCATTATTACCCATTATTACTTAAGCCTTCCTTTTCTTTTGGTGGCTCTACCGAGCTTTGCTTGGGCTTTGTTGTTACAGATTTGGAAGTTTTGGTTAGAGGGAACTTAATACCCATTTGGTATATGTGCAGTTTATGAAATAACGCTTCAAGTTTTTTTTGAAAGCTCTCTGGAAAAAAGAACCTATATTTATAAATGCACTAGATATTCATAGAAAGCAAAATACTTTCATATCCGCATCAAAGCTCCATGAAGAAGTGCACGCTGGGATGCATTCTTTGAATCCTTCACAGAGATTTCAACACAGGAGGGGCCCCATTGTTGTTGTTGGAATCAGACCCCTAAGATGTGAAGTGAAGGGAGAGAAACCCCAAATTGCCCTAATTTGACTTTACAGAACTGGCCCATTTTCTTCGCAGACACTGTGTGAACATTACAATATACAACGTAGTCTGTATTGTACCACTGGGTATTTTATAAATCCTGGGTGGAGGAGAGGAAGGTGTAAATCACCTTTTGGTCAGAAAGAGCTCAGCTCTTTCACTGGCTGGCTGTGAGATTGTTAAGAAGGTACAGAGACTTGTTCTGCAGAAGCACATTGTTCTTGCTGAGAACTGGAGATAACGTTAAAATCTGCATACAGTCTCATGCTCAATCACTACTGATTTAGTGTTTACTGGTGCCGGGCAGTTTCATTTATGTGTAGTTCTTTGGAGCTTTATATTGGCCGTATGGTGCTGGTAAAAATAGGAAAGGGAAAGTGAGTTTAAGAGAGATTAAGCGGTATGGGCAAGGTCACATAATTAATAAATGGCTCATCTTCTCTGAAACACTCCACCTTTGAATTAACGGGAGCTACAAGGCCAGCCTTTTGAAATGGAAAGTGTGTTTCTTTAAAGAGATCCTCATCTGGGATGTCTTCACTTATCTCCTTCCTGGGATCCCAACTGTCCTTCCTTTGTGCTTCCTCACCTGTACCAGGCTCGCCTCTCACAACAGGTGCCACAGTGCAGTGCCCTCCCCTGTGTCTTCCCTCTCACCGATCGTACTATCCCATATAATAAGGAGCTAGTAATCTAATTAGACAGAATGGCGGAAGGAATGACCTTACAGAACAACCTTCCTGAATGACCAGTGGGCGGGGAGTGGGGTTGTGGGGCTGCAAGGCGGCCGGGGCTGTGAAAGCCTATTCTTGCATGAATTTCATAGGCAAGGGATTGCATGTAACTGTCATACCATCAGCACCATTGTTATAATAACTTCATCAACATTTGCTTAATGAATAAATGAATATATGCATAACTTAAGACCATTTGCTTCATGGCTTAGATTGCTCCATCGCAGTAGCTCATCTGCATGAGACCATCACAGGCCTGGCCGACATGGCTGGTTGCCTTCCCAATATCCTTCTACTTCTCTTCTTGTATATGACCTTTATTTTATTTTGGTCTGTGATATGCCCAGCTGAAATAGTAAGTTTCTCAGTTTTTCTTGAAGGTAGGAGAGACCAAACGACATAGGACATTGCAAGGAAATAGAAAAAATTCAGAAATTTCTGGAAATATTTTGCTTTTGTAAGGCAATCATTAGCACTTCTTGTTGCTTCTTTCTTTTTCTGCCTGGAATGCTAGCATGTGGCAAGAGGAGAAGTCTTCTTACACGTCGAGAAAGAAAGCCACCATCTATGATACAGGGAAACAGAAGGAGCCTGGCTCTTTAAGCAGCTGAAGGAACCCACGATTACCTAGCCCTGGAGTCTAGATTTAGATTTTGATGATTAGCATCAATCTCCATTGGGCTCAGCCATTACAATAGGGATTTTGTGGCATACAGTCTAAGAAAACCCATAACTGACAGCATCTGAAGGGTTGTTTACATCTGTTGCTATGGAGAGAACACATGAATGGGTATGTAACTATGGTAGTATTCAATTTTTGTTTCCTAAACTTAAGCCTCAAGGTCCATTTCTGGAAAGAAATGATAAAGGTTGTTGTGCAGTTTAATGGGATTCAGTGATTATTTGTGTTAAGTTCTATACTGCAGAAATGCCCATGGATGACTATACCAGATACTTCTAAATGCTAAGATGTTTTTCTCTTAAACATGGACAAAATAATGTCTAATCCTTGCTCTAACTTTAGATAGAAATGATGATATGTGTGGAACAAGGCAGAATTGGACTAAAAATTAGAGATCATCTGTTCCAGCCTTAGCTCTTTACCTCTTGATGGCCAAGTTATATAATTTTTAAATGAGTTTAAAATCACAGTAGGGAAGCAGCCACCACCTGTCACCCATTTTCGTCTGCAACTGTGACCTTCTCCTGTGCTTCCCCATTTACCCTTCCAACTGCTGCCTACTGGGACTCATGGGATTGGCATCTTCAGGGAACCCACACATCCCTTCACACTCTCGAAAAGCACTGCCAACCACCCCTGCTTTCTCACAATTGTTCCCCAGAACTGCTTGTCTTTAGCTGTCACTAGTATTCATGCAACACCCCCACTGAGCAAGGAGCAGGAGAGTGATTGTCTGGGCCTGCTCATGGGTAAATTGAGCTGCAATCTCAGGAAAATGGAGTTTCACGAAGAGAGAGCCCAGAGTTTTACAGACTGTACTTCTGACTGCTCAGAGCGAGCTGCATTCTCTTTGCTCCTCATCTGTGGAAAGATGAACACATCCTCTGTGAAGGTGACTCCAGCCTCTGGGAGGCAGTAGCTGCTGGATCCATCCTTCCTCCCATCATTGTATGCAGAGCCCATGTGTTTAGTAATGTGGCATATTTGGCAACAGGCTCTCAATGATAACTATCTGGAAAGTTATCAAATTATACCTGTCAACTAGATGGGTTGCCAGAGCTTCTGACTCTAAAGATATAGGCTAAATTTTCTTAAATTAAGGACACAAATAATTTCATGGCCTGTGGGTGTTCACAGCTTCCCAAAAGCTTTCTTTGAATTTCATGGAGGCCTCAGTTACCTTACCTCTATTTAGTAATTTTTTTTTTCAATAGACATTTTCCTCTTGTAGGCTTGCTTGCTTTTTTTTTTTTTTTGCACTTTACAGTTCTGGATCTAGACCCAACCTCTCTTCCCTATTAACTTCTCCTTTCTCTTTTCCAGTGGCCTTTCTCTTTGTTCTCATTAAACTCTTTCTTGGATAGGATAAGAACACTGTAACCACTTATCACCAGATCTCTGAAAATGCATAGACCCTGACATTGTGTGTGTGTGTGTGTGTGTGTGTGTGTGTGTGTGTGTGATAGGCGTGTCATTAAGGGTCACTACAATCATAGTCTTTGAGTTTTAGAAATTATGATATAAAATGTGCCAAATATTCTCATCTCCTGGTATCCAGCGCCTTTTTCTATATTGATTTTTATACTCTTACATAGCATCAAACCTATCGCCAGACCAAAGTCTTAGCACTAGTCTGACCATTGGCAATACTTCTGAAATGTGAGTGTTTGTATAGTACTCATCTCAACCTAAAACAGAGATGCAAAATATGTGAAGTAAAGTCTCGTATTAGCATGCATTGTTGGAACATGAGTCATTTTTCTATATCCTAACTTGGCATACAAATAGTTTGCTTTAAGGGAAATTTCAACACAAATACCCAAACTTATAACCTGAGGAATATAATATATAACACATGTAATACATTTCTTCTCTTTACAAGAGTATTTGATTGTTTTGCTGTGTAGCAAATATTATACAATATGAACATACAATAATGTAGACATTTATCTTTTAATATTAAATTACTTTTAGCACCTACTCTGTGTCAAGCATGTTCCTAAGCTTTGAAAGGAATTATCTCATTGAATGTCACAATCTGGTGAAACAGACACATTTATCACCCCCATGTTTCAGATGGGGAAACTGAGGGCCAGCAATATTAGGTCAATGATGCAAGATCACAAAACTAAAATGTACAAAAGTGAGATTTGAAGGTGGATTAGTATGGATCTCTAGGCTAGATCCAACATTCCTAAAATTTAATTTGCATGGACGAATACAGCAATGGAATAAAGGAGGCCCACGTGGTCAGATAACTTAGGACATAATAGTCAAGAAAATTAATGAATGGAGCCAATATATGAGTTATAAGTTCCAACACGCTACGTTCCCAATAGCATGTCCATTTCTGTAGTTCTTGCCAACATTGAAAACTCATAAACCAGAGGAGTTCCTAATCCAAAGTGAAAAAAAATATAGTAGATGATCAAAATTTATCTTCTTCTTGATTGGCAGACCTAATCTTTAGCAACCACCCCATAACCCCTGCCACCAGCTGCACTACTCTAATGGGGAAACTGTTAGGATGTTACAGTCCATCTGTTCACTTGAGAACAGAGGACCTGTCTCCTCCTAAACCAACGTGTGCTGCTTTTACAGCTGCAAATGCAGCCCAGAGGCAGGCTCTGAGAGTTCCCCAGAGTTTCCAGCATTTCCAGTTAAAGAGTGCTCCTAAAATGGAGTGCAAAATATTTGATCATCCATCTGCATCTCAGACTCATTACACATGAACTAGGGCATGCATGCAGATTTCCAAACATGGCTCTATTTGATAGTGTGGCTACCTGAGAAAGAAACTGTCCTGATGACCAGTAGATCATATCTGAGAGGCAACACGTCACACTCTGCTGTGATCAAGTCTTATTTTCTAAGGCCTCCACTCCACACGGGCCCTACTCTGCTGCATCTAATGAAGTAAACTTTCTCCCCTTCTGTGTTCTCTTTGAAGCATGGGCACTGAGTGTGGCTATGTTTTTTGGCATAAACATTATTCAGTGCTCTATTAATGAGATAATGTATTTATTTTCTTTGGCAATAAACACAGCTGCAAAATGGACCATAAAGAAATAGATGACTTGCAGATTTCCATGCCCGGTGTGTCAACTATAATTGAGAAATAAATTAAATGATCCATCTGCTTCCCATCATCTTCTCCTTTATTTTTGTCAATATCCCTGGTTTTAAAAAGTAGCCAGAGTTATTTATACTAATTACTCACTAAAAAAAAATCCATATAGAAATTAAATGACTTTGTAATGCAACTTTGCCAACCCCTAACCCCCTGTGCTTCTTTCCAACACTCAAGTGTAATGACGATGATGAACTCTTTCTTCTTATTAATAGTTTCCACTTTATCATGCCAATACTATTGAGTTTTCTCTTTATTACTGTCTTACAGGCACTGCTAAAATAATATATCATATAATAGGCTTAACAGTAATCGAATCTATTACCCCGGTAGCACTTGCCAAGGGAAATAAAAACAAACAAGGAGTAAAAACAAACAAGCAAGTGAACTGAACTGTTTGATGTACATTACAACATGAGATGCAATGTGCCTACTACTAATATTCACAGGTGAAGGTTAAAACAGCCAATAGCCAGCAGAACTAATTAAATAGGATTCTATCATTTTTCTCCCTACTTCATTGTTATAATTATCCCACTGAGAAATCACAAGTCAGCACTGTGAAAGGCAGCAAGCACGTCTTTGTTTTCTCAAACACTTTCACCATCATGCTGCTCTGCTCTGGAACCTTCTGTTGTTTTCTTGAGTTCTCAGGAGCATCCCTGAGATAATCCTATAAAATATGTTCAGTGTTATCCTGGCTGGTGTGGGTCAGTGGTCTGAGTATCAGACTGTGTTCCAAAGATTTACAGGTTCCATTCTTGGTCAATGGCACCTACCTGGGTTGCAGGTTTGATCCCTGACCAGGGTCAAAGTGCAAGCCAGAGGCAACCATTTGATGTGCCTCTTTCACATCTATGTCTCTATCTATCTCTATTTCTATCTCTATCTCTATCTCTATCTCTATCTCTATCTCTATCTCTATCTCTATATCTCTATCTCTATCTATCTCTTCCTCCTTCCCCTCTCCCTTATCTTCTCTCTAGAAATTAATGGAAAAAAATATATCCTCATGGTTCTGGTGAGGATTTAAAAAATTAAAAATTAAAGTATGTTCAGCATTGGGGTGGGATGGAGGGGAATGGGAACATGAAGTTATTTTTCAAAAAGTTTTTATTGACATTTTCTTTTTTAATTACAAATGAAATCTGTGTTCATTGTAAAAAAACACACAAAAAAACAAAAAGGAAGAGAACACATAGAAACTCACAAAGAAAGAACACAGAAATCATCTATACTCTTATCAAGCAAATATAACCACTGCTAACACCTTGTTTATTCTCTCATTGTACACATACATATTTTTAACACAAAGTTGAGATGCTCAGAGACTCTTTTGTCACCTCTTTTTGCTCAATTAACAAGAGAGTGCATCTTTTCATGTCTATAAATAAAGATTCATATTATCTCTTTAATGGTTGCTTAGATACAACTTATGTTGCCATTTTCCCATTGTTCTATATTAGCTATGTGCATGGAGCCATTGTGTCTGGCTCAGTGTTTTTCTGGTTGGTCTCCTCTAGTCTAATGGTGGGCTGGTCTCCGACTTCCCTCTAAATTGAGGATGCCTTTGACCCACATGTCAGAGGCTGTCTGGCTCAGTGACAGGTATTCTGCTACCCAATTGAATCCATTCTCCCCCCCCCCCCAGATTTATTGAGATATAATGGACAAATTAAAATTATATAAAGTTGAGGTATGTAACTTGTTTTATATATATATATATATATATATATATATATATATATATATATATACCACAGTCAAGCTAATTAAGATATTTATCACCTCTGAGGTGGGGAGGGGGGGAGGAGGAAGGGAAAAAGAGGACAGGAGCTAGCCGGAAGAGGTTAAAGGGGGAAAAGAGAACCTATGCAATACTCTCAACAAAGATATTTAAAAAAATTACATTCATCACCTCATATAGTTACATTTTCCCTCCCTCCCTCCCTCCCTCCCTCCCTCCCTCCCTCCCTCCCTCCCTCCCTCCCTTCCTCTCTCCCTTCCTCATTCCCTTCTTTCCTTCCTACCCTTTCTTTTTGTAATAAGAACAAGTAAGAATTACATGCTTAGAAAATTTCTACTACATTGCAGTACTAAATTAAATATCTTCTAGAAGATACTTTTTTTAAAAACTGGAAAAAGAGAGGCAGAGCTGTTTTTAGGGTTTAGGGGTAAATTATTTTCCCCATGTCTTCAGTCTCTACATTTCTGGTATTGCACAAGCAAACTCCCCTGCCTAGATAGGGTCTTGAGAGCTCTGTGTATGCCAAGGGGCCTTTGTGGTGAGTGTAGGGATGCGGGAAGTAAAGCCACTTCCCATCACTATGCCCCTGCCCTTTTGGTCTCTATTACCCCAGCCTGGGATGTCCTGCAACAGAGTTTCACTCATGAGCTGTCTGATATGGGACAAATACTTTAACCTGTCTCTGTCTCCCTTCAATGATTTGTTATAATGGAGTAACACACAAAATAATCTATAAAGCACTCACTAAATTCCTTAAATTTTACTTAAAGGTACTCAAAACCTGCCAGTTCTTACCACTCCAGCCCCAAATGTCCTTCTTCTCCTTCAAATTCCAGTTCAATTACCTCCATCATGAAACCTCTACTAGGCCCTCAGCTAGGTATGAGCATTCGCCCTTCTGTCCATATATTCCCCCAGCATTTATTTTTATTAAGCATCATAATTAAATATATTAGTTTTCCTTACTGCACTATATAATTCATAAGAAACCCATCCCCAATGACCACTTCCTGATTTGCCAGAGCTATCAACGTTCCCTGCAATGGGAAAATGGATTTTTGCAGAGGTGATTAAGTTGAATATCTTGAGATGGGGAGATTTTACTGGTTTATCCAGGCGAGTCCCATAGAATCACAAGGATTCTTACCAGCGGAAGGCAGGAGATCAGAGTGGGTAGTAGGAATCAGATGACAGAAACAAGAGATTGGAGTAATATAGTCATGAACCACGGGATGCCAGCAGCCTTAGTAAGTGGAAGAGGCAAGACACGCATTCTTCTTTGGAACCTCCAGAGGAAACAGCTCTGCAGATACCTGGATTTTAGCTCCATAAAATTCATGTCAGACTTCAGACCTTACAAAAGAATAAATGTGTGTCATTTTATGCCACTAACTTTGTGGTAATTTTTAAAATTCTCACTCGATATTTTTTTCCATTGATCTTTAGAGGGAGAGTGGAAAGTAGGGAGAAGAGGGAAAAAGAGAGAGAGAAATATCAATGTGAGAGAGTAACATCAACTGGTGGCCTCCCAACCGGTTGTGCCCTGACCAACCGAAGCCAGGCATTGATCCTGCAGCTGAGGTCATGCCCTTGACCAGAAATCGAACCCACAACCCTTTGGTCCGTGGGCCACACTCTAAATATTAAGCAGCCAGCCAGGATCATTTGTGGTAATTTCTTATCGGAGTGATAGGAAGTGTATGCATCACTATCCAATAAGATGTTTAGCATGTTTTCAGTGTTAAATAAGGAGCTAATTAATAAATTCATCCTGAATACAAGACAAATAATAAAAACACAGGAGCCATTCAATTGTGTCACTGTAGAAGATCCTAATCAGCTCACAGGAAAAAAAACAAAACAAAACAACAACTTCAGAGCTATATATTCCCTTCAGTAAATAAAACGCATTTTAAAGCTGTGGAATTTAAATTATAATTCTGTTTCATCTGTCCATCATTTACAGGTTAGTTGAATTCTAGTGTGGTGGTTAATTTATAAAAAGGGAAAAATATATCATTACAATTGAGAAGATGCTTACTACTTTTTGGTTTCATTTTGTTTTAATGGCGTCACAAATCCCTAAAAAATCTGACAATGAATTCTATGATTTGCTTCCAAAACATACATTCTCTCTAAGGAGCTGAAAATTACTCAAAGAAATGTTACTGTCATGCAACCATGTCTCTCCTCACTCCCTTCTCTGCTTCCTAACTTAAATGTGTTCAGGGAAGACACACAACACACACACACACACACACACACACACACACACACACACGCCATGTTATAATGGCTATATGGACAGAGTTACACAGAACAGCTTCTGCTTTATCATTTACAATTTATAAAAGAGATGCTCCTCAGAACTCTAACCGCAAGCCATTGCCAACTTTTTGAGACTAGGCCTGACCTTATTTCAAGGTAAAAGTTAAAGTAAGGTTTCCACCACCAAAAAATAGACTTGGCCTTTTTTTTCTTCTTCTGCATTTCCCCTTCTCCCTCTCAGCCTCCAGGTATTTTTCTCTCTGGAGTCACACAATCGGCCCATCACCTTGTATAAATCAAGTTATGGTATATCTATTGTCTATCTTGTACCCAGTGCAGCTGAGATAAGAAACAGAACATTATCCCGTGAAATGCATGAAGAATCTGGACAGATCAGTTCATAGTTCCATTGTAAGAATGAAAGATGCTAAAGGGCAGAAACTATGTGTTGAATGTTGTCCAGTTGTTTCCAGAAGATCTAAAGACTCCCGCATGTCCTTTCATAGGCATTAAATTTAAGGCATGGCTGTCCAGATGAGCACTGTTCTCCACGAGCTTAGGCCAGACCTACAAATTGCTTCACTTCCTCGCCCCTGGCAAAGTTCTTCTTTCTCACTGACTGTCAAGATCTCTTGGAAAAATCCCTGGGCTGGGAATCAATAAACCCAGCATTCTGTCTCTGACTCTGGTCATCAATACAGATGCTTTGAACTTTAAATAATGGAAAACTCAACACCGACTGGCTTAAAGAAGAGATTGGCAGTTCAAGGATTATTAAGACAGAAATGTAACAGCATCCTCACAGCTTGTGCTCTTCCAGCCTTGTCGTGTTTCTCTTAGCCTTCAATGTGGTGCTTTTAATGACCACATGTTTTCTACTGCAGTTCCCTATATCCGGAAGATATAACAACATCTCACCCAGGAAATGGGACTGTTTCTTTTCTTTTCTGTTTTTTTTTTTTTTTGTTTGTTTTTTTTTAGCAAAGACATTACCATAAACACAACTTTCCTTTGCTGAGCAACTTTCCTTGGCACAGGGATTCATGGCCTTCTGAGGATGATTGCTGGAGTGTATGTGTTACTAGCTGTTTTTTATAAAGCAAGCTGATGCTGCCAACAGATCTATGAGCTCTGAATAAGAATGGGCCAATGAAAGTCCTTAAAAATAGGCTTTGTTGGACTAAGTAACTTTAGGCATCAGTGCATACATTAGACTCCTTGAAGAACCACAGTGAGCACAAACACTTTGAATGCAATGAGACCTATATGCATTTTTATTTAATTTAGAGAGACCTTAAAACTACTAAAACCAGAGGAAAGAGGTTGAGAAGGCAATCAGGCCTTCCCTTAACATAAACTCACCCTCTTGGGCAATGGCAGGCCCCTTTTCATTGGCACATAGCAACCCAGGGTCTTTTGGGAAGGTGGCTGAAATGTCTGTGGTTATTTCATGACTCTTTGTACACTCAACTATAAATGCTTAACAAGAGTAGCAAAATCTACCTACCCTAGCACCCCCCCCCCAAAAAAAAATAAAACCCTCTCCCATGCACACAAAAAATCTTCCAAATAAAAAATCCATGTAATCAAGTAATTGGGGAGGATGTCCATATACCTATCCCTACATGGAAAGTCCAGTTGCACATGAATATAGGAAAGATTGTGATGTGACCATATCTCCTCAACTTTGGCTGAATATGCGTTAAATATACTTGTTTAATTCCGGCTGCTTTTTTTTTTCAATTAAAAATTGTCAGTATGAGAAACACATCCAAAATAACGGAGGTAGGCCTGCCAAAAATGTGTCTGTAAGCCTCAGTTTCTTCACTCCGAGTGCAGGAATGCAAAAGTAGCAACAGTGGTGAAGGCTGCAACACATCCGGGGGCCGGGCCCAGAGTCTGCAATGAGGTCGCCTCGGCCACAGACAAGTCAAAGTACCACAGCTCGGTGGACAGCATTGAAGATGCGACCCCACCTTTTCATTGGAGCTCCTGCAAAAGATGGTGACCATTCTTGTCACCTACTACCATCTCCTTTGCAGGTTTTTCAGCATTCAGCAACTGCTGTTTCTGACGAGCTGTTATTTTGATTTGCTCTCAAAAGATGATAATATTTCTAAATTAAGAAAAAAAATGAAAACAGTAAATTACGTTTCTGTTGAGAAATATGTGCCCAAGAGAGGACGTAAACAGGCAAGCGGCCAAATGGCACACAGTTACTTCTTAGCGGATTAAGAAATCCTCAGCAGATGCTATTTTTAACACGAAGATACTCTTCCGCGGCCACACACAATGCTGCTCTGGGGATGTCTCCCAATAACACAATATTTCCGCCAGAAAAGAATGGCAACCAGAGTGATTCTGCCCCCCCCCCCCCCCCCCCCCCGAAAACGGCGCTCCAGGCGCGAGGAGGCCCTAAAGACATTGCTATTATTGCTCTCTGTTTACTCTCCGAATGCTTCCACGAGGAAGAAAAGGCACACATATCACAAAACCTAACATTTCTATGGCACTTCAGAGCAGCACTCTGGGAACATTTAACAACGTCAGTTTTATTGATGGTGGCCTGGCTCCCGTGTTGTGTCCCCTGACAGAAACCCATACGCATCCACCACTTAGGAAGAACGTCTTATTCCGTTAGCCTCCAGTAAAACCGGCCCCTACCACTGGGCGGGGAACCTTACAACTTCTGAAATTTGTGTTATAGACTGAGATGATAGGGAAGGAGAATAAAGGAAAAGGCTTTTCAGCGTATGTAAGCCACAATAAAAGGCTCATCCCCTGACCCCCTGACATGGTCCAAGAAGCTTCTTTCTCACAGGATGGTTTACTGATAGTGGGAAGGAATTTCCAGGCATTTGTGCAAAGAGTAGACAAATCAGGTGCGTGCATTTAATGGAATTCTAAAACACCATAGTCAGAATGAGCAAATAGCCCTACACCTCATATAGCTCCACCCTACCTAATGCCAGCATCTTTGCCATAAGACCCACATTGTGTCATCATGGGGGGGTGCTAAAATAATTTCAAAGATGGGGAACTGGCTACTTTTATATTTTAAAAGCTCTGAAGTTTGTCACTTATAAATGTATGTAATTTCAAAAAAGTGTCGAATATTTAGCAGTTACTCTGCTAGCAAGGGGAATACAACAATGATCAAGGAATGCATTGTTTGTACTTGAGAGAAGCAAGAATATAGTGAAAGGCAATCTTAAATCAGCAAAGGTACATAGCATGTCCTCTTGTTGAAAGCTGTACTCTCCTGACTCCAATTACATTCGCTATTCTGGGAGAACACCCCTAACATCAAACACACCAAATTAAATTTCTCCCGTTGAAAGTATTCATAAGGAATTTGAAAGCAATTATCAAGTCCCCTTTGCAAGCTGAACATTTTTGTTGATGTTCATTTGTGTATTAATTGACCCATAATTCAATTTCTGATCCTGACAATGTGCTAAGCCCTGGAGTTACAACAGATGAAAGCTATAGAGGCGTAAAATGTTTTCCTTGACCCTCATAGGGTCTCTGGCTGGGCCTGAAAATTAAACTGGAAAACCCCAGATTAGCAGGAGAAGGGCATATATCGTACATTTTATGCAATCGTAGAGGCCTGGTGCACGAAATCCATGCATGGGATCCAGCCTGAGGCCTGGCTGACTTCCTTCCCCTGGCTGCCGGCCAGGGCCTACCTTCATTCCGTGCCACCCCCTGCTGGTCATCACACGTCATAGCAAGCAGTAGAACTCTTGGTTGGTAGAACTCCCAAGGGGACAATTAACATTTTAGCCTTTTATTCTATAGAATGTTTATGTGTCATGGGCTTTCATAAGGAAATGAAGAGTTGAATAAATAATTAAGCCTAACCGCTTTTACACTAGGTTTGATGAAGTGTGGACAGTAATGGAGAAATATAATAGGGGGGAGTTTTTGAGCTGAGTAAAGTGGGGAACTTAACAAGGCCCATTCTGCAGATTCTTCTATGTTCCTTTCCTCCAAGTACAAGGGGGACCCACACCTTTCACATAAGGGTCTTATGACTGGCTCCAGGGTGGAAGGTTTAAAGGGGAATCACTGGACAGACTTACCCGCTTCTGCCATTTCCTCATACTCCATCAGCTAGTCTTCAGTTGGTTATTCAGGTCGAAGGTTCTATAATTTAGTTGTAATTCCAGTTTGGTCCTGAGAGGAGTTAAGTGTAAATTCTACCTATTCCGCTGCCATCTTGGGTCCTCTCATATTCCTTCAGCTTAAAACATTCTATAGGACAAGATGTCATATTTGGGGGTGACATATCCCGAACCCATCAGAAGAGAAACACAGTTTCCACTTTCAGAAGCTCTCCTGCCAACCATTCTGCCTATGCCATTCCTCCACAGGGGAAGAACTTTCATTCAAATGCCTCTCTATTTTCTGTTTGAAATTCTGACCACAACACTATACGAAGGATTTTATTTGCATCAGTGTTTCTTAACTGTTTTTCTCCTCAGGGGATATTAGACAATGTCTGGAGGCGTTTTTGGTTGTCACGGGTTTGTAGAGGAGGCGCAAATGACATGTACTGGTTAGAAACCAAAGGTTGTGCTAAGCACACTACAATGCATAAGACAGCCCCGTATAACCAAGAATTATCCATCTCCAGATGTCAATAGTAGCAAAGTTACGAAGCCTTAAATTACAAACAAAAAAAAAGTCTGTATCATAGCCTTCACTTCAAGTAATTTATATTTGAGATAAGGAATCAAATGTCAATCCATGCCATTTGTCGTTAACTTACCAAAGTGATGAGTTATATGAAACACACCAGGTTTAAATATTTCTCTTTATTAGAACTACTGATCATGTTGGAATGTACTGGAAATATGCTTTTATGATGAGGTTTCACTGGGGCATTGTGAATTGAATTAATTTATATGTCTCCAGTAAGGATGCCAGAAGAATAATTTCCCTTGAAGTAGGTAAAATTTAAAGGGCACATATGAGAAATAAATATAGAGCAAAATAGCTGATGGAAGTTCTAGAATTTTAGGAATCTTTTTTCATATAATTGTTTTTGGAAACACATATGAATATGTACAGATACATATCATACATGTCTTTGTGTATAGGTATGTATGTGCATGTATATGTCTATATGTATAATGTTATATATCTTCATTTTTAAGATTTAAGAGGTTATCATAATAATCCAAGATGATAGGATATATGATGTGCTAATCACTGGTTTTTAAATATTTGAAGTTCTAAATCATTGTTAGGTGGTATTAAGATTGAGCACATTCTCTTTATATCAGTTGTAAAATCCATCAAGAGTTTGGACGAAACCTCTTCCAGGAGGTCCCTAGTTGCAGAAGGAAACTTGTAAGAAAATTATTCTGTATGTTCTAGGTTCTAGGAAGAATAGCAATGCCCAATAGCTAATAATGGTGGCCCATGGTGCTGTAATAACATACGCAAAAAGTGTTTTTAGACAAATAAGTGAAACTTTGACAAACTTACTTGCTCAAAAATGTGCTTCAGAATATCAATGACCTCATGGAATTTCCAACCACCTTTGCTTTTGGCTTTCTCAAATAGATAATGAGCTTACAAAAGTGATGCAGCTTACATGAGGTCACAGTTTTCAGCTGGAGAGTTAAGAGTAATGAGAGCCTCAGAGCTTAGGCCCAATGATACCTGCGTTCTTTTCACTTTTGTTGTGCCTTAAAACTACATCTCAGCCCTATGCACACTTTGGGGAAAAAGGGGTCACTCTCTAAAATTTATCCAAACTATGCTGTATTTATGTAGATATACCCACACGTATCATGGCTCATTCTATATTTAGCATTAGCAAAGGAGTGAATGAAATTTTGCTTTATCCCCACCCTCACTTTTCCCATTGCTTTCTCCTCTCCTCCTATGACCATGAACTATGCTTCTGAAACCTGGGGACTTCAGGCTTAATATTAAAGTAGTGGGACTCACCACTGTGGAGAGACATTATACTCCTTCACTCAATCAGGGACTTCCTCTCTTCCCCATGTTTAAGGCCCAGTCCCGCGTTGGGGGTGTGCAGGCAGCAGTCTATCAATGATTCTTTCTCATCACTGATCTCTCTCTCTCTCTCTCTCTCTCTCTCTCTCTCTCTCTCTCTCTCTCTTTCTCCCTTCCTCCCTCTCCTTTCTTCTCTGATATCAATACAAACATATTTTTAAACATTTTTGCATGTGCAATGAAGGGGTTCCATTTCATTATTTTGCGCGGATTAATCCAGCTGTCCCAGGATCATTTTTTTTCTAAAAATGATTATTTCCCCATTAATTTTTCTTAATAGGAAATGGACAAATATTTAAAAGATAGTATTTTTAATAAGCTTGAATTAATGCAGTTTAATATAGTAAAGAAATAAGTTGTGTTAGGTTGCTAGAACTGCCATGATTAAATACCACAGACTGGGTGACTTAAATGAAATGCAAAAATAAATAAATAAATAAATGAAATGTATTTTCTCACAGTTCCAAAGGCTACAAGTCCAAGATTGAGGTGTGAACAGGCTTGATAATTTTTCTGAGGGCTTCTCCCCTTGTCTTGTAGACAGCCATATTTTCATGTCTTCATATTAACTTCCCTCCATGTGTGTCTATGTCCAAATAACCTCTTCTTATGAAGACATCAATCATAATCAGAATAGGATCCAGCCATGTGACCTAATTTTACCTTAATTGCCTTTTTCAAGGTTGTCTCCAAATACAATCAGATATTGATACACTGTGGTTAGGACTTAAACATGAATTTGGGGGGGATGCAATGTAGCCCCTAAAATACATCAATACATAATATTTAAAGAACCATATTTTCTTTATCAGAAAGCTTATCCAAACTCAGTAAGCTACAGGAATCAGCATGATGGATGGACGGTAGCTCTTAATCCCTGACCATCTCTGGTTCTGAGACTGTGGACTGTGCCCTAAGAGTCCTCGCTGTTATGCACACTGATCCCTGTTCCAGTGATGCTCAGCCCCTTAGAGTAGAAGCTAACGGATGCGAAGTGGTTCATTGACAGCTTGCTAAGATCTCAGATAGTACAAATGGCTTTGGCTATAAAAAAGGGAGTTATACTGTCTCCCTCTGATTTTTTAAAACCCACTTTATATTGATTTGCTCTGATCACTTATTTCAGAGTAAGGCAAGATATAAAAACAACAGCGATCTCTCTTCCAAGTTAGAATTTTGTAAGATTGCCACACAGAAAATGTCAGGGGGAAGAGAAACAGAATGAAAGCCTTCCTTAAAGCAAAATGTGGATGGGGGTGGAATGAAGTCACCAACACTTAGCATGTGTGCTCAAATCAAAATAACGTTTCTGAGGAATTAATGTTATAGATAAAATGAGCTGGCAAGACATTGGGACATAATCTTGTATATATTCCAACCAACTGATTGAAATGTCAAAATTATTTCTCTCTCTCTCTCTCTCTCTCTCTCTCTCTCTCTCTCTCTCTCTTCCTCTTCCTCTTCCTCTTCCTCTCCCCCCTCCCTTTCTCTCACATCTGTCTGATAGTCTTTATCTCTGCCTCTGTCTCTATCATCTATGTCTTTACTGCTGCAGTATTATTTCCTTCCTAGATTAGACTTAAAAGGCACTAAGGCTTCTATAAGTGAGGAATCAAATATTTTTTTTCTGTTTGAAAATTTACTTTCCAAGTGTTTGATTTTTAAAAATTATAATCATATTGTTATCATCCTAATAAAGATGAATAATCATAACAAAGAGAATCATTTTAGATTGCAATTTTACTTTGTAAGCCACAAGCTTAATTTTTAGATAGAAAATGTTTGCATACACAAATCCCCCACAGATGCAGAAGAAAGAAAGAACAAATGAATAAAAAGGAAACAGAGTATGGTAGAATTTAAACCCAGTCTTATTAATAATTACAATAAATTAAATGTTTAAGCAACACAATTAAAGGACAAATTATCAGCTTGGCTCAAAAACAAGGCAGGTATTTGATATTGAGATGTTGGTCAAAGGTGAAAACTTTCAGAAATGAAATGAATACTTTATGGGGATCTAATATTCAGCACTGACTTGTTATAAATACTGTACTATGTATGTGAAAATTGCTAAGACAGGGGATCTTAAATGTTCTCTCCACGCCAAAGTATCAAATTATCATAATGGACACTTTCAACGTACACAGCGTTGTACGTTGATTATATCTCAATAAATCTGAGAAATGTCTACTTGAAATATAAAGACAGAAATGGGTTAAAGGTAGAAGGGTGAAAAATGCTGTCACTCAGCACCAATTAAAAAAAACAACACCAAAGGTGACGTGGCTAAATCTATGTAAAAATAGATTTCAAAGCAAAGTATATTACCAGTGATGGAGAGAGCCATTGTATAATGACATTTATAATTACAATTCACTAAAAACACAAACAATGTTGAAAAGATTCTTCTCCTCTGTGCAGGTTTCTGCTCTCCTGTATCCCTTTCTTTGAACTTTAGTTGAGTTGGTCTTCCCTCCCTCCCAGCTCTGCCGCCTTAGCCGAAGTAGGCCACCAGGCTAGTCCTTGGTTTCCCTTCCCAGTGCCCTGGCTTAGAAAATGCTCTCCAGCCAATAAGTTGCTAACCTTGTCCAGAGTTAACCTTGTCCATTTTCTTATTTTCAGGAACCACTGTTCTCAGTTGCCCAGTGTCCAATGGATGGAAACTGTTTCCTATATTTCATTTTTTCCCAATGTTTTAACTATTTTGGGCAGTAAGGCAAATCTGGCTCTGGATATTCACTTTTGGCGAGAAGTAGAAGTATCCTCGTATGTTCTTAGACTTACTGTTATTATGAGCTCACAGTCCTATGGAAACACCAGAAAATATTGAATTAGAAAATAACGTAATGAAGAGTAAAATGTAAAACACGAAGAAAAAGCCATTAGTTCATAAGTTGGGAAGAAGAAGAGGTGGTATTTGAGCCTCGTTCTGAGGTCTTTGTTTTTATTTGCCAGGGAAAGAAGTGTGAGTGGAGTGTTTTGATAGAAAGAAACAGTGCATGGACTGGTGCAGAGGCATTTGGAAGCATGACATTTGAAATGAACATGGAAACAATGAGTGGAATGGAGAAAGGCTAGCATATAATAAGAGAAAGCTGACAGATTAGGGAAGAGGCTTCTCTGTTATTCTAAGAAGTTTAAGCTTTATACACTGAAATTTAGGAAACCTGACATTTAGAATTTTAAGGAAGACTTGACACAATATTCAATTTGCATTTGTAAAATCATACTGTTACAGTAGGGATATTTTTAAAAAATATATATTTTATTGATCTTTATACAGAGAGTAAGGGAGAGTGAGAGAAACATCGATGAGAGAGAAACATGGACCAGCTGTCTCCTGCACACCTCCTTCTGGGGATATGCCTATAACTGAGGTACATGCCCTTGACTAGAATCAAACCTGGGACCTCTCAGTCCGCAGGCTGACGCTCTATCCATTGAGCCAAACCAGTCAGGGCTACAGTAGGGATATTGCTGATAAGGGACAAACTGGAGTCAACAGCTTTGTGGATCTTGTAATAAATCAGTAGACAAAATATACATATTTATTTATGAATATAAATTTATATATATGAATTTCTGTGGTTGTCAATCATTGACAGCCTGGGAAGTAATATTGAATGCAAAATCGACAGCTATAAAATTAGATGTGAGATCGGACAAAGAGAAAATGGGAATAAATATCTATGCTTGGATGGCAAAGAAGATGATGCCATTTACTGGGATAGTGAATATTAACAGAGAAGATTGCTTGAAGAAGAGGAGTTCTGTGTAGGGTTTGTTGATTCATGAAGCTAATGGACTTTCTTCTGAAGATGAGCAGATTATTAGGAATACCAAGCAGAGATGCTCTTGAAAGACCCAGACCAGTCATTTTCTCCTAATAGCAGTGGTATATACCTCACGGCAGAGACGAGCCATTGGGGGGCCTGGCGACATGAAATTGGGAAGGTTCATAGCAAACAAATTAGAAGGAGAATAGGGACCCAGTGGAGGGAGGAGAGGAGAGAAATGACACACAAATGAGGAAATTAAATTTCACAAGCCTTCTCTGAGCTCTCTGGTGTCGAATGCTGTGAAACAATTTTTAATAAGTGCCCGGTTCTCACCAGGAGCTCTCCTCTAATTGGATTCTCACTTTTTCTTTAACCTTAAATTTCAGATTAATGAGGTCTTACAGAAGAAAGCAATGAATTGGGGGTAACTGTTTTATTGCCCCAAGGGGCAGGCATCTCCACAGTAAGCTATGCCATTGCTCATCATGGCTCCTTATGGCTCCCAGTGAGCATCACAGAGTGTGAATGAGAACCTCTATCATAAAGTGTGTTCAGCAATCAGATATTGCTCTGTGGCTACCATTAAAACCCCATAAAAAATCAAATCAGTAGCCTTAGTATATATCACTATCCCTCCCACATGGAATCATTTTTGGGCTGAGCTGTTTGGAACAAAGCCAGCAAACAATGTCAGCGCACAGGGCTCTTGAGGGGAATCAAGCATGTCCTCATGGGAAACTAGCAGCTCATAAAGTCAAGAAGACTGATTGGAGAAATTATTATAAATGGTGGGAAGAGCGAAGAGGGGGCGGGTTTCTTGCCTCTCAGCCACAACTGGGACATCAGTCATCTCGTAGCTTTCCCGAAAAGCTTGAAAAGTAGCTGTGATACCTGTACTCATCCACTAAAATGATGACGTTTCTAATTCCAAACTTAAAATAGGGACTTTCTCCAGAGTAAATAAGTGAAATCAGTTATATTCCCCACTCCTTTTAGACTTTTTGGTTGGTTGGTGAGCTGGGCGTGTAATGGAGAGGGCATATTGCTTCTGAACTTCACCATAACTAGGGGCATAAAGGATAGAAAAGCATAAATATCTTCTCTTCCTTCCCTCCTACCTTCCCTCACTTCCTACCTTCCCTCCCTTCTTCCCTCCCTCCCTCATTTCCTTCCTTTTTTTTCTTCCTTTCTTAAGTAAAAATACTATCCCTAAAGGGACTGAAATAAAGTCTGCATACTTTAAGTGATGGCATATAAGTTTCTCTCTAAATTTCCTTGTAGTGAGTTAATGAAAAAGATGGGAGGGCTTTGTAATTCCCAATAGTATAACAAACTTTGCTTACACATCTCAGTCCTTCCAGAAGCAAGGAGCTGCAAAAAGAATAACACTTGCACATACATCCTGTTATTTACATGACACAATAGAATTTCATCAGGAGATAGTGGGGAAAGGTAGCTATAGACAGGCCAGTTTAATGTGGAATGAAGAGGTAAGAGGCAGTTGATTATGAACAACCAACCAGCAACCTGTGCGTTAGAGTCAGTTAAGACCACAGGCTACTAAGTAGCACTTCACAAGAGTGGTTGCATGAATATAATATAGAAAGAATATGTGAGTGCCCACCAGCTTCTACAGACATGGAGATTGGTGACAAATGCATCATAAATACTATCATAGAGATGAGTAAATATCGAAAGTATGGGGGCAGAAGAAAACAATGATCAAATCCACTAGGTGTGCTTCTGTCCACCAAGGATAGTAATTTGTTAACAGTGTGATGATTTATCCTACTTAAGACATTAGTGGCCATTAAACTGTTTTTTCTTTATGCACTTCTTGTAATTCTGTTTGAATTTTATATATTTTACTAGAGGCCCAGTGCATGAGATTCATGCACTGGGGGTGAGGGGGAGGGTGTCCTGCACCCTCTCCAATCTGGGACATTCCGTTCACAATCTGGGACTGCTGGCTCCCAACCACTTGCCTGTCTGCCAGCCTGATCACCCCCTAACCACTCCCCTGCCAGCCTTATCAACACCTAACTGCTCCCCTGCTAGCCTGATTACCCCCAACTGCCCTCACCTGCCAGCCAGGTCACTCCCAATTGTCCTCCCCTGCAGGCTGCTCCCCCAACTGTCCTCCCCTGGCGCCCCCCCCCAACTACCCTCTCCTGCCAGCCTGGTTGCCTCTAACTACCCTCCCCTGCTAGCCTGGTCACCCACAACTGCCTTCCTTTACAGGCCTGGTCCCCCAAAACTGCCCTCCCCAGCAGGCCTTGTTCCCCCCAACTTCCCTCCCCTACAGACCTGGTCATCCCAACTGCCTTCCCTGTAGGTCTGATTCCCCCAACTGCCTTCCCTGCAGGCCTGGTTCCCCAACTGCCCTCCCCTGGAGGCCTAGTCCCCCCAAATTGCTCTCCCCTGTAGGCCTGATTGCCCCTAACTGCCTTCCCTTACAGTCCTGGTCCCCCAAATTGCCCTCCTCTGTAGACTTGATTGCCCTTAACTGCCCTCCCTTGACAGCATGGTTGCTCCCCAACTGCTCTCCCCTTATGGCCTGGTTGCCCCAAACTGCTCTCCCCTGCTGGTCTGATTGCCTACAACTACCATCCCCTACAGGCCATCTTGTAGCAGCCATCTTTGACCACATGGGGTTGGCCATCTTGTGCGAGGGTGTGAGGGTCAATTTACATATTACCAATTTATTATATGGGATTATTTCACACTGGGACTCCCCTTAAGTTCTCTTCTTACAATTAACTCCACGCATATGAAAAATGAATTACTTTTCCCAATGAAAGTGCACTCAGACCCCGAATTCATTAATTTGCGGAATGTCCATTCCCCTGCCCCTCCCCCATCTCCTGGCCCCCAGTTCATCTATTTACTCAACGTTCTTGCCTATAAGTACTGGACAGAGTTTTATGTTAAACTTTAATAATTTGTGATACCTAATATGGACACTGAATTATATAAAGATTGAATAAAAATTAGTGAAGGTTACTGCAAGTGTTTTAGAGTGCAAAAGCAAAGTATATCTAATGGTAAGAAGCTATGTGTCTTTTATACATTTATTAAGTAAATGCTCAATGGGTATTTTAGCACTCCAGGCAATTTATATTATCCAGCACAATTAGTTGTCTTTGCATAGATCTTCATAATAAAGAGCTCAACAGTATTGTTGGCCAGTTTTCCTGGAAACTTAATTAGTATTCATTATTTTCTATATAGTCACTATTTTCTCAGCTTGCTTTCTAGAAATGTATTTCAAGGAAAAGGAGCAGAGTGAGTCTTGTTGGTTGAGTGTTAGCAGTAGTAAAAGGGCAGGGGTCAATGAGATAACTAAAAGCAAAAAGCCTCATTCCTGAGGACCCTGCAGACTGGTCCTTCACCCGTCTTCCCTCCTGCATCATTGGCACATTCTGTATGAATGAAGTGTCTCACTTGCCTTCATTCCATAGGGAAACTATTGTCTAGTGTAGTGATGGTGATTGAATCCTGGCTCTCCCGCATGGGCAAGGAGCCAATGCCATCAGACAGTGAGGCTGTACCCCCACCCTCTCTGAGTCCACCACCCACAGGACGCCCACTGATTTTTCACAAACATGTGTCTAGATTTCTCCTGAAATAGGAAAGTCTCAGAAACATTGAGTCTCTCTCCTTCCTGTTTGCAGAAAGTTTCCAATGGCTTACAGCAAGCATGTGTGTTTATATTTCTGTTTTCTGACATTCTCACTTTATAAATGAATGCTACAGAATGCAAAAGCAAAAGCAAAAAAATAAAAAAGACGGACCTTTGCCTGTGTCCGTGCCCAGTTTTTCTTCTTCCTTTGTCCTGGCAGCATAGCCTTCATCAAACTAGATCCTGGGTTGTAACTCAGCTTCTCCGCCTCCAACCACTTCATGAATATTTCAGCATTTGCGCTGTTGTTTAAGTAAAGGATGGATACCAAGCTCCCTTGATAGATAGCAAGTGCGGCTCCTGTGCCACTGGCATGTTTGCTCTCTCTTCTAATTTTCTATTATATTTAAAGTTCATTTCACTACTCATGACCTTATATGCTCATTTTTCAAAAATCCATCTTCCACAGATCATATTTTTCAGGTAACAGCATTTACCCAGAGGGTTTATTTGATTAGTAAAAACAGCGTGGTGTTTCAAATGCTGCAGCCTGCTCAGGTTAGCCTGCTTCCGCCTTGCTTTCTCTCCTATAGGAGCTCTCTGTGAGTTCACTAGGACCCGACAGAGAACTCAGAGGGGGTGGGCCAGAGTTTGGAACTAGAAAGGAAGAACAAAGCCCAGCTGGTGTTGCTCATGGTTCGATTTCCAGTCAGGGCCTGTGATGGGGTTGTGGGCTTGATCCACAATAGGGAGTGTGCAGGAGGCAACCAATTAATGATTATCTCTCATTATTGATGTTTCTATCTCTCACTCCCTTCCTCTTTGAAATAAATAAAAATATATTTTTGATAAAGAAGAGAGGATGAGGCAGAGAGGAAGAAATAGATAAGGCAGAGGGTTGGAGAGAAAGAGAGGGAGAGGGAGAGGGAGAAAGAGAGGAAGAGGGAGAGAGCGAGGGAGGGAGGGAAGAAGGAGGAGGAGGAGGAGGAGGAGAAGGAGGAGGACAAGGAGGAAGAGAAGGAGAAGGGGGAGAAAAGGAAAGGAAGGGAAGGAGCTGCCTATAAGATACTCTTAAAACCCTGTTTTTGCCAAGCTGCAGTTTTATTTTAATCAGGGGTCTCAAGTTAAGAAATCAAGAAGCATACCTAAAAGTAAATCCAAGCACACATTGAACATGATTTACTTAAGTTATCATTCCATGAACACTGGAGCAAAAGACAGTGAAATGTACCCATAGAAAATATGGGCAACAATAACAATAACAACAACAACATATTGTTTAGATGTTTAGACATCCCACATGCCTTGGAGGATGTGAGGAGTCGCTGAAAGACAGTTTTAGGAGATGCATGTTGGGAAGAATTGCCAGAGAGAAGGCCCTCATGGGCACTCGGGTCATCATCTCAGGCAGTACCAGTGGGCTCCTAGAATGTTCATATTTGCATGAGTCATATTTTCTCTTTTGTCCTTTACCAATGATTGGGTGAGAGGCAGACAAACAAAAATAGACACTAAGGAGACAGAGAAGAATGCAACAGGCACATGGGAGGATAAAGGAGCGTACACAGATGTATTCATATTGACCAGGCTGTCATCCAGTCCCCTCCTTGACTTTAAATGAGACTCTTCCTGACTCTAGGCTGCTGATTTCCCCTTAAAAACTTGTAATTTTAATCCTTTTCTCTCCCCTCTTTGAGATATAAATCTTCATAGGAATCTCTGGTCAGTTCTACAACCAAGGAACCTCTTTCTTCAGGACATGGGATCCATCCCTTTGAAATATCATCAAGGAAGTATTTGCCCTACCTCCCAGTTTCTGTGGGAAGGTAGGACCCTAACTTCCTGGGGTGATGGGAGGGGGCTGTAGAGTGGAGAGGAAGCTAGTGGGATAGTGTCTTGCCCCTTGTAGTGAATCTACCTTTTGTCATGGAGCTATGAAAAAGTTTACTTTTCTTTTGGGTAAAGCCAACTAGCAAAAACAGATGCCTATAATCTCCTCCTCATCCCAGCCCTTAAAACCACACTGTTTTTTGTTTGTTTGTTTCAGTGGATTTGAATTCCTGCCTTCTTTCCCCTACTGCAATAGCCTCGAATAAAATTGTCCTTGCTTCTTTAATATTACCCAGTGCAATTTTGGCTTTGACATAGACAATAAAGATGCTGCAGTGAACCTTCCTTCTTTCTATTTTTATCTTGATGCATTGGAGAATGCAAGAGTTTTGAATAAACATAGAACTCAGGGGGATCCCTGCTGTGTAATAAACCAGCTGTGTATCCTTAGGCAATTTATTTAATGTCTGTGAGCCTTCCTCTCTTAATTTATGAAATGAACCATCTTGCAGTGTTAGTATGAGAATAGCTGTAAAATTCCTGGCACAAAACAATCAATAAACAGATCCTGGTTCCCTTTCCCTTCGGCAACTGTGTTGTATGCCCGACAGCGCGTGTTCATAATGTAATTCTTCATAAGTACCTTGTGGTGTTGGTGATGTCAGAAAGGTGTGTGTTGCAACAGAGATTTATTGAAAGACGTATGTAACATCCCTCAGGGAAAGTTGCCCAGTCTGAAATTATAATACTAGTAGATGTCATGTTAAAATGGGTTATCTGCAGGTGGTGTCGCTTTATTATCTGAATATCATGTGCAAGTCATACACTGGTGATAAAAAACATGCCTAATCCATTAAAATTGGCCTTTTTTCTGGTGTTTTGTTTATGCTGTTTTTACTCTGTTCATAGATATTTACATACACATATGATTATACTACTATACATAGACACATATGCATATATATACTATATACATACATGCACATGTATGCCTATGTATGTGTGTGATATGAAAATCAAATTAATTCTTTATGAAAATGGCCACAAAAGCTACCATGCTAATTTTGTCTAAGTACCTACCTCTCATTCTAACAAATGTAATGCAGCAACCTAGTTTTATTCAGTACGGAATATAGAGAACCAGTTAAACTATAATATCATCTCTAGAGGGCTTTATATGTTTAGTCATACAAGGTTGTTTTCCTAAGTTTTATGGTAGCTATTGTGAAAGAAACTGTGGCTTGGTGTTTGACCAGGAATACGCTGGAGGGGAGGTGGAGTGAAAATGGTTGTTACATTCTTCTATGGAGAATTGAGATCAGTTCGACATTCATGTGTTTGAAATCAACTGTAGATTTTTCTGTGAGCTGCTAGTTCATAGTTTCTATGCCTACAGTCAATATGTAGTTGTCCACCTGTGTAAAGCCTTGATTCTATCACCTAGTATGCACTCAGGGCCCAGGGTATCTTTGGGGACAGGGTATGTTTTCTTTGTCTGAAGCATTAGCCGGAAGTTTTGTGGGAGCCCCGGAAAGATGTAGCTGCTTAGCCACCCCCGGCTGGGATTTACCTGTGAGCTGGGTTGTGAGGTACACCCCCTGTGTCCACAGAATATCTGGGTACTGAGAGCAGGTGACTCTGTGTCATATTTTGGAGCCTTATCAGCATTCTGAAGGAAAGAAGAGGTGTGGAAGACAGAGGAAGGAAGAAAATCTCAATGTATCTGAAGTTAATGATACTTATTTATCCGAAGGATCAGTCTGATTCAGAAAACTTTTCTATTGTACTCCCTGAAGATTAACTATTTTTAAGAGGCTACTAAAATATATATATATCCTTTACTTTGCATATTGTCATTTTCCTAGGACTTCATTTTGGTGGTGGTCCGAGGGACCATGGTGTACATTTACTTGTGACTAAATTTGTCATGCAACTATCCTTACCTTCAGAATGGGGTGGTAGATATTGGTCCTAGTGAATTTTCTCTTACCACCAAAGTATTGCACTATTGTAATTGGCCAGTGACAGACCCAGTTTTCCCTGGTAGAGAAGACAAGTTATATGGTACAATAGTAGTGGCCTAAATAAAAGCCCATTGTAATGGCAGAGGTAAACTCTCACATTAAAAATTAAGTTTAAGTTTAACCTAGCCAGTGTGGCTCAGTGGTTTCACATCTACCTATGAACCGGGAGGTCATGGTTTGATTCCAAGTAGGGCATATGCTGGGGTTGCAGGTTCATTCCCATTGGTGAGCATATAGGAGGTAGCTGATCAATGATTCTCTCTGATCATTGATGTTTCTATCCCTCTCTCATCTCCCTTCCTCTCTGAAATCAATAAAAATATTTAAAAAAAAACACCTAAATTTATAAGATCCTACTGGGTTTTCTTTTTTGTTTATTTTTGATCAAGGTTTCTATATTTTCAGCCAAAATATAGAAATACTACAGTCAGTTAGTTAATTCTTGCAATTTTAAAGCAGATTAATGGCAGGGGAAACACGCAGGTAACATTTATCTGAAACTTCTATAACCTATTCATAATCAAACCTATTTATCTTAGGGTATCTTTCTGAATTTGAGTTTACTGGTTTTGTATTTTATAAAGAAATGAGGCTATTTCTTGGAAGTATCTCATTTTTTAAACAGTATCTTTATTGTTGAAAGTAATACAGATGTTCCCTTTTCCCCATTCACCCCCTTCACCCCTTTCTATCCCCTTTATATACTTCTTGATAGTTCTTGGCATTTTTAAATTTCTTTTCTTCCCTTCTTTCTCTTCCTCTCCCTTCTCCTCTTTC
This sequence comes from Vespertilio murinus, assembly GCA_963924515.1. Taxonomy (NCBI): domain Eukaryota; kingdom Metazoa; phylum Chordata; class Mammalia; order Chiroptera; family Vespertilionidae; genus Vespertilio; species Vespertilio murinus. The sequence continues at coordinate 11,910,953 of OZ004714.1, read as the reverse complement.
CCCCACTTTCTCCTTCTACTTCTTTATCATACTAATAAAATATGTGTGCACCATATGCCAGATACATCATATGCTAGCGTAAGTATTTTGCTGACGTTATCTTATCGACTTCTCAGAAAAAAAAAAAAGTCCTGTGTTATAGGCATTTTCACTATAGGTGTTATACAAATGAAAATTAAATAGTTCTCCAACTTCAAAAGCTAAAAAGTATGTAAATGCTAGAGATGGAGTTGTCTTTCTAAATTTAGAGTCTGGGTCGTTCGCCATTATGCTCCACAACCTCTCACTGGGAAGCATGTCTGAACTATGATTCAGCGGTCCTGGTAAAGTGATTAATTAGCTACATATTTTGTCCTTGACTATAGTACTAGTAATGCATAGAGAGTAAGACTGGCTTATTAAGGTGCAGGAGAAATTTTCTTAGCCCAAAGGAACAAATCAGTGCAAACATTGGAAGAAAAATCCAGGGAACAACTGGGTAATCAGTTTCAACAGACAGTTTCAAAAGAAAAAGTAATTGTTTATGGAAGGCTTGATGGAAAATAGGGGAGAGTTAAGGAAGAGACTGGTGTATTTGCTATTATTGTTGTAATAAATCTTTCAGTGCATTGTAAATGATTAATTACTACCTAAAGTATTTTGCGGGGTACCAAGGAATGAAAAATCAGCTAGGAGGTACTGGAAATTCTGTTCTATAGCTGAAACTACACTTACATTCCTGCTTTTAATAATGAAAAGGCAGAACAAAATATGTGAAACAACTATTTTCATATAAAAACTAATAGGCAGTGCAATGTTATAACATCTGCTAGAAGAGAAACTAATAACTAAGTCCTATAATTATTCTGGCTAGAAATATTTTGCAGATCACAAGTTGAGGGCTCAATCCAGTAGAGCTTGGCAGGTTTGTTGAGTTGAACTCTGAGATTATAGTTTAGAATTCAGGATAATTGAGGCAAATAGAATTTGAAGAGCTGAGTGCTAGATAGATTTTTCCAAAAAAAATCATCAGAAATTACATTCAAGTCCCTTTAATTTTTGGAAAACTGCTAAGAAATCTATGTGAACTCTATAATACCAGGCAAAGAATCATCAAACAGTAGAACAGTTCATAGAGTGAAGAATTATTGTTAAATATCTAGTGCATACAACAGAGGTCAAGAAGTGTGTGTAGTGTCAAACTAGCACAAAAACTAAGGCTCTAAACCTCTAGTAAAACTTAAAAATTAACCTTAAAAGCATTTTTGCTCTATAATAAATTAATTGCCTTCTAGATAAAAATGCACTAATCTGGAAATATAGATAGAAAATAAAATCAAGCGAAGAAACACCTACAGAAAACACCACATACAGCCACCAATCAAAAATGACTAGGCATAAGAATAAATAAGAACTCCATAAGGAGAAAAATCAATCAGTAGAAACCTGAGAATGAGAGATAGAATTAAGGAGAAAACACAAGTAGAATACAGAGGAAAATGGATGATGTAAAAAGGTAACCTGTTATAATTTCAAAAAATGAAAGCTATTTTAACGTAGAAAAAATAAATCACTGGTGCATCAACACATAAGACACAGAAAAACAAAACAAAACAAAATTACATAGTTATAGAAATTGTCTAAATTGAAACAACCAGCAGACATAAATAAGGATTAGAAACAACCAAAGAATCCACGACAATAGCATATTTTGTACATACATATAATTGAGTCTGAAAAGGAGAGAAGAAAAGTTGGTAGGGGGAAAAAAGAAAGAAAAGAAGGAAAGAAGACAAATTAAAGGAAATAATAGTCAACAGCTTTCAAACTTAAGGGGCAAAATTAATCTTCATAATCAATAAACTAAACCTGAAAATAACAAGAAAATCAACAACAAAAAAGCTTGTCACAAGGAGAGAAATGTTCTCTTTTACATTCATTTACATTATGGTTGAGTTGAGTTGGTATTTTCCCAAGTCAGTGTGTATTTCACATTTTAAAAATCCACTCACAGGCATTCATGACCTCATTAGTAAGAGAAAAGCATGATTATGCCTCCCTTTTGGAAGTACACAAATTCAGGCTCAAAATGTTTCATGACTTGCCCAGGTTGCAACATGGGTAAACAGTGCAGTAGGACCATAAATGGAGATGCATGTTGTCTGCCTCTATAGCACCTCTGATGAGATGACAAGATAGGAATGCCATACTTTTAAGTCAGTAAGGTCTGGAAAAAAAGATTTCACTATAGTTAAGTTTTTAAAATGAAAAATGTATGCTGCTGAGACACAACAAAAGACACCAGTCCCCCCCCCCCCAGGTTAATGTGGATGGATGTTAGGTGCAACGTTTCCCTGATGTCTGGGCAGAAAATAGGGGAGGCATCCTCTGATTAGGGCTGAGATTGGCTGCTGTGTAAAATATTTCTTTTTATCCTTTACCTTTTTTTGAAAAGTTATATAGATATATACATATATATTATATTCCTCTCTCCCTCTTGCTTTCTAGCTCTCTCCTTTTCTTCTATATTGAAAGGATTACAAACTTAGAATGCAAGAACGGGCTGGATAAACTTTGGGACTCACACTGCAGAATCCTTACTCCCTCCATTGTTATATATGCCACTTTTGGAGAGGGATGTTATGGAGAAAATTGAATTTCCTGGTTGCATACAACAATATATTTAGCTGGTGGCTGTATTTGCAGGTCCAATTAACTCTTTTAACAATACGGGTGAGATGAGGTTATTGGATTCTGTTTGTAGCCAATTATAATTGTTTTGCTTGAATACACTCTTGCAACCTTATTCACAGTTAAGAAAACAGCATTGAAACATATTTTTAGCGGGGAAGAAAAAAGCCTAGGGAAAAATGGAAAGAACAATTTCTTTTCTCTAGATTATGAAACATGACCTTTTATTGATGTTTGGCCATAAAGAAAAGCTACTTTTGCAAAAATAAAAACAAAAATGTCAGACAGGAACTCTTTGAATACATCTCATTACCATCATTATCATTATCATTATTATGTCTGTTTCATCATGAAAAGTAACGTCATTAATGGGAGACCATACGATATGAAGGCAGGAACACAAGACTGGGACCAAGTCAACCAGAGCTCTAATGTTAGCTTTGCTGCTAGTGAATCACAACCTCTCTGAACTTAATGTCCTTCATCTAGAAAGTGGGAAAAATAAGCCTGTTACCATAATAATCTAATAAGAAGATGACATGATGTGCTTTAAAAAGTCATAAGGCATGGTTATGAAATAGTATGGATAATAGATATTCCTTCTGAAGTTACTTTAAACTAACAAGTACAAGAAGACCTTGTTCCATATATTAAAACTGTTCCTAAGGTAATGTTAAAATAATTGTTATTAACTAATCATCCCTGTCTTACTTGGTGCAAATGTGTGGTGAATGTGACTCAGGTTTTCTACAGACATGAGACATGGCACTCAATTGGAAAAGCAAATAGTCACTGCGAAGAGAAGAACAAGTGTCCATGTAAGGACGCGAAATCAAATGTCAAAGATAAGGCAAATGAAGGACTTTGAACCACAGGACCTGTTTTTAGATATAGGTTTTATTATTATATAGGCATGGTGAGGTCAATAGTTCAGAAGACAATTGCCATTAAAAAAACAGTTACTCATTGTCACCAAGAGGAGGGGGCATGCCACAGTCTATGCAGATAGTGGCCAATCAATTCTTGTCCAAAACATTATAGATTATTTTAAGAAATAATCCATAGAAAGTATAGAGTATTCAGAGCAAACTCATCCCCACTATTAGGAGAAAGCTTAAAAAGAAATGTCTACTGGTAGTGGGACAGTAGCGTCCTTTTTTAAACTAAAATATACAAAATATTGGTAGGCCTTTTTCCTAGAGCTAATTAGGCCCATGTGTGCATGTATGTATGTATGTATGTGTATGTATATGTATATATGCATGTGTGTATGCATTGTCCTTGACAAAAGATGACTTCTGAGATGTCCTAAATGAGAGTGAGAGAAAGAGACATGTGGGTCAATAGCTGTGGGTCAACTAACAATAGACTTTCCAGATTCCTGCATATGTGTTGGAGCTTTGAGTCAACTTCTGAATATATGTTGGAGCTTTGAGTAGCAACTATCGGTTTCCATTGGATCCCACATAGGCATGAACCTTCAGGACACCTGCCATTAATGCAAAGCATCATTTCCTCCTTACAGATTGTGCACCTATCATAGAACTGCCCCCACTTCACTTTTTATCTGTAATTTTATTTTTTTTTCCAAAATGTTACATATATATATTTCTCCAAACCATAATGTGTAACAGGGTCCATCAATTCTAGGATGGCAGAGATGTTGCCGAGATTCTCCAGCTACCTCTGCTGCTGGTGGTTAAGATTTCATGCCCCTAGACCTGATCTTTTTCTGGCTAGCATTTGGCTCAATAACCCTTCCTTTCAGAAAGCTTTTAGCTGTGATTTTTTTTATTTGTTTAACACTCTGTAAGTATAAATGTTAGTTACAAGGCCTTTGATATGAATTGGTTTATCTATATTGATCATAAGAGGTCATGTATTGATGAGAGTCAGGTTACCCTAATATTAGGTTTCCTCGTGTTCATGGGGAGTGATTATGAAAGAACCATCTCAGAGAGTACATGATTTAATACATGTGCATCATTGTATGACCTGCCACAGTTCCTGGAGGGGGTAGCCCAACCTACCAGGTAACATGTCCATAGTTGCATAGCCAATAAGTAGCCAAGTCAGTTTATATTTAAAACCTGAACAGTCCGTATTTAAAATTGGTTTTGTTTTGTTTTTAATACTACAGGGTGATATTTTTCCTACCTAATACGTTACTGTGGTCAATAAGGAATTGATTATATGTATAATTCATCAAGACACTATGTCTGTATGATGAGTATAGTCAATCATCATAACCATTTTAACTGTTCTCCTTATCATCCCTTTATGTTTTAGGACATTAGGAATGCAACCCATGCTTACTCTTCTTTGTATCCCCTGCATCTATCCTAGCACTAAACCCGAATGATCTGTCAACAGTATTATTCTTAATATGCAAATAAACGATCTTTACAACTTCATGCCTCTGGATACCAAGAAACCTATCAGAACTTAAAGTCCATAAACTAATTCTGAATGTATCATAAAAATGTAGTTCAACCTGCTAGAGATCTTTGACACTTAAGAGGGACCCACAAAGAGATCTTCTAGATATACTAAATGGAGAATGCCATCAAATATATGATATAAAAGGAAAATGAGGAAAAAGAAAAAAAAATCAGAGAAACATATTGAATTATGTCATGGCAGATACTACCTACCACCAAGAGTACATTCATCTTTGCAGAATTATGAGAGGATGTTGATGGTACTTGTAGTTTTGAATGAATAGTTTACACTTACTTCGGGTACTAGATATTTAAGGAAGAACATTCTGTTTCCCCCATAAACCAGGGATATTGCTAAGGGATTATTAGTATTCTCAAACCAAGACTCTACCCCACAACCCAGGTCACTTTTCATATCTAACTCACATTTTCCGGTTTTGTAAGTGAATGCTTATATGTGGGCTTCAGAAAGACACAGTTTTCAGAACACAAAGATTATCCTTTCAAAATAGATACATAGAATCAGAAATCTTTTTCTAATCTAAATTCTATCTGGACACCTTGAATGATATTATTTATTTATTTTTATTTCTGTGATTATCTTAGGGATTCAATTCTTTTGATAAATGCAAACTGTGTTTCTCCAGAATGTACAAGGATGGAGTTAAAAATGCGATGGAAACAGAAATCAGTAGGATATATCTGGATCGTATTGCCATCCACAGATAAGAAAAGATGTCAGTCTCCCTCAGAGTGTCTTTCATTAGTATATCTAGGAATGCCCAGCAAGAGCCTCACATGTCTTTCATCTGGTTCCTCACTGCTCAGGGACTCATGGCCTGTGGTGTGAATTCTTACCCAGGAGCATCAGATTGTCCTCTGAGGTTACTTTTGATCACTGGGTTTGTCATATTTACTACGTAGCCCCTCTTTCCTTCACAAACCTATGAGTCAGGAATTTCCCGATATGTCCTCTAAGGTACGGATTCCGTGCATGGTTTCTTTCTATGCAATCCCTGCTTAGGGATTTTACTTTGCAATAATATGTACTTCTAACTCCCAGCTGGCTCCGAACACATTTAGAGTCTTCTCTTTGCCAGACTTGATCCACGCTCCGGCTCAGTTCTTAAGTCTACCTGCTCAGAAATGGCACAATTTTGGGTTGAAAAGTATCCCTCCTCCAGCCTTGACCTTTGCAATCCTCCTCTCCATTCCTCCATACTCACCAGCTGAGGAGGTGGACAATGGGCATTGGCATTCATAATACACGCTGATGATATTATATGTGGGAAAGTCCATTTTATTACATGAACTCCATAAAGGTGTTGTGACCCTCCATTTTGTAGCCCCTGTAGTGTGACCAATGTCACCTGGCCCTGCTGCCTGCTCCAGCCACATCACCCCCATTTCTCTCCTCGAACTCCATGTTTCCGCCACAATGAGCATCTTAATGTTTCTCTTTGTTTCATGATCTCTTTTCACTCTGTGTTTATACCTCTGCCTGAAACACTTTCCCCTTCCTGCCCCTTGGTTGACTCTCAGTCTTCGTCATTTTGCTTTCCGATCTGAGTTTCAAGGTCTCTTCTTCCCAGTAAACTCCCGATTTCTTTAGATGAGATTTCATTTCCATGCCCACCCTTTCCCCGTGCAGTCTCTGTATCTTTTGTACTTGTGTGTTTGTGTTCACCTCTGGGCTGTGACCTCCTTGAGGAGAGAGGTTGCTGTGTCACACATCTCTATATCCCCTGGTTTAGGCTACTGCCCGAGATACAGAAGGAAAGATGGATATGTGTTGAGTAAGTAAATTAGCCCTTTGCCACTTTATTGCTCCTGTACTTTCTGATTGATTGGGGCTCTTCACATCCTGTACCCCATGGTGCTATATTTTAATAGGTGTTAACAGAAAAGGAATTGCTATTGATGCAATTGCTATTTATAGTATAGGCCTGGCCCCTAAGCCTAGCTAGATGCCAATAAAATTTAAGGACAGCCGACTCTAGAGAAGCATTTCCAGGAAGTAAACCAATTACCATCATAGGCTTTACCTAATATTGTATATGTTTTATGTCCTATAGTTTTTGTT